>CM049841.1:21896806-23096806 GCA_027422415.1 Schizothorax lantsangensis
TCCACACAGACTGATATATTTCAAGTGTTTATTTCTTTTAATTTTGTATTATAACTGACAACTAATGAAAACCCAAAATTCAGATCTCAGAAAATTAGAATATTACAAGACCAATACAAAGAAAGGATTTTTAGAAATCTTGGCCAACAAAAGTTGAACATGAAAAGTATGAGCATGAAGCACTAATACTTAGTTGGGGCTTTTTGCCTGATCCAGCAATGCGGCGTGGCATGGAGTCATCAGTCGTGGCTGTATGATGAGAGCCCAGGTCATAGTGGCAGCTCTTCTGCATTGTTGGGTCTGGCAATGTTTCTTTCACAATACCCCATAGATTTTCTTGGGGTTAAGGTCAGGCGAGTTTGCTGGCCAATTAAGCGGGATCATGGTCCTTAAAGGTCTGGTATCCATCCTCCTGTTGGAAAATGAAATCTGACTCCAAAAGTGGGTCAGCAGCAGGAAGCATGAAGTGCTCTAAAACTTCCTGTATACGGCTGTGTTGACCTTGGACCTAAAAACACAGTACAACACCAGCAGATGACATGGCACCCAAACCATCACTGACTGGGAAACTTACACTGGACCTCAAGCAACGTATCTGTGCCTTTCCTCTCTTCCTCCAACTCTGGGACCCTGATTTCCAAAGGAAATGCAAAATTTACTTTCATCAGAGAACATTACTTTGCCACTGCAGCAGTATCCTTTTTGTCTTTAGCCCAGGCGAGACGCTCGACGTGTCTGTGAAGAGTGGCTTGACATGGACTAATGTCTTGAGGGTACGACTTTGAACTCTTTGAACAATAGGGTTTTGTTTCAAATCACAACTTGAGTCTTATGATTTGGTTTTTGCGATATCGAAACTGAGTCAGCAGTCTTCCCCATGATGTGTAGCCTACAGAACTGACTAGAGACCATTTAAAGGCCGTTGCGTGTTTTGATTAATTAGCTGCTTAGAGTGTGGCACCAGGTGTCTTCATATTGAACCTTTTCAAATATTCTAATTTTCTGATACATTTGAAGTTGTCACTTATAATCATCAAAATTAAAAGTAAACACTTGAAATTACATCTGTGTGGATATATAAATTATACTTTATTTTTGAATGGAATTAGTGAAATAAATCTTTTTGATTATTCTAATTATATGACAGCACCTGTATTGTTCCAAAGTTTCTCTGGACCTGTAGGCTGTTTCACATCACAACAACATGGATCCATCCTAAAGACATTGTATTATATAATAATACTCAATTCTGGTTACGTCTATCAAAATAAACGTTAGCTGCTACTGTCTGTGAGTATCTAATGGAGGGTACACTTTGAACGAACAATAAAATACAACGAGTTTATGATTTGGTTCATATCGAAACAGTAGATTGTATATCGTGATGACAAATAAATAAGATACATGAAAATATTTACATATATACTTTATGTTCTTTTTTTAAATCATACTTGGACCTAGGCTGCAATCACAACAACATGGATAAACATTATTACTCTTAAACATACTGAGTAAACCAATAAAATACAATTATGATAGCCACGTTTTTGCAGTAAAATGACCCAATTAATATTTTTTTGGCATTATGGTAGCTATATGTAGTAAAATGTTGGTTTCCCCATAAAATGTTACATGCTAATCATTATTATAACTTGCATCTGCAAACATTTTCACAGTGTTCTAATTTTCCCATAGTAGGCTATATTGTTAAAGAGCGTTTTATGTGCCCAAGTCAATGATTACATTCTGAACACGATGCAGGATCATTCTAGGCTACATAGCATATGCTACGTGAATTATGATCTTTTGATTTCGTGATTCTTTACATATGTGCAATAGGGCAACTTCTGTAATCATTTTGTGACTTACTTGGGGTGATGCAACTCTTTGCTTAAAATCCTTTCAAGAGTGGGTTTGCTCAGACTTTTCTATGCCATTCCGCTAATTAAGGCAATATCATCAAACCACGTTTAAAATCCCATATAAAATACTACTTAATGTGTTCACATCATTACACCTGGCCTTTCATAATCGTGTGTCCTGTCGTGTAGATCAGTGAGCCAGCAAGTCGTAATTTCGATTTTTAAAGTCATAATTTTGACTTTTTAATCTCATAATTTCTATTTTTTAAGTCATAATTTTGATTTTCAAAAATAGTCATAATTTTATCACGTAATTATGACTTATATATGTCCTAATTTTGACTTTTTGAGGCATGAATATTTTTCTTACCTGGCGGAAATGGGCTTCCATACTTTCCCCTCTCAGACAGAGTGGAATTCGCATCCTGAATTATCTGGACGACTGGCTTGTTATAGCCCAGTCGCAGGATACACTGGAAAACCACAGATGTCAGCTTCTAGAACATCTGAAGCATCTAGAACTGACGTTCAATGTGCAGAAGAGCAAGCTTTTCCCCACGTAGACCATCACATTCTTGGGAATGGATTTGGACTCGCGATCGATGAGAGCATATCTCTCACAAGAGCGAATATAGTCTTTGGTCAGTGCTCTCACCTCGTTCAAACCGGGGAGAGTGGTGATTCTAGAATGCTTTCAGAGACTGTTAGGGCGTATGGCATCAGTAGCTGTGGTGTGTCAGCTCGGGCTTCTACATATGAGACCTCTTCAGGTATGGCTGAAATCCCGGGTGCCAAGCAAAGCATGGAAGAAAGGTCAGTTGCGTGTCTTGGTGACTCACAGATGCATGCAGACGCTAGGCCCCTGGTTCAACACAAAGATGTTCGAGCAAGGAGTCTTGATGGGCAGAGTGGTCAGCAGAAAAATCGTCACTACAGATGCGTCATTGGCGGGCTGGGGAGGGCTATCAACCATTTGGGAGGTATTCGTTCACACTCACTTCAAAGGCTGGCGGAGCGTTTCCTCCTTTGGGCAGACAGAATCCTTCTGTCGATTCGAGCAGTACATGTTCCCGGCAGTCAGAACTGCGGCACGAACATGCTGTTCACGGGGAGTGGCGGCTGCACCCACAGACTATTCAGCTGATCTGGAGCCTGTTCGGAGAGGTGTAGATTGACTTGTTTGCCCCTGGAGGGGGATGCTCTCTCGAGTCACTGGCCCAAGAAGCGCAAATATGCTTTTCCCCCAGTGAAGATTATGCCGCTAGTGCTGCACAAAATCAGAGAGGAAAGAGGGACGGTGCTTCTGGTCACGCTGAATTGGCCCAACCAGCCGTGATTCCCAGAGTTGGTAGAGCTTCTAACCACCATGGCCGATTACATTGTGGAGAGATCTCTTATCTCAAGCAAAGGGCTCAGTGTGGCACCCCAGGCCGGAGCTATGGAACCTGCATGTTTGGCAGGTCAGCGCAGAGGGTGGACGCTAAACGTATCCAAAGTCTCTTTAAGACAAGTCATGTCACTCGGCGGCCATCTTTGAAATGCCTCTCGGGCATCCAAGTGCAGCTCCTATCACTTTGTATGGGGAAACATCAAATTCGCCCAAACTGTTCACTAAGCTTATGATTAAATTTCATATTTGAACAACTGTGAACAATTTGAACAATTTACAACAACTGTGTCATAAATGTTGTTTCTTTTGCTCAAATAACGTTATAAAAAGCTTATTTCTCAGGCTAGATCAGCCAGTGCGCATGCGCAGTCCTGAGCGCATGTCTCAGAGCTCTGATTGTTTCTATAGCAACCAGGACTTCTAACGGCAGCTGCAGTGATGCGCTGACTTTACCAATTAGCGATTGGCTCTTTCATTCAGAAGGCGGGGCTTCCTGTGATTGAGCGGCCATATTAAGCGTTGTATTTTCCCCATTCAATACTATACAAGTAACATGTCTTGGGTATTCTATTGTCTTTGACGTATCTCAGCGAGTCTTGGATACAATTGCAGAAGCGAGAGCTCCATCTACCAGACGTCTGTATAGTCTGAAATGGAAAGTTTTCACTTCATGGTGTATGACGAGAGATGTGGACCCAGCCAGCTTTGATGTGTCTGTCATTCTATCTAGGGGTGTAACGATTCACTCGTTTTCTCGATGCATCGATTACAAATCTTGACGATGCATATGATCTTGAAACATGGATTTTTGAATTGTGAATCGTTGATTTCGGCCAGCAATCGATTTATAATGCTAAGAATCAAAGGAATCACGATTTCTATAGCGATTCAGTGCTTTAAAATACATACACATTAAATTACTACAAGCACGAATTAATGGAGACCTTAACCTGTTAACTGTCAGTTCTACTTTTTGAGTATAGGCCTGAAAATGACATTTCCAACTTAAATTGTTATAAATTTTGAATGCTTTGGAGCAGAGACTTAAGGTTGGTCTCTTTTTAAAGAAGACACTTGGCAGATTATTGTAGAGGTGAAAAAAGTATATTACAAAAAAGTTATGGAAGTTTAAGTTTATGAAAATCTAAAATGTATTAAAATAATGGAAGTTTAAGTTTATGAAAATCTAAAATGTATTAAAATATATTATATAAATATATACAGTATATATAATATATATTTTACAAAACATGTTTTACTCTAAATCTGAAGAAGTTGTGTTCCAAATTTGAGGTTGATATCTCAAAAAATTAGCTTTCAGTGAAATTTTGTTTGGGCGTAGTACCAAGCTTTTCCACTAGATGACCATCAAACCCCACTGGTAACCATATAAGGGCGGCTCCATTTCAATTTATGGTTTGAGTGATCTGAAACATGTTTTTCCTTACTTTTCTCAATATTTATGACGTAGATATCACATTCAGAAGTATTAAGGGTAGTATGGCAGTATTTGATTTTAATTCAACCTCTAAAAAACACAAAAAAGACAACAAGAACCCTGGACGTACGTTATAGTTCATGCTGCATCAAAAAATTGAGAACCTATTGTTTTTTCTTTATATTCGAAACACTTTTAGACCTTTTTTTCTCAAAAAATATAATGAATGTTATCTTTTGAACACTTGACACGCACATGCAGATTTTTGCTGATTTTTCATGATTTTATATATGTATCACTATTTCAAAGTAAAGATTAGAACTCGCTCTCTGAGTCTGATGTGTACTCTTCTTACAAATTAATAAATTACAGTTGCTCTGTAAAATATTTAAAAAATCAGTCACCAAATATGAAAACTAGAGTCTTTAAGCTTTCAAACGATATATAGTTTGTCAAGATTGCTTTAGGTTCAGACTAAGATATTACTGTTTAAACATGTAATGGCAAGTGGGCCCACCGGTACGCGCTCCACTATTTACCATCTGTCACAGGATTGCACTCGCTGTCACGGTCCGTCTCTTGGCTCACCACCAGAGGCCGCCAAACACATACACCACATGGACTTTATCTTGGACTCCATTTCCCATCATGCTCCTTGATTACACCCACACCTGTTTCCAATAACATAGACACTATTTAAGCCATTCTGACCCAGCTTTCAGGTCTCAGTATTGTTAGATCTGTCTGCATACAGTACTAAGCGTTTTCCCTGTTTCAAGTTTGCTAGTCCTGCCTTGACCTTTTTACCTGTTACCTGGATTTCCCGTTTGCCTTGCCCTTTTGGATACTGTTCTGCTGGTATATGACCTCTGCCTGTTTGACTACTCTTTATTAAATTAAAACTGCATTTGGATCCGCACGCCTCTGTCTCAATCTCATCGTTACAGAATACTGAGCCACTAGGATCCAGCAGTTTTCATCATGCGCCCCAGTCAAGGTACTCGTTGTGACCCTTTAAAGAGACTTTGTGCTATTTTTCAGAGGGGTCGTAATATCGAGGCCTATGTAGAGGATTTTTTGTTATATAGCCACCTCGTACCTGGAGATGATTTTTTAGTGAAGGACTGTTTCTGGAGTGGGCTTGATCTAGATATCAGCTTAAATTTGCCAGATGAGAACCCAGATTGGACTCTGGCACAGTATATTGATTTTGTCCTACAGTTTTGTGGATCTGCCTTTACTGTGGGTGAGGTCGAGGACATTAAGACCCCTAAATATTTTTTTTTGGGGGGGGAGCAATACCGACAAGCTTCTGTCGCCGCAGAGCTTAGTCAGTTACAGTTCAATACACCTGTAATGATGGAAACAGCAGTGGACTCACCTGTAATGGCGACCACAATGGAGTCCGCTCACAAAATGGCGGTGATACCAGAGTTTCATCCAGTCACAGTTATCGATCCAGAGCCTTGCCATGTCACAGCTAATCTCCTAGAGCCATGTTATGCCTCAGCTGTCACATCAGAGCCTTTTCACGCCACGATCGACGAATCCAGAGTACCAAGGTCAGCTACTAAGCGTCAGAGACTGATTGCCAGTTTGGAGGATTCCCCGCTGATGTCGGTGCACACAGCGGGGATTCTTAAACCCACTCTCACAAGCCCTTCTGTCCCAGACATCATGCCCGTGTCTGCAGCGCTCCCCATAATGGGGATCGCTTTGTGGTGTGTCTGGGCTGTGCATGCTGCAGAAAGCTCCAAAAGGGCTACATGCGCAACAGATTGTCCTGAGATGGCGACGCCTGCTGCAGATACTTCGGAGACAGTGACACTCACTACAGAGATTTCCGAGACTGCAACGCCTGTTACAAATTCTTCAGAGATGGTGGTGAACGCAGTGGAGATTCCTGAAATAGCGGCATTCGCCACAGATGCGTCAGAGATGGCCGCGCTCCCTACAGAGTTGTCCGAGAGGCCGGCACAAGCAGTGGAGATCCCCGAAAGGACCGTGCTTGCCGCAGAGTGTTCTGAGAAGGCGGCGAATGCTGCAGATCCTCTGGGGTGGTTGGTGCATGCTTCAACTCCTTTCGCGGTGGTGAGTTTGATTCATGAATTGTTTGTTTACCCAGTTTCTACTAGAGATTCCGATGATGAACTGTCTGCTCGCTCTGTTGCCATCAATGATTCTAAAGATGAACTGTCTACTTGTCCAGTCTTGAGCAATGACCTTGATTGTGACATTTCTGAATGCCCAATGTCTGTTAGCCTGGTCCATGCCAAAGAGACTATTTTTGAACCGTCTGTCTGTCCTGTTGCAGTAAAGGAGACTGTACATGAACTCTCGCCCTGCTCTGAACCGGCCGTTAGCAAACTTTCAGCCTGGTCTATCACCGAGGCCATTAAGGAACTCTCAGCTGTGCCCATGACGGCCAAGGAGGCTGGTTGTGAATTTCCTTCCCAAATGATCATCCCTGAAATGTGTGAATCCCTGGTTCCAGCCCTTGGGGCCATAAATAGACTGTCCAGGTTTTATGTTTTGGTGTCTCTCAGGTCTCGGTCGCTGCTGTGGCTTCCTCATACATCGTGGTCGGCTCTTGCTGCGCTCTGGAGGTCTCCAGTCCCGCCTGATCCACCGTGGTGGCTGTCAACTATGCTCTGGTGGTCCTCAGCTCCACCTGCTCCACCGTGGTTATCTCCTGCTACGCTCTGGTGGTCTCCAGTCCCGCCTGATCCACCGTGGTGGCTGTCAACTATGCTCTGGTGGTCTCCAGTTCCACTCTGGTTTTATGCTTCACTGGCTTTGCCTCAGTCCCCAGGTCCTCTGTCTCAGCACGAACAAGGCCTACCAACACTACAT
Source organism: Schizothorax lantsangensis (assembly GCA_027422415.1). Classification (NCBI taxonomy): domain Eukaryota; kingdom Metazoa; phylum Chordata; class Actinopteri; order Cypriniformes; family Cyprinidae; genus Schizothorax; species Schizothorax lantsangensis. The sequence goes on from CM049841.1 coordinate 21,904,350, forward strand.
GGACCTGGCCTACCATCCCGCCCCTGTTCCGCCTTCGTTCCACTACTCACCTGTACTGTTTCATGGGGAGCGTCTGGAAGCCGCTCCTTGGGGAGGGGCTATGTCACGGTCCGTCTCTTGGCTCACCACCAGAGGCCGCCAAACACATACACCACATGGACTTTATCTTGGACTCCATTTCCCATCATGCTCCTTGATTACACCCACACCTGTTTCCAATAACATAGTCACTATTTAAGCCATTCTGACCCAGCTTTCAGGGCTCAGTATTGTTAGATCTGTCTGCATACAGTACTAAGCGTTTTCCCTGTTTCAAGTTTGCTAGTCCTGCCTTGACCTTTTTACCTGTTACCTGGATTTCCCGTTTGCCTTGCCCTTTTGGATACTGTTCTGCTGGTATATGACCTCTGCCTGTTTGACTACTCTTTATTAAATTAAAACTGCATTTGGATCCGCACGCCTCTGTCTCAATCTCATCGTTACACTCGCACTCCATTTGTAGCTCTCACGGACACGTTTTCTGACCAGCCAAATTGAGCCAATATGTGATCTCTTCTTAGTACTCGTGGCCAGTACTGCTAAAGTAAAATAGTTTTACTTTTCTGTAGTTTTTCAATGGCTCTCGGTCATACCATTGACATTACCTGAGCAGTTGAAGGCTGTGCATTTGGACGGAGCCAAAACAATGTAAGTGTATAAAAGCATACGCACAGTTCCATTGAATGATAAATTACTTAATAACTTAATGTCGTTAAATCAAATGCATGAAGGAAACTGTTAAAATAACCACAGCATTAACAACAACCTTGAAATAAGAGTGTGAAGTTTATCTGTCAATCAGATGCGTGAAAGTTGCGTTCGTCATTTTAGCAAACAGACAACGGGTGCATTTTCTTTCAGAATCATCATTCACAGATAGAGAGGAAAAGTTGAATGCTGTGGCATTTTATTTTATGAAAATAAGATAAAGAAGCTCACATCATGCAAAGGTGTGACATAAAATTTTACCCTATACATTCACATCATGCTACACAATAGTTAACATGAAATAATACTTTTAAATCCTTTTTTTAATTATACATACCCTAGTAAAAAATAAATATACTAAAATGTATTTGAAATAAATTTATTTAATGCTACGTATACTACAAATACATTTACATATTTAGGTGCTAAATAAAAATACCCTGCAATTGTACTTCTAGTATACTAAACTGGTATACTTAAAGTCTGCTAAATTGGAACAACTCATTTTCAGTGTTGGGAAGGTTACTTTGGAAATGTAATAGGTTACAGATTACAAGTTACCCTACTTAAAATGTAATAAGTAGTGTAACTTTTCAATTACTTTATTAAAGTAATGTAACTGATTACATTTGATTACTTTTTGATTACGTTTCTAAATTTCTAATGTTTTCAACTGTTAATCATTTTCAAACATGTAAACCAGGCAGGGTTAACCTTACAGTAGTGCTCAACACTGATTACTGTCAGACTTTCAAAGTCCTTCATCACTTGAATTAAGATTATAATATTTTAATTTTAAAGGAGATGTTGGATGCAAAATATCTTCATTTGCATATAAATGTGTCTTAGCTGTATGTGGACACAACCACCCTACAATGATAAAAATGCACTAATTTTTTTCCACCCAAAAACCTAAACAGTCTCAATTATCAAGCCATTTTGATTTTGGAGTGAATAACCAGCGCTCTTTTACACCTTCAATACCATGACTGAGGTGAGACCCTTGAGCAAAGCACCAAATCCCCAACTGCTCCTTGGGCGCCGCAGCAATATGGCTGCCCACTGCTCCGGGTGTGTGTTCACTACTGTGTGTGTGTGTGTGTTCACTGCTGTGTGTGTGCACTTGGATAGATTAAATGCAGAGTACAAATTCCGAGTATGGGTAACCATACTTGGCCACACGTCACTTCACTTCACTTTCACTAAATTCGTTTATGTCTGGCTGCTCAAATCATTTTACTCCAGACTGCTTTCTGAATGAGGGACAATTCAAGGCAGGTTTTGTTAAAAAGTTAAAACTCAAGGATGGATCACTACCCATTGTTCATGATCCAGCTGCACTTCCAGAAGAAGTAAGTCTCACACTTTATATTTTTTATGATTGTTTGCGAATCGCCTTTGCTCTTCCACAGAAGAGAGGGGCGGGGTGAGCAGAGCTCATTAGCATGTAAAGAGATATGCACCGAAACGAGTTGCTGTGAACAGAGCAGTTTTTGACAAGGTAAAAAGGGTGTTGTTTTTCACGACCACTGAGACCATTTCGAGAAGATCCTAAAGAATCATACCAACTTGTGGAAAATGGGCATCCTATGTCCCCTTTGAAGCACAGCCACCACAAAATCAGACTTACTTTTAGATCATTCTGAGGTTAAATACAGATTTAAAATCATTACAAGAAATAGTTTAATAGCTATGATACTGTTTTTTTATTTTTAAATCAAATATTTGCATAGCTATGGCAGGAAACACTGGAATCTAACAATGCCTTAGAAAAAACAGTTAATCTTAAAAAAATAAAGCATATACATAAACCCATATAGGAAATATAAGAGTTATCGGATAAGCATGTTATTGGTGTTTCATATTTTAGAGCAGTCACTGCAATTTATGAAATAAATCAATTAAATCTGTATGTGGGAGTGTGTGTGTGAAAAAATCAGATGTAACCCCCTTTGTAATCCTTAATATTTTCACAAGTAACTGTAATTTAATTACACATTTTTTCTTAGTAACTGTAACTAATTACAATTACTTTTATTTTGTAATTAAATTACGTAATTCCGTTACATGTAACTAGTTACTCCCCAACACTTCTCATTTTGTACTTAATGCACTTTAATTGTGAGGAAGTAATTTTAAAGTCCAACTAAAGATATACTGAAGCAGCCAACATTTGATTGTGCAAGTATACGTCAGGTATACATACTATCACAATATCTTGCATTTAAAGACCGATATTATTCAAAGATCATACAGTCCTCATTAATAGTGACATTAAAAGACATTTTAAGCTTAATATTAAGACGTGCATTGTGCACAAGAAGTACTCCAAATAAAGTTGAATTATAGTTTTTATATCAGTAAGTTTCGAGAGATATGTCAGTAAATGTATTAATAGATTTGAACTATACTTAGTTTGAAATAAATGTATTTAAATATATATTAGGCTACTTTTTTACTAGGGTAAACTTCTACATATTACATATGTCATGCCATAGCATCATTAAACTAACATCTAACAATGGACAAAAGTTTTTTTTTGCCCTCTCTCTCTGACTCCATAAAGGCTGCAGTGTAATTTGCCCTCGACTATAAGCATATAAAGAATTAGGGTCAATCATTTTAATAATCCTGTGATTGCACTTAAAGAATGCAGAATCGAATCGTTAATCGAATCGCATCAAGTTTAACTGTGAATCGTCTCGAATCGAATTGTTCTGAATTTGTAAAAATCGTTCTTGAATCAAATCGAAACCCTATGAATTGTGAATCGAATCGATTCGCTGTTTACCCAAAGATTCACAGCCCTTCTATCATTTCTGCAGGACTGCTTAGATGCTGGATACATGCTATCTGCTCTAAAAGTGTACGTGGCTGCTATTTTGGCTTTCCATTTGCCTATTGATTGTTCGTCGGTAGGCATCATTGTCACGGTGCACACACAAGGGAGGAACAGGAACACGCAGACGAGGACTTAAACTCAAATAATAGTCTTTAATGTTGACAAGGCAGGACAAGGCAAGGCTGACATGGACAGAAACACAGGGGAGTCACAAGTAGACCAGACGCAATCAAACTCAAAAGACAGGAACTAAATACACAGGGTAATTAACACAATCACATACACACAGCTGGACACAAACTCATAATGACATGAAACAAGGACAGGAAACAAACCAAATATGGACACAAGAGGCAGGAACAGATGACACACACAACAGAACCCTGACAATCATCTGGTGACGGGCTTTTTAAGAGGAGCACGGAGGTTGCGTTCCTTTCACACTAATATGGTACTAGTCTGGGATCTGTCCTTGGTGCTTATTGCACTCTCTGAGCCACCCTTTGAGCCACTGCTTTCGGCAGAGTTGAAGGTGCTCTCATTCAAGACAATAATAGATATTAAAGTGAATCCTGCTTTATTCTGTCTTTTACTTTCTAAGATGCTGACTTCATATTGTGTGTGTAATGAACCATACTGATAAGATTCTTGCCAGAGCTGGGCAACCTTGTAGTACAGATAAGTGTCCTGTGTGCATGTGTGTGTCAGCATCTGTCTCTGAGTTAGTCATGTCAAGTCAAGTCACCTTTATTTATATAGCGCTTTTAACAATACAGATTGTGTCAAAGCACTTAACAGTATCAAATTGGAGGATAGAGTGTCAGTAATGTATAATAATAAGATTAAACACTCAATTTTCAGTTAAGGGCATTTCATTATTGAATTCGGAGATGTCATTGTCTAGCTCAGTTTAGTTTAAATAGTATCTGTGAAATCAAATTGACGATAATCGCTAGAAATTAAGTGTCCCCAACTGTGCAAGCCAGAGGTGACAGTGGCAAGGAACCAAAACTCGGGGGCCAGTTCTCCTCTGGCCAGGATATTATTGTTTATTTATTGTTTACTTATTGTTTTAATTAAAATTGTAAATGTATAAATGTATTATATTTCTATTTTTATATTGTTGCAATTTCTAACAATAATAGTATTATATAGCTAGGTATTTTATTATATTTTTAGTTATTTTGTTTTATTTTTAGTTTTATTGTATTTTAATCGAGGTCTTCACTGGGGATATGTGTCTGGGGCTCATCGCTGACGATCACGGACATCATCCCTGATGTCAAGACATCATCTCCCGGCGCCGATCCACCATCTGATCTGGACACGGACTGAGAAACAGAATAAGAAAGAAACAGACAAATATTAGCATAGATGCCATTCTTCTTACGATGTAACGAGTACATCGTGTGTTATGGGGAGTGTTCCCGGTTCCGGTTGATCTAATTAATGCAGCCTAACAATCCTTTAACGGATTTGAATAATAGAAGTGTAGTAGTGTGTTATGTGTAAGCCAGGTTAAAGAAATGTGTCTTTAATCTAGATTTAAACTGACAGAGTGTGTCTGCCTCCAGGACAGTGTTAGGTAGATTGTTCCAGAGTTTGGTGCTAAATAGGAAAAGGATCTGTCGCCCGCAGTCGATTTTGATATTCTAGGTATTATCAAATGGCCAGAGTTTTGAGAACGCAGCAGATGTGGAGGAATATAATGTAATAGGAGCTTGCTCAAGTACTGAGGAGCTAAGCCATTCAGGGCTTTATAAGTAATTAACAAGATTTTAAAATCTATACGATGTTTGATAGGGAGCCAGTGCAGTGTTGACAGAACCGGGCTCAAGCGTGCAGAACAACCACCCAGTAAAGCATTTCAATAGTCTAAGCTTGAGGTCATAAACGCATAAATTAGCATTTCTGCATTTGACGTTGAGAGCATAGGTCGCGATTTAGATATGTTTTTGAGATGGAAGAACGCAGTTTTACAGATGCTAGAAACATGGCTTTCAAATGAAAGATTGCTATCAAACAGCACACCTAGGTTCCTAACTGATGAAGAAGAAGAATTGTCAGAGCAGCTGTCAAGTGTTAGATAGTGTTCTAGGTTATTACGTGTGGGGTTTTTAGGTCCGATAATTAACACCTCTGTTTTTTCAGAATTTAGCAGTAAGAAGTTACTCGTCATCCAGTTTTTTATATCACCTATGCATTCCGTTAGTTTCTCAATTTGGTGTGTTTCACCAGGCCATGAAGAAATATAGAGCTGAGTATCATCAGCATAACAGTGAAAGCTAACACCAAGTCTCCTGATAATATCTCCCAAGGGTAACATGTAAAGCGTGAAAAGTAACGGCCCTAGTACTGAGCCTTGAGGTACTTCATACTGCACTTGTGATCGATATGATACCTCTTCATTCACTGCTACGAACTGATGGCGGTCAGATAAGTACGATTTGAACCATGCTAAGGCACTTCCACTAATGCCAACAAAGTGTTCTAGTCTATATAAAAGAATGTTGTGGTCGATAGTGTCGAACACAGCGCTAAGATCCAGTAGAACTAACAAAGAGATACAACCACGATCAGATGATAGAAGCAAATCATTTGTAACTCTAATGAGAGCAGTCTCAGTACTATGATATGGTCTAAATCCTGACTGGAATTCCTCACAGATATAATTTTTCTCTAAGAAGGAATATAATTGTGAGGATACTACCTTTTCTAGTATCTTTGACAGAAAAGGGAGATTTGAGATCGGTCTGTAATTAACTAGATCTTTGGGGTCAAGTTGTGGTTTTTTAATGAGAGGCTTAATAACAGGTCAATTTGAAGGTTTTGGGGAAATATCCTAATGACAATGATGAATTAATAATAGCCAAAAGAGGATCTATGACTTCTGGAAGCAGCACTATTAGTAGTTTAGATGGAATAAGGTCTAACATACATGTTGTTGGTTTAGATGATTTAACAAGTTTATACAATTCTTCCTCTCCTATAGTAGAGAATGAGTGGAATTGTTCCTCAGGGGATCTATAGTGCACTATCTGATGTGATACTGTAGCTGACAGCTGCATGGTTACAATTTTATCTCTGATAGTATCGATCTTGGAAGTAAAGTAGTTCATAAAATCATTACTGCTGTGCTCTTGGGAAATGCCAACACCTGTTGATGCTTTATTTTTCGTTGAATAAATACCGGGGGTTATGTTTGTTTTCTTCTAGAAGAGACGAAAAGTAATCAGATCTAGCAGTTTTTAATGCTTTTCTGTAGGATAGGGTACTTCCCGCCAAGCTAAACGAAATACCTCTAGTTTTGTTTTCCTCCAGCTGCGCTCTATTTTCTGGGCTGCTCTCTTTAGGGTACGAGTGTGCTCATACCACGGAGTCAGAATGTTTTCTTTGATCTTCCTTAAGCGTAAATGAGCAACTGTATCTAAAGTGCTAGAAAAGAGAGGGTCCATAGTTTCTGTTACATCAAGTTTTTCTGCGCTGTTGGATATGCTGAGGGATTGAGATAAATCAGGAAGATTACTTACAAAGCAGTCTTTTGTGGTAGAAGTGATGGTTCTACCATACTTGTAACAAGGAGTAGAATTTACAGATTTAGCTATATGGAGTTTACACAAGACTAGATAATGATCTGAGATATCGTCGCTTTGCTGCAGAATTTCAATACCACTAACATCAATTCCATGTGACAGTATTAAATCTAGAGTATGATTTCGACAATGAGTAGGTCCTGACATGTGTTGTCTAACCCCAATAGAGTTCAGAATGTCTATGAATGCTGATCCTAATGCATCTATTTCATTATCGACATGGATATTAAAATCACCAACAATTAAGATTTTATCTGCAGGCAGTACTAACTCAACGCAAATTCTTTAATAAAGTCTGTGTGGTGCCCTGGTGGCCTGTATACAGTAGCCAGTACAAACATCACAGGGAATTTATCACTAACACGTGTTTCTCTAGATAATGTTATACGCAGCACCATAACTTCAAATGAGTTATACTTAAAAACTATGAGAAATACTGCTATAAATTGTAGCAACACCTCCCCCTTTACCTGTCACAAACAGAGCACAGAGAAACAGGTAAGTAGTAAATCAGTGGATTTATTGACAGGTTGCAATGAGTGAGGTGAGAGGAACAGGTGAGTGACTTGTATCGAAATCTAGTCCTTTGTGACACGGCAGAAAACTGATCAGAGTCTCTTTCACAGGATTCGTGGAGCATGGCGGCACAGGAGAACAGGGCACACGCTGGAGGGTCGCTGGAGGGGTGCTGGGAGACAATAAGGTAAGTTAAGCACAGGTAAGTCAGAAAGGAGTCAGGTACTGTTCAGGGTAGTGAACCGTAGACCGGACGATGAGTGTCAGAGAGCGTGTGGTACTTATGGGGAGTGCTGATGAGGGGTTGCAGGTGTAGGTGATTAGAACTCCGGTGATTGTGATCTTGTGATTGCTGACGATGGCGGTGACAGTGATTGTGACTCTCTGACATTACCTTTTGGACGTGGCTAATTTTTATAGCAGTGATCTTGGGGGTAGACTCATTTAAAGTAATGTATTCATCTGGTTTTAGCCATGTTTCTGTCAAACAGAGCAAATCTAGGTTATGATCATTAATCAAATCATTTACAAAAAATGCTTTTGTAGAAAGGGACCTGATATTGTCACGGTGCACACACGAGGGAGGAACAAGGCCACGCAGACGAGGACGTAAACTCAAATAATAGACTTTAATGATGACATCAAGGCAAGACAAGGCAGGGCAGACTCACAGAAACACCGGGGAGTAACGAGTAGACCAGACGAAATCAAACTCAAAAGACAGGACTAATATACACAGGTAAATCAGATAATTAGACAAACACGGCTGGACAAGGATTAACTCATAATGACACTTAACGAGGACAGGAAACAAACCAAATATGGACACAAGAGGCGGGAACACATGTGACACACACGACAGAGGACTGACAGATATTCAGTAAGCCAAGTTTTATCAATTGTTTCTCTGTATTGTAAACACTTTTTATTTGTTGAACATCAATTAAATTGTTACTCTTAATTTGGTTTGGACGTTTTCACAGATCATTATGCTACAGGTGTTTGCTCCTCCGGATTCGGTGCCAGCGGCACACCCACTATGCCCAGTCCGTGCTCTGTGAGTTTATCTGGAGAGGACTAGTCATTTCAGGCTTGCGGAGCAGCTGTTTATATGTTTCTGTGGCCATACCAAAGGACTGCCAGTGTCAAAACAGCAGCTGTCACATTGGATTGTGGAAGCGATCGCATTGGCGTATGCTTCTAAGAATGAGGCCTGTCTGTGGGGAGTACATGCCCACTCCATGAGAAAAATGGCTTCGTCGTGGGCTTGGGCAAAAGGTATGTCGATCCAGGATGTTTGTCTGGCAGCAGGATGGTCTTCACAGGACACCTTTGCCAGATTTTACAACCTGGAGATTCCGTCATTCGTACCACGCATTCTGTCTGTGCAGTGATGTATCTACAGCTTCGTATTGGCGGCTGCCTGCACCTGGCCACGTCCCCCAGATGATCAGGGTGGTTTCGACTAGGTCCGGTGGACCCAAGACATGCCTATAATGGTATATTATAGTCAGCGGGTCTCTACATGCATTTCGAGCTGTTGTCGACCGCAGTAAGTGCGCCGTTTTTCTTAAAACCAGCTCCAGCAGTGCTGCGGCCAGTCCATGTGTAGCGTTGTGCCTATATTACTGTGCTTAGTCCCACTTGGCTAGAGCTGGAGGGTGTTGATTTTTCCCCTGCGTGTTCTATGAAGCAATTAACAGGCTCGACTCTATTGAGTCTGGCTCATTAGACTCTTCTCACCAGGTGTGGGGAATACAACACAGCAGGATTGTATGCGTTCCCCAAGTGTAAGCTACGCAGTGTCGAGAGACTGAACTTGATAGGGAACGTCTCCGGTTACATACGTAACCTCGGTTCCCTGAAAGGAGGGAACGAGACACTGCGCACACTGCTGTGTTGTAATCCTCAGAGTCTTGTACCCGTTTGAACAGTCTAAAGATTCTGAGGTAATGACGCTGAGCGTCGACCTATATAGTGGGTGGCTCTGCCCCTAGCTCGAGCGCTTGAGCGTCATTGGCCAGTAAATTTACCCGCGCAATGTAATCAGGCTTCAGTATTTGGGAGGAGGGGGATAAACCCCAAGCATAAGCTAAGCAGTGTCTCGTTCCCTCCTTTCAGGGAACCGAGGTTACGTTCGTAACCAGAGACCAACTTATCACCAATCCTCGACTCATCCCTGAGATCTCTAGAACACCCTAGGCTACGCATTTTTTCAACATTTTTTCAACTCTGACCCCCAACGCATGTGGCAGGGCATCCAGGTCATCAGTGACTACAAGCCATGCAACTCCACTCCGACGGTCACAGACGTCTCCTTCCTTAATGAGCTAAATTACTTTTATGCTCGCTTTGACAACAACAAGGAGACGGCCACCAAGATCACACTCTCAGCAGACCATCAAACCCTCAAGCTCTACTCGGCCGGGCGGAAGCGCTCGCAGACGGCGCCGAGATCATAAACAAAGGTGGGGGAAGCATAGAGGGCTAAGAGCTAAGCTAATGCTAACACCGCACCGGCTCTCTTTACCCAGCATTTTCCTCGCTAATGTGCGGTCATTGGTGAACAAAATGGATGAGATATGACTTCGCATCACCCATAGTAAGAGACTTTTGGACTGCAATGTCATGGTTTTCACGGAAACATGGCTACACAGTGACATACCCAATAATGTTATTGATCTAACCGGACGCTACACGCTCCAGGCAGATAGAACGGCAGATGACTCCGGCAAGACCAGAGGCGGAGGATTGTGCATTTATGTAAACAAGGCTTGGTGTACGAACTCTGATATTGTTGGGAGACACTGCTCACCTAATAGTTTCTCATTGTTAAATGTAGACCTTTTTATCTGCCGATGGAGTTCACTTCCACCATTATAACTGCAGCCTATATTCCCCCAGATGCTAATGCAAAGCTTGCTATGAACAAACTGCATGCGGCCATTAGTAAACAACAGACTGCACACCTGGAGGCTGCATTTATTGTTGTAGGTGATTTTAATCACTCCAACTTAAAGACAGTGCTCCCCAAATTCCATCAGCATCTCTCCTGCCACACTAGAGGAGACAAAACTTTGGATCATGTTTACACAAACATTGCTGGAGCTTACATCGCAACTTCCCTCACCCACCTGGGACAGTCTGATCACCTTTCTTTGTTTCTCACCCCCAAGTGTTCACCCCTCATCAACTGTGTGAAGCCAGCAGTGAGGAACATCAAAGTGTGGCCAATGGGCGCAGTCTGTACTTCAGGACAGGTTTCAACACACGGACTGGAGTATGTTTGCTTCTCAGGCTGCCAGTGGCTCTCACACAGACATTGATATCTATACCACCTCTGTACTGGATTAAATCAACACCACCATTGACAGTGTTACAACAGAGAAACAGATCACAACGTACCCTAATCAGAAGCCATGGATGAACAAGGAGGTGCGGCTCCTGCTGAAAGCATGCAACACTGCTTTCAGATTAGATGACGCTCAGGCCTACAGCAAATCCAGGGCTAACCTGAGGAGGGGCATGAAGAAGGCCAAGCACTGCTACAAGCTAAAGGTAGAGGAACATTTTTTCAACTCTGACCCCCGACGCATGTGGCAGGGCATCCAGGTCATCAGTGACTACAAGCCATGCAAATCCACTCCGACGGTCACAGACGTCTCCTTCCTTAATGAGCTAAATTACTTTTATGCTCGCTTTGACAACAACAAGGAGATGGCCACCAAGATCACACTCTCAGCAGACCATCAAACCCTCAAACTCACCTCCACAGATGTCTACACAGCATTGAGCCAGATCAATGCACGCAAGGCTGCTGGCCCCTACGGCATTCCTGGGCGTGTGTTTAGAACATGTGCAGAGCAACTTGCAGGGGTCTTCTCAGACATTTTCAACCTGTCCCTCACCCAAGCAACTGTGCCAACATTCTTTAAGTCCACATCCATTGTGCCAGTGCCAAAACACTCCTCCCCGACGTGCCTGAATGACTACCGTCCCGTAGCACTCACACCCATTGTTATGAAGTGCTTTGAGTGACTGGTCCTGGCACACCTAAAGAACTGCCTCCCACCCACACTGGACCCACACCAATTTGCCTTCCGAAGCAATAGGAGCACTGAGGCTGCAGTATGCACAGTACTGCACTCGGTACTCACACACTTGGATAACAACAACACATATGTAAGGATGTTGTTTGTTGACTTCAGCTCAGCATTCAACACAGTCATTCCCTCCAAGCTGAACACTAAACTTGGAGACTTGGGTGTTAACACCTCCCTCTGCAACTGGATTATGGACTTTCTGACCAACAGACCTCAGCATGTTAGGTCAGGCCACACCTGCTCCACCACCATCACACTCAACACTGGCGTACCACAGGGCTGTGTGCTGAGCCCATTCCTCTACTCCCTCTACACCCATGACTGCAGGCCTGTGCATGGATCCAACTCCATCATCAAGTTTGCAGATGACACCATGGTGATTGGCCTCATCAGAGACAACGATGAGACTGCCTACAGGGAGGAGGTACAGCACCTGGCCGCATGGTGCGCTGACAATAACCTGCTCCTTAACACCAGCAAGACAAAGGAGCTTATTGTGGACTTCAGGAAGAAGAAAGGAGGCACGCATGACCCCATCCACATTAACGGGATGGTTGTTGAACGTGTCTCCAGCTTCAAGTTCCTGGGAACCCACATCTCGGAGGACCTGACCTGGACCACCAACACCTCCAGCCTAGTCAAGAAGGCTCACCAGCACATCTTCTTCCTTAGGACACTGAAGAAGAACCACTTGTCTCCAGCCATCCTGGTGAACTTCTACCGGTGTGCGATCGAAAGCATCTTGACCAACTGTATTACAGTCTGGTATGGGAACTACTCAGTTGCTGACCGCAAGGCACTGCAGAGGGTGGTGAAAACCGCCCAACGCATCACAGGGACACCACTTCCTGCCAATGAGGACATCCAGAGAAAACGCTGTCTACGTCGAGCTTGCTGCATTCTTAAGGAATCCTCTCATCCTGACCATAGACTGTTTAACCTACTGCCCTCTGGGAGGCGCTTCCGAACAAAGACCAGCAGACTCAGGAACAGCTTTTTACCTACAGCTGTCTCCCTACTGAATTCTGCCCGATGATCCCCACTCACACACCACTACACACTCTTCACCCCTCCCCATCACTAAATTTGTTTAAAAAAATAAATAATAATATTTCTGTTAAACTTATTACTTGCACTACTGTCTGTACATTCAGAATACGGAATGGATCCATCTACACACTACTATGTACTGGATTTTTTTAGTTTCTATGCACTTTCAATGTCCATTGCACTAGTGTTTATATATCTTAATGTATCGCTTATTCATATCCATTGTAATTGTTCATAGTTTTTGCTTATAGTGTACATACATTTACTGCATAATCCATCTGTATAGTATGTTCATAATCACCATAGTATTTAAAAAATTGTAAATGATGTCCATAGTACTGCTTTATCTGTATATTTCTGTACATATGTAACATATTGTAGGCACTGTATATCCTGTTCTTCTGCTTATTGCACTTCTGGTTAGATGCTAACCATTTCGTTGCCTTGTACCTTACATGTGCAATGAAAATAAAGTTGAATCTAATCTAATGTAGAACCTCATTGAACAAGACCAAGCGATTATAGAATCTCACATACCAAAGGCAAAACTTATACGATTCCCTTCCCTTCGAGTCCGAAATTGACCAAGCCACTGACGCCTCCCTGTCTAGAGGATAACTGTCTTATCAACTCAGGAGACCCATAAAACCAGGAGAAATCTGAGAAGAACATCTGGATGTCTTTAAAGAACAGAACCTTCAAGGTTGTTCTTGACCGGTTACCATAAATAAAGTCGAATAAACAACAGTACAAAGCACGTTGTATCTGGGAATGCTCCAGCCCAGACTCTGTGATATCTCCTGACCACTTAAGCAGTAACTCAATGATGGTATCAAGAAGAAAGAAAAGTCAGAGTGTTGAAGCTCAGCAGATGCACGCCCAAAATTGACTTTCGACCCCCTCACATTCCAAACTGAAACACCCCTCAGTTTCTGTTCTTGGACAAACAAAGAACACCCAAACTTTTATTAACTTTGCTAAAAGGACTCAAAACTTTTATAAAGTGTTCCAAAAGACAATTAATAATAATCATTGCTGCTATTAGAAGCAATATATATATTATAGATACAGACAATAAATATATATTGCTGGTTGTATTTTATGAAACGAAATTAAGTTTTCTGTGTTATTGTAACCAATGATATCTTCTCAATCTGTGACATAACATTTTCCTGTGTTTAATTCATATGCATGGTGCGATTATTTAGAATTTAGCATAGTTTAATCTATGCCTTAACCCGTGTAGTAGATAAAAAGTAGTATAGGCACTTTGTGTATGCCAAATACCTGTTGTTTGATGTTGAATAATAGCTGATTTCATAAACAATAAGTTGGTGTGAATGAAAATTAACCTTTAGCATCATAAGGTATGATTATAACACGTATAAAAGTCTGCCAGGGTATTTTCTCCATGTGACAAAATAAATAGGCGGATAATGTATGCACAGGAAGAAGCCGTGTGGGGCGGGGCTCCGCCCTACTGGAACTATTTCATTGGAAGAGCATCGAGTGTGAGGGACCGAAATCTCCCGTCTAATATGGACTCCCAGCTCACAATGCTCTCTCTCTGCTTGCTAGCGCGCTGTTTTAACACACTTTGATGTTGGCTCATTGAGCTGCTCCAAAAGCGCTCCTAGCCTTTAACATCTAGGCCGAGCCCTGAACATTGAACCATGACTTAGTCAAATCTCTGAAGAAACCCTTGAAAGTCTGAAGCTACGTGAAAGGAACTCAAGAGCGTCATCACAGCCCAGAGCAGCCAACCTACCAACGAAAGGCTTTCCCCGTGACGTCACGCGACGCAACGGGATTCCCTTCAAACCAGGAAAGGAAACGAAACAACAGATCAGCGTCATCTCAACTTAAAGCAAGTAACAAACAACTAGCTCTCTATAAAGTGGCTGAATCGTGTTGTATTTATCTCTAAAAGTAAAGATACTAGAGTTCTCCTCTCGATGATCTGCACGGGTAAAATCGTGTGGAAATAGCAAACAGTGCTATACTTTAACGGTCCCCAAATTGCAACAATTCATTGCCTATTTGTGTGTATATGTGTGTATGTGTGTTCGTTTTGTTAGCTTAGTTCATGTATTTTAGTAAGATAGCAAATAAACTCTTGTTTGATTTATAAAGAAGTGTTCTGTCTTCTGTTGTGTAATATTCAGATCAAACTTTGCCCAGATCGCGTTACCTATGCTCATAACTGTCATAAAGTTACTTAAATAATTCTGTATTATTATATCATGGCCACGAAAATAAACAGAATTTCTCAGATATACTGAAACTTAACGACTCACTGGATGATTGTTAAATAAGGTATAAGTTGGACGTTTTGATTAATATCAATTGATTTAATTTCAAATCATAAGAATCGATTCCCTAAAAGCTGAAATTCAAAATAAAAGCTTAAACCAAGGAGCTAATCTTTTACAGAAATGGTGGAGAAAAACAGCGGGCAAATTTAATGTGAAAATTCATAACCAGAAAACATATGGTTGTATTTTGCCTATTTTTAACCGGAAGAAATAGTGTAGATACAGAGAAACAGAGTTGTTTGTGTTAGTGTATGGTTATGACATTGCAATGCATTTTGAATGAATGAAATAGCAACTTTAGTTGTTTAGAAGAAATTAACTGCAGAATATGAATTGTCTGTTAAGACAAGATAAGTCGCTCAAAAGGCACACTTAAGCCCGATTCGGACGGTAATTGTTTCTCATATGGACGTCTGTAAAAATAAATTTACATATCACCTCAGTGATAAAACTCATGGATTCGGATGGCAATTTATTCACAGTTGAGGAGAGAGTTCTGTGATCCTGCGCACCCAGGAACGCACGCTGCTCACGTGGCCAATCACATGATTGTCTGCTGTAAATAAAATACATTTTATTTACAAATTTATTCTTATTATTGTGTAAAATGTATTTAAAAATACTTATTATGTAAAATGTATTCTTATTATTCCAAGCATATTTTATAATATTTATTATTTGATTATTTAAATCTCCTGTTTAAAAATAGGAAAATAGACTCGCTATAGTTGTATATAATTATACGCGATATATATCTGTTTATAATACACACTTTAAAATTGTATTGCATACCTGCTGCTGTTGTCACGAATCCTGGCCTTGAACTTCTGTTCATTCACCACTAGAGGTCACTCACCCATCACATGGACTTTCACACCACACAGTCAGTTACAGATCACACAAGGACTGCATTTCCCATCATCCACTGCACCAACACAGCTGTTTGCACTGATCACGCACACACCTGAGAACAATCTCACATCACCATCACCCAATCACACACATTATATAAACTCTGGACTTTCTCCTACCCACTGCCGAGTATTGTTAGCCTAGCTACTTACAAAGCGTTTTCACAGCTAACCCGTGAGGGTCCCCGTTCATCGCTCATTCAGTTTCTGGACTATGCTTTGTTGACGGTCGGTTCAGCATTCACTGTAGGGGTCGCGGAGGAACGAGACACCGCACCCAAGTGTGTGATCACAGCCGCGCTAGAGCACGCTCACAAAATGGCGGTCATAACAACACCCCGTAGCGTCATTGTTGCCAGTCACGAGCCAAGTCAAGTCGCCACTGATGTTAAAGAGCCAATTCAAGCCACAGCCTATGTTAAAAAGCCAAGTCAAGTCGCCGCTGATGTTAAAGAACCAAGTCAAGCCACAGCCTATGTCAAAAGGTCAAGTCAAGCTACAGTTGTTCGTCACGAGTCAAGCCAAGCCACAAGTGATCTTCGTGAGTCAAGCCAAGCCACAAGTGATCTTCGTGAGTCAAGCCAAGCCACAAGTGATCTTCGTGAGTCAAGCCAAGCCACAGTTGATCGTCACAAGTCAAGCCAAGCCACAAGTGATCGTCACGAGTCAAGCCAAGCCACAAGTGATCTTCGTGAGTCAAGCCAAGCCACAAGTGATCTTCGTGAGTCAAGCCAAGCCACAGTTGATCGTCACAAGTCAAGCCAAGCCACAGTTGATCGTCACAAGTCAAGCCAAGCCACAGTTGATCGTCACAAGTCAAGCCAAGCCACAGTTGATCGTCACGAGTCAAGCCAAGCCACAGTTGATCATCACGAGTCAAGCCAAGCCACAGTTGATCGTCACGAGTCAAGCCAAGCTACAGTTGATCGTCGCGAGTCTCTTCGTGCCTCAACGCTCCAGCCAGAGTCACACCACATCTCAGCTCTCCAGCCAGAGTCACACCACGTCTCAGCTCGTCATCCCGAGTCACCCCAAGCCACTGTGGATCATCATGAACTCACCCAACTCACAGCCGACCAGCCAGAGTCACGTCACGTCACAGCGGACCAGCCAGAGTCACGTCACGTCACAGCGGACCAGCCAGAGTCACGTCACAGCGGACCAGCCAGAGTCACGTCACGTCACAGCGGACCAGCCAGAGTCACGTCACAGCGGACCAGCCAGAGTCACGCCACGTCACAGCGGACCAGCCAGAGTCACGCCACGTCACAGCGGACCAGCCAGAGTCACGCCACGTCACAGCGGACCAGCCAGAGTCACGCCACGTCACAGCTGACCAGCCAGAGTCAAGCCAAGCCACAGTTGATCGTCACGAGTCAAGCCAAGCTACAGTTGATCGTCGCGAGTCTCTTCGTGCCTCAACGCTCCAGCCAGAGTCACACCACATCTCAGCTCTCCAGCCAGAGTCACACCACGTCTCAGCTCGTCATCCCGAGTCACCCCAAGCCACTGTGGATCATCATGAACTCACCCAACTCACAGCCGACCAGCCAGAGTCACGTCACGTCACAGCGGACCAGCCAGAGTCACGTCACGTCACAGCGGACCAGCCAGAGTCACGTCACAGCGGACCAGCCAGAGTCACGTCACGTCACAGCGGACCAGCCAGAGTCACGTCACAGCGGACCAGCCAGAGTCACGCCACGTCACAGCGGACCAGCCAGAGTCACGCCACATCACAGCGGACCAGCCAGAGTCACGCCACGTCACAGCGGACCAGCCAGAGTCACGCCACGTCACAGCTGACCAGCCAGAGTCACGCCACGTCACAGCTGACCAGCCAGAGTCACGCCACGTCACAGCTGACCAGCCAGAGTCACGCCACGTCACAGCTGACCAGCCAGAGTCACGCCACGTCACAGCTGACCAGCCAGAGTCTCTTCACGTCTCAGCTCCTCAGCCAGAGCCTCTTCACGTCTCAGCTCCTCCGCCAGAACCTATCCCACCCAGAGATTTAAGGTCAGTCCTTCGAGTTCCCTGTTTGATATCCAGCGTAAGGGATGCACCGCTGGTGTCTGTACGCACTGCTGGTATACCCAAACCCACATACTTTGGCCCTCCGGTCCCTGAACTGATTTCCCTGTCTGAAGCGCTTCCCATGATAGGGATCGCTTTATGTTGCATTTGGGCTGCGTACACCACCACTAGACTGCCTGAGGTAGCGACGTCCACTGCAATGTCTCCAGAGGTGGCGGCTGATGCTGCGGAACCTCTTGGGGTAGTGGCACTCGCTGCAGCTTCTTCAGAGATGGCAGCACATGCTGCAGAACCTCCTGAAGCAGCGACGCTTGTTTCAGCTCCTGGTATGGTGGTGGCACCCAATAACATACTCCCAGCCTGTCATGTTACTATCAAAGAGACTGTCACTAAACTCCTCCTGCTTCCAGGTGTTACCACGGTAGAACCTCCAGAGGTGGCAGCGTCTGCTGCAGAACCTCCAGAGGTGTCAGTGGTACCCTCCTACGAATCCTTGTCCTGCCCTGTCACGGCTAAGGAGGCCATCTGTGAACTTTCGCCCTGTCCTGTCACGGCAAAGGAGGCCGTCTGTGAACTTTCGCCCTGTCCTGTCACGGCAAAGGAGGCTGTCTGTGAACTCTCGCCCTGTCCTGTCACGGCTAAGGAGGCCGTCTGTGAACTCTCGCCCTGTCCTGTCACGGCTATAGAGGGTGCCTGTGATTCCATGTCCTGCCCAGTCACGGCTATAGAGGCCGCCTATGATTCCATGTCCTGCCCAGTCACGGCTGTGAAGGCTGCCTGTGATTCCTTGTCCTGCCCAGTCACGGCTATAGAGGCCGCCTATGATTCCATGTCCTGCCCAGTCACGGCTGTGAAGGCCGCCTGTGATTCCTTGTCCTGCCCAGTCACGGCTATAGAGGCCGCCTATGATTCCATGTCCTGCCCAGTCACGGCTGTGAAGGCTGCCTGTGATTCCTTGTCCTGCCCATTCACGGCTACGAAGGCCACCTATGAATTCCTGTCATGTCCTGTCACAGCTAGGGAGGCCGTCTGTGGTTTCCTGTCCGGCCCTGTCATGGCTATGGAGGCCGTAAGTGATTCCCCGTCCGGCCCTGTCACGGCTATGGAAGCCGTCTGTGATTCCATGTCCTGCCCCGATGTCATGGCTATGGAGGCCATCTGGGATTTCCTGTCCTGCCTTGGCATGGCTACGGAGGCCATCTGTGATTCCCAGACCTGCTCAGCCACGGCCCCTGAGACCAGGAAGGCTCTCCCTGTGTTGTCTGTCTCTACTCTCCCTGTGTTGTCTGTCTCTGCTCTCTCTGTGTTGTCTGTCTCTGTTCCTCCCAGATCTCAGATGCTGATATGGTTTCCTGCCCGGTCTGCTTTCCTGCGGTGGTCTATTGCTCCGCCCTGGGGGGCTCCTGTCACGCCTGCTCCGCCCTGGTGGGCTCCAGGTCCGCCTGCTCCGCCCTGGGGGGCTCCTGTCACGCCCGCTCCGCCCTGGGGGGCTCCTGTCATGCCCGCTCCGCCCTGGTGGGCTCCGGGTCCGTCCGCTCCGCCCTGGTGGGCTCCGGGTCCGGCTCCGGGTCCGTCCGCTCCGCCCTGGTGGGCTCCGGGTCCGTCTGCTCCGCCCTGGCTTCCTGCTCTGCTGACTTTGCCTTGTTCCACAGCACTCCACTTAAACATGGACCTAGCCCTCCGTCCCTCCCCCTGTTCCGCCTCCGCTCCACCGCCCTCCTGGATTATTTAGGGGCATCTGGAAGCCGCTCCTTGGGGGGGGGGGGGCTATGTCACGAATCCTGGCCTTGAACTTCTGTTCATTCACCACTAGAGGTCACTCACCCATCACATGGACTTTCACACCACACAGTCAGTTACAGATCACACAAGGACTGCATTTCCCATAATCCACTGCACCAACACAGCTGTTTGCACTGATCACGCACACACCTGAGAACAATCTCACATCACCATCACCCAATCACACACATTATATAAACTCTGGACTTTCTCCTACCCACTGCCGAGTATTGTTAGCCTAGCTACTTACAAAGCGTTTCCCAGTTTCCCGAGTTAGATTTCCTGTGTTCCCAGTATCCCGAGTTAGATTTCCTGTGTCCTGATTCCTGCACGTTCTCCTGGATTATTCTCTCTGCCTAGCCCTCTGGATTAAGTTTGCCGATCGCCGACCCACGCTTGCCCCTGGACTATTCTCTGCCTTATCCTTGTTATACCTGTTTGCTACTGTCCGACCCTGCCTGTATCGACCATGTCTTGTAATAAAAGCTTGCAGATGGATCCGCATGTCTCACGTCTCGTCAGCTCCGTAACAGATGTCATAATAAAGACCCATTTGAAAGTTTATGTAATTTCTTATTTTTCTGCTCCCAGTCGCTGTGGTTGAGCAGTCATGAAGTATTGTTCTTTTAAATACTTTCCAGCATTTCAGAAATAATATGTAAATTACACCGAAGTACAACATTACGGTGTTCGGGAGTGCTCAAAAAGGGATTAAACACTGAATTTTGAATCGATTTCTTCTCGTAAACTCAGGGATGTGGATTCGGACGGCAATTAAATTACCACACGACCTCGGTGTTTGTCAAAAAACAGTAGGTAATTCGGCTGAGGATTTTTACAGGGGTGGTGAGAGAAAAACACAGACATCCTGGATTCGGACGGCAATTGAATCACCAACTACCCCCTGTATATGGTGAAAATCACTTACGTCCCCCTGAGAAACAAGTACCGTCCGAATAGGGCTTCAGAGAGAAGTGAGCGGATTCCTCACTTACGTCTCTTTTTAGGCCTAGTGCTGGGTATCTCATATTGCGTGTTTCAATTTGAGAAATAACCATGCCGTCTCCCAGTTTGAAAACATTAACTTAGCTACTTAATGATTTTTCTGCCATCTTTGAGTCACTAAAATAGTGAAATCAGACGCAGCACTCAGAAAGAGCTGCAAAAACGCGTTCTGGGGAGAATAGTTATTGATTTTGATCAAAGAAAAAGTGTGCGATGATAAATCCACTGTGTTTTGTCTGTGAAGTAAGACAGAAGTAATGTACTAAGGCCCGCCGTGGCCAAAAGTGTTGATAATTAATCTGTGGATTAATTTATCTCGCTCTAAACGAGTGAGATTGGTAGCGCTATACGAAAGAAAGAATCTAAATAGCTGCTTTTTGATGGTAGTGTGAAAGACATTGATATTTTACTGATTAACAGGACCTGCATCCGAAATGGCAGGTTCCCTGACATCACCATAGTGACGCGTAACTCAGGAAGTGCGTCCCCGCGCCATTTTGAGCTGTTGTAAACAACAGCATAGCAAGCTAAGCTAACTGAAGCCAATGAGTAGCATTGGAGCTTAGGCAAAGCTATTAGCATTGAAGGCTAGTGATTAACACTAGCATTTTGTTGCCTGTGGGTTCAAATGCGGTGTATGTTTGCAGTGTGTTTTTGAAGTGTTGATACAGTTTAACCCTTCACAGCTGAACTTTAACTCACACTAAACTGTTTACATCATTTCCTTCTCTCTTTTGCATTTACTCATTCTCTCTTTGGCATTCACTCATTCTACCTCTAACTTCTCATGTGAAAGGACTTTAACAATACAAATTTAAATAAACCATTGATGTGCAAGGCAGCTGAGTTTCATAGGAAGTGAGATCAGCGATTTCACAGGTGGTTTTAATAAGCATTTGTGTTTAGGTTGTTTTGTTTTGTTTTATATTTAGCGGGTATTAGTTTAATAACTATTGGGGTTTATTATAATTAACGCTGGGTCTAAGCCTCATTGCTTTGATAGGAAGATAATTAATTTAATTATAATTGCGCTCATGATTTTAAGGAGATCAGCGGGTGAATTGCTATGAAATATTTGAAATTGATAATTTAATTCCATAACTAATCCCAGAGGTGAAATTAAATTAATTTCATTAAAATAATTTCAGTTCCTGATTCCACGTAGACTGATTGAGATAATTATGTGTGCTCTTATAATTTAACAATAACATTAAGATCTTAATTATTAACAATCAAAGTGTTTGTTCGTCTGGCCCGGGAAAATTTTTAAATTTCCTTTATAATTGAGACGGTACGGATTAATTTGTTCTAATGATTTGAATAACACAAGGAATTAGTAATTGATCAGGCTTAGGGATACGAAATTAGGGATGTGGAATTTGTAATTTAATTTCATAATTAATTACGAATTTGAAAATTCTAATTCAATTTAATAATTAATTACAGTTCCTGTTTCCATATGGCAACACTATTGGCTGATCAATGAAATGTAATCGCTTGTAATGATTAATGAAAAACATCATTAACATTTTAATCCATGACTGCCAATAATGCTTAACATTATAATGTTATAACCTTAACATTATAACATATAATGATAACATCATAAAATTTGAATTAGAAACTACCATTTCTAATTTGAAATTCTAATTTCAGTTGCAATTAAGTTTTGGTTCCAACCTGTTTGGTCTCTCTCCGTCCTTTATTTACTTAACTCACCTAATTTTTTTATAGGTTTTTCCCTTTTCTTAGGCCTGATAGGAGATAGGGCTCCCACTAGTGCTTGGTTAGTGAAGTGAAATTGCCTCCAGTGTGAGTTACAGCAAGCGGAGTCACCCATTCCAACTGTACCTGGTGCAGGCTGGAGGGGAAACCCGAATACTTCCGTCCTAGTGTTGCAAAGTGACGGCCCGCAGCAGGCCTAGCAGTCAGGTATCGGAGGAGGAGTCAACGGCTTTCTGGGCAAAGGTGCGGATATACCACCCCGGCTAAACTATTGAAGTACGTCGAACTTCAGGTTCGCGCTGACGGATAGATACCGGGATCTAGCCCCGCCCATCTTCAGGCCAGCAGTCGTTTGACATACCTCACCCGAGTCCCAGCCCGGTTGTGCCAAAAGCCACAGCTGTCTGAGAGGCTCACGGCAGTACGGTGGGGCGGAGTGTTCGGCAAGACCCTTACAGGAGCTCACCTGGTGCGCTCGGGCGGTGGGCCTTGCTGCTGAATGCCACTGGAGCAATTTACATTCCTCATGAAGCCTAGAGTATAATAACTTTCTAATTAGGAAAACCCTTCTAAGTAGCAAACCTCCAAAAAGAAAAAAATAAGGTTTTCTTAACGCTTAGGCCAGTGTGTTTATCCTACTAAAAATAGCAAAGCCAAACCCCTAGGTGCATCGACTCAACAGCGCCTCCGCGCTGCCACTTTTGTTACTAATCCTGACATTGGGAGTAAAATCCTCACTCTTCTTCTTCTCTTCTCTTCCTGCTGCTATCTTCTAATTTGACTACTGCTACTGTTGCTGAGATTTTTTTACCTGTGGGAAGATCACGAGTGGAGAACTTTAGAAATTGAAACAGGTATTTGTGGAACTTGAGAACGACATGTCAGAATTGTTGTCCATTTACCTTCCTCTTTTGTGAAATCCTACCCCGCCAGGTTAAAGCAGGTCAACAGAAGAAAGGCACCGGAAAACTTCAAGCACGCAAACACTCTAATTAGCTTGTGGTGTCAATTTTGTCATTAACGGGACCAGTGCTGTCATTGTTATTGTTTTCCTTCACCCCGGAGAAAGCTAATCGCAATCACAGAGTTACAAAAAAAATTCCCATTTACAAATCCTCTGATTAGAAGCAACCTTCTTCTCTTTAACTGTTCTCTAGCTGTGCTACCTGTGTGTATGTGTGCGCTCAATTTTTGCAGAACATGTCGGTCACTGGGAGGATTTGGAAACATGGCTAAGCATTGCAACAGACAGCCTCCTCCCTAAGGCTGCTGAAACACGAAGACATCAGACACAAGACCAGCTGGATGACAACATAACAAGCCTCATGGCACAAGACCCAAGTCACAGCTACAATCACAAAAAATTAGCCAAGATCACCGGCTCCTTAAGCCACACACTCATCGCCACCCTCAAGTTGAGCGACAAGCACGCTGCACAACGCCAGCAGGAGCTGACACGCGCACAACGATGCATAGAGCAGCTGGAACTTGAAGCTCAGGAACGACGGGAAGGGTCGGATGAGGCGGAACAAGGCGAATTTTGCAAATACAAAACTCTATTTGAGAGAAAATGCAGACATATGGACAAATATATGTATTTCTGTGTTACAACTGTGAGACTCATTTGCCTTTTTATGAGGAAACTTGGCTCGATTTTCTCACAAATGCGTGCAGGCTGATTTTCTCACATTTTTCTCACATTTCTGTTTTTTCCAAAAACAGCAGATGGCACTGTCGGTCAATTTACGCTAGTCTTATCAGTTTTTATAGGGAAAGACTGGCTAGTTAAATGTTTAGCCATGTCACTACTTATTGTTGAACTAATCAATCATGTTAACAACTTTACAGCACTTGTTGTGAATTTCACTGACACTGTAGTGCTTTGTGAAAACATCTAAATGGTTAATTATAGAGATAGTAAGACAGAAACTCACCTGTTCCTCACTCATATTGGTCTGAAAAGGTAAAGAGGTGTTTCGGGTCTCGGGTCAAAAGGAAAGTTGCTCAATTGCACATGTGAGAAAATCAGCCTGCACGCATTTGTGAGAAAATCGAGCCAAGTTTCCTCATAAAAAGGCAAATGAGTCTCACAGTTGCAACACACAATACATATATTTGTCCATACGTCTGCATTTTCTCTCAAATAGAGTTTTGTATTTGCAAATCACTTTGCGTTTGTTTGAAAGTCGAGTTTCTCTTTGCAAAGCAGATTGTGTTTATTTGCAAAACACTGGATTTGTTTGATAAATATTGGCACAAAATTCGCTCCATACCAAAGTCCTCTTTTCAGATGAAAGTAAATTTTGCATTTCATTTGGAAATCAAGGTCCCAGAGTCTGGAGGAAGAGAGAAGAGGCACAAAATCCATGTTGCTTGAAGTCTAGTGTGAAGTTTCCACAGTCAGTGATGATTTGGGCTGCCATGTCATCTGCTGGTGTTGGTCCACTGTGTTTTCTGAAGTCCACAGTCAACGCAGCCATCTACCAGGAAATTTTAGAGCACTTCATGCTTCCTTCTGCTGACAAGCTTTATCGAGATGCTGATTTCATTTTCCAGCAGGATTTGGCACCTGCCCACACTGCCAAAGGTACCAAAAGCTGGTTCACTGACCATGGTGTTACTGTGCTTGATTGGCCAGCAAACTCCCCTGACCTGAACCCCATAGAGAATCTATGGGGTATTGTCAAGAGAAAGATGAAAGACACCAGACCCAACAATGCAGATGAGCTGAAGGCCACTGTCAAAGAAACCTGGGCTTCCATACCACCTCAGCAGTGCCACAAACTGATCACCTCCATGCCACGCCGAATTGAGGCAGTAATTAAAGCAAAAGGAGCCCCTACCAAGTATTGAGTACATATACAGTAAGTGAACATACTTTCCAGAAGGCCAACAATTCACTAAAAATGTTTTTTTTTATTGGTCTTATGAAGTGTTCTAATTTGTTGTGAATTGGTGGGTTTTTGTTAAATGTGAGCCTAAATCATCACAATTAAAAGAACCAAAGACTTAAACTACTTCAGTCTGTGTGCATTGAATTTATTTAATACAGGAGTTTCACTATTTGAGTTGAATTACTGAAATAAATGAACTTTTCATACAAGCTTACCCAAAACCAAAATCATGGATCTTTTTAGTCTCATTTACAAATGCTTAAACACAGTATGTCAGAAATGAAGACCTAATGTTCCAAACCTTCAATATAGTATAAAGCTTCTACTTCTGCAAAAACAAAGGTATTGAAATAATATATTATCTATATAAAATATTGTAACAACTGATAAGCATTTTTAAGATCACTGAAATATTTAGAAATAGCTGATTCCAGTCTCAGTTGGAGGAATAGTCTGGTGTTGAAGCTCTTTCCATTACATCAACAACATAGAGTAAAACAGTCTTTGAACTGTTTTGGGGATGCAGAACAACACAAAGAATCAGAGAGAGAAAAAAAATAATGCCTGGGAGAGGGAGAGGAATAGTTGGATCAGAAAATGGGAGAAGAGGTAGGGGAGAGGAGTGAGAATGTGTGTTGGATAGACTGTGCATTTTTATGTTTGTTTTTTTGTTTGTTTGTTTGTTTGTTTGTTTGTTTTTTTCCAACATGTGGAACCTATGAAAGCTTATTTCTGCAATGGAATATAAAGGGTAAAGTGTAATTGTGACTTTATCTCAGAATTCTGACTTTTTTCTTGCAATTGTGAATTTACAGTATCTCACAATTCTGATAAAGTCTGAATTACAAGACGTAAACTCGCAATTCCAATAATAGAAGTCCGAATTGTGAGATAAAAAGGTCACAATTACTGTTTTTACTTTTTATCCTGTGACAGAAACAAGCTTGCATAGTAACCAAAGGCCATGTATGTTAGATTTTTTGTTGATCACTGGCATCAGCTACCATGGGGGCACCATCCACATCCAACACTCACCCACTGAAATGCAATTTCAATCAAGGTTCCAATTGAATTTCTGCATAAGGGGCCCTATTTTTTTTTTATTGTACATTCTATAAAGTAATGACTCATTCAGTTTTAGATAGTATGTTGCCAAGAACAAAAAGATTCAACACTTAAAAATGTAAAATGGGTTTCAGTTGAATGTAAACTGAAGGCTAAATTACAAAAGACTATGGATTTTTATATTGTCTATTATGTGCAGGTAGAACTGAAACATGAAAAGTAATGCAGTTTTTGTAAAGCCATCAACTGTTAGCATTTTGACAGTCGCTGTGCCACGAATGACTATATGCTTCTGTTGGATAGAAACTAGTGCTAATGTTTTGATCGAATGACTCGATTTTGAATCGGGTTTGCTGTGTTTTGATAGAGTTAGTATATGTAGAAAAATGTATTCAGCATTTTGAAATGTAGAGTTTGTATTTATTTAACAAAATGTGGTTTTGGCCAGAAAATTAACTATTTGGCTAATTGTGTGATGTAGGTGTGTTGCTGTGTTAAGAGTTTAGAAAAAGTACTTTAAGTATTGGTAAACACTTGTTAGCAATTGAAAAAAAAACTGTATTATGTGAATATACAAACAGAAAAACACACAGAATAATAATAAAATAAAAAAAAGTAATCTAATCTGCCCGGTTTTATCTAAGTAATCTAATCTGCGTTTGGCCACATGTTCTCATCCACGTCACACCTGATATCTTCTCTGGCAAGGCATCTTCGGAAGAATCTTTTGGTATGCCTTATCCTTCCTGGTATTGTGCAGCTGTGATGTCTTTGCATTCAGCATCCATTGCATCCTGGAGGGACATTTGGTCCTGTGGACGATGGTCAAAAACCTTCCATCTCCAGGTTTAGAAAAACTTCTCAATGGGGTTGAGGAAAGGCGAGTAAGGGGCAAGGAAAAGAGACATAATTCCTGGAATTGGAGTCAAACCAGGCTCTGACTGCACTGGGATGCCACATTGTTCCATGTGATCACATATATTGGCAAGTGGTCTCCCACCTGTACCCTTTCTATGGCACCAGTCTTTGGTGCAGATCTTCTAAAATCTCACATTTATGCAAGAGTGCACTTTCCTACACAAGATCAGAAAAAAAGGTCTTCTTTTACTGTATATCATATGGTTATGCAATTGAAAGAACCTCAACACCTGAGTGTGTTTCCTAGATGGGAATCAGCTGCAATTTATATATTTATATATTTGCATAACTTCAATCAGCTGTTTCTCATTAGCAATAGAATAAAATACAGGGGACATATTTGTTTCAATTCACAATATGAACAGCTATTCACTTTGACTTTAGCCTATAAGTTAGGTTTAGAACATGATGTTATCTTTTCTGACATAGTGTGAAAGCATTTGAGAAATTGGCAGTAAAATTACAATGTTTTGGTCTTGGTTGAGTTTGTGTGTAAAATAAATTCAAGCATTTTCAATTTGTGTTAACTGTATGCATTTTGTGTCAAAGCAACACGAAATGGGTTAATTGTAAAGCCTACACAGACGGATGTTTTGCTAACTGTTAAGAGTTTAGGAAAATTGTTAAAAGTATTGAAAAAATTGTCATAGCGATCGTAAAAAACTGTAATACAGCGCCATCTGTTCATGAATAAAGTTCAGCATAAACATATACTATTTAAATATCAATAAATATGTTTTTATCAGTGTTTTTTGATCAACGTGACTCAATATAACAGTGTGACTACAGTAAAAAAAGCTTTTACTGTTATAAAAACACAGACTTGTGAGCATTATTGGAACTGAATTGTTAGAATAAACCTGAAACCTTGTCATCACAGAATCTGACCAATGAGAATAAAGTGTGTCATCATCAAGGCTTTCACAGCCCATTTTGAGTAACTGCAGCACCTGACCTAGGCGGCTGGTCTCGTTTTGCTCTCACGGCACTTTGATGGCACATGTGATCATAAGGTGGCTGCAGCGCAAATCAAAGTTGGACAATTTTTTTAAACCGAATGCATTGTTTTTTTTGTTAGGGGGCAGCTGATCTTTACCACGCCGCATGAAGTCGAACAAGCCGAAAGATACAGATACATTTACATTTATTCATTTAGCATATGCTTTTATCCAAATTGACTTACAAATGAGGGCAATGGAAGCAAATAAAATCAACAAAAGAGAAATGATATGCAAGTGCTATAAAGGCCGGGACACACCAAGCCGACGGTCGGCCATTGGCAACATGTTGAATCGGCGTCGGGGCCGTCGGCGAAAGGGAGAACTCTGATTGGATGTTCAGTTTAGCGAACGAGTCAGTGCCCAAGAATTACAGCGAAAGTGATGAAAACGAGCACGTAAATGAAGGCGGTACAGACAGAAGGCTGTTTAAATGTTACGTGATCTTTCCCAATCATTCTAATACGCAAATGTTTTCATAACAACATGAGCCGCTTAAAATGATTTAAGTTATCAACCTTACTGATATTCAAAATGGTAAGCAAGCGCTGCTTTGTTTACGTTTTGTATATCTGCGTTTATCTTGTATATCTTTGTTTCGGTTTCTCCTTTTGAATGACGAATATATACTATTGATAGCTGCTGAAATAGACAGTTAATTCCTATGTTAATTCCTAATAAAAATGTTAGTTTGCCGTCGGCTGTAGTCTGTGCGGTGTGTTCAAGTGCAGCTTTTTGGTCCGATTTTATATAATAAATAAAAAAGAAAACAGATAGAATAGAAAAAGAATAGAAAAAGCTAGTGTTAGAGGCCATTTTTGCTTTTGTTAATTGTATAATAAATAAAAAGAAAATAGATAGAATACAAAAAGATTAGAAAAGCTAGTGTTAGCTTTCTTTGTTTTTTTTTTTAAGAATAGAATTAGAATAGAGAGTGCTAGAGTTAGAGGGTCAAATAAAGATGGAAGAGATTTGTTTTTGAACTGGTAAAAGGGCGGTCGATAGGCCAATACACTTGGGCAAATTAATACTTTATTCGGTTGTCTGACTCCCTTTTAGTAGATAGTGTTGCCTTATAAGGGTTTCCGTTTCTTTGTTGTGTACGGTTGTTTGTTAGTAAAGAACGCCAACTGTTACATAGTGGCGGCCCATACGGGGACGCTCTGTTTATGGTTTATATCTTTTCAAATTTTGTAAATATGGAGAATACAGATGAAAATGTACAAGCCCCTATTGTAAATACCTACATTTCAATCCGTAATACGGAAAATGTTCATGATTCTGTTATCCAACAACAAGATAACACAGACAATGAGGTTGTTGCAGACTTTACGGCAGGCCCATACGTCACTAGACGTAATCCCACAGCAGAAATTACATCTATGTGTAGCAGGTGTTGATTATAATTTGTGTTTTTGTTGTAATTCACTCAAAATCCTTATGTTTTTCTGTTGGTAATTAATGTGTATATATATGTGAGAAAAGAAAAGAAAAAAAGTATTTTATTTCTTTATGAGTTACGTGCGCGCGTTGCCATTGTGACGTCACTGACGCATTGCGCGCTCGTGCTTCAGTCCACGGGAAGTCTGAGCAGAGGTATCCATTTTGTTCAATCCTATTCAAAAACTTGTTAAAAGGGAAATAATCTCTAAATATAGCTGCAAGCAGCAATTACGGGGCCAAGCACTCTAGAAGCAAGCATCAGACCAACTGCAGAAATTAGTAATTGAAGCCATTTTAGGATGTTTTTAGTCAAAACGGCTGAAAATCATATATAAACCTCTAGTAATATGATATATTGGCTTATCACGTTTGATCAGTAGGTGGCGCTGTTATCAAATCAACGTGGTGTGTTCTGTGTGAGTTGACAATGGCACACACAAAGTTTGGTGTCAATATGCCAAAGCATTGCAGAGATATAGCCTCAGAGTGAGTTTGGCATCAAGTCTCAAATTTGTAGCAGTGCTATACAAAAACCGTTTCGTATATCGACATAAAATCCATAACTTTTTGCCAGCATGGTCTGAAGATGATCCGAGTCAAATTTGGTGAAAATCGGACTAATGGTCTAGGAGGAGTTCGAAAAAGTAGGTTTTCAACATAAATCAAAATGGCGGACAGGAAGTTTGGCTTACTATGACATAATTGGTATGTATGTTGTCGGCATGACCCAAGGAATAATTTGAGACCAGTTTCATTACAATAAGCTAATGCAATCAAAAGTTATTAGCATTTTTGTAAATTTCATTATTAATAATTAATGAATGGTTTATTACTCCTGACCAATAGGTGGCGCTGTCACCAAACTGACGTGGCGTGGTCAGTGTGAGGTGACAATGTCACATACCAAGTTTGGTGTGAATATGTCAAAGTTTCGCTGAGATACAGCCTCAGATGCAGTTTGGCATCTTTCCAGCAAATTCGTTGATGCGCTAAACGAAAACCGTTTCGTATATCGACACGAAATCCATAACTTTTTTGTCAGCATGGTCTGAAGATGATATGATTCGATTTTGGTGAAAATCGGACTAACGGTCTAGGAGGAGTTCGAAAAAGTAGGTTTTCAACATGAATCAAAATGGCAGACAGGAAGTTCAGCCAATTATGGGAAAATTGGTATCGATGTTCTCGGCATGAACCAAGGAATCGATCAACACCAGTTTTATTACAATAGGCTAATGTAAGCAAAAGTTATTAGCATTTTTAGAAATTTCATTATAACTTTTTACCACAAGTTTTTGTCCCAAAACTTTTTGAGTACCATCAGGGCATGGTGCCGAAGAAGCATACCGAGTTTCGTAACGATACGTCAATGCGTTCATAAAATATAGCATTTTAGTACAAAATTCAACATGGCCGACGCCCAAAATG
Source organism: Schizothorax lantsangensis (assembly GCA_027422415.1). NCBI lineage: Eukaryota > Metazoa > Chordata > Actinopteri > Cypriniformes > Cyprinidae > Schizothorax > Schizothorax lantsangensis. Next base: position 21,935,722 of record CM049841.1, read on the forward strand.
GCTGACATGGGAAAATTGGTTGGAAAATATGGTTGGACATGATGCACCGAATCTAAAGAGACCATTTTTATGATTTTTGGCCAAACCATTCACAAGTTATAAGCAAAAATATGCATTTTTCATATCTCCTGACCACTAGGTGGCACAGCGCCGAAACACTGCAGGTAGGCTCAGGTCATGCTTATTATAACACACACCAAGATTCGTCTCAATTTGCCAAACCGTTGCGGAGATATTGCCTCAGATCCATTTTTGCGTGCTTTTCAGCAAATTCGTTAGTATGGTATTCGAGAACGCCTGGACGACTCGACTTGAATTCCATAACTTTTTGCCAGCATGGTCTGTAGATGATCTGCGCCAATTTTGGTGAGAATCGGATGAACTGTCTAGGACGAGTTCGACAAAGTAGGTTCTACGAACAATTGAATATAGCGAAAAAACTAAACCTTACGATTTTTGAATTTTGGACTTCATTCGACTCGGCTTGAGCCAAGGATTCACAGCAAAAATAATTTTCATTTTGTGGCTTGCGGTTCAAAAGTTATTAGCATTTCAAAATTTAATTTTTGGACAAGTGGTGGCGCTAGAGAGTTTGAGTTAGAGACTCCAAATTTGGTGTGGTTACTATTGACACTATCATCTATCAGTGTGCCAAATTTTACAACTTTCCCGCAATCGGTTATATGGGCTGCCATTCATTTGCGGCGGAAGAAGAAGAAGAAGAAATATAGCTGCAAGCAGCAATGACGGGGCCAAGCAAATCAGCGGCAAAGTGAGGAGCTAAGCATAGTACGGAGCATCAGAACAACTGCAGAAATGAGTAATTGAAGGCATTTTAAGATTCCTGAAAAATCATTTAAAAGTACTAGTAATGCGATTGAATGACTTTTCACTTTTGACCAACAGGTGGCGCTGTTATCAAATCATTGTGGTGTGTTCTGTGTGAGTTGACAATGGCGCACACAAAGTTTGGTGTCAATATGCCAAAGCATTGCAGAGATACAGCTTAAAGTGTCATTTTGGCATCATGCCTCAAATTCGTTGCTGTGGTATGCGAAAATGGTTTTGTCTATCGACACAAAATCCATAACTTTTTATCAGCATAGTCTGAAGATGATACGATTCGATTTTGGTGAAAATCGGACCAACGGTGTAGGAGGAGTTCGAAAAAGTAGGTTTTCAACATAAATCAAATGGCAAACAAGAATTTTTGCTGACTATGGCAAAGTTGTTTATCACTGTTCTCAGCATGACCCAAGGAATCTACTAATACCAGTCTCATTACAATAGGCAAAATTCACAGAAAGCTATTAGCATTTATTTGACATTTCATTGTAAATTTTGACCACAAGGTGGCACTGTCTCAAAACATTTTGAGTACTTTCAGGTCATGGTCTCAATGGTACATGGAAAGTTTCGTAATGGTACACCAATGCATTCGTAAAATATAGCATTTTTTATCATAAAACTATTATAATCAATGGCAATTTCATATTTTGTTCAATTATAGCGCCACCAAGAGGCACAATCCCACCAATTTTTTTACGTGTCCTTAGGGTGTGCCCATACATATGTGTGTCAAATTTGGTGAAAATATCTCATTTTGTTTTGGGGTTATAGACATATATGTGAAAAATATATAATATGTTGAAGTAGATGAAAAATGACTGACTGTTGAGTTTGTTTGCATTTTTGTGCCACATACTATCAAAATTTTGGCAATTGGCTATTAATATATAACCGGGAAGGTAAGTTTTCATATTTCCTACGGTGGTTTCGTGTCGATCGGAGTAATGGTTTCTAAGATATTGGCAAATGTTTTTTAAGCGCTACAATGCAACGTTGAACAAACAGTGAGCCAAAATCTGGCAAGTTTGGTATTGCTGGACTCGGCAAGGATTCAGGGGTCTAAAAATGTAACTCTCGTGAAAATACGTGTACCCCACCCAAAGTTATACGCATTTGAAAATTTGATGTTACCACTAGGTGGCGCTGTTTCATAACTTCTCAGGCTCCTTCAGGGCATCGTGCTGATGACCCATAACAAGTTTCGTAACGATACGTCAATGCGTTTGTAAAATACAGCATTTTACTACCAAATTCAACATGGCCGACATTCATTTTCGGCGGAAGAAGAAGAAGAAGAAGAAGAAGAAGAAGAAGAAGAAGAAGAAAAAGAAAAAGAATAATAATGCCAACAAACACAATAGGTGCCTCCGCACCTTCGGTGCTTGGCCCCTAATTAATTAATCTGTGTTTTGTTACAATGTGAAAATGAGTTACATGAACGTGTTCACTTTCCTTAAAACCGAGCTTAAAGCAGTTTTAACCTGCAAAAGTGTAGTTTTAACCAAGAGAATGCAGTGTGACGTTGTCAGCGTGAAAGTTAGCCTGTGAAGTGTGACTGCTGATTTCTCTTCTTTGTGAGCAGGAGCAGGTAAGATTGTAACAGGAAAATTAACTGCCTGTTCTCTACTTATGCAGGTACAGTTTTTTATGTGTTTTCATGATTTCTCTCTGTGTGTTCAAACTTGAATTGGTTTTATGAGTATACAAAATGCTGGAAATGTTGAATAAATTAAGTGAAGACTTTTATATAAGACATTTTCTGCATATGTAGTTATGCTGTATTTGAAGTGATCATTAGTTACTGCTATTTTCTTTATATTACTTCTTTATATTGTGAAATATGAAATTCTCTGTATTGTGAACTCTTGCCTCAGTCCGCAGGAGGTCTGAGCAGAGCGAGAGTGAGCAGGAGCAGGCAAGATTGTAACAGGAAAATTAACTGCATGTTCTCTACTTATGCAGTATTCAACATAAAAGACAACTGAACCAGCAGACTGACTCCAGTGTTTATTTCACACCACACATCACAACGCAGAGGGGTAGTCGAGCCGTGAGAGACGAGCCGGCTACATTGGTGCCGTGACCCGGATCCTTCTGAAGGATCAACTTCAGATTGACCGCCGGATGTTGCTGAGTACTGCATTCTTTGTTCCGTGGACTGGGTTGAACTCTTCTTTTCCTGACTAATCTGCTGGAGAGAGGTACAAAGAGTATTGCGAAATACCAGTGAGGAAGAAAATAACAGAGAAAAAAAAAACTACATAATCTTGTCTAGTGGAGACCTATAAAGACATTTTTCCCCCTTTTTCTTCCAGTTCAAGAAAAAATTTAATTGTCATACTGTTGCAAATATTTTTGTAAGAATGTCATATACTTATGTTGTTGAGGATGCTCAGGATGATGTAGACACTGGTGGGGGGAGAGGTCAGTTCTTTAGAGATATGGCTCATGCACCAGGAGCTATGGGTTTTGCTGACTCTCCAGTGTTTTGCTCCACATGCATAAAAACTGATCGTCAGGTTCCCAGGTCAGACACAACTTCCACTGACTTAAGCTACCTCATTACACAGTTAGCTCATGAAATAGGGCAATCAATCTCAGCACAGCTAATGAAGGGAAATGAAAAGGAGGAAAAAGTAACTAACAGCCAGAGTGTAGGTCTAGAACCACCATCAGTTGATTCTCATTTACTGACCATGACTGGTGTAAAATTAGTTATGCAGTCTGACGTGAAAGAGCCGCCAAGCTTTCGTGGAGATGGCACAGATAAACTTTCTATCCACGAATGGGAAGAGCAAATTGATGTCTATCTAAGAAAGAGAGGTGTGACCACAGGAGAGCAGGCTCAGGAAATGATGTCAAGACTTGGAGAGAGAGCAAGAGACATAATCAAAGTCACATTACGCAGTAACCCATCATTAAAACCTGGTGAAGACCCAAGAGTTATTATTGACATTCTAAAGCAAGACTTTAGAACTGACGTATTCTGCAATGCCGCTCGCTGACTTCTATAATACTCTGCCTACAGTAGGAGAAAACGCGATGGATTACTGGATTTGTTTGAATAAAGCTGTTGACGTGGCGGAGGATTGTTTGAAGAGGCAGGGACGCAACCTTGAAGATCCAAGTAAAGAGGTAACTATGATGTTCGTCAATCATTGCCCAGACCCAGCTCTCTCTGCCGTGTTGAAATTCAAAACTGCAGATAAGTCAAAAGCTAGTGAGATTCAGGAACACCTTGATGATCATCAAACACACCTGAAGATTCAGCAGCCACGGGCCAGATCGAGACGTTCAGGTGTAGAGAGATATGCTACTGCGAACGTGCAGGCTACAGCAATTGATGAATCTACCCAGGTGGGTGCGTCAGTAAGACCACAAGATCAAACGGAAGCTGTGGGTGATGTTAGCACAGTATCTGATAATATCAACTTGCAGAATCTCATTGCTCAACTTGATCGTGTGTTAAAGCAAAATCATCAAGCAGTGGTCCAGACCCCATACATGTCAAGCGGACCTCAGCCATTCCGAAAGCCATGTAGAGTTTGCAAAGCAACTGATCACTCTACTACAATGCACTGCAGACGAGATGGGCTGTGTTTGTCTTGCTGTAAGCCAGGCCATTGGAGGAGAGAGTGTCATAAGGCAAGATCTGGAGCCAGTGTTCCTGGTATGCAGTCGAGCCAGGGGCAGCAGCTGTTAAACTGACGGACCTGCATATGGAGAGGGGATGTGTGGGTGGACAAAATCAAACCCTCAACCAAAAAGGTGATGTTGATTGGAAGCGATGGTATGAGAACACATCCGCAGCCAAATCTGAAGATGTTCAAGTAGTCATGCAGAATTCACAAAGAATTTAACTATTCAGTGAACTGTTTTATGCTGCAGTAATTGTGAACAAAACATTTCAAGTCAAGGGAATGCTGGACTCCGGCTCCATGGCTTGTACAGTAAATGAAGAAACAGCATCTCGGATGCTTGAAGAAAACATAATCACTAAAGACAAACAGCTGAGTGAGCAAGTTGTCCTGATTGGGTGTGGGGGTCATCAAACGCACCCTAAGTGCATGTATGAAGTGGAGATAGAAGTGTACGGTGTTCAGTGTATCGTCCCCATCCTCGTGGTCCCAGGGCAGAAAAATGATCTCATTCTTGGATCTAATGTCATAAAGTACCTCATGCATGAAATGAAAAACAATGACGATTATTGGAGAGTGACTGCACAGAGCTGTAACCCGTCATTGTTCCCTGATGCTTCTCAATTTCTTGATATGATGGCAGGATTGACGAGATGGCAGGGCACCGAAACCCCTAGCAAGATCGGGACTGTGAAACTGACACAGGCTGTAACACTCTTGGCGAAACATGAGTATCTTGTATGGGGCAGACTTCCGAAAAATGCTCCTATGTCCCCAGGAAGCACAGTGGTTGTCGAACCCACATCTTCAAAGTCCATGCCACGAAACATCTTGGTTGGCCGTGTTATCACACCTATGTGGGGTGATGGACAGTGTTGGGTGTAACGCGTTACTGTAATTAAATTACTTATCCACTGAAAAAGTAAAGTAAGGGATTACTGTTCATTTTTAGGTAATTTAATTACAGTTACTTATAAAGTACTTGCATTACATGCAGTAAATCATTTCAACAGTTCTAAAATCAATATTGAATTTGAAATTTAAATTTACCTTCTAAAGATAAAATTGAATGCAGCGCTTTAACCCTCCGCGCACCAGCTCGTTCACTTTCAGATTTTCCTGATTCACAGAGAAACCTTAAATACTCATACATATAAGACTAAAATCAATAGAATCTAAAAAGCTTGAATTTTACTTTTAAATGAACAAATTCAAATAAAAAACTAATATTTCTGATTATGTAATCCCTATGAAAGTAAAGCGAGACCAGTCTTTCCCGTATCTGAAAGCTTGACGTTTCTACTCTTAAATGAACGAATTCAAATCGAAAACGAATATTCCTGATTAAGTAATCCGTATGAAACTAAAGCAAGGTACAATCATTCCTGTATCTTAAAGCCTGAAGTGTCTACGTTTAACTGAACAAATTAAAATCAAAAATGAATATTATCTGATTATGTAATCCGTATAAAACTGAGGTACAGTCTTTCCCGTATCCATGCCTGTCAACCCTCCCTTTTTTCCCGGGATTCTCACGTATTTTACCATTCTATCCCGCTGTCATCCCGTTTAAATATTTTCCCGTATTTCTCCCATATTTTTAATCTTGCTATAAAAAAAAAAATAACACTGGGCATATTTTATATTTTTGCTACATTCACCTCCGGTAAAACTCCCGTAATTTGTATGGCCAGGCACGGCACCAGATTTTTTTCTCTACCGGGGCTAAAGGGGGGGCTAGACCAATATGTGGGGGTGCTAAGAAAATAATCCATATTCATAAAAACAAATTTGTTTAAAAAAAAAATTAAAGCAGCTATGGTACACACCACATTTAACAGAAGCATTACCCGGGGTTAAAAATAAATAAATGAACATTTTGTAACAGAAAATAAATAAAACTCATTTTATTAATTTGTATATTCATTAAAATTAATAGAAAAATGAAGCCTAATCCTACAAGACAATAAGCAACAGTAAAACATGAATTAAGTTGAATCAAATTGATTGTGAAAGTCGTTTCAATTTAAACTGACTTAGGAAGTAATTTGTTGCCATGACTTTTTTAATCATATTATTACCTGTCTGTGACGTACCCAAATCAAGAATTAACGGTCATTTCTACAGCCATTACAAAGATACAGAGAAAGATCGAGAGCGCACCTCAGCAGCAACCAATCTCACATTCTCGCCTCTGCAGCGCTTATTTTGATCTTTAACGTTATCTTTCCTATTCTTGGAACAAAATGCTTAAGGTTGATTCAGTATTACTCTTAATGAAAAAAAAATTCCACACACAACATCAGCAATAGCCTACTACAACGACAAAGTAGCTTATATTAAATATAAGAAATGTATTAACTGAACGAATAAGACATGCCCGCTTTGTAACAAATAAATAAAAGGTTTTGGATTTTCCCCTTACTTCAAACGAATGTTTTTGGCTCATTATTATTAATAACAACAATAATAATAATAATAAAGGCTTTACAATAAAACAGTACAATGACAAATTCACTTATATTAAACGTTGAACTTTTATTAACAATATGAATGAGGGAAATATGTTTTACCCGCATTGTAACACAAATAAATAAATGTCTTTGGATTTCCCCTTTCTTTAAAACGATCATAAGTTTGTGGTTCATAAAACACATCAACCAAAATAGTATAATGGCAAATTCGCATAGGCCTATATTAAACATCTAACTTTTATTAACAAAATGAATAAGACGGATAGAGGCTATAGCCTACTTGCGTTGTAAGGTCTTTTCCTTCTTTTAAAACAAATGCGTAGTTTGTGGTTCATTGTTTTATTTATTTTAATTTTTTAATGAAAACACAGCAACAATAAAGACAAACTCGCTTATATTAAATTAAGAAATTAAACTTTTATTAACAAAAGTTGCGCTTTTGGATCATAGTGTCTGCATTATTTGACAATTCAGGCTCAAGGAGAACTGATCGCGCATTGTAGGAACGCGCGGGCGCGCGGCTGATATAGTGCATCAGTTGTGTCATTCAGCGTGATTCCACCTATCCCGGCTTCACTTACTGTAAGTTAATCGATAACGAATTGTGGATTGGATGGTAAATTTGTTCTACGACGAGCTTGCCTTTGATTAGGCTGTTCTAGCGGGACACTAAAAATAGAGCTGAAATACTGGACTGTCCCTGGAAAAACGGGACATATTGTCACCTTATTGGGGGGGCTAAAACGGGGCTATTCAAAATTCTGATGGGGCTATAGCCCCCCTAGCCCCGGTGTAGCGCCGTCACTGAGTATGGCCCAAACCTCATTATATGAATAATCAAGTCAGTATATTCCAAGGTTGTCCGGTTGCAGATCTTTTGAATATATTTTTTTTCATCAGGCATATACGATTTCGTTTTGTGTGTGTGTGTGTGTGAGTGCTGCAAGTTTCAAAGTCAGGTGCAGCACTGCTTTGTTTACTGCGGTTACCGGGGAAACGACTATATTCCTGGCAAAAAAGACTCTGCCCCCTTCCCCCATAGACACGCACCCAAATCATTTCTGTAATTTATTCTTACCTAGTTAACGTGTTATTTTTACATAAATCTGTACGGATTTTACTAGTTGGGCTTTTCCTGAACATCTTGCCAAACTGAAATGTATTGTTTAACTTTTAAGCTTTTTTGTTCTATTTGCTAACCAAAGAAGGTACATTTTAAGTATTACAGTTGTTTTAAAGCTAAAAGGCTAAACTATTCTATGTTTGACTCAAATTGAAAGAATACAGAGTTTAATTTCTATTAAGGTTTATAGGGATTTTAAGATGTAGCCTAATTAGCAATTTGAATAATTAAGTTACTTATTGAGTAACTAAGTTACTTTTCAGACAGAGTAATTAGTAAAGTAATTTAAATACAATATTGATGAAGTAAGTAGTAACTGTAATTAATTACTTTTTGAAAGTAACTTACCCAACACTGGTGTTGGATATATCCCCATGAAGATTATGAACTTCTCCGATCAGCCTGTGACTCTGAAGAGGAATTGCAAGCTAGCTGATGTTTCACCCTGTGTGGCCGTTGAAGATTTCACAGTTTTCCAGAACACCAGTCAGGTTGAGGGGAAGGATAAAGTAATAGCTAATCCTGAATCAAGCTCTGAGGATCTTGAGAAGAAACTTGCAGAAGTTGGCCTGAAAGAAATAGACATCAATTTGTGTCAAGTCAGTCACTCTACCAAACGGGAGTTAGTTCAGCTTTTAGTTAGCTATAATGACATCTTTTCTAAACATGCTTTGGATTGTGGTGCATCCGCCTGACAGATGAACGCCCATTTCGCCTTCCCTACAGGAGAGTTCCACCAGCTCATTACGAAAAACTGAGACAAGTTTTGACAGAAATGGAGAACCAGGGCATAATAAGGAAATCCACCAGTGAATTCGCCTCAGGTCATGGTATGGAAAAAGGACGGCAGTTTGAGAATTTGCACCGACTTTAGGTGGCTCAATGCCAGGAATCTAAAAGACGCACACCCACTCCCGCATCAGTCAGACTGTTTGGCACCTTTGGGTGGGAATGTCTATTTTAGCACAATGGACCTGACCTCAGGTTTTTATAATATATCTATGCATGAGGAAGACAAAAATACAACGCATTCACCACACCACTTGGCTTGCATGTATACAATCGTATGCCACAAGGACTATGCAATAGTCCGGCCTCGTTTATGCAGATGATGCAGAGTATATTCGGCGACCTGAACTTCACCCAGCTATTGTACTACTTGGATGACCTACTAGTATTTGCAGCCACTGAAAAGGAAACTTTGAGTAGGCTAGAAGTAGTTTTCCAAAGACTCCGCTAGCACAATCTAAAACTGAGACCAAAAAAGTGTCACCTTCTGCGAACTTCTGTGAGATTTTTGGGGCATGTCATCGAAGGGGGTGGAGTTGCTGTGGATCCAGAAAAGGTGGATGTAATCTCCCGCATGACCGAGTCTGATCTTATGGAAGACGATGGAGTTACTCCTTCAGTTAAAATAATTAAATCCTTTCTGGGGATGGTCTTTTATTATCAACATTTCATAGCTAATTGCTCCGCCATCGCTAGACCTTTGTTTGCCCTCACTGCTGGTCAGAAGAGGAAGGGTAGAGGACAGATCACAAAACAGGCTGGTACCTTTAGAAAACTGAAACCCTCTGACTGGACAACAGAGTGCGATACAAGTTTCAGCACCCTAAAAGAGAAGCTGTTAAACTGCGCAGTCCTGGCACATCCTGATTTTTCAAGAACCTTTATCCTGTCCATAGATGCTTCTTTAGATGGGTTGGGGGCGGTATTGTCTCAGATACCCCTGGGTGAAGACAAAGCCAGGCCCATCACTTTTGCAAGCAAAACACTTAGTACTTCACAGAAACGATACCCGGCTCACCGTCTTGAATTCTTGGCCTTAGAGTGGAGTGTTTGCGAGAAGTTTAGTCATTGGCTCAAAGGAACCACATTCACCATATGGACGGATTTCAATCCGTTGACATAAATAATGACTAAACCAAAGTTAGACATCTGCGAACAACGCTGGGTTGCAAAGCTGGCTCCTTACACCTTTGAGATACGACACATAGCGGGCAGCAAGAATGTTGTGGCTGACACTCTTAGTCGTGATCCCTTTACAAAAACAATCAGCCAACGGTTGCTTAATGAACCGTATACAAGTCTGCTGTCTGAGGCTGCCGAAGTTGGCGAGGAAGGGATCCAGGAGACATTTCGATTAAAAGTCCAATGTCAGCGCCCGGTGTCAGAGACTGACCTGAGAAATGTCCTTCCAGTAGTGAGTTCAGGTATTTGTGATGTTGGCGAAGCTCATGCCCTTTGTGAATTTTATAACAACTGGGAACTGGCAGCAGAGTCCCGAACAGTGCAGTTGATCCAATCTTTTCAACAGTTTGCACCATCTAGTCTGGACATGTTACCGGAACTCTCCTTACAGGAACTTCAACAAAGACAGGAACAAGATCCTAGCATAGCTGTGGTTGTTTCTTTTGTGACTCGCAGGAGAAGACCTTCTAGGCGAGAAAAAGCAAACCTCAACCTGGGTGCGCTTTCTCTCAGTAAGCAGTGGGATAGACTTCCATTTCTGAATGGCATACTGTATCGAGTAATCAAGGACCCAATGAGTAAGCAGAAGCGATACCAGTATGTGCTTCCCCAGAGTCTTAAGGCCAAAGCATTGATTGGCATTCACGACCTTCCGGGACACCAAGGTCAAGCAAGAACGCTTCATTTAGCCAGGCAGCGGTTCTATTGGCCTAAGATGGAGCAAGACATCAAGTCATATGTCAAATGTTGCCAAAGATGTATTCTCGCTAAATCACCTGAACCATTCGCTAGAGCCCCATTGGAGAGTATCAGAACTTCAGCACCCATGGAATTGGTATGCTTGGATTTTTGGAGTGCAGAAGACTCTAAACAAAACTCTGTTGGCATGTTGGTAGTTACGGACCACTTCACGAAATTAGCCCATGCATTTCCGTGTGCCAATAAGACAGCTAAGCAGGTAGCCAGAAAGCTGTGGGATCACATTTTCTATGTTTACGGATTCCCTGAATGTATACACACAGATCAAGGTGCTAATTTTGAGAGTGGTTTGATCGCAGAGTTACTCAAGTTGTCAGGAGTTGTTAAATCACATACCACAGCATATCATCCAATGGGCAACCGAGGAACTGAACGATTTAATAGGACTCTAGGAGCAATGCTGCGTTCTTAATGACGTTCTTTGTCATTAAAAGCTAAACATCAGTGGCCTCAACAAATAACATTTGCTTATAATGCCACTGTGCATGAAACAACTGGCTTCCCACCCTTTTACCTTATGTTTGGCCGCGTGCCGAGACTCCCTGTAGACGTGATGTTCAAACAGGTACTCCGAGATCCTGTGGTAGTGGATTATAGTAGTCACGCCAAGACACTACTCCTCACCTCCATGAAGCAGCAACCATCGCACAACAGCATTCTGCCGAAGAGCAACAAAAACAAGCTCAGGGATATAACAAAAGAGTAAAGGGCACCCATTTGAACGTTGGAGATCGTGTATTGATTGCTAATAAGGGAGAGAGAGGGAGGAGGAAACTTGCCGATAAGTGGGAGGCAACCACTTACGTAGTCATCAACCGGAACCCTCTGACACATACCTACGTGGTGCAAGATGAGAAGGAAGCTAAGAGAGTTGTACATCGCAATCTCTTGTTGGACATCAGTTTTTTTACCTGTTCAGATGGAACTTGGAGGAGCCAGTAATCCGCATCTCAATGAATGTGATGATGAACAGGAGTCCGTTGCTAACTCGCAGCCCCAGGATCTTGCTGATTGTCTAGAGAGTGAAAGTTCAGAGAGAGACGAACCAGCCTTTGGGTGCTAGATGAAACAGAACATTCCCTGGGTCAAAGCTCACAAAGTGAAACTGGATCTGTGCAATTCTATGCTGAGAGAGAACAGCAGAGCCAAGGTGATGATTGCTCTGAGAAGTCCTCTGAGGATGAGAGTCATAGAACAGAGCCTTGTAATGGTCAGACGGACTGTTTCAATCTTGATAGTGACAGAACTACTCCCATTATAGAGACAAGAGACATGTCTAAAACAGAACAGCCTGATCAAGAGACTGGAGACCGAGACACTCCGGGTGTAGAAAATACTCAAGGAAGAGTCACATGTGCTGGTAGAGTGGTCAAAAAGGTCAATCGTCTTATTGAGTCTATGGCACAGAGACAGTTAAACATTAAATCAATTACAAACACATTGGGTAGGAAGTCCAAGTCATTACTCACCTTGTTTTAGAGATTTATTTTATTGTCCAAGTTCATATCCTCTGATATACTCTTCTGATATAGCTTTATCTCTATGATTGTAAATCAATTAATTTGACATGCTTTATAGACGTGATACAATTGACTCAAGATTTGTGATTTGAAACCTGGTATGATGTAAAAGGCATCATTTTATTCTGGGAGATTTTTAAGTCCTGATCACCCTTAAATTTCTCTCAACCTTTTTTAGAAGGTAGCATTTTCAAGCTGAAATAGGTGAAGAGACATTTTGGATACATTGGTCAAGTGTATAAGTGAAAACGATTAAGTCTTTGGGATTTTGGTAAATTCAGAAAGGGGTGAATGTAGCAGATGTTGATTATACTTTGTGTTTTTGTTGTAATTCACTCAAAATCCTTATGTTTTTCTGTTGGTAATTAATGTGTATATATACAGGTGCTGGTCATATAATTAGAATATCATCAAAAAGTTTATTTATTTCACTAATTCCATTCAAAAAGTGAAACTTGTATATTATATTCATTCATTACAGACAGACTGATATATTTCAAATGTTTATTTCTTTTAATTTTGATGATTATAACTGACAACTAAGGAAAATCCCAAATTCAGTATCTCAGAAAATTAGAATATTGTGAAAAGGTTCAATGTTGAAGACACATGGTGCCACACTCTAATCAGCTAATTAACTCAAAACACCTGCAAAGGCCTTTAAATGGTCTCTCAGTCTAGTTCTGTAGGCTACACAATCATGGGGAAGACTGCTGACTTGACAGTTGTCCAAAAGACGACCATTGACACATTGCACAAGGAGGGCAAGACACAAAAGATCATTGCAAAAGAGGCTGGCTGTTCACAGAGCTCTGTGTCCAAGCACATTAATAGAGAGGCGAAGGGAAGGAAAAGATGTGGTAGAAAAAAGTGTACAAGCAATAGGGATAACCGCACCCTGGAGAGGATTGTGAAACAAAACCCCATTCAAAAATGTGGGGGAAATTCACAAAGAGTGGACTGTAGCTGGAGTCAGTGCTTCAAGAACCACTACGCACAGACATATGCAAGACATGGGTTTCAGCTGTCGCATTCCTTGTGTCAAGTCACTCTTGAACAACAGACAGTGTCAGAAGCGTCTCGCCTGGACTGCTGCTGAGTGGTCCAAAGTTATGTTCTCTGATGAAAGTAAATTTTGCATTTCCTTTGGAAATCAGGGTCCCAGAGTCTGGCGGAAGAGAGGAGAGGCACAAATCCACGTTGCTTGAGGTCCAGTGTAAAGTTTCCACAGTCAGTGATGGTTTGGGGTGCCATGTCATCTGCTGGTGTTGGTCCACTGTGTTTTCTGAGGTCCAAGGTCAACGCAGCCGTATACCAGGAAGTTTTAGAGCACTTCATGCTTCCTGCTGCTGACCAACTTTATGGAGATGCAGATTTCATTTTCCAACAGGAATTGGCACCTGCACACAGTGCCAAAGCAACCAGTATCTGGTTTAAGGACCATGGTATCCCTGTTCTTAATTGGCCAGCAAACTCGCCTGACCTTAACCCCATAGAAAATCTATGGGGTATTGTGAAGAGGAAGATGCGATATGCCAGACCCAACAATGCAGAAGAGCTGAAGGCCACTATCAGAGCAACCTGGGCTCTCATAACACCTGAGCAGTGCCACAGACTGATCGACTCCATACCACGCCGCATTGCTGCAGTAATTCAGGCAAAAGGAGCCCCAACTAAGTATTGAGTGCTGTACATGCTCATACTTTTCATGTTCATACTTTTCAGTTGGCCAAGACTTCTAAAAATCCTTTCTTTGTATTGGTCTTAAGTATAATTCTAATTTTCTGAGATACTGAATTTGGGATTTTCCTTAGTTGTCAGTTATAATCATAAAAATTAAAATAAATAAACACTTGAAATATATCAGTCTGTGTGTAATGAATGAATATAATATACAAGTTTCACTTTTTGAATGGAATTAGTGAAATAAATCAACTTTTTGATGATATTCTAATTATATGACCAGCACCTGCTATGTGAGAAAAGAAAAGAAAAAAGGTATTTTATTTCTTTATGAGGTCCGTGCGCGCGTTGCCATTGTGACGTCACTGGCGCGCTGCCCGCTCTTGCCTCAGTCCGCGAGAGGTCTGAGCAGAGCGAGGTATCCATTTTGTTCAATCCTGTTCAAAAACTTGTTAAAAGGGAAATAATCTCTAATTAATTAATCTGTGTTTTATTACAATGTGAAAATGAGTTACATGAACGTGTTCACTTTCCTTAAAACCGAGTTTAAAGTAGTTTTAACCTGCAAAAGTGTAGTTCTAACCGAGAGAATGCAGTGTGACGTTGTCAGCGTGAAAGTTAGCCTGTGAAGCGTGACTGCTGATTTCTCTTCTTTGTGAGCAGAGTGAGCAGGAGCAGGCAAGATTGTAACAGGAAAATTAACTGCATGTTCTCTACTTATGCAGGTACAGTTTTTATGTGTTTTCATGATTAAAAAAATATGAAAAAAGGATAAAATAAAACAAAAATAAAATAAGGAGTAAAATGTGCAATGAAATAAAATAAAATGTGCAATACAGTCAACTGTGGATTTAATAAATATTAATATAAACAGGGATGTGCAAGAGGAATGTGCAAAACAGGTTGTACCAGGTATATTCACATAGCAGCAATGCGGATGATGGAGAATAATGAATGTTTTTGCAGTTTATTAAATTGAGTCCTGTAGATGTTATGAGACTGAGTTTAGGAGCCTGATGGAAACTCCGTAAGGATTACCTTACGGAAGTGGAAGACAAGCTGAGGTCCATCGTGCAGCAGCCATGACAACGCCTGAGAGATTTCGCTTACGACTACCGAGCTCTCTGTCTCAAGTGGAACCCTGAGATCTCAGAGGAGGAGCTGATGAGCCGTATACTTAACAACATCAACCCCAGGGTCGCTGGCTGCCTGAGAGGGACGGTGAACACTGTGGAGCAGTTAGTAAAAGTCAGATCTATGGTGGAGAAGGACTGCCTAGGAGCCAAATACTACTGGCAGAAGGTAGTAGGGCAGAGCAACAAAGAGAAAGAACAGCAGAGAGGAGTAACCCTAAAAACCTGGCCGGACTTTCCATAGAACAACCCCATGCTCTCACATCACTGCTTCTAGTACCTGTCACCATCAAAGGGACAGAAGTCAAGGCCGTACTGGATACAGGCAGTACGTATACACTGATGCAAGAAAACCTGTGGAAACAGCCAGGTGGTGACGCTCCAGTGGGCAGATCTGACTCCCCCTAGCGATTCATCATGTCAGATGGGAAAATTCACCAGGCTATGGACCAAGAAGTCAATACGGTGGCATGGAAAAGAGTATATGCTGAATACATATATAATGAAAAATTCTCACCTAGCCTTCCCTCTCATCTCTGGCTTGGACTGCAAAAGGGCCATCTTGGAGGTCGGGCAGAACCGTTATGGCCTAAAAACAAAAAGTGGCTATAATTACTACCTCTTTCTTCCTGCTGATAACACTCTGGGGTTATCCTTTAAGAACAAGTCTGCTCATACTCCCTCAGCTGCTACAGTAACCCTCTATTACGCCTTACCACCTGCATGGAACCTTCTAACACTGAGCCGGGTGTCTTCCGCTAATAGGCCTGACTATGACACAGACCGTCTGGAGGATCTGCAGATGCTCATCGCCACCTGGCCTCGCACCACTGCCTGCGTCCTAGGGAAAACGGATGTGGTTCAGCATAAAATCATCTTGTCTGATGATATCCCTATAAAGTCAAGAGCGTACAGAGTATCTCTCCCTGTAAAAAACAGATCATTGAAGCTCAAGTTGACCAAATGCTCAAGGACCATATCATAGAGCCATCCTTCTCTCCATGGTAATCTCCTGTGGTGCTCGTCCCCAAACCTGACGGCTCCTACAGATTTTGTGTGGATTACCGGAAACTCAACAGCAAGACCATGCCTGATGCTTACCCAATGTCATTAATATACGACATCCTTGAATCCATGGAAGGCGCCTCCTGGATCAGTACATTGGATCTGCAGTCAGGATACTGGCAGGTGGAAATGGAACAACAGAGTAAAGAAAAAACAGCCTTTATTACCACCAAAGGTTTATTCCAGTTCCGGTCTGTGCCGTTTGGTCTTCGGAATGCCGCTGCCCTGTTCCAGCGGCTCGTGGAGAGAGTGCTTGCTGAGCTGAGAGGGAAATTCTGTTTTGTTTACATTGATGACATCATTGTGTATTCATCACTTGAGCAGCATGTCCTACATCTTAATGCAATCTTTCAAAGACTCATCCAGGCTAATCTCACGCTTAACATGAAGAAATGTCACTTCTTCAAAAGGCAGCTGAAGTTCCTGGGACATTTTGTCACTGAAAGATGAGTGGAGGTCGATCCAGAGAATAAAAGAGCGGTCGCAGACTTTCCACCCCCTACTGACATCAAAACACTGCAGCGGTTTCTGGGACTGGCTGGCTGGTACCACAAGTTCATCCCACACTTTGTGGAAGGCATTACCTGGAGGGGAGGCATTTTGATGTCTACACTGATCACGCAGCCCTGGCTTGGGCATTTAACTGCCCCAAAACCACCTCACGGTTGACCCGATGGACACTTCGGCTCCAACATTTCGACTTCCAAGTCCATCATAGGAAGGGGTGTCTCAATCTTGAGCCTGATGCGTTAGCTAGAGCAGGGGTTTTCAAACTGTGGGTCGCGACCCACTTCGCAAAGTGGGACAAGGTGGGTCGCACAAAGCCACTTGGCGGCAGGTAAATGACACACACACACACAGTTCCTAGGGCTGGACGATATACAAAGATTAATTACGAATTGCGATATTTCTCAGTGCGATTTTCGAATCGCAAAGGCCGGGATTTAAAACATGCGTTGCATGAGCACGGGTGCGCACGAGTTGTAATAACAGTGAGGGTCTCAGAGTGAAGGTTCATTATTAAAATACTCGGTCTGCATTATTAATGAGAAGAAACTTGCTCACTTCACTGCGCTGTGTTCTGCATGAGATTGCATACACCGGAAAATTCAAATGTTGCGAAAACTGTTTCAGGTAGGCTATGTTCATTCATTTCTATCGTCTGTTTGAACGGGGCTGTATCTTTCCGAGAGATGTAAAGAGTTTGTTGTTTTCATTTCTTCATATGCATTTAATCCATAAACTGTGTGTAAAAAGTATTTCACATGTACGGGTTGAGCGGGGCACAAATGCGGGGTTAATTGTAACACTATACAAACATTTCCACATGTTAGCATAATTCGTTGCTATATCATCACTATATAGAGAAAAAAATGTGCCAAAGTTAAAAAATCTTTTGAAGATATAGTTGAACATTTAAGTAAATTTCTGGCTGAAGTAAATTTGTCATCTCGGTTTTTAGTGTTTATTTAAAATGAGACATCTGTTTATTATTTTTACAATTATTTCACAATTTTTTTAATCTCCAAACTGTTTGAGATAATTCTGCTTCGTTTCTTATGCTTTGCTAAAAAAAAAAAGTGTTGGGTTGTGAGGGCATTTTTTTAACAAAACTGGCAGCGCGGATTACAGTTCAAAGCCGCACCAGAGTGAGTGCGTTTCGAGATTTTATGGACATATTTCATAGACTCATTAACGTCTGTAAATGAAGAAATTAAAACTTAAATATTAGTAGTGAAAGGTTACAGTGGTACTTGCCTATAAAATAAAATGGTTATTTTTCTTAAATACTTCATTTCTGCCATATTATGCTTTTAATTAAGATTAAGCTTATAGTAATGTCAATTGTTTTTTTATCTCAAATATTTTGGTGGGTCTTGAAATAGATTATAATTGTTTAGGTGGGTCGTGGAATGGTAAAGTTTGGGAACCCCTGATCTAGAGCACACCAACCAGTGAAAATGGAAGAAGCAGCCTGTTGTATCATAACTACATCTAAACACTCATCGGACATTCCTCATACTATGGACGAAATAGCACAAGCCCAAAGCACTGACAGCATCATCACTCATTTGCAGGCCACGAAGAAAGACCGAAAAGTTCAGGACCAGCAGATTTCCTTTGAGGAACACCAGGGGGTGGTGTACCGCAAAGTCCCTTTAAAAAAACAAAGGAGAAAAGTTCCAGTTAGTGGTGTGTAATAATAACACGTTTATCCATTACTTTCAATTTTAGTCTTAAACTGAATCTTAAGATTTGATATTGATATGATCAATTGATATTAATCAAAACGTCCAACTTATACCTTATTTAACAATCGTCCAGCGAGTTGTTAGATTTCAGTATATCTGAGAAATTCTGTTTATTCTCGTGGCCACGATATAATAATACAGAATTATTTAAATAACCTTATGACAGTTATGAGCTTAGGTAACGTAATCTGGGCAAAGTTTGATTTGAATATTTCACAACAGAACACCGAACACTTCTCTATAAATCAAACAAGAGTTTATTTGCTATCTTACTAAAATACATGAACTAAGCTAAATAACACAAAACAAAATACATACATACACAAACATAGGCAATGAATTGTTGCAATCTGAGAATGATTACAATCTATCACTGTTTTGCTATTTCCACACGATTTTACCCGTGCCGATCATCAAGAGGAGAACTCTATTATCTTTACTTTAGAGATAATACGACCAGTTCCAGCAGAATAGAGGTTGTTTGATACTTGCTTTTAAATTGAAATGACGCTGATCTGTCATTTCGTTTCCTGGCTGGTTGAAGGAATCCCGCGTGTCGTCGTCGCGTGACGTCACTCTGGGGATGCCCTTCGTTGGTTGTTTGGCTGCTCGGTGCTGTGCTGACACTCAAAGTTCTTCCTTGAGTTCCTTTCGCGTAGCTTCAGACTTTCAAGGGTGTCTTCAGAGATTTGACTGAGTGTTGGTTCAATGTTCAAACTCGGCCTAGATGTTAAAGGCTAGAGCTCCTTTGGAGTAGCTCCAAGTTTCAAGAAAACGCGCGATTTCGAGCAGCGAGCAGAGAGCGAGCGAGAGCGAGGGGGTCCGTTTTTTAGCTGGACTGACGTCAGGGCATCCACCAGCGCTCTTCCAATGAAATGGTTCCTGTGGGCGGAGCCCCGCCCACATGAATCAATCTTCTGTGCGTAAATTTATCTGCTTAGTTATTTTGTCACATGAAGAAAATATCCTGGCAGATTTCTATATGTGTTATAATCATACATTATGGTGCTAATGTCATGACTTCAGTCTGATCAGCTGGTTATTGTGTGTCTTGTTGTTTGTACGTGTTTGAGACCATGTGGGTTTTGTTTTGCCAGTTTGCCATGTGCTCGTTGTCTTCGTGGTTCCCCTCCCCATCGTTATCTCATTAACTACTTTAGCTGCCATCACACCTGTGACTAGTTAATCCATCTATTCCCCTCTATTTAAGGCCCTCTCATGTGTAGTCTTGTGTCTGACCGTTGTGGTGTGAACACGCTATGCTTTGCTCGTGACCTACCTTCAGTTTAGTCGTGTTTTGTCCTGCCTTGTTTTCTTAGGCTCCAAGTTTAGTTTAGGGTTTATAGTTTGACTTCTCTTCTGACCACTATCTGCCTCTCGTTTCTCCAGTTCTCTGTTCCCCAGCTCCTGCCCTGGCGATCCCGGAACTGTGTTTTGTGGCTTCTCCACTCCTGCCCATCTCTGCGCACTCAACAGGGAACTCCCCACTCTGACGTTGCGTCAACACTGACGCTGGGACTCTGTGCGCTGTTCTCTCTCCACTCCGACGTTGCGTGAGCCCTGACGCTGGGACTCTGTGCGCAGTTCTCTCGCCACTCTGACGTTGTGTCAGCACTAACGTTGGGACTGTGGGCGCTGATCTCCCTACGCCTTACCCTCTCTGCCTCATGGAGTGACTGGAGGCTTGATCGGACTGAACACCTCTTCCTGTCACCTTTCTTTGCCCTCAATTACGGCTCCCGGCCCTCTGCCCCGGCCGAGTCTTGTGTTCTGAGACTTTAATAAATATTTGAGTTGAACCTGCAATTGAATCCGTGCTTTTCCCTGACAGCTAAGGGTAATTTTCATTCACACCAAATTATTGCCACTGAAATGAGCTTTCATTAAAACCCAAACAGCAGATATCTGGCATTCTCCAAAGTACATATCTCAGTTATATATATTACATGGCTAAGGCATAGATTAAACTATCCTAAATTCTAAATAATCACACCAAGCATGTGAAATTAAACAATAGTGATCGGGAAAATTAGACATCAAAAGATTCCAAAAATACCATAGATTCCAATAACACAACAAGCTTATAAATGACATAAAATACACATTGATATTTTGTAAAATATATTGTATATATTGCTTTTGATAACAGCAACAGGTATTATTTGTCTTTTGGTATGAAGTTTATGAGAGTTTGGATGTTCTTTGTTCAAGAAGAGAAATTGAGGGGTGTTTCAGTTTGGAATGTGAGAGAAACGGGAGGTCAGGAAAGTCAGCTGTCCAGGTCATGAGAATGTCACGTTTGTGGAGATCTGGTCTTTCTTAGCTGGAACGTCTGTCGTAAAAACGTCTTTTCTCGTTGATAAAAATCATTGAATTATGCGTTAACGATCAGGGGATCCATGACGTTTGTTGTTGGACCATAAGCAGATGTGTCGTCCTGTTTCAGTCGAGTTATGGTTAAGTGATAAGAACCAAGTGAAGTCCTGTTTTAAACCACATTCAAGATGCTCTCCTCCAACTTCTTGTTTTAACAACGTCTCTTGAGATAAGGAGGTTTTATGGCAGGAAATCGGAACTCAGGGATGTGCTCGCCATTATGTTCAGTTGTGTGTGCGTTCTACCTTCCCCCAAGGTCTTACAGGTGCCTCAAACCCTTATACCAGGATTCTTACACTATTGCCATGATAACCCTCTGGGGGGACATTTGGGAAGACTAAAAACACTGCTGAGACTGCTGGAAGTTGCATGGTGGCCCACGGTCTGCAAAGATGTATGGCAATATGTAAAGGAATGTGAAGTCTGTCAGAAATACAAACCAGAAAACACCAAACCGAGTGGCTTCCTGCAGCAAACCATCGTAACAGAGCCAGGACACACACTGGGGATGGATTTCATGGGGCCTTTTCCACAAAGCAGGAAACAAAATACCTTCCTGCTGGTTATTGTGGATTATTTTTACCAAATGGCTAGATTTATTTCCCCTCAGAGATGGCAAGACTCAAAAGGTAGTGAAAATTCTCAGGGAAGAGATATTCACTCATTGGGGGGTTCCCAAATTCCTCATCTCCGATCGAGGTCTGCAGTTCACCTCCAGCATCCTATCAGAGCTCTGTAAAACATGGGGAGTCATTCATAAACTCACAAGCTACCATACACAAACAAATTTAACTGAAAGAGTAAATCGGACATTGAAAACCATGATTGCCTCCTATGTTGGGCAATATCATCAGGCCTGGAACCAGTGGTTACCTGAATTTCGCTTCACCATAAATACTGCCCCTCAGGAGACCACCGGCAAAGCACCAGCTGAGCTTATGCTGGGTAGGCAGTTATCAGGTCCACTGGAACGTCTAATCCACCATCCACCTGCACCCGACCAGGTGGCATACAACCTATTGGAAAAACAGAACAGTATGGCAGAAGAGGTAAAACGGAGAATGGCTGATCAACAAACCAGACAAGCCAGATATTATAATGCCTGGTGAAAAGATGCACAGTTTCAGCCAGGAGATCTAGTCTGGGTGAGATCCCATCTCCTCTCTGCCACCAACAAATTTTGTGCTAAGCAGCACCCATGTGGGAGGGACCAGCTAAAATAATAAAGAAATTAGGGCCAATAAATTACACTGTGTGTTGGGGTAATCCACCTAAAACAGACAGTCTAAATGTGGTTAACTTGAAGTGCTGGTACGGGCATTCTCCTCAAACGCCATTGGCTGGGGGAGGGGTCCAAGTAGCGTAGCCACATAGTAGTAGGCATGTGTATATGTTCATGTGAGTATCATTGCTGATTTGCCTGCATGTTAAATGTTATTGCCTACATGTTAAATGTATTGTCTACTTTCTGTCTGGTATTACCCCATTATGATATGTGTGTGGTCTGTGTGCTCACGCTCGTGAGATGTATACCGGAAACCCGCAGTCCCGGGGGTGTGCCCGGAAGCTCCTATCAATGTTTTGATTTTTGAACTCGTAAAAGGGCGGTCGATCGGCGTGTGTGAAACAGACTCTTGAATGAGTTAGGTGATCGCCCAACGCACGGAATATTCTCTTTCCTGGCTTTTTTTGCATTATTGACGAGCGATCTCACTGTGGAGTATTATTTTTTGGAGGTTTTTCCTTGTAGAATGCTTTCCGGTGAGGACAGATACCGCTGATGTATGGAATGCTCGTAGTCTCTCCATCGCCGGTGAGCCTGATCTGAACTTTGTATATATGACGAACTTTGGGACTCGTAAACACACACAAACTCTCACATCCACACACCTACATTGACCTTTGAATTGTGAACTATTGTATATATGATTTGTAAATACACTTGGGCAAATTGATACTTTATTCGGTTGTCTGACTCCCTTTTAGTAGATAGTGTTGCCCTATAAGGGTTTCCCTTGCTTTGTTGTGTACAGTTGTTTGTTACTAAAGAACGGCAACTGTTACAAATTAATAATAATAATAATTCGTTACATTTTATATAGCGCTTTTCTGGGTACTCAAAGCGCTTTACATAGAAGAGGGGAATCTCCTCAATCACCACCAGTGTGCAGCATCCACCTGGATGATGCGACGGCAGCCATATTGCGCCAGAATGCCCACCACACACCAGCTTATTGGTGGAGAGGAGACAGAGTGATGAAGCCAATCAGTGTATGGGGATGATTAGGAGGCCCTGATAGTCAGAGGCCAATGGGGAAATTTGGCCAGGATGCCGGGGTTACACCCCTACTCTTTTTCGAATGACATCCTGGGATTTTTAATGACCACAGAGAGTCAGGACCTCGGTTTAACGTCTCATCCGAAGGATGGTGCTTTTTACAGTATAATGTCCCCATCACTATACTGGGGCATTAGGACCCACACGGAGCACAGGGTGAGCACCCCCTGCTGGCCTCACTAACACCTCTTCCAGCAGCAACCTAGTTTTCCCAAGAGGTCTCCCATCCAAGTACTGACCAGGCTCAGCCCTGCTTAGCTTCAGTGGGCAACCAGTCTTGGGCTGCAGGGTGATATAAATTGATAAACAGTGGTGTGACGTGCATTCATTTTGGCTCATTAAAAATTAATCTTGCTCTGGATTAATTGTAAAGGTTTGATAGAACTGGCTGGAAGACCTGCCAAAAGAGCATTGCAATAGTCCAACCTGGACAGAACAAGAGCTTGAACAAGGAGTTGTGAAGCATGTTCCGAAAGAAAAGGGCTGATCTTCTTGATGTTGTATAAAGCAAATCTGCAGGACGGGGCAGTTTTAGCAATGTCAGCTGATCATCAATCATAACTTCAAGGTTTCTGGCTGTTTTTGAAGGAGTTATGGTTGATGTGCCTAACTGGATGTTGAAATTGTGATGAAACGATGGGTTTGATGGAACCACAAGCAGTTCTGTCTTGGCAAGGTTGAGTTGAAGGTGATGGTCCTTCATCCAGCAAGAAATGTCTGTTAGACAAGCTGAGATGCGAGCAGCTATAGTTGGATCATCAGGATGGAATGAGATGTAGAGTTGTGTAATCAGCATAGCAGTGATATGAAAAGCCAGTGATGCCATGTAGACAGAGAAGATTAGTGGTCCAAAAACCAAGTCTTGAGGCACCCCAGTAGTTAGATGTTGCGACTTGGATACCTCACCTCTCCAAGATACCTTGAAGGACCTATCTGAAAGGTAAGACTCAAACCACTGGAGTGCGGTTCCTGAGATGCCCTTTTTCAATAGGGTTGACAGGAGGATAGATCCAGCAAGATAAGTATTGAAGATTTGGAATCCGCTCTTGCAAGTCTTAGGGCTTCAACAACTGAGAGCAAGGCAGTCTCGGTTGAATGTCCACTTCTGAAACCAGACTGGTTGCTGTCGAGGAGGTTGTTCTGTGTGAGAAAGGCCTTGGAGACTTGGTTGAACACAGCTCGTTCAAGTGTTTTTGCAATGAAAGGAAGAAGGGAAACCGGTCTGTAGCTCTCTAAAAGAGATGGGTTAAGGGTGGGTTTCTTAAGTAGTGGGGTTATATGAGCCTGTCTAAATGCTGAGGGAAAAAAACAAGTGTGAAGGGATGTGTTAATGATGTGAGTGAGTGCACATACAACTGCAGGAGAAATGGCTTGAAGGAGATGAGATGGAATAGGATCAAGCGGATAAGTAGTAGGATGATTAGAAAGGATGAGTTTGGAGACTTCTGCCTCAGAGAGTGAAGAGAAGGATGTGAATGAGTGTATGTATGCTGGTAAGATGTGCTTGACAGTTTGTGGTGTGGAAAATTGTGCACTGATGGTTTTAATTTTATTAATGAAGAATGTGGCAAAGTCGTCATCTGTTAGAGTTGATGAAGGAGGGGGAGGAGGAAGACAAAGGAGTGAGGAAAATGTTTTAAAGAGCATGCGAGAGTTAGACGAATTGTTAATTTTGTTATGATAGTATGTCCTTTTAGCAGTGGAGACATTAGCAGGGAAGGAAGAGAGGAGTGACTGATACACATTAAGTTCAGTAGGATTTTTTTGATTTGCGCCACACTCTTTCAGCAGCCCTGAGCTTAGAACAATGTTTGCAGTGAACATCAGACAGCCAAGGGGCAGAAGGGGTGGTACAGTGATACGATTTCTTTCTCAAGTGTTTACATTCACTTAAGACATAACCAATGTTTTTTTCTAGGATACTTGCCAAGACGGGTATTTCAACAATTTTGTATGCATTTTTATATTTTGAATTAATTTTTATATTAATTTATTCATTTTTATATTAAATAGGTGAATAAATAAGTACTTTTTAATCTTCATAATTCACAGTGTATGTATAGTGCCACAATCAATCAATCAATCAATCAATCAATCAACCAATCAAACAATTAAATAAACGTTTAAGTCAAGCTGCGATACTAAACAGGACCACATGGAGATGCTAAAGACCACTAAACCTCCTGCCTTGACCTGACTGTACTACTATATAGATCCATTCATGGCACCCTTTCGGTGGAATGGCCCGGGTAACGCTTTAGATCAGGGCTATTCAATTGGCAGCTTGCGGGCCCAATCCGGCCCGCCAATCATCTTCATCCGGCCCGAGGAAGAGTACGCAGGTTGCACATTCGCCTTGAATTGTTCTTGCACTAATTAGTTTGTCCACAAGGTGGCAACACTGGCCCGGGCCAGCCAAAAAGAAAAGGGAGAGACGCAATAACAACAATCTACCAGAGACCGCAACATCAATAGATGGCAGCGTTGACAAGCGCTTATGTGAGGGAGTTATGAGATATCCACAATTCTAACGTTAGTTTAAACAAGTTTAAAGACAGTGTTATCGGTCATAACTTCTAGCAAGAAATAGCGCCGACACTGGATGAAGATTATCAAAGCAGGAAGTTTGAAAATCTGCGCGTTTGGCTGTACTCATAAGCTGAGCCGCTTCAGACAAGCGCGCCAGCGCTTCAACGGACAAAACCACACACAATGATGTAAAAAAATACATGTTTTGGTGAGTTACCTCATAAACACAGTCTTAAATCAGTTATAAAATCCCAAATTACCAAAAAGAGTTGGGAGAAGATTGGATATGTGTCACATCCGCGTCATGTGCATCATGTGTTATGTTTTAAAGAAACAGCGCTGCTTTTAAAGTGAAACCTGCTGCAGTCTGTGATTGATGTAAATCAAAGAACTAAAGAAAAAGAGAAATCACTTACTGCTCTGCTTGCGGATTAACTTTTATAGCTTGAATAAAGAATAATCAATATAGCTTATGCATACAATTTATAGTTTATGTGAAGATTGTTTTAAGTTCACTTACAAAAAGTTGTTATATTTTTCAAAGCCTATTAAAATGTTAAAAATAATATAACATTTCAATTATACTGTAATATTAAATGGCTATAATTAATGGCTAAAATTAAAGGGGAATTTTTTTTTTAATAGAGACAACAGTAACATTATTTGTATCAATGATACTTCATTAATAATAGGCTATAGTAAAAAGATGCCATTAAACACATATTTAAAATATACCAGCTTTATGTTATTTCTATATTAATTTGGAAGTTCAGTGTGAAAATATGACAACACAAATATATTAATTACAGAATTTTTTTCTATTTTTTTATTTTATTGAATGGCAGACAGCACTAATATGTAGCACTATAGATGTTACTGTTGGTAATATTAGTTAATTTCACTGCTGAATATGCATTTTAATTTAATTTCCAATTTTATAGGCCCTCCAGAAAAAGATCGGGACGGCCCATCTGGGAACACTTGGCCCCCTTCAAATGTTCAATTCGATAATCCGGCCCTCAAATGAAGTTAATTGAATAGCCCTGCTTTAGATTACAACCCGCAAAGAACTACGTAAATATGCTGAATTTACGGTGTACGTTTCTGTAATTATAGTGTACCCAGAGGCGTCATGGTCATTCAGAGTGAGGGGGCAAGTTCCCCCTCAGATTTTTGAGCCAAGTGGATTTTGAATGCAGCTTCCAAAAGACAAAAAAATAGCCGAATAATATTTTCTATATTTGATACAATCACACCAGTATTAAAGTATTAAATCATTCAGCGCGTCATATCATCAGCTGCTAAATTCAAATCTGTGTTCACTGGCTGGTGCTGAGCCAGGGACAGATGCGTTTTTACAGCATTGCGCATTATAACCAATCACACACGATTAAGTTGAGCTTATGAATGCAATGACCAATCAGAGGTGTTCAGATGAGTCATCGCTAAAATGTCGGTGTTTTCTTCACTCGCTCACTGACTGAATACCTCTTTCTGGCGAATTCTCACGTCAGAAACAACAAAGTGCAGATATCTGTATGAATCTGTAAGTAAGAGACTCCCCCCCCCCCACATGATTGTAAAGCGCTTTGGGTGTACAACAATACACAATAAAGCGCTATATAAATGCCTCATTCATTCATTCATATTCATTTCACAGTGCAAACAGCTTCAGTGATTTTAATGGGAGTTTTTGAGAGTGCTTGAACTCTAGACTGTCAGTGAAAATGTTCTTTGATAATGTAAATGTTCTTTGCTCTCTTTCTGTACAATTAAAGTGTTATAAGTAGCCTAACTTACACTGTTTTTAATATTCACATTAAAGGTGAGGTATGCATGGGTCACGGATTCGGGCAGAGTATCAAAACAAACTTGTAGCCAATCAGCAGTAAGGGGCCATGTCTACTCGTCATGTGGAGGAGAGAGAGAGCTCTCAGTGCACATGACGGACATTAGCCGAGCCGAGCGATGACAGAAAGATAGGGATGGATAAAAAAACAAAAGAGGAAAATGTCAGCGAAACAAAAGAAGGCTTACACCGTGTCTACACTGGACGCGACAAAGCGACCGTTGAAAATCATTTGAAATTTGTGTCAATATGTCATAAATAGAACGCGGTAGCAGTTTACTGTCGGGGATTTGTCATGTCCCGTGTAGACACGGTGTTACGATAAGGCAAGAAGTAGGACCCGTGTAAATATCGGATCAGCTTTCCAGCGCTGGAGAGTACTGAAGGAGCGAGAAGGCCTGCGATCGGACGCCGAGGTTGCTTTGTTTCTTCTCGATAGGTGAGTAACATTGGTTTTGCTTTGTTTCACAGAACTAATCGTAGCCTGGGTTGCTTACGTATGTGTGGGGAGGAGCTATCAAAATAGGGGCGAGGCCCTTTTGGGGTAGGGGCGTGTTTGTTTTGGTGATTTCAAATGTCAACATTGGCTACCAGAAATCACTTACCCCACCTTTAAATGACTTGAGGTAACCTCTGAAAACAGATTAAACAGATTTAGATGTTTCTCATGTTTAAAATTTCACTTTTACTTTAAAATTGTGTGTTTCTGTGGCTCAGTGGTAGAGCATTGCGTTAGCAGCGCAAAAGGTTGTGGGTTCGATTCCCAGGGAACACACATAGTGATATAACATGTATAGCCTGAATGCACTGTAAGTCGCTTTGGATAAAAGCGTCTGCTAAATGCATAAATGTAAATGTAAATTAGATCAGTATGATGGATTCTGATAAGTGATCAGTGATCTTGATGAAAGCAGTTCTGAGGATAATGCACCTCCTGGAGCTGGAGGTGTCTCCAGTGATTTTGGGATTCATTTTAACTATGATCTTAGGTGTTGTATGATTACTACAGGGATTAAGTGCGAGATCCCAGAAGTTCATCATTGCCACAAACTTTAAAGATTTACCCCCGGTTTCACAGACAAGGCTTAAGCCTATAGTCCTAGACTAAAATGTAAATCTGGGCCCGTATTCATAAAGATTCTAAGAATCATCTCAGAGAGCTCCTAATTTAGCTTAAAAATTTCTAGCTAGGAGTCTTAGCTTAAAAGTGATTCAGGACCAATCTGAGAGCAACTCTGAGCGAGGAAAAGACAAAAACTTTTATCTTAGTGAGGAGGCGGGGCTGACCCCGTTGCTAGCTATGACACAGTCTTTTGAAGACTGTGATTGGTTGGTTGTCCAAGAAGGAAGTAAGAGCGCTTTTAAGAGTAGGGTTTAATTATAAGCCTTCACTTTGAAATTACAAGCGTAATTTTTCCTGTTTTACTGTACTCTCTCTCTCTCGCGCGCGCACACACACACACACACACACACACACATTATATTCTTTATTTTTTATTTACCATGCTGTCATACTTAACGTATTTTATAGGAAATGAACAGCGACACAATAAGGTTCTGAAAGTGCTGTAACAGTCCCAAATCATCGCTGCTGCATAGTTGCATTTTTCCTGTTGCCAAATATGTTAATGTAGTTAATGTAGTGATTACATCCATTTCTGGTGCTATGGCATTTCTGCGCAGTGTCAGGGATGTTAACATGTCTTTAATAAGATCTGTCACAAACATGATCCCTGCACGATCTAATGTGTAGCGTCTTATTAACTCAGTCATGCATTGTGTGCAACACATTTCTTCTCCCTCTTCACGTTTCGTCCATTTTCTCCACTGCTAAAGAAACTCTTAAGCCTCTTAAAAGTCCTCGTCCGTACTCCTAACAATTTCGGACCTTAAGACCTCTTTTAAGGGTTAAGATGCTTTATGAATTACTTTTTTCTTTACTAGGATCTTTTCTTTAAATTTAACAGGAAACACCCACATTTCTAAGAATTTTCTTAGAATTTTGTTACTAGGAGCAACTCTTAGCACTAAGATTTTTCATGAATACGGGCCCTGAGCTGTATCAACTGAAAGAAACTTGCACTGACTGATCTTAAAACATGGCAGTGCCTTTGTTTTGTCTTAAGATGCACACCAGTAATGTTTTTTTCTAAGGCATGTTTATAAAAAAATACTTAAATGTCCTAATTGAACTATGGCCTAATTCTGGTTTAGGCTAAGCCCTGTCTATGAAACCGGGCCTTACCTTTTCTTTAAAATAATGTCAGTTATGTGTGGCAATTTCCACAATTTTGTAAGTATTTTAGTGTGTAACTTAGCTTGTACACCAAAACTGATTTTAATTTTAGTACATAATGTGGTAAATAAAATGAATAAAAAATACTGCATGTTGCATAAATATCTAAAAAAAAAATTTTTTACACAAGGTTTAGTCCTTATTGTTACACACTGAATGTAGGCTATTAAATGGCACCTTACATAAAGTTAACAATTACATACAGCTTTGCATAAATGTTAGGAGACCATGTTCTAGCAAGTAGCAAGTGGCATTTATGAATGTCTTGTCAGTTTTTGAATGTCTTTCACGTGCCATAGAATCAAAACCAACGTATAAAAATATATATTTTTTTTATGTGAAATGATCTCGTATGTTCTACATACCTGCCCCTTTTAGGTTACACAACTGTTTTGTCATTATATAAGTGAGCTATATAACACACCAATGAGGCTTCAATCCTGACGTCACGTGTTTCTTACGTGAACGAAAGCGAGGCAGACGGTATCACACTTTCCCGTGTCAGTGTGGACCGAATGGTAACGTCGTAGCTGTCTCCTTTTTATTAAAACAACTGATTCATATTTACCGTTTCTACTGGCTCGTATAAGACATGGACATCCTTTAGAATGATCAGAATTAAAGGAATTCGGAGAAGGACTGTTTTAAAGGGTATTCCAAGCCAAAGAGTTCGGGAGGATTACGCAAAGTGTCACTGCCGGAGACATTGAGTCTTACATAAAACTAATGGGTCATCTAAACGTTGGTCATGAATATGCTTCATTCGGCAGAAATCAAGAAACATCATCAGCACTGTCGTTCATGTGTGAAAATCAGCTTTCAACTTTTTCTTTCGTCGGTCGCTCACTTGATTGGAGACTCGTGATTTCAAAACAAACCCCAACGAACTCATTCTAGTTTATTTTGAAGACATATTTAAACGTTTGTCTCTTTTTTTACATTACAACCTTACATGAAAACATTGCTAGATGTGTTATGTATTGTTTTGTCATAGGTTAGACAGTTTATTTTATTTATTTATTTTTTATTTTATTATTATTATTTTTTCTTTTTTTTTGCTTTACCGGGAAATGAACCGTCAGTCATTTAGGTGTTTTGGTGGGCCTAGCAGTGGTGAATGGGAAATGAATAGTGTTTATAAACATTTAGCCTTTGGTCTCATGGTTATTGATTTTCGCCAGTATTCTGATCATGTTGGGTTAAAGATGGTGTTTTTGTGAAGTAACTTAACTAATAGGATTATATTTGGTTATCTGTAGCCTGGATTCCACCAAAGCTTTAAACCCGAGCCCTATACGTTTTACTTTTGTCCGCTTTTCTAAAAATCATTTGCGTTTTATTCGGTGAAGCAGACAATGGATGCTGGGATTCAAAACCACACCGAACATTATGTGCACGACCTCTCCAACCCGACCGCACCGGGATTGTGTGCGGAAATGCTCGGGGTTGCGGACGAGGCTTGCCGGGCCGGAGACTTCGATCTGGCCGCGGAGATCTATACCTCTCAGCTCGCCGAGCTCGAGCACACCGACCGTGGCCTCTGCCTGCGGAAAGCTGACGCTCTAGCCCGTGGGGGACGCATAGCCGATGCTCTGGACTCTTATTGCATCGCTGCAAACCTCCAGGCACTGAGACCTGATGAACTGCAGATTTTTGTTGAAGTTATAGCACATACGATCCGCACTAAAGAGCAGAGTGACTGTAAGACAATAAGCGTGGGCTCTACCTCAGAAAGCAGATGTTTTGAGAGTGACGAGTTAGACGATGAACAGAACTTAGACTTGTTTTCATGCCGGCTTTGCAAGTGCTTATTGACGGAACCGACGTCCTTGGTGTGTGGACACACTTTCTGTAAGCGCTGTCTGGAAGATGACCTAACAAAAGAGTGCAGAAGCTGCCGTTTAAAACCCAACAAATCACCCAGACAATTTACTGTGGACGGACTCAGAGTAAATGTTATTGTCAGTGGCTTGATTGAAAAATGGTTCAATTCGGAAAGCAAAGCGAGACGATATTGGTTGGAAGGGGAAGGTCTTTGGAAAAAACAGGACGTATCCAACGCAATACTGAAGTTCAACACGGCGATTGAACTAGGTAAGAGACTGTTACATTTACGGCCTTTCACCCAATTTATCGCAGCGGGTATTTTATAAAGAACTGACCTACTTTCCAAAACTGACGAAACAGCTATAGGGGGCGACATTGTACGTCTCATTCTCAACAATGATACCGTTTTGTAACAACGTGACCAATATCATTTACATAATCCAGTTGAATTTGGTTTGAATTGGGGTTCATTGGGCTGTCGTGTAGATGGAAGATGTGTACAATATTTAGTTGATCACAGCAATTAGAAAACAACAAGTTGACTTGTTGTTGATATGTTTCATGTTATTAACCCAACCCATAGCCTTCTGAACATGTAGTGCTTTCTGTCTGCACAGTTAGGCACAATTATTGATTAATACTGAAGTAATGCAGAACTTTTGTGTAGACTTTGTAAATGAAGTTTAATTTTGTTTGGGTGGCTGTTAGACTCTTGTTTTAGGTAATATCTGGGCTGTTCAAAAGTAGGTCAATGCATTGGACCTGCTCATTTTTTTCAAATGGAAGAAATATATGCTGTCTCTAATTTCAAAGGCTATTACATTACATTACAGAATAATAGTCTTTGGAATAATAATAGTCTTTATAAAATTTTTATAATGGTTATTTTTCTGAAATGCGACATTGTCTGATGAGACACAGCCTTAATGAAACCATTGAGCAACAAAGACTTTTAATGGATGCATGCTTTATCCATCAGCTTTGATAAGATTTTCTGATATATATATATATATATATATATATATATATATATATATATATATATATAATACATACAGAATGTCAAATGTAAAAGATGATAGTCCTAGTTGAGGGGTGCCCATTCCTGTTCTTGGAAAGCTACCTTCCTGCAAAATTAATCTCCAACCCTGAGCAAACAAAACTGTTTGGGCTGGCCTGGACTCCGGGCTTCTGCATGATGATTGGAGGGTCTGTCGAAAGACTGCATCTCCTTTTGATTGACAGCGATTTTGTACTATAAAAAGTCGCTGACGCTGAAGCACAGTTGCCAAGTCCGCGTATTATACGCGACTTTGGGCTTCTTTTTTTTTGTAAAGTTCCCTAAAAAATCCCTGGTCGCGGGTTGCGGTTTTTTGGGCTTATTTAAAAAAATATGGTTGCTTGTTATGGAAATCTGACAAGCGACTTCGTTTCTTTATTTATGTTCGCCGTATTCTCCAATGCATTGATTGACACACTGTCTGCTCGCAGTTAATAGCCAACCAGTGCAATAATATAAGTGCCATAGAGTAATTTGCCATATGTTCCGCCCCCTCATTGGAGAAAAATCACATTCAAAAAGAAGGCGCGTGACGCTGTAATCCAAGCGATGACAGAAGACGACGTAGAGGAGAGGGGTGACTTTCTTTTAGCCTAATTTTTTTACAATGTTTTTGTAATGTATTAATTATCACGGGCTATAATAAAAAACAAGTAGTAATACTGATTAAATACATTTGGTTCGAATAGCTTGGTATGGCAAGATGTCTTAAAATGAATTTCTTTTTTTAACATTTAAACTTAGACCACATTATTAGATTACCTTTTGACTTCATGAATACACATAAATGACAGCTTAATGATTTTAAAAATACAGTGGGTACGGAAAGTATTCAGACCCCCTTAAATTTTTCACTCTTTGTTATATTGCAGCCATTTGCTAAAATCATTTAAGTTCATTTTTTTTCCTCATTAATGTACACACAGCACCCCATATTGACAGAAAAACACAGAATTGTTGACATTTTTGCAGATTTATTAAAAAAGAAAAACTGAAATATCACATGGTCCTAAGTATTCAGACCCTTTGCTCAGTATTTAGTAGAAGCACCCTTTTGATTTAATACAGCCATGAGTCTTTTTGGGAAAGATGCAACAAGTTTTTCACACCTGGATTTGGGGATCCTCTGCCATTCCTCCTTGCAGATCCTCTCCAGTTCTGTCAGGTTGGATGGTAAACGTTGGTGGACAGCCATTTTTAGGTCTCTCCAGAGATGCTCAATTGGGTTTAAGTCAGGGCTCTGGCTGGGCCATTCAAGAACAGTCACGGAGTTGTTGTGAAGCCACTCCTTCGTTATTTTAGCTGTGTGCTTAGGGTCAATGGGTCTCATTCACTAAGCATGCGTACGCACTAATTTGTGCGTGAAATGTGAGTACGAATGATTTTAGGAACAAACCACGATTCACCAAAAATTTCGTACTAAAATGTATTCTACATTTACGAAAAATTATAGGAACAACTGAAACCACACGTACGCAGAAAGCACTTACTCTGCACGGCTTTATAATGTTATAATATCATGTTAAGATGTTATATTTCATCTAAATACGACTATGATTATATTAAAGCATGTTTACTAAATAATTGTTATATAATCCATATACAAAATTATATAACAAACTTATTTAATAATACAAATTAATCTTGTCATCATGCATTTCATCATATAGTGAAAGTGTAAGAAAAGTTGTTTTGTTCAGCTGCGAGGTTTCTCTGAATAAGCCGTATGTAGAGCTGCTCCCGAGAGATCTGTAGTCTGGGTCTGTATGAAAGTTTGTGTTGTGTTTGAACTGGTGAGAATGGTACACTTGAATGCTCAAAGATCTGGCGAGAGCGCGTTTGCTCTGAATAAATGCGGAAAGCCCTTATATGGAGATAATTTGGGCGTGTTGTATGCAAATGACTAACCTCGTGCACGCGGCCGCTCATTTAGAATTACTCCAAATTCACTAACATAAGAACGAGGTAAGAACAAATTCATGTGCGTACGCACGTGTTGTGAATTAGGCGGAAAGTTTTCGTGAGAAGTTCAAATGTGCGTATAAATACGAAAAACGTACGCAATTATTAGTGAATGAGACCCATTGTCTTGTTGGAACGTAAACCTTCGGCCCAGTCTGAGGTCCTGAGCACTCTGGAGAAGGTTTTCGTCCAGGATATCCCTGTACTTGGCCGCATTCATCTTTCCCTCGATTGCAACCAGTCGTCCTGTCCCTGCAGCTGAAAAACACCCCCACAGCATGATGCTGCCACCACCATGCTTCACTGTTGGGACTGTATTGGACAGGTGATGAGCAGTGCCTGGTTTTCTCCACACATACCGCTTAGAATTAAGGCCAAAAAGTTCTATCTTGGTCTCATCAGACCAGAGAATCTTATTTGTCACCATCTTGGAGTCCTCCATGCGGGCTTTCATGTGTCTTGCACTGAGGAGAGGCTTCCGTCGGGCCACTCTGCCATAAAGCCCCGACTGGTGGAGGGCTGCAGTGATGGTTGACTTTCTACAACTTTCTCCCATCTCCCGAATGCATCTCTGGAGCTCAGCCACAGTGATCTTTGGGTTCTTCTTTACCTCTCTCACCAAGGCTCTTCTCCCCCGATAGCTCAGTTTGGCCGGACGGCCAGCTCTAGGAAGGGTTCTGGTCGTCCCAAACGTCTTCCATTTAAGGATTATGGAGGCCACTGTGCTCTTAGGAACCTTAAGTGCAGCAGAAATTTTTTTGTAACCTTGGCCAGATCTGTGCCTTGCCACAATTCTGTCTCTGAGCTCTTCAGGCAGTTCCTTTGACCTCATGATTCTCATTTGCTCTGACATGCACTGTGAGCTGTAAGGTCTTATATAGACAGGTGTGTGGCTTTCCTAATCAAGTCCAATCAGTATAATCAAACACAGCTGGACTCAAATGAAGGTGTAGAACCATCTCAAGGATGATCAGAAGAAATGGACAGCACCTGAGTTAAATATATGAGTGTCACAGCAAAGGGTCTGAATACTTAGGACCATGTGATATTTCAGTTTTTCTTTTTTAATAAATCTGCAAAAATGTCAACAATCAAACTTAAATGATTTTAGCAAATGGCTGCAATATAACAGAGTGAAAAATTTAAGGGGGTCTGAATACTTTCCGTACCCACTGTATATATTTTAAAATATTTTCAATAAAATTATTAATATTTTTTTATATAATATATATTATAATTTAATATAATATTTTATATAGTTTTCAATAATATTTGTGGCATTTAGTTTTTTTTATGTCATTTATTTGATAGTTATGTATACATTATTTTATTTTAAATGGAAGAAAAACCTGTTTTTGACCTCAAAATAAAGCACGTTCCCTCTGTACATGGCTGTGGGGACGAGCAGTTTTGTGGTGCTTGGAATTCTTTATAATTAAAAACAAATATTGCCACATTGATGGCTCAAGAAGGTGTAATTGTTCAAATAACAGTTTCATTTTAAAATATAAAAAAAATTGTAACCAAGTGTTTTTCAAGTGTAATATTTCTGTTGAGGCTAGGGACAGCAAAATGGACATTTCCATAGAATGACCCCTATATATTTTAGGCTATAAATATGTGGCTCATTTATTGGTAATAAATAATTGATAATAAATAATATTGAAGATAATAAATCATCAAAAAAAATATTGGGCTTGTTTTTGAAGCTTTGGTTGCTTATTTGGAGACTGAGGTCTGAACTTCAAGTCCTGTATTCAGATCAGGACTTGCAGGGTAACAGGGGAAAGCTGTGTGATTACTTGGTGTTACTTAAAGACATGGAGTTGGACAGTGCAATGCCTCAGCTTTACAAACTGTTCTCATTAGTGGCAACAATTGGAGCAACATCTGCAGGTGTAGAAAGGAGCTTCTCCTGTTTAAAGCGGCTCAAGTCCTACACCCGTAACACAATGGGCCAAGGCCGTTTAAACAGCCTAGCTCTGATGGCCATTGAGAGGACACTGGTCAAGTCACTGGAAAAGACGCCTAGTTGGTACGACAGGGTCACAGAGCATTTTCTTGTAAAGGAACGTAGGGCAGAATTTACGTATAAATAAATGGACAATTTTTATGATGTAGGCCGAAAATGAGCTTCCCCTCTTTGAAAGACCAGCCACTGGTTGTAACTGTATGAGATTTTCACGGTATGATAATAGTCTCAGAAAATATCACGGTTTCACGGTATCACGGTATATATTAAACAATAATTCTTATTAGCAACAATGACTCTTATAAGAACAAGTTATTTGAGTGAACAAATCCTTTAATACAACAAAACTGAAACCATTTTAATGAAAGCATTGAAGTCTCCCTTCTGAAAAAAATTATAAAAATAATTTCATATAAAAAAATAAAGCTATACACCTTATGTATATCTATAGCATAGCACATTTTAAAGGGGTCATGTGACGTTGCTAAAAATAATTTTTTTTGTGTATTTGGTGTAATGCAATGTGGTTTAAGGTTAAAAAACACATTATTTTCCACATTATTGTTGCTCCTCTGTCTCGCCTTTCTGAAACGCGCCGATTTTTACAAAGCTCATCGTTCTGAGAAGCGAGGCATGATTGGCCAGCTATCCAGTGCGTTGTGATTGGCCGAATACCTCAAGCGTGAGACGGAAATGTTACGCCCCTTACCGTATTGTGATGCCGTGTCCCAGCGCGATGACACAAAAACAATAAAACCCAATATATACGAGGCATTTGTTGCATCCAGTGGGGACATAATTACTGATTATAATGACTTATGCTGTCTTTTTACGTGCCGCGTAAACATTACCATGGCTGCATTTGTGATCAGAGAAACGACAAACAACAAGCACTACTCGTGTTTGAATAGTCAGTGGCAAATTATTTAAATAAAAAAACGTACTTACAGGCTGTGAGTCAGAAGCGCCAGACTGTCCTTGTAAAGTTGGAATTGCCCCACTTTATAGAAACAGCATTTGAGCATAGCTGGCAGGCTACTCCCAGGTTCAGGAAATAGTCCTCCAAAAAATGCGCTGCACACACACTAATATTTGGGTTGAACTGTTCTGGAACAGTGTTGTAAATACAACTTAACCACTGATTCTAGTTTTGTCCTCTTTTGGAAGCCCAAACAAAGTAGTTTCGCTTTCACAACGAAACACAGCGTCTCCAGGACATGGCGCCAGCGGCAGCAACAATACTACAGCGAGAATAAAAATCACACCCCCTTTCTTTGCGTATACATTTGGGCAGTGTTTTGCAAATCTCCCCACACCGTGACGTAGACATGGTCTCCGTGATGTAGACATGTGGGGGTGTGTTTGAATGAGCCGTTTTAGGTGGGCGTGGTCGAGTCTTAACTTTTATAAAGAATATCTTTAATCTTGAGACTTTAATCTTTGCAACTTCAGGGATCTTATCTATGCACAAACAGCTTGTGACACTCCAAAGAGAAAGGAAAACTTGAAATTGTATCATATGACCCATCATAAATGAAAATGTAACCATTTTTAGTTCTGCACAACAGAGGTATACTAAGTTAAAACATGATATTCCTTAAAAATAATGTTTAAATTAATTATTATAAAGAATATTATTAGTGTTATTATAACTGTGAAGTACGTTGTACAATGCTAATATATTTCTGTCAATTTCAAGTTAAATCGAACTTTTATTTTGACGGGTTGTAGCGGACCTTTGAGTTTCAGAGTGTATTTGACAATGTTTTTTCTCAAATAAAATTAGGAAATGTTTATTTAAGTTTTCTCTCAGAGAGGCTCTGGTGATGTTCACAGTTATGTACGTTAGATGCTGAAAACACCATTAGCGTCATGTGTACTTCAGTATGTAGTAGATAAAATGGCGCCACTCAGAGTCATGCAGAAACAAGCAGATTATTTATATAGCAGTCTCTTCACGCTTCACAGACACATATCATATCTACTTTTGATTTATCCATCCATCAGATTGAGCGTTTTACGTGACATCCTCATTACACTGTAAATTCCATGTTCACGACTGCACCGGGATTCCCTCTGCATCACGGAAATCATACAGCCTTAATTTATAACTTTTTATAAATGTGACACACCATCTGCATGGAGGAATGGTGTCCGCGAACGAGAATATGAGCGAAGATGTTGATGTATTGCCTGCTTTTGTAGCCACTTTGCGTCTACATTTATTGCAAATTGGATCCATCCTCAAGGACAACCATGCTTTTTTTTTTTTTTTTTTTTTTTTTATTTTATTCTCCGCTGCACATTTCTAAGCAGCCAAGTGAATGCAGAGTGAAGCAGCCAAGCGGAAATAAGTTGCATATGCAAGGGTGAGATTTTTTTCATTCATTTTTTTTTTTAAACCATAGATATGCAAATGTTTACGGTATGATAACCGTGCACGTTCAAACCGTGATAAACCATCATACCAGTATATCACAGTGTTCCTGTGGCTCAGTGGTAGAGCATTGCGTTAGCAGCGCAAAAGGTTGTGAGTTCGATTCCCAGGGAACACACATACTGATAAAAAAAATGTATAGCCTGAATGCACTGTAAGTCGCTTTGGATAAAAGCGTCTGCTAAATGCATAAATGTAAATGTATATCGTTACAACCCTAGTCTCATAGTGAGCATTCACTTTGTGAATTAGAGTGTTGGCAGAAATATCTTCTGGTCTCTCACATGGTTGTATGTAGGCGTTTTGTGGGCTGCATGTTTTCTTATCTCACAATATGCTGCTTAGGCAGTTAGACAGTAAACACATATGTTGCCTGCTTGTCCAGTGCTGGCGCACAGTCTGTCACAGTCTGTGACTTCAGAAACAGTTGAGTCATATCAAATCCTGTTAATGCTGAGAAACATTTCTCTCAATGATTTTCTCACTGCTAAACTTCCTCCTTAATACCCGGCTGACATGAGACATTTGAACTGATGGAACTCAGTCTCTATGTTCTTCAGTTAACTGATGGGACTCGGTCTCTATGTTTCTTGCTGTTAAAAATCCAAATGGGATTAGTATAGCACAAATACACTTTATATGAAATCAATCGAGTTAAAGGGTTCAAGTTTTCTGTAAATGGGTAAAGATCCTCCTTTATGCACTTTATATCAGAGTCCAGTATCTTTGAAGGTAAACTTTAAAAACTTTTATGTTTTGTTGTTGTTTATTAGGAGTTTGTGTTTCCAATTTTTACTTGTTTCTTGCCATGAATATGACTGGTAGCGGGTGTGGTGCTACATTATTAACAAACAAACATCTTTAAAGTTAAAACATGAAATATCATCATAATTCTCAGCGTTTCCCCTAGGTTTATGGCTTTGGGGGGGCGGGGTGGGGGTGTGTTCCACTTTTTTCAGGCATAAAAACATTAATTTGATTAATCTTTTAATTAATGAAAATTAAACGCATATTTTTTTTTGAAAATAAAGGGGATTTAATATTACAATTAAAACATTGAAGACATTGTATGATTCCTTAAAAATAAGGTTTTAATAATTTTAGTAGGCTAGCTATTACGTACATTCTACTGAACAATAGTAATATATATATATTTTTATTTTTTTTATTTATCAAATTATATTTAGACATTATGAATGACAGTAATAAAAGTTAATTTTATCTGCATCTCAACTACCCAGACAGCACAAGTAAATCTGTAAGACGTCTGCTAAAGATCTGGGAAATATCTGCCTTGTAATCTGATAAACGTCTCGGAAGCGGTTTTACATGCATTCTAATAAATGTCTTTGACATCTGACAGGAAACGTCTTCGAGCCTATTGCAGATGAGCAAACACCCTAAAAAATACGTCTTGCCTATGTAAACGCAGACATCAAATAGACATCTCCGAGATGTACATGTGCGATTAGGGTGAGTGCTTTACAATCAGGTGCTGGTGCCACCTTCTGTAGAACTTAATGGCACTGGTGTCCTCAAATGTTAGTCTGGAGCCCTACGATGGTTCTCGAAGTCAGAAAAGTTATAACAATGTTAGAAGAATGTTGTCCATGGTATATTTTCACTGCAAAACAATAAGAAATGCCGCAAATATCACCGCAAATTTTGAGAAAAGCCGCAGCAAAATCAGTCATTTTAGGCCACTAAAATCAGAAAAAAGTCCCGCGAAATCCTGGAGGGACTGATGATTAATCCCACCTAACATTAAAGTTTTTAAGTATACTTTTATATTGCAATAATTCACATTCATTCTTCAAATTAATGTACATATAAAGACAGTATATTTTTAATATTTGGTTAAAAGCAACTTTATCCTTTATAACTTTTATCTTTTATCCTTAAATACTTCTATAAGTGCATCCGCACCCCTGCATCCATCCGGACCGCGAGCCGTCGCAGCAGCACCATTTTAAGTGAGCAGCGCATCAAAACAGCGGAGCAGATCACATAACAAGCGCTCAGGGTCATTTATGGTAAATATCTTTCAGCGCTATATCCTCGTATTTTTATCTAAAGCTAAACGCGCTTTTTTCAAGCCCTTTCAGCTCCGTGCGCGCTCTCGCTCTCTCTCGCTCTCTCTCTCTC
Source organism: Schizothorax lantsangensis (assembly GCA_027422415.1). Lineage (NCBI taxonomy): Eukaryota > Metazoa > Chordata > Actinopteri > Cypriniformes > Cyprinidae > Schizothorax > Schizothorax lantsangensis. The sequence goes on from CM049841.1 coordinate 21,976,980, forward strand.
TCTCTCTCTCTCTCTCTCTCTCTCTCTCTCTCTCTCTCGACGCGCGCCGGGTGGCGCCAAGTTCAAGAGCTGCCGCGGTTATTTTAACAAAAACAGAAACCCGGTGAGAGGTCAAATTATAGATTACTTTCACTAAAATACAGCAGAAAAAAACAAAGACTGAAGAGGAAAAAAATAAATAGAAACATTTAAACTACTGAAAGAACAAAACGGAGTAGTTTGATCACGGTTATATCCACGGGCGCTACGGATAATCCATGGGTCGGGTAATAAAAAAATGCATTCTGATTATTAGCGGGTGGATAAAATAAATCATAAATTATGCAATATTAACTACATTTTTTTTAAACAAATTTTTTCATCAGGCAGACGATTTCATTTGTGTGTGTGTGTGTTCGCCTGATCGGGAAGTTGCAGTGACAGAAACGGTGACATTCCAGATAAAGTTTGAAAGGAGTAAAGCCTGTGTTAATGCTATTGAGTAGGCTAATATGGCCAAAGAAGATATTTTGTTTTATAAATAAATGTTCATAGAGCGGCCGCGATCAGCTCCGAGCCGTGGAGACGCGTGCAGTGATCAGCTCTAACTGAATCTGCTGTTAAAAATGAACAATCCATTCATCATATCATCATGCAAAACATACGACATATAGCAAATTTTTCATTGTTTCTCAAAACATCATAGCATTTCCACACCGGCGTTGACTTGCAGCATATGTCCCCACGCATCATATACGTCGTCACGCGTTGACGTCATCAAATTGCGATCGGTACATGAGATCGGCCAAATGTACGAGTACCGATCGAGTCATAAAATGTGATGATCGGCCGATACCGATCTCCGGCCGATCGATCGGAGCATCCCTAATCAGAAGCGTCTTACCTGGGCTGTGGAGAAAAATAACTCAGTGGTCCAAAGTCCTCTTTTCAGATGAAAGTAAATTTTGCATTTCATTTGGAAACAAGGTCCCAGAGTCTGGAAGAAGAGTGGAGAGGCACAGATTCCATGTTGCTTGAAGTCCAGTGTGAAGTTTCCACAGTCAGTGATGATTTGGGCTGCCAAGTCATCTGCTGGTGTTGGTCCACTGTGTTTTCTGAAGTCCACAGTCAACTACCAGGAAATTTTAGAGCACTTCATGCTTCCTTCTGCTGACAAGATTTATTGAGATGCTGATTTCATTTTCCAGCAGGACTTGGCACCTGCCCACATTGCCAAAGGTACTAAAAGCTGGTTCAATGACCATGGTGTTACTGTTCTTGATTGGCCAGCAAACTCGCCTGACCTGAACCCCATAGAGAATCTATGGGTATTGTCAAGAGGAAGATGAGAGATACCAGACCCAACAATGCAGATGACCTGAAGGCCACGGTCAAAGAAACCTGGGCTTCCATACCACCTCAGCAGTGCCACAAACTGATCACCTCCATGCCACGCCGAATTGAGGCAGTAATTAAAGCAAAAGGAGCCCCTACCAAGTATTGAGTACAAATACAGTAAATGAACATACTTTCCAGAAGGCCAACAATTCACTAAAAATGTTTTTTTTATTGGTCTTATGAAGTATTCTAATTTGTTGAGATGGTGAAATGGTGGGTTTTTATTAAATGTGAGCCTAAATCATCACAATTAAAAGAACCAAAGACTTAAACTACTTCAGTCTGTGTGCATTGAATTTATTTAATACACGAGTTTCACAATTTGAGTTGAATTACTGAAATAAATGAACTTTTCCACGACATTCTAAGTTATTGAGATGCACCTGTACTTTCACTATCATCACTGTGTTGTTTCTAAGCTGAAAAGCAGAAAATTGCACTTCATTTCATATCTGTTTTCACATCACTCCGGACATGAGAGCAGATAGTTCATAACACAGCAAGCGTTCTCCATTCTAATGTGTTTTTAACTGTATAATTAAAAATTTAACATTTATACCTTCACTATCGGTGTCCCCAAATCACAGAATGTATTGCGTTGCCGACATCACGTTCTGACGACCCGACCTCTTGTCGTGATGACGTAGACGTAAAGTAATCGGTTTAACGCATTTACATGGAAGAATTTTAATTTTGTTCGGTTTATAGAAAGGTTTATCCCACCCCTCTCAAACCGATTACAATTTCATTCGGTTTGGGCATTTTTATTCCAATTCAGGTGTTTATATGGAGCATTTTCATTCGGATTGGACTTTTAAACCGATTACAATGCTCCATGTAAACGCACCTAGTGTTTTTGAACGTGTAGTTGAATGAACTTTTTAAAGACTCTCAAAGACCGTCCCTTGACGCCGCCTTGTGGCGCAACAATGAAACTGCACTGAGTGACAGCCCGTCTAGAACTCACAGGTGAAATATCAACAGAAAAAGTAAATCTTGTCAGTCAGATTCGAGGATCAGAACTAACTGTTTTATATATATATATATATATATTAGTGCTGTCAATCGATTAAAAAATGTAATCGCTTTAATCACAGTCATGGACTGAGATTAACCATGATTAATCACAAATTTAAAATACTAGGATTTACCTGTAAATGTGTTGAAATAAAGAAATATGACAAACTAGTTTAAGGAAACATAACCATTCATACCTCCGCCAGGTATGAGACATAATCCTTATTCTTTTATCATTATTCATTTGATTTTATTCAGCCATTATCAGCCTTTATACTGGCAATAAAACGTTTACCAAGCCACATCGCTTCAATCCCAGTATACATTTACCCAACTATTATCAAAAGTATTTCTAAATAAATACAACAAAACATTTTCTTGCGACCTTACGTGAAGTATTATGACAAAATGCATTATGAAAAAGAATTGGACCTGTTCTGCAGCTGCATTAGAGCTAATATTAGCATCATGCTTCATAAGACAATTTATGAGATTAATAGTACACTTTTACTCAGAACTCACTTCAAACCACCATCGAGTGTTTGTAATAACTTCCTTTTGCGATCACATGTGGAATTTGGTTGTTTACTGTTGTTAAAATATGCTTTTTTATAGCCTTTTATATCGCTGCAAAAATTAGCATTTCAGATGTACATATTCATCTCAAGAAAATCACATACAAACCATATCCTATCGTAATCGTGTTTATTATCTTACACTATAGAGGCTGTTGTCATGTTTATTTCTGCGGTGTAAAAGCCTTAACATGTATGCTCTGGCTGAAACTCACGTTGTTTGTGATGTTACAACCGCCTCTCCGTTCTTAAGTTGCCAGGTATACATTCCAAGTATAATACACATTAGTAAAAGGATGTATTTTAATTTTTATTTGTCTATATACACTTTGGGCGGCCGCGGTAGATTACAAAAGTAGCCCAAAAAACCGCAACCCACGGCTCTGTAATTTTTCCCGCGACTGTATTTTCAAAATAGCCCACGGCCACTTGTGCCGCTACCCTGGCAACACTGGTTCGCTGTACCCTCATCACACAATGATAGATAACCTTCCGCGCTGTGATGACGGGAAGAAGTTGGGGTCAAACCTTATCAAACGTTTAATTTGCGTTAAAAAAAATATTAACGCGTTAATTTTTAGATTAATCACATGCGTTAATGTTGACACCCCTAATATATATAGACTAACAATCTTATTGTCAGCTTTGTTTTGTGGACCGTTATTTTGTCATTCTCTTCTGTTAAATTCACTTCCTGTTTCAACGCGATTTAGTTTCGGTTTTATTGGTTTCTGAATATTACCTCCTTACATCGTAACACATACACACACAGATTATATATATATAATGCGGTAATACTAGTGTTGTTTTTGGCAGCCTGTTTTAATTGTAGTTTTAGTCTAGTCTTTGTGTGAAGCTGTCATTTTAGTTTTTATTAGTTTTAGTCAGGTTCATACTCTTTTTAGTCTAGTCAAGTTTCAGTCAACTAAAAGTCTGAGCATTTTAGTCTTATTTTAGTCAGAATTATCCATGACTATTTTAGTCTAGTTTTAGTCAATGAAAATTGTATTTTAGTCTCTTTTTAGTAATGCAATTCTATTTAACCCATTCAATATAGTATAAGTACCTAGCAGTATAGACGAAACCAAAATTTTCTTTAAGCCAAACCCATTTCAAACAAGGTTATCTTATTATATTATTGTTACCTTATAGACTCAAGAATACATCCAAAGACACTCTGATTTGAATTTACAACATTTATTTTACCAACCAAACATGGTAGAAGTACACACACATAAATTTAAATAAATAAAAACAATAAATAAAATAAAATAGCATCACATGACAATGACAGAAAAAATATATATACATTCAAGTTTAACAAAGAGAAACAAGGTGCTTGAATGCTCGAGCTACAATAACATACTAAAAAGTGCAAATAAAATGTGTGTCTGTTACTTGTATTGCTTGTAAACTGAAGTCAGATGAAGCCGGCCATCGGTCCCTTTCTCTGTGTCATCTTCTAAATAATGCCGCGAGTGGGGCTTGAGGAAGTGACGTCGCCAGCGTCTGCGCAGAGTGTTGCCAAGTCCATGGTTTTCCCGCGGAATTGGGCTACTTTAACACTGTTGCCGCGGGTTGTTTTTCCATGTCCGTGGATTGAAGCGACCCCAATAACGTTATATTTAGCCCCTGGAATGCTGGAATGGAATATTTAGCCCCTGGAACTTTACCGGGGAACCCCCCTCGAAATGAGATTGGGCTAGTTTTGAGTAGCAATTGGGCGGGTTTTGTTGCGAAAACCTGGCAACCCTGACAGCCCCTGAAGTGAGACACATGAAACAGAAATACTGCAAAATAATAATAACGCTACTAAACGAGACAAAATAACGTTATAACATTTAGTTTCGTCTCGTTTTGGTCAACGAAAATGAAGACATTTTAGCATAGTTTTTATTTTGTAAACCACATTTAGTCTCGTTTTTATTCGTCAACAATATTGCATTATACATTTAATTATAGTCATCGTCACATGACCAGCATTTACGTTGCGTCTCGTCTCGTTTTCGTCACGTGATAAAGGTTCGTTGACGACGATATTTAGTCATAATTTTCATTGACGAAAGCGCAAGAGAAATTCCTTCACCGCGACAGCCCTAGTGGCCTGTATACAGTAGCCAGTATAAACGTCACAAGGGATTTCTCATTAACGCTTGTTTCTCTGGATAACGTCATATGAAGCACCATTAATTCAAACTAATTATACTTGATACCCGACCTCTGAGAAATACTAAAGATATTGCTAAAAACTGTAGCAACACCTCCCCCTTTACAAAAAGCGCTTTCATGGAAAGGGATCTAATATTCATTAAGCCAAGCTTTATCATTTGTTTATCTGTATTACATGTGTTTTTTATTTGTTGAACATCAATTAAATAATTTTTTTGTATTTGCTAGTTCGGGGAACAGACACAGTCTCTATAGTGTGATATCTAGGTGAAAGAGCCTCTATGTGCTGAAAATTAACTGACTTCTGTGACATGAAGCGGCTAGCAGATGGACTGTCTAGTCAGTCTGTCTGCTTCCTGAGCTGGGCCCCAGTTAGTCAAGTACAAACTCTAAGAATATGTGCCATATTTCTAGAGAGAAGAGCGGCACCACCCCCAGAAGGGGGTCTTCCGCCAAAAACTCGTCCAATTGTCTATGAAACCTATGTTATTCTGCGGGCACCACTTAGCCATCCAGCCATTGAGTGATGACAGTCTGCTATGTATCTCATCACCACGGTAAACAGGGAGCGGGCCAGAGCATATTACAGTGTCTAACATCGTACTTGCAAGTTCACACACCTCTTTAACATTATTTTTAGTGATCTCCGACTGGCGAAGTCGAACATCATTTGTGCCGACGTGAATAACAATCTTACTGAATTTACGTTTAGCATTAGCCAGCACTTTTAAATTTGCCAATATGTCAGGCGCTCTGGCTCCCGGTAAACATTGGATTATGGTGGCTGGTGTCTCTATTTTCACATTCCAAACAATAGAATCACCAATAACTAGAGCACTTTCATCAGGTTTCTCAGTGAGTGCATCACTGAGTGGGGAGAACCTGTTTAATGTTTTGATCAGAACAGAAGAGCAGTGTTTTTTCCCATGCAGGGCTCTGGAGTGCGACCAATTTGGTCGCACGTGCGACCTAATTTCTCAATGGTGCGATTAAAAAAAATCTGAGGTCGCACCGGTGCGACCAGCTGTTCGAGGAAAAAAAAAGTCTCTGTGACTCTGAAAGTCTCCCTGTGGTTCAACAACAGACACACATTAGGCCCATATCGTGGTCTAAACCAATCAGAGATAGTGAAGGGCGGATCTGATTGGCCGTGGTCCAGATATTCCTGTGCGTGTGTGTACGTTTGAAAATGTGTGTGCTGCAGTCAGACAGACAGAGGTGAGTAGCCTAGGCCCGTCAGATAAACAGAGTGGATGTAGCCGCGGATGATGAGAGAAGATGAAAAGAACGATTGACAACCTTTTCATTAAGAATGTTAAGTTAAGGCCTGATCCGTCCGAAAATCATAACTAGAATCAGGCTATTTATTAATTATTTGAATCGCGCCTTCAGCGCTTTTATAAGCGCTAACCTCACGTACGAACGGTAAATTTTGTCTAACTTGTAGAATTTATAATAGATAATCTGTTAAGGGAATAGATTTTTCCCTAAAGATTTATATTACAACTGTGCCATGTTGTAGCTTCTAAAGGCTGTTGTTTCTCATAAGAAATGCAATATAGATTAATAAAAAAAGTCATTATTGGCCTGGTAATGATTAATAGGCTAGCCTTATTATAACAAATGCTACAGTTAAGAACTATGGTACTTTTTCATAAGAGCAAGTACAAGTCAGAATCGAGAGCCAATGGGTTCTAATGATGAGTGATGGAAAAACCTGGCCTTCAGATATTCCAATGATGGCATAGATTAAATCATTAAGAGCCTGATGAACTGTTAAGGAGTAAGAAATAAACAATATCAATATAAGAAAATGTTAAGTTAGATTGACTTTCCATGGCGTGTTGAATTAGAACATTCTGTCAAACTACTGCGTAAGTGTCTAAATAATATAAAATACATTATATCCCATGTAAACAAGTAATTGTTAACTAGCCTAGTACTTTATTGCAGTTACGCAATCAACCAACTTTGCATGTGTGGTGGATAGCACAAAAGACCATTTTACATAAACATTTAAGCAAACAAACAAATAAATAAACCTTAAGAGGGAGCATGACCCGGGGTCCACTTCAACCCCCCCAATATTAAAACCAAAACTACGCCCTTGCATGTAATACAATACATGCAGCTCAGTGAAGCACTTTAAGCACCAACACTTTTTCAGTAAGTTACCTTTCTTGTAGAATTGTGCTTCAAATAAAGAACTTTGTTAGTTAATCATTTACAAGTCAATATTGCCTATATGAAAATTTGGGTGCACCTAACTTTTGTGCTGGTGCACCTAAGAAAAAAAGTTAGGCGCACCAGTGCAACCAGTGCAAAAAGTTAGTCTAGAGCCCTGCCGCGACTATACCGGCTCACCATTACCCAGTCGCCCTGCTGCATGGGCTCTACAACCAGAACCAAACAATGTACATGATTCACTAAGCTAGTCGCATCCAATCTAGGGCCCTCACATTCTTACTGTCTTTAATTAATGTTTGGATGTGTGTCTCTATTTCTGAGATCTTCTCTGTCAGCCTAACTATTTCACATGTATCACATGTGAATCCCTCGCTGTTGACAGAGATGGATACGCTGAACATGTGGCAAGCAGTGCAGGTGACAATGCAAGGAGAAGCCATTACTCACCATGATTGTAGAATAATTCCGACTCACCACAGTTGTTTGGACTCGTAAAAAAAACAGAGCGAGAGAGAAAAGAAACAGAGCGTGACAGAGAAAAAAAAAGCAGTAGGAAATGCGAATGGAGATGTGATTAACAACGATTCTTTCACAGCAGCTAACGCAGTTTAGAATAAAAGATTAAAGGTCAAATTAGTTTGGTAGGTAAAATCAGAAATATGGTAAGAATTAAATTATACTTTAGCGGTTAGCGGTTCAACAGAAAAACAAAGCTACATGGAGCTACAAACGCAAACCACTCAGCAGTACAGCAGACAGGAACAGGAAGCTCTTATTTCTAAAAGTAACCTTTAGATCACTATCATTGTAACGAATTAAGATAAACAAGTCATGCGCTTCATTAATTATAATCAAAGTGAATAAATATTCCTAGAGTTTCATCACCTCTCGTGTAGACTTATTCATTTTATTTATGTGGACTGTACTGCTTTAGCTATGACAGTTCTGGGTTATGAAACTGCGGCAACCAAAGAAATGCTTCAGGACCTTATAGTTCCTTTGATATTGTTTATGCCTCGGAGTGGTCTTTAGTCCATTTTATATGTAATACAATAATACATTACAGGGCTCGCAAAATGTCAAAATCCCTGGTAGCCCTTCGGGCAGGTACTCTTCAGATTTTGGTAGCCTGAAATTAATTTAACTAGCCCAAATAAAAAAAAAGCCCATAAATGTCAATCAAAAACATTTTCAATACACAAATATCAACACATATCAAGGAAAGAGTTTTATTTTACTATTTACAGGCAATGTTCCCTCTGTTTTTTTTCTTGCTGAGCAAAACCTTTCTCTATTGAGCAACATTTCGGGCACCTGAGCAAAAACATTCTTTATACCAGACCTGTACAGCGCGCACACAAAAAAAAGTGTGGAACTTTTAACTTTAATGTGCTCTTTATATTTGATTTGACCCTTGATGTAACTAAATGATATACATTTTAGGTTACCTGAGAAAACATTTTTTACAGTATAATACACTGCAGTTCAAAAGTTTGGGATCAGTAAATATATTTTTTAAAGAAGTGTCTTATGCTCATCAAGGCTGTAGCCTATCTATTTGATAAAAAAAAAACTGAATATTATTCCACAAAATAATATTTTGAAATATTATTGCAATTTAAAATAAATGTTTTCTATTTTGATATACTTTAAAATATAATTTATTCCTGTTTCAAAGCTGTATTTTCAGCATCATTACTCCAGTCTTCAGTGTCACATGATCCTTCAGAAATCATTCTAATATGCTGATTTATAATCAATGCTGGAAACAGTTGTACTGCTTAATATTTTTTGGGACCTGTGATTTTTTTTTAAAATAAAAAGTTAAAAATAACTGTTTATTCAAAATAGAGATTTTGTTACAATATACACTATTAAAATATACACTATTTTTCTTTCTTTTTAAAGATACTTTAAAAGAGTTTAAAGAAAGTTAAAGAAACTTTATTCAGCAAGGATGTTACATGGATAAAATTGATAGTAAAGACTTATATTGTTATTATAATTTTTTAATAAATGCTATTCTTTTTAACTTTTTATTAATCAAAGAAAAAAGTAACAGGTTCCAAAAAATATTAAGCAGCACAACAGTTTCACTGTAAATCAGCATATTAGATCAGCAACACTGATAATAATTCAGCATATTAGATCAGCAACACTGATAATAATTCAGCATATTAGATCAGCAACACTGATATTAATTCAGCATATCAGAATGATTTCTGAAGGATCATGTGACACTGAAGACTGGAGTAATGATGCTGAAAATTCAGCTTTGCTTCACAGGAATAAATTATATTTTTAAGTATAGGTATTAAAATAGGAACCCAATATTAGAAATTGCAATATACTATTGTTTCAGTATTTTTTAAATAAATACAGCCTTGATGAGCAAGAGACTCCATTAAAAAACAAGGTCAATTATTTATTAGGTTTATAATATAGGCCTAACATAATATAATATATCAAAACAAACTATTTAAACTGATAGAATAGAATTGAATAGAAACCAAACTGAAGCAAAACTTAAGCTGAGATCTGTAAGTTAAATATATAAAAAAAAACGTGAACATAAATTCTTCTATAGCTGTCTAAACATCCCTATAAAGTAGTTTTCACAATACACCTGTGTGTGACTGTATATGTCTCGGAGTTTTGTTACCGTTCTGTGCCCATCCTCCGCTGTTTTCAGCACTTAAATCACGCCAATCTTCTTTAATACATAAGGACGTTTATTTCACATGTCATGTCATTTGCGTTGGTTCTCGATTTGAGTTATTTCGTCCGCAACCATTGAAGTATTCGGTTTCTACAGCGACTCGTTTGGCGCACATCATTCTCTTTCTATGAACCTGTAAACCGCATTCAGCGGTTCTAACTCTATAGCGATATCAACTCTATAGCGGTTTGCCTGAGCATTGCGATTCTTTCGCTTTTACTGGCATTCAATCAAATGACTTTCCAAACTAATTATTGCGTGCGAGCGGCACATTATTTCTTCTGCGCGGCGCGGTTGTAGAAGTGTGCGGCCGCGCGCATGCAGCTTAGAGGGAACATTGCGTGGGAGCCCTGTATTTAAGGTAGCCCGTCGGGCAGGGCGCTGATACATTTTGGTAGCCCGACTGGAAAACACAATAGCCCCGGGACGTCGGGCTAGCGATTTTGCGAGCCCTGCATTAGTATATTAATGTTTTTGCCACAACTATCTAGCTTACAACCTCCTCAAAATTACCTAGTTAAATTCCTGTTCTATCTATTTCTTTTTAAAACCCCTTCTCTCCACAGAGCCCTGTATATGTCGGCTCCTGGCTCGTCGGGCAGAGCTGCTTATGGAAATGAAGAATTTTGGCCAAGCCATCAAGGATGGGGACACCATGTGCCGACTCCGTCCCCAGTGGCCAAAGGTAGGAATCTGTGAGGAGACACGCATACACAAACCATGGTTTTAAAATCCTTTTAAGACCCTTTCCCACCATTTAGGGTGTAATGATAACTTATCATATCATGGGGTTGGTAAGCAGGCAGACTGCAAATGTAAATGAAAAACAAGATATTTCTTTGTGCTGTAGTAACTTATTGTTTTAATGGAAGCCCTATGTATTTTGCCAAACCATGATGCTCTTTACACTAGTGTTATGATACCAAAATTTTGACTCTGAGATGATACCTGACTAAAATATCTCGATACTACTGAACCGATACCACGGCCAAAACATAACACAACAGGAAAAGTTATTGAATAATAGATGATCCACATGGAGCTTATAGTTATTTTATCTATTAATAAAAAAGTGTGTGACTGCCCTGCTTTCTGAGCATTTCATCCCCCTTAAAAAAAAAAAGCACATGCCAGTGCCACTACACCAGACTATGGTGGTTTCCCCCTAATATAATGGCAGGGGAAACACTGAATATTCATGTCACTTTAAAAGCTGCACAGATCCAATATATTGATACACATGTTTTCTTTCTCAGCTGTTTGTTTACTTGAGTCATAAGACAAGCATTTTAACTTAATTGTGTGCGTATTTGACTGTTAAAGCACAATAACTTGTGAAAGAGATCTAATTTTTTGCGATTGCATGATGTCTGTGAGAGAGGCGGCTTTCCGTGCACGCATTTCGGGTGCATGAGTACTGCACTGAGCTAGTCCTTTTCAAGCTTAATTGTGCTTAATACCTAATTTTAACATCAAGCACGTCCCGTGCTTTATTTTCTCATTTATGCATGTTTATTATTCAAGCCCCGTTAACACCGCCAGCGATAAAGCGACAAGATCCCATTCATTTTCAATGGAGAGCTGGTGACTTCTGGCGACACGAGCGACAGTGATCGTTGGCAACAGAATGTGGGCGTGTCAAGCGATGCAAGTCAAGCAACAAAAGTTAAGAATCATTAAACTTTATGCAAATGAACAGCGAATTTCTCGAGCGAAAACCAGTAGGAGTGAAGAATCTGTCAGTAGTGTTCACACGTCACCATCTCGAGTGCAGTTCCGGAGCGATTTCACTGTTTTATATGATTTGACTGCAACGACATACATGGATATAAAAAATGTATGCATAGAAAATAAACTGTTGGCTGTCTAAGTGAGTTTGATTCATACATTGATGGTTTGTGTTGTTAATTATATGATGCAGTGAGCAGTTTAGCACCGGTTTATGATTTAATGCATGAGCACTGCTGCAGTTTATATAACTCTCCAAGAGCAGAATGGTACTTTTATTTCTTTTAAGTCTAATTCCTAGTCAATTAGAATATCTTAGTTTTACCGGCAATATATATAGTTGGTGAGTGCATTTTCTAAAGATATGTCCAGACGTGCACTCTACCAATAACATTAGAGCGACAGCACTGGGAAACGCCCACAAGCGTCTTCACAGTACAGAGTTTAGCGACATACAGCGAAAAAGTCGCTGGCGGTGTGAACGGGGCTTCACTCTTGATTGTCAGTAAGTTTAAGCAGTCTGCACTGCATGGATATATAAAGTTTGGCACAGCTAGTGTGCATGCAGGGAGTGGAAGCAGAGTGCTGCACACACACTGTCCTGCTGTCACACGTTGATGCAACTCAGGAAATACGGCTCTTATTAAAACACATTCTTATAGTACCGGTACTCAGTGTTTCCTCTAGGAATTTTTCCAGCTGTGGTGGCAGGACTATTTCCCATTGACCATGCCCCCTCCCCACCCAAGAATTACGTGTACTCAAACTCAGAATTTAATTTATTTTAACTAAAAAAAGAAAGTAAATAAGTAATAATATAAGAACAAATAAATGAATGACAAGCAATAGCACAAACGAAAAACAATAAGATACAAATTAAATTAACAGTAATTCAGTTTTGTTCAGGTAGGTTTAACTATAACATTTAGGTAAAGAATTACTACAGAAACTGAATCTATTCAACTGTAAAATAACACTGGATAGTGGTCAGTAAATAAAAATTAATGATAGACACCAGCCTAAATAAACCTGACGCTGTTTAAGACCTCATGCACTGATCTAATATAATGTTACATGTGCGTTTTGCTTCTCAATGGTTTACAATCACTTAATAGCCTATATTGACCATGTATTTGGCCATTTGTGCGCAATGCATGCAAAGATAACTAAATTCTGTAGTTGCACGCGGTTTCAGAGGCGGCTTAACTTGCACGTGATTTGGGTGTAGGGCGCACAGATGACGGTCTATAAAGTGAAGTGAAGCGAGCAGAGTCAAGTCTTACCGCACAGTGGAAAAGCGGCTTAAATGGATAGTTCACCCAAAAATGAAAATTTGTTTATCTGCTTACCCCAAGGGCATCCAAGATGTAGGTGACGGTTTCTTCAGTAGAACACAAACAAAGATTTTTAACTTAAACCGTTGCAGTCTGTCAGTCATATAATTGCAGTCAATGGGACTAACGGCTTTGAGAGAAATAAAACATACACAGACAAAACCAAATTAAACCTTGCAGCTCGTGATGATACATTGCGGTCTAAAGACACGAAAAGATCGGTCTGTGCAAGAAACGGAACAGTATTTTTATTTTATACTTTTTTTTTTACCTCTGATCCGCCGCATTGTCCAACTGTCGCGTTCACAACAACCGCCGCATGACGCGTCTTCCTCTTCTTCTTGCTTTACAGCGGATCGCAGTCTTATAAGTGCATTACCACCACCTATCTCTCAAATGGACCAGTGATTCCGGGATTTCGCGGGATTTTTTTCAGATTTTTGCAGCCTAAAATGACTGATTTTGCTGCGGCTTTTCTCAAAATTTGCGGTGATATTTGTGGCATTTCTTATTGTTTTGCAGTGCAAATATACAATGGACAACATTCTTCTAACATTGTCATAACTTTTCTGACTTCGAGAACCTTCGTAGGGCTCCAGACTAACATTTGAGGACACCAGTGCCATTAAGTTCTACAGAAGCTGGCACCAGCACCAGCACCTGACAGTAAAGCACTCACCCTAATCGCACATGTACATCTCGGAGATGTCTATTTGATGTCTGCATTTACATATGAAAGACATGTTTTTTAGGGTGTTTGCTCATCTGCAATACGTCTCTAAGACGTTTCCTGTCAGATGTCAAATAGACATTTCTTAGAATGCATGTAAAACTGCTTCTGAGACGTTTATCAGATTACAAGGCAGACGTTTCCCAGATCTTTAGCAGACGTCTTATTCTGGGTACACACCACAAGATAATCGGGCTGATTTTGGGCCGATTTCTCCCCTTCCGACAATCCTAGGTAATGTCCCGATTATCTTGGTGGATCTAAAGATTATCTTATCAGATTTTCCTGTGGTATGAGTTGTGTTAAGAGTGACTGAATCTGCTCGGAAGAACGTCGGAGGCGCCCTGATCGCGAACGATCAGAAATCCTGATGTGTGAGGGGAAACCCCGAGGACAAACGCGCGTATGATCTGCAGATTATGACGTGAAATGAAACAATATCCAATCAGAAAGCGGGCTGACGGAAGCATAACAAACACAGTCATGGCGCAGCACAAAAGCATTTGGACAGCAGAGATCAGCTTGTCGATATGTAAAACATATTTATTCTCAAGTCTCGAGAGATATTGCGAGGTTTCCCATGTTCAGAGTCGGGACTCTTGGTAGAAAATCTGTTGGTGTGTGGTGTGCTCTCTTTGTCACATCGCGGCACACCACACTATAGGAGCAAAATGGTTAAATCTAGGATTTTTTTTGTCCTCATGTTTGTTGTCTCTCACATTTTGAAGATCTTATAAGATTTAAAAAATCTTTTAGTGTGTACCCAGCATTACAGATTTACTTGTGCTGTCTGGGTAGTTGAGATGCAGATAAAATTAACTTTTATTACTGTCATTCATAATGTCTAAATATAATTTTATATATATATATATATATATAGGGAGTGGAAATAGCTAATAAGCCTACAAGCTAATAAGCATATGTCTCCGCAGCCATATAGTGGTAATTTAATATCCTTTTTATTTTTAAATAAGTGTTTGCTTTCCTACATTACGAAAGTTTTAGTTTTATAAATGGAGGCAACCTATGAAGGATGAACAAATAATGTCATCACATTAAAAATAACTTTCAAATTTGGTAATGCTTAAAGCTTTGAAGTGCTGGGAAAAGTTGTGTGAAGCATTTAAAAACACACGAAAACATTAGACCATTTCTGCCACAAGTTGTTCCTGTAGTTATGTTAAATCCATGGTGAATGGTGGAGATTTGTGTTTATTGAACTGTTTTTCTTGGTGTCCACGTCAGTGGCGTTTGTTCTGATATCCGTAGCTTTAAAGGGGTGGTTGATTGCGATTTCACTTTTTTAACGTTAGTGTGCAATGTTGCTGTTTGAGCATAAACAATATTTGCAAAGTTGCAGCGCTGAAAGTTCAATGCAAACGGAGATATCGTCTTTTAAAGTTCTGGCAGTTTAATGCCTACAGAAATGGCTGGTAAGGGACTACAACGAGTTACTTTCCGGGTCCGTTACGTCACGAAACCAGATAAACCCCGCCCCCGGAACACGCAACGAAGGGGGCGAGGCCATGCTGCGCTGCTTCAGAGAAAACTAGGGGTGCACGTAAAAATCTATTCATATATGAATCGCGATTCTGTCTTCTAACGAATCTAATGGATTCACAAGTTTCAAAATCAATGTCCTAAAACAACAGTTCTTAATACTGTTCCTCGCTTCGCCTGCTCTGCATCTCTCTCTCTCTCTCTCTCTCTCTCATTCAGATCGTCAGATCAGCTCCAACTGTTTCAATTATACACTTATTTTCACATAGCTATGAGAAGCGTTATACATGGACGCGCGTGCGGTTGCTGTGCTGTATTAAAGCTTTAATCAAGATAAAACCGTATATTAAAAGCTAACAGAAGCAGTAGCATTTACAAATAACAGCGTATCTAAAAGTATGAGACAACAACAAACAAACATACCATTAAGGGTCGTGCTTTCACAGGTACCGCGCGATCCTCTTCACTAATATCCTCAGTGTCTCAATCGGGCTCAAACTGATAAATATAGACAACACCACTGTTTACAGTTCAACCGGAGCACATGCTGCTGAGGCGAGGGGCGGGACGTTTAGACGCACACTAGAGGCGGTTTAGCCAATCACAACACACTGAGCCAGCTAACCAATCTGAGCCCATCGAGGGAGGGGCTTCATAAAAACAGGAAATAAATCGAGGCGTTTGTCCGAGAACGGACAGAGTGGTGTGGAATAAAGGTAAATTATGTGAAAAATAATGCGTTTTTAAAAAAACGAAGCATGAACACATGTTAGACTGCACCCCATAAACACAATCAAGCCTAGAAAAAAACCAGTCAACCACCCCTTTAACAGAATTCTGTGCCGAATTTGAAAGCTTCTCATAAGATTTCACAGATGTTATTGATTCTGCGGCGAATTCGACTACTTTCTTCACTGTATCTCCCAGCGCTGTGTATAACGGTGTCGCGTGATCGAGAGCAGCCCGCGGATCCGGCCAGAGCAGATAAACCCAAACGAGTAGCGCGGATTCGTTCCGCTTTCGGTTCGTTTGTTCATTGTAGCTCTTGTAAAGCGGTCATGATGAGAATGCAAGGCTGTTCATTCCATTTTTCAAACTGAGAAACAACCTTTCTTTGACTGAATGCGCGTTGCGATGACGTCACAGGACGCGTCTAAGCCCGAAATCTGCGGAAAATTTGCGGCAATTAAGAAAATTTACGAGCGCTTGCGAAAATTGCAGTTTGCTTGATTTTGCGATAAATTCAACGATCGCAAAATCCTGGAGGGACTGATTGACACTATCTACAATCTCAATTAGGAGTGTCAATGGTCCATTTGAGAGATAGGTGGTGATAATGCACTTATAAGTCTGCGTGATTGTTTATTAAATGCATGCTGTGAGTCACACATTCATATCAACAAGTCCAAACATCAGTACATAAAGTCTTCCAGAGTTAAGGAAACATCAATTAAGTCCATCATTTCATAGATATGACCATAAGTAGCATTTTTGGCACAGTGAGGTCAGTCTTTAGAGTGGAAAATGTGAGACCAGCCGTCCTTAAGTGAAACAATGAAGAATCCGAATCAGCAAACAATTAATCCGTTTGTTGACCATAGAATAAGATGATGAGTAGATGGTTGTTGGATGAAGACAATTAGTCCCTTTTGTCTAGGTCCTGTTTATATATGTGCTGTTTCCTCTCTCATACAAGAACCCTCTGCATTTAAACAAACATACAATCAACACGTGTTTGGTGCTAACCCCTAACAGAAAGCATATATACAAACTCTACATATATACAAAACAATGCCTTACTTACATTTGAGAGTAAGAACAAATTGTTCCTCAAATCAGGGCACCAAAAAAGG
Source organism: Schizothorax lantsangensis (assembly GCA_027422415.1). Taxonomy (NCBI): domain Eukaryota; kingdom Metazoa; phylum Chordata; class Actinopteri; order Cypriniformes; family Cyprinidae; genus Schizothorax; species Schizothorax lantsangensis. Next base: position 21,994,169 of record CM049841.1, read on the forward strand.
ACAGCAAAGGAGAAGACATTCCATGTGCTTAGCACACTACTTCCTGCCTAATGCTACTTCTTTACCCCCTTTTATGCAAACAAGTAACTCAGAATACAGTGCGCCCCCTAATGATAGGGCTAGCTATAACATGCAAAAAGAACTACTGGGAACCAATGTGACAGTAAAACTGTTACAATCTCTAGGACTGCTCTGAGAGTCACTTCATGAGGATTTTACCATTTCTTTTGAGAAAAATATCATCGTATTTCATATACAATAAGAAACGTAACGTTATCACAGCACAGACTTTGGTTAACTTGAAGAAACTGTGACGACATACATTACTTAATGTAATGATAGTATTACTAATAATAATTATTATTATTAAAACATTAAGGAATATTTACCAGAAAAAAAATCTTTACCAGAATTTTAGCAGAAAAATTTAAATGATATGATATAATATAATATAATATAATATTAGGGGTGTGAGAAAAAATTGATTCTCCGATGCATCGCGATTCTCTCTTCAGCGATTCTGAGCTTGTTTTTCTCCCCCCCGCATATGGCACGTGTGTGGGCTAGAGACGCCGCGGACTTCATTGCACAGAATTTGTGCTGTGAGACACATGCGCATTTCTTGACGGTGTGTGCTTCCACCCGCCATGTTTTACTTTAGATATGCTTTCATTTATACCGTTTGGAATGCAGTACTATTAGATGCATGAAACTCGCGCACTGACAGACTTTCACGTGCGCTTTGTGTTTGTTTGTCCTGAAGCTCGATTGTGGCTGCGGTAATGCACTTGCATTTTCGAATACTTTTTTACGAAATTGATGTACACACAGTCGGTTATGTTTTCAGAGCAGGACAAAACATCTTGATATATCGGAATAGATCTGTGCATTAGTCTGAATGCAGTCTGTTAAAGCTGCCACTGTCTATGATCTCATCAGTAATAATCAAACGGCAATAATGCTGAGGAAAAAAGAAAAAACCCATAGCCTAACTATTGTCTGTAAACTTTCGGATACTTAAAGAGCACTTATTTTAACCTGTTAGCGTGCCGGTGTTCCGTCGACGGTACACTGCCCCAGCAGGGGGTAAAGTTCGTCAGACACAAAAACAACAACAAAAAAAATCTGAACATGTCATATATCTCTGGAAAGCTGAGATTCTTCTGATTCGAACGATGTAAGGCATTTTAAGATACAATCAACACAGCAGGTACAGTCAGGGTCTTTGTCAGACCACCAACAACCAAATAAACAATAACAAACATGAAATAACTCACATATGAAGCCTCCTGATCCATAAAATTCCACCAAAAACGGTGTTGTTACACTGCAAAGGGTCCAGAGATCCAATTCAGTTCAATATTTAGTCCATAACACATGTATATGTTGATAAACATCCACGGAATGGCATATATCATTTCACATTAGCCGACGGAGCTATCCACTCTTCTGTGTTTTCCGTCTATTCTCATACAAACAAAAGGAATTATTTGATGTCAAAATGGCCGCTGAGATCTGACCTTTTGATTGACACCTCATTTGAACCAATAGCTGCATCTTAGAGGGGTCAACCATCCCGTTAAACCGAATGAGCGTCCGGCTTGAGAAATGAGGCGGCTCTTATTTGATGGACAGTGATCGAACCAATTGCATTATAGTCTGCAAATGACTGTCGTTTCTGATAGCCAATGAGCTTCTAAACAGACTGATATGACGCTTTAGGGGGTCGGTCCAGGCGATCATTCTCAAATCTTGCTGCGCAGAACGATAAGCTCAGATGCGCTCTGGCGCACGGAGACGCACACACATTGATAGCATACGGCTAAGAGACGAAAAATGACAAAAACACACTTTTTACACTAAGAGATGGTTAAAGTTGTTGAATAATGTGCTCGGCGTGACAGAGATGAATTTTAGACAAGAAGCGAGTTTGAGGACATTTTTGACGAAGAGAGCCATGAAGTGGAGCCATTGTTTCAGCCATGAAGCGTGGAGCGAACACCTCGACGCAACGCTGTCAACAAGTAAGTGTTTTATTAATATATAATTATTTATATATTTTATACATATTTATGTGTCTTAACATATTTTACAGTATATGTGTATGTGTTTTGATGCGTCCCTGGTCATATGTCCTGTTTGTTTGTTTGTGCATGTGCGCTTGTTACCGGTGGGGATTTAAACCTGAATACACACAGACTCATTATAAATCACACAGAATGAATTTTTTGAAAATTAAAAATGCAAAATGTCTCATGTGAGGGCTAAGTTTAGGTGTAGGGCGATAGAATATACGGTTTGTACAGTAGAAAAACCATTAGCCTATGGAGAGTCCACACAAGGATAGTGGAACAAGTGTGTGTGTGTGTGTGTGTGTGTCTCAGTGTGCATGTTGTTTTTATATACTGGTGGGGATTTAAACCTGAATACACAGACTCATGGGGACTTGTCACGGTGGGGACCTAAATTGAGGTCCCCATGGGTAAACAAGCTTATAAATCACACAGAATGAAGTTTTTTGAAAATCTAAAAATGCAAAATGTCTCCTGTGAGGGCTAAGTTTAGGTTAGGGCGATAGAATATACGGTTTGTACAGTAGAAAAACCATTATGCCTATGGAGAGTCCACACAAGGATAGTGGAACAAGTGTGTGTGTGTGTGTGTGTGTGTGTCAGTGTGCATGTTGTTTTTATATACTGGTGGGGATTTAACCTGAAACACAGACTCATGGGGACTTGTCACGGTGGGGACCTAAATTGAGGTCCCCATGGGTAAACAAGCTTATAAATCACACAGAATGAAGTTTTTTGAAAATCAAAAATGCAAAATGTCTCCTGTGAGGGCTAAGTTTGGTGTAGGGCGATAGAATATACGGTTTGTACAGTAGAAAAACCATTATGCCTATGGAATCCACACAAGGATGTGAAAAGTGTGTGTATGTGTGTGTGTGTGTGTGTGTGTATATGTGTGTGTGTGTGTGTATGTGTGTGTGTGGTGTGTGTGTGTGTTTTGAGGTGTTCCTGCTAACTTCTGTTTTGTGTTGTTTTTTTATAATCAAACAATATCTGAATTGAATCGAATGAAGTCTGGGAGCAGTCAGCGAAAAGCCATATACTGAGGGACATGATACAACATTTAAAAAAACACTATAATCAGAATCAGAAGAGCTTATTACAAGTATGTTTACACACACAAGAAGGAATTTGTCCTGTGACAGGAGCTCCAGTGCAGAAGAAAGTACAGACATAGTGCAACATGCATGGAATAACACAGTAGGGATGATATAACGCCAATATAAGAAAAAAACTGAAATTAAATAATGTACTATGTACAAAAATAGAAGTATAGGGAAAAAATGGTAATTAGATTAGAATTTAGAAATAGATACAAATTTTGGATTCTGTGTATAAGTGTCACTAAATGTGTTTATGCTTCAGTTACTATGTGTCAGCAATTATTGACAGTGAATCTGGATGTGGAATTGAATAGATCTAAGTGTAACCTTTCATTAGAGCCCAAAATTATGACTGTACATTAAAGCTTCAAGTATTACAGCTTTTTATGTGTCGTTGGTTACAAATGGTCATTTGGAGTCTCCGAGTGTCCTTTTTTGGGAAGCGCCTAGACATAAACCTTAGATAAACATTGTAAAACACTCATTCTCTAAGTATTGTTATCAAATTTGAAATGTGCTTGGTAAGGCTTCTTCTGTGATCCCATTGTGTTTTCCAGTCATAGTCCCAGCTATAGTCATTGCAGGCTTTTGTTTACCAAAAAAATGTAGACGGATTTTTTTTTTTTTATTTTTCAGTGTGTTCAAAGTTCTATTACTCAATATCAGTAAGACTTACAGTGTTCTGATGGTTGAGAAACAAACCTCAGAGTGTCACCTTTCAAAAGAGACCAAAACCATGCATTAATCCAATGGTTCAAGAACAGCATGCAATTTACTTTGGGTATGCCTTTTTTTAGGCGTTTTAGGCAAATTTGACGGAACGGTAAAGGGTTAAATAAATAATTGTTTTAAAAAGTAGCCTGTAAAAAAGTAAATTTTGCACAAAATAAATTTGCTATACAATTTATATGAAAATGTAGCCATGTGCAGTAATATTGAAAACTGAGAATGTGACGCATCGGGATATTGAGTTGATAATGATAATCGTAATTGAATTGAATCATGAAACCAGTGAAGATTCACACCCCTACATTTAAGATGGCAGTACTGACATACAGAGATTCCTTAAACAAAAAGCACTGCAATTTTGGTTAAAATGTAAAGTTGTAAATATGTATTTGCACAGCAGAAGAATTAATTGGGGAAAAAATGTAGATCAAGAATCGTTTTGGAATCGGATCGTGACTCCCAGAATCAGATCGTGAAGTGCCTGAAGATTCCCACCCCATATATACAGGTGCATCTCAATAAATTAGAATGTCGTGGAAAAGTTCATTTATTTCAGTAATTCAACTCAAATTGTGAAACTCGTGTATTAAATAAATTCAATGCACACAGACTGAAGTAGTTTAAGTCTTTGGTTCTTTTAATTGTGATGATTTAGGCTCACATTTAACAAAAACCCACCAATTCACTATCTCAACAAATTAGAATACTTCATAAGACCAATAAAAAAAACCTTTTTAGTGAATTGTTGGCCTTCTGGAAAGTATGTTCATTTACTGTATATGTACTCAATACTTGGTAGGGGCTCCTTTTGCTTTAATTACTGCCTCAATTCGGCATGGCATGGTGGTGATCAGTTTGTGGCACTGCTGAGGTGGTATGGAAGCCCAGGTTTCTTTGACTGGCCTTCAGGTCATCTGCATTGTTGGGTCTGGTGTCTCATCTTCCTCTTGACAATACCCCATAGATTCTCTATGGGGTTCAGGTCAGGCGAGTTTGCTGGCCAATAAAGCACAGTAACACCATGGTCATTGAACCAGCTTTTGGTACCTTTGGCAGTGTGGGCAGGTGCCAAGTCCTGCTGGAAAATGAAATCAGCATCTCCATAAAGCTTGTCAGCAGAAGGAAGCATTAAGTGCTCTAAAATTTCCTGGTAGATGGCTGCGTTGACTGTGAACTTCAGAAAACACAGTGGACCAACACCAGCAGATGACATGGCAGCCCAAATCATCACTGACTGTGGAAACTTCACACTGGACTTCAAGCAACATGGATTCTGTGCCTCTCCACTCTTCCTCCAGACTCTGGGACCTTGATTTCCAAATGAAATGCAAAATTTACTTTCATCTGAAAAGAGGACTTTGGACCACTGAGCAACAGTCCAGTTCTTTTTCTCCACAGCCCAGGTAAGATGCTTCTGACGTTATCTCTGGTTCAGATGTGGCTTGGTAGCCCTTTTCCTGAAGACGTCTGAGCGTGGTGACTCTTGATGCACTGACTCCAGCTTCAGTCCACTCCTTGTGAAGCTCTCACAAGTGTTTGAATCAGCTTTGCTTGACTGTATTCTCAAGCTTGTAGTCATCCCTGTTGCTTGTGCACCTTTTCCTACCCAAATTCTTCATTCCAGTCAACTTTGCATTTAATATGCTTTGATACAGCACTCTGTAAACAGCCACACCTTTCAGTAATGACCCTCTGTGACTTACCCTCTTTGTGGAGGGTGTCAATGTTCGTCTTCTGGACCATTGCCAAGTCAGCAGTCTTCCCCATTATTGTGGTTTCAAAGAACAAGAGATACCCGGAATTTATACTGTATGGATGGTCATTAATTGAAACTCAAATGTAAATATTCTAATATTTTGAGATACTGATTTTTGACTTTCATGAGCTGTAAGCTCTAATCATCAAAATTAAAACAAAAAAAACTTTTGAAATGTTTAACTGTACATGTAATGAATCTAAAATATATGAAAGTTTCACTTTTTGAAATAAGTTACAAGTAAAAATGAACTTTTTCCACGACATTCTAATTTATTGAGATGCTCCTGTATACAGTGCCCTCCACTAATATTGGTACCCTTGGTAAATATGAGCAAAGGCAGCAGTGAAAATAAATCTGCATTGTTTATCCTTTTTATCTTTCATTAAAAAAAATTCACAAAATTCCAACCGATCATTGAAGTAAAACAATTGAAAGTGGGGGGGGGGGGGTCTCATTGCCGTGTTTCCCCTACCATTATTTTAGGGGGGCGGCCCGCCCCCCCAACGGCACCCCCCGCCCTCCGTGAAGGTCAAGTTAATTTGATTTTCTCTATAGCGCCAGATCACAAAAGAAGTAATTTAATGTTACCTTTCCTATAGAACAGGTCTATACATTGTTCTTTTATTAAACAAATTAAATAGCCTTATGTTATTTATCTTATTTACACGACGGCATGTCATTTCTGTCTCTACTTTACATGGTCGCACTCTCTGTATCGCGCACAGCGGAGTTCCGCCCCGGTTCGCTCGCACACACACACACACACACACACAAATGTATGAGCACACACAATTGAGCACACTCCCACTCGTATTTGTAAATATTAAGCCGCAAAACGACTGTTTAAATATACACTGTAAAAAGTGATGCTGACTTAACTTAAAAAAACTGAGGAAACCCGTTGCCTTTAAAATTAAGTAAATAATAATAATAAAAAAAGTTAAGTGACAATTGACAATTCACTTAACTTGTACTTTTTTATTATTAATTACTTAATAATTTTAAGGCAACGGGTTTCCTCAATTTTTTTAAGTTAAGTCAACTTCACTTTTTACAGTGATAAGAAGCCTATTTATGAAATACTGTGTGTCATCAAGCAGCACGCAGACTCAACCAGAGTAAAACAAGCAAAGTTTCACAAAAGTAAAATATTTCATTGTGTTTGGGGAAAATATCTGCACTCCTTGAATGCCGAATTTGGGGGCTGTAGCTAACTGCTGTAATCATTGTAAAAAAAAAAAAGTTGCTTCAGCTTAAAATAATTTGTTACCCTACTGACTTAATTTTTTTTAGTTTAGTCAACTAAAATATTCCAGTTGTCCCTTAAATTAACATTGAGTATCTTAATTTCAAGTTGACTAAACTAAAAAAATTAAGTCAGCGGGGTAACACATTATTTTAAGTTGAAACAACTTTTTGAAACTTTTTTTTTTTTACAGTGTGACTTCTGCCTGTCTCTGTGTTAATGTGTAGCGCAGACGCGCAGGTTTGTTTACTACTCATACAGAAGTGTCTGCCGTCTCACTAAATGAGGACATACATACATGAACAACATCTCCAGAACTGCTATGAGAATCACTTCATGAGCATTTGACCGTTTCATTTGAGTAAAACTATCCTCATTTCATACACACAGAAATGTAAAGGTATTCACGGCAACCCGTCAAAATAAAAGTTCGGTTTCACTTGAAGACATTGGGCAGAAATATATTACTATTGTTCAGTAGAACGTACGTAATAGGCTACTACTACTAAAACTATTAAAACCTTATTTTTAAGGAATAATCATACAATATGTCTCCAATGTTTTAATTGTAATATTAAATCCCCTTTATTTTCCAAAAAATACGATTTGTTTAATTTTTTTTTATTCATTAATGATAAATTAAATGAATGTTTTTATGCCGGAAAAAAACCTGCATAAGGTTCATTCTGCAAATGAACTCTTCATATACAGTATATATATATATGATAAGGTTTGACCCCAACTTCCCGTCATCGCAGCACGGAAGGTTATCTATCAGTGTGTGATGAGGATACAGCGAACAGTGTTGCCAGGGTAGCGGCTGTGGCACAAGTGGCCGTGGGCTATTTTGAAAATACAGTCGTGGGAAAAATTACAGAGCCGAGGGTTGCGGTTTTTTTGGGCTACTTTTATAATCTACCGCGGCCGCCCAAAGTGTATATAGACAAATAAAAATTAAAATAGATCCTTTTACTAATGTGAATCATACTTGGAATGTATACCTGGCAACTTCAGAACGGAGAGGCGGTTTTAGCATCACAAACAACGTGAGTTTCAGCCAGAGCATACAACACAGCAGAAATAAACATGACAACAGCCACTATAGATTATATAAAATAATAAACACACGATTACGATAGGATATGGTTTCTATGTGATTTTCTTGAGATGAATGTGTAACTTACATCTGAAATGCTCATTTTTTGCAGCGATATAAGGCTATAAAAAGCATATTTTAACAACAGTAAACAACCAAATTCCACATGTGATTGCAAAAGGAAGTTGTTACAAACACTCGATGGTGGTTTGAAGTGAGTTCTGAATAAAAGTGTACTATTAATCTCATAAATTGTCTTATGATGCTAATGTTAGCTCTAATGCACCAGAACAGGTCCAATTCTTCTTCATAATGCATTTTGTCATAATACTTCACATAAGGTCGCAAGAAAATGTTTTGTTGTATTTATTTAGAAATACTTTTGATAATAGTTGGGTAAATGTATACTGAGATTGAAGCGATGTGGCTTGGTAAACGTTTTATTGCCAGTATAAAGACTGATAATGGCTGAATAAAAACAAATGAATAATGATAAAAGAATAATAAGGATTATGTCTCATACCTGGCGGAAGTGTGAAAGGTTATGCGATTAATCATGATTAATCTCAGTCCATGACTGTGATTAACGCGATTACATTTTTTAATCGATTGACAGCACTAATATATATATGTGTATATGTATATGTATATATATATACGTGTATATATATGTATGTGTGTGTGTAAATATATACATACATCTGTGTGTGTAAATATATACATACATCATGTATACAATTGGGAGAAAGGTTAAGGAATTACAGCTCTTTAATATGTGCCCCCCCCCCCCCCCCTTTTTCAAGGGACCATAAGCAATTGGACAATTGACTCTTGACTCCCATCATGAACAGATGTGGGCTATTCCTTCGTATTTCTACCTCAATTAAGCAGGTAAAGGGTCTGGAGTTGATTCTAAGTCTTCCATTTGCATTTGGAAGCTGTTGCTGTGAACTCACATCATGCGGTCAAAGGAGCTCTCCATGCAAGTGAAACAGATGATTGTTAGACTTCAAAAATTAATCCTGATTGTTTCATTTTAATTCTATTCTGGTGGCATACAGAGCCAAAATTATGAAAATTGTGTCCAAACATATATGGACCTAACTGTATGTATGTATATATGTGTGTGTGCTTCACACACACACACACACACAGACACACATATATATTGATCCATTCAGAATTATTAAACAAAGCAAAACACAAATTTAAAAGGTAAATAAAACATTCTAAATTTGTCAAATGTGGCGATCTGAAGGCAGGAAGCCGTGAAGGCTTTTAAGGAAGGCAATTTTTTTTTTTTCAAGTAATCACACAACATTTCTTCCATGTTTTAATTTTAATAGTAAAATTGTGTTTGCCAAAATAAATAGTTTGATTTTCAATAATTTAAAAGATAAATTAAATTGAAGTTGTATGCCTTCATTTGAAAACCAGATACAGAATACAGAATTTCTGAGGAAAAATAAAACATTTCATAAGGCTATTTTAAGAATAAATTTGAATAAACTAAGCAGTTTTTATGCATTCAAATAATTAGACATACTACAACACAGAATTTAATAACAATAAAACATATGGTGAAAGAAAATAAAACACCCACTTATGAAAGTAGATAAAGATTTTCAATTTCTTGAAGTTTTTAACCTAAAATAAATGAATAGAAATGATGATTCTGTCTGAGCTATGCATTTTAAAACGAACACGCACTAGTGTAAACTGAAAACTATTTGAGCTTTATTAAAATTATTTGCACTGATTTATTGTGTTGGATATATTTTGTTCCTTTGTGCAGTGGCTCAGGAGATGAGTCTTTGAGTCTGTATAAATGTCAACAAGCTGAAAAAATAAAACCACAGTTTTTTTAGATAATGTAATCTTGTTAAAACTGATTTCATAAAATTGGTATCGAAAAAAGTATCGTTCAGGAACCGGTATCGAACTCAAGGTATCGGTATCTGTATCGATACCCAGAAAATTAACAATACCCAGCCCTAGGCACCTGTGCTGAGTGTTAAGGTGGAGGAGGAATGGGGACTAACCTAACCGCCTGTGGGCGATTGGTCAGGAAGTCTTTAACCCTCTGGGGTCTGAGGGTGTTTTGGGGCCCTGGAGAAGTTTTGACATGCCCTGACATTTGTGTTTTTTTCAGTATCTTAAAAACATTAATGGCTAAAGTCTGATAACACTGTATTCAGCACAAACTGGGCAACAATAATGTGAGCAGCATGAATGTATGTGTTTTTGAGAAAACAATGTGAGCAGCATGAATGTTTGTGTTTTTGAGAAAACAACGTTTATGCATGGTTAGTGAAAAACTAAAATTAAGTCAATGAAACAAGGCCATAAAACACATACAGAATATTTTGTTCACAAGACTTTTGAGAACTGGATGTGGTAGACTAGAGTTTTTGCTACAAAATGTGAAAATCATCCTGTTCACTCGTTCACAGAAAACAATATATTGATTTAACTTTTGTAAGATTTGTGTTAGAAAGGTGTATGCAAGGGAGTGACAGTGGCCATGAATATTTAGTGATTTACACCTGAGAGACAAAGGGCTTCCCATAATGGGCCATCAATATGAAAGTGACTGAGGCAGGTAAGAAAGTGTGTGAGGAGAGTAAAATAATGTGGGTTTTTGATTATTTGTATTTTATTTACAACACAGTATGATAAAAATATACACAGTGAAGGTCAAGGACACATGATTGAACATACTGATCTGAACACTGAGACTTGAACAGTAACACACCTTTGTGCCAAACATTCCTAGACTCTAATAACATTCATAGTGTTAACACTCGTACTACTTTTATATCTTGTGGTTTTATATGTTATAAAATATTAAACAAACATCCTGACGCTGTGAGACATTTAGACAATGAAATGACACATTTCAAAATGTTTCACTTGATTTCATACATATAGTCAGGAATTATAGTTTGGGAAAAGTCTAACTAGTAAAATGTGTACAAGTCGTCACAATAACACAATAACAACAGATGCAAGTAATCTTAGGTACTCATCAGAATGATATCCTCCACTGGATCAAGCTGCAGATCTTCTTCTGAGGTAAATTCTGGGTTATTTCTCTCAGCGCGTCTTCTTCCAGAAACAAAAAGTAGCCAGGATGAACTCTTCACGTTTGTTTACAGAGGTGATGTGGGCGTTTACATGTCTGCGCATCTCACGTGGATGTTTAGAATTTGAAAAGCGCAATTGGCTCGTGGGCATGAACGCATTAGAGATAATGAGTTGAGACGGGAAAAACTGGACATTGTGTTGGTTCCATACAGATTACTTTAAAATGAAGTCACATCCAAAACAAATATTCTCTGATAAAGTAGACATTTCAAGCTTTCTATAGATTTATTTCTCGTGTCTTTGAGGCAAGTATTTGCTGAGATTCAGGTTGTTTTATTTACGTGTCTGTGAAGAGAGGTGACAGAGACCGAGATGGCAGAGAGTGCACCCTGTTTATTTTCTTTATTTTACAGAAGCACATTGTTTTGGTATGACTATACACAAATAAAAGTATACCCTTTGCAGTTTCAAATTATACCTTATTCTTATCTGTATGATCAAAAATTACTGAGTATTTTTAGTTCTTTTTGTGGTCAAGAAAATATGAGACAGACAGCAATAATTAATACTTTTGACTCATCCCTTTTCTTAAAAATTGTTTAAAGCTTGAAATGTGAAGTTTATCACTTTATAAAACTTGTTGTTTTGTGAAAACCTGTATCTGAACTGTAAATCATGTTTTTTATGGTCATTTTAAGGTTTAATATATTACAACAGACATTGTGCTATACCTCGCTCATACGGTGTTTATTTTATTTGAGCAGGTCTTAAAAAGGTCTTCACGTCTTAAATTTACTTTTAAAAATCCTGCATTTCTTTCTTTTGCTCACTTTTTTAATTATTAGCATATATTCGGATCCTTTACAGCTGTAAAGCAGCCTTTTTACTTGCATGTAAATTTCTATTCAACACAGTTTCTGCTTGTTAGACCTTGGTAAGGCCTGTCTAGTTTATTCGTTTGGCACATTTCACATGCACAAATAATTTAGTTTCACTTTCTCTGGCATGCGCAATATCAAATATAGCCTTAATGTTTTGTGTGTGCAGAAGATAAAATTTGCACTTCAGACCATTTACCACAAGTGTCAGTTGCTTTAGAACATCGGGAGAAGACACAAAGTCATTAGATAAGCAATGGACTCTATCCTGCTTGTGTCCCACAGCACCTCTGAAGGCGCAGAGTGGGAAATATGATGACACATTAAATTAATATCATAAACGTGCGATTAGTCGACTATAATGGCTTAATGACTAATGGTCAACTATGAAAATCTTTCATCTGGAGCAATTATTAATTAGCATTAGTGCCCCCCAGGGATGTGTGCTGTCTTTCCACTGCTCTTCTCCCTGTACACCCACTGCACTGCAAAGACTCCTCTGTCAAGCTCCTAAAGGTTGCAGACGACCCTACAGTCACCAGCCTCATCCAGCAGAGGCTGTATTTCCTCTTCTAGGAAGGCTGTATTTCCGCTGCCACAGATGCTGCTTCTGCAGTCATAGGGCTATTCAAATACCCACACTTGCAGTCTTGGCCACTTGAGAGCGCATGTACAGTGCACAGCATAAATGAGTACACCCCCTCTGAATAAATATAAAAGATGTACTTTCTTAATGATCACTAATAAAATTAATGGAAAGATGGTAAAATTGAAATCTATTAAACATATACTTAATAAAAACAACAAAATATATGCCAATATTTTCTGTAAGAAGTAAATTAGCCAATTTTGTTTAAATGAAAGATTGCAGAAATGAGTACACCCTAGATTTAATTCAGCAAATGTATAATATTCTAGTACTTAGAATAGTTCAAGTTCAAGTTCAAGTCATGTCGGATATGTTTCAGGTGTAATTTTGTCCCATTCTTCCTGCAAACAAGTCTTAAGGTGGGCAACAGTACGGGGTCTTCGTTGTCGCATTTTGCGCTTCAAAATGCGCCACACATTCTCTATTGGAGACAGGTCGGGACTTCAGGCAGGCCAGTCAAGTACCCGTACCCTCTTCCTCCGCAGCCAGGACTTTGTAATGTGTGCAGAATGTGGTTTTGCATTGTCTTGTTGAAATATGCATGGACGTCCCTGGAAAAGATGTCTTCTTGAAGGCAGCATATTGTGCTCCAAAATCTCTATGTACTTTTCAGCATTAATGGTGCCATCACAGAAGTGCAAGTTACCTTTGCCAAGGGCACTGACACAACCCCATACCATGACAGACCCTGGCTTTTGGACTTGTTGCTGGTAACAGTCTGGATGATCCTTTTCTTCTTTGGTCCAGAGCACACGGCGTCCATTCCTCCCAAAAAATACCTGAAATACTGATTCATCTGACCACAGTACACGTTTCCACTGTGTGATGGTCCATCCCAGATGCCTCCGAGCCCAGAGAAGTCGACGGCACTTCTGGACACTGTTAACATAGGGCTTCCTTTTGGCACAGTACAGTTTTAACTGGCATTTGTGGATGTAACTACGTATTGTGGTACTTGACAAAGGTTTGCCAACGTAGTCCTGAGCCCATGTGGTGATATCGCTTATAGATGAATGACGATTCTTGATGCAGTGCCACCTGAGGGATCGGAGATCACGTTTGTTCAGCTTAGGCTTGCGCCCTTGTCCTTTACGCACTGAAATTCCTCCAGATTCCTTGAATCTTTTAATTATGTTATGCACTGTTGAAGGTGAAATATCCAAATATCTTTCTTTGAGGAACATTGTTTTTAAACATTTCAATAATTTTCTCACGTATTTGCTGGCAAACTGGCGATCCTCGGCCCATCTTTGCTCCTAAAGGACTAGACCTTTCTTGGATGCTGCTTTTGTACCAAATCATAATTACAATCACCTGTTGACATCACCTGTTTCAAATCACATCATTATTTAACCAATTTACCTCATTACTAGCCCTAAATTGCTCCTGTCCCAACTTTTTTTGGAATGTGTTGCAGGTCTGAATGACAGGAAAGGATGTATATTTACAAATGACATGAAGTTGACCAGACAAAACATGAAATATTTTGTGTTCATATTGTCTGCAATGAAATACAAGTCAAAGTAAATTTAGAAATCACTACTTTTTTTATTTGCGTTTTCCATACTGTCCCAACTTTTTCTGATTTGGGGTTGTAGAATATATAATTATTCAGTTTACATCACCTACATAAATTAAATAAAAACAGAAAAAACACATTGATGCACATTCTTCATTCATCATTTTATAGATGTAGAGTTTAAAAAAATCTTTGAATTTTATGTATAAAAGTTAAATCGCCATCTTGTTCCGACCAAAATGACTTGAACGCACTCAACGTCGTAATAACGACTTGTCAATGTCATAAATAAAGACTGGAGGATTCAAGTAGCGGAAACAAGAACGGTTTATTAAAAAACACGTTAGACAGGTGAACTGAGGAAACAAGGTTGAGCTCTCCGTAGGTAGAGGCAGGTAGCACAGGGAAACAATGGGCAGCCAAGTGTCCGGTGATAGAGTCCAGGAAACGGCAGAGATCAGGAATCACGGAACCAGGAAGCAGGAACGGACGGAAACCACTGACCATGACACGGCAGACAATCCGGGGATCTGACAACACAAGACAGCGTGACAGGAACTAATATAGCCCCTGTAAATGATCCTCAGCTGGAGCGAATCAGCCTCAATCAGACACACCCACACACAGACACCTGCACACACACACACATAACAGAGCGAGGATGGGACCGAGAGCCCATGAACCGTGACAGTACCCCTCCCAGCCGATCTTACCTGTTGATTGTAATCATCAATAAGGGAGTGATCCAATATGTCCCTGGCCGGAACCCAACTTCTCTCCTCCGGACCGTAACCCTCCCAGTCTACCAAGTATTGGAATCCTCGTCCCCTCCGCCTCGAGTCCAGAATACGATTGACCGAATAGGTAGGTTCCCCATCTACGAGTCGCGGCAGGGGAGGAACCCGGAGTAGGCGGATTAAGATGAGACCGAAAAACGGGTTTAATCTTGGACACATGAAACACGGGATGAATTCTCCTGTACGCAGGAGTGAATTTGAGGCGGACTGTCACTGGATTAATAATTTTAGTGACAGGAAACGGGCCAATAAATTTGGGAGCCAATTTATTACACACGGATTGGAGTGGAATGTTCTTGGTAGAAAGCCACACTTTTTGACCAACGACGTAGACGGGAGGCCTCGACCGGTGGCGATCAGCCTTAGCCTTGGTGCACACCCCCACCCGGAGGAGAGTCTCTCGGGCTCTCGTCCAGGTACGGTGACACCTCTGGACGAAGGCGTGAGCAGAGGGGGCCGCGACTTCGGATTCCATACTAGGGAAAGGAGGTGGCTGGTAACCTAAACTACACTCAAACGGCGAGAGGCCCGTGGACGACACCGGTAATGAGTTATGAGCGTACTCAACCCATGTTAGTTGCTGACACCAGGAAGTGGGATTCTGAGTGACCAAACATCGCAACACCCTCTCAAGATCCTGGTTGGCCCGCTCAGTTTGACCGTTGGTCTGAGGGTGAA
This sequence comes from Schizothorax lantsangensis, assembly GCA_027422415.1. Classification (NCBI taxonomy): domain Eukaryota; kingdom Metazoa; phylum Chordata; class Actinopteri; order Cypriniformes; family Cyprinidae; genus Schizothorax; species Schizothorax lantsangensis. The sequence continues at coordinate 22,009,782 of CM049841.1, forward strand.
ACCCAGAAGACAAACTAACAGTCGCCCCCAGTAGTCGACAAAACTCTCTCCAAAATTTGGACACGAATTGGGGACCCCTGTCGGAAACCACATGTACCGGGAGGCCATGAATGCGAAAGACGTGATTAACTACAGTAGCCGCTGTCTCCTTGGCTGAGGGCAATTTGGGCAAGGGAATAAAATGAGCCGTCTTCGAGAACCGGTCCACTACGGTTAAAACAACCGTATTACCCAGGGAGGGCAGTAACGAAATCTAGCGCGATATGGGACCAGGGTCTCGAAGGGACTGACAGCGGCTGAAGTAACCCCTCTGGAGGTCGATTGGAAGTCTTACCCCGAGCACAGACTGAGCTGGCCAAAACAAACTCTCGGATATCGCGAGCCATGGCCCGCCACCAGAATCGTTGTTTAACCAAAAACATGGTGCGACCGATTCCTGGATGACGAGCCACGTTGGAACAATGACCCCATTGAATGACGTTGGACCGTAACCTCTCCGGCACAAACAACCGGCCCGTTGGGCATCCGGGCAGGGGCGTTACCCCTTCTAAGGCCGTGCGGACCTTCGATTCGATCTCCCAAGTGACTGCAGAGACAACCAACCTCTCAGGTACGATGCACTCGGGAGACACCGGGCGGTCCGAATGATCAAAAATGCGTGACAAAGCATCGGGTTTGATGTTCTTAGAACCCGGCCGATAGGAGATGGAAAAATCAAAACGTCCGAAAAATAGTGCCCAAGGAGCCTGCCTGGAGTTAAGACGTTTAGCGGACTGAATATATTCGAGATTCTTATGGTCGGTCCAAACCACGAAAGGAACCCCCGAACCCTCTAACCAATGACGCCATTCCTCCAACGCTAGCTTGACAGCCAGCAACTCTCTGTTACCGATGTCGTAATTGCGTTCGGCAGGAGACAATCGATGGGAAAAAAACGCGCAGGGATGCATCTTGTCGTCCGAGGTGGCACGCTGGGATAGCACTGCACCTACCCCCACCTCTGACGCGTTGACCTCCACCACAAACTGGCGTGTGGGATCAGGGGCCCGGAGAATAGACGCCGAAACGAAGCGGCTTCTGAGTTTGGTGAATGCAGCCTCGGCTGCATTCGACCACCTGAACGCCGTCTTGGTGGAGGTCAAGGCAGTCAGAGGAGCGGCTAGTTGGCTGAAATTGCAAATAAAACGCAGCTAAAAATTAGCGAACCCCAGAAACCTCTGCAGGACCTTGCGGGAATCAGGGGTTGGCCAACTTACCACAGCCTTAACCTTGTCAGGATCCATGCGAACCCCCTCAGGCGACACTATGAAGCCCAAGAACGGAACCGACTGTGCATGGAACGCGCATTTCTCCGCCTTGACAAAAAGCCCATTCTCTAACAGCCTCTGGAGCACTCGCCTGACGTGTTGAACATGTTCCTGGAGAGAAGAAGAAAAAATCAATATGTCATCCAGGTAGACATATATGAACTGATCGACCATATCTCTCAACACGTCATTGACGAGTGCCTGGAAGACCGCGGGAGAGTTAGAAAGCCCGAACGGCATAACCAAATATTCAAAGTGCCCTCTGGGGGTATTAAACATGATCTTCCACTCATCCCCCTCTCTTATGCGAACCAAATGATAGGCGTTTCTTAGATCTAACTTAGTGAAGATGGATGCTCCCTGCAACCTCTCGAAAGCTGAAGACATCAAAGGCAAAGGATAAGTATTCTTTACCGTGATGTTGTTCAAGCCTCGGTAGTCAATAAAAGGTCGCAGAGAGCCATCCTTCTTCGCGACAAAAAAAAAATCCTGCCCCCGCTGGAGAAGAAGAGGGGCGGATGATCCCGGCTGTCAGAGAATCAGAAATATATTTCTCCATGGCCTCCCTTTCAGGAACAGAAAGCGAGTATAATCTGCCTTTAGGTGGAGACATACCTGGTACTAACTCTATAGCACAGTCGTAGGGACGATGAGGAGGGAGAGACTTACTGAACACTTCCTTCAGGTCGAGATACTCCTCGGGCACGTTTGACAGGCTCCCCATCTCATCCTGCAACAAAGAACAAGAAACAGAAAAACCAGCAGACACAAGACAAGAGGCATAACAGGCTTTACTCCACTCAGAGATGGTGTTGCGACCCCAATCCACCCGAGGATTGTGTTGTGTGAGCCAGGGGTGACCTAACACAACCGGAGCCAGTGGTGAGTGGGTGACGAGAAACGTGATAGTCTCTGAGTGATTGCCTGAGGTGATGAGGGTGATGGGTACCGTGGAGAGGCTGATCTCGGGAAGTGATTGTCCATTAAGGGCACTGACAGAGATCTTGTGACGGAGGGAAACCATAGGGATGTGAAGAAGTTGTGCCAGGGAAATGTCCAACAGGTTACCCTCGGCTCCGGAGTCTAACAGCGCCGTCCCATCGTGTCGCCCGGCCGCCCATTGCAACCTCACCGGGAGGAGGGTAGTGGATGAGGCTTTGTTAAGAGACACTCCACCCGACAGTAACCTCAGACCTACTGTCGGGCTTGATCTTTTACTGGACAGCTCGCCAGGAAATGGCCAGCCGCGCCGCAGTACAAGCATAGTCCCCTCATCCTCCGACGATCTCTCTCCTCCCGGGAGAGCCGAGCTCTACCCACCTGCATGGGTTCGTCAACCGACGCGTGACTGACCGTATCGCCAGTGTCGAGGGAAGGATATTCTGGTGTAAACTTGCGTCGACCACGCAGATCGCGTTGCTGAAGCCGCGCATCCACGCATAAGGCTAGATCCACAAGCTCATCCAATCCGGTGGGTAACTCCACCGTATAAATCTCCTGCTGGATACGGTCAGCCAGCCCATGCAGGAACATATCCCACTGCGCCTTCTCGTTCCACTCACACTCCGCCGCCAGGGTCCTGAACTGAATGGAATAGTCGGAAACGGATCGCTCCCCCTGGCGGAGATCGGCCAGCATGCGATCGAACACTCTCCTCATCTCCTGGGAAAGTGAGCGGAACGAGGAACAACATGGAAGGCAATTCTCCCACACCGCCGTTCCCCACAATGCTGCCTTTCCTGACAGCAACGTCAGCACTAAAGCCACCTTAGATGCCTCCGTGGCGAAAGTCTGGGGCTGGAGGGAGAAAAACAAAGAACATTTAGTCAGGAACGCTCTGCAGAGGTTAGGATCTCCGGCATACACTTCCGGTGTAGGGAGTCTAGGTTCGTGCTGAGGGTTGTTGTTCCCGGGGACTGGGAGAATCGGCGGTGTGGGTGGCGCAGCGGGTGACCTTAATAGTTGCAACTGGGTGGTGAGCTCGGACACCTGCGCTACTAACGCCCGCACAGCTCGTCCGGTGTTCAACATATTCTCCTCCTGTTGATCCATACAAGCGTTGTTGTTGGCTAACAGTTCCTGAAAACCACGAGCCTCCGCTGAATCCATACTGTGGTCAGATCCTTCTGTCATAAATAAAGACTGGAAGATTCAAGTAGCGGAAACAAGAACGGTTTATTAAAAAACACTTTAGACAGGTGAACTGAGGAAACAAGGTTGAGCTCTCCGTAGGTAGGGGCAGGTAGCGCAGGGAAACAATGGGCAGCCAAGTGTCCGGTGAGAGTCCAGGAAACGGCAGAGATCAGGAATCACGGAACCAGGAAGCAGGAACGGACGGAAACCACTGACCATGACATGGCAGACAATCCGAGGATCTGACAACACAAGACAGCGTGACAGGAACTAATATAGCCACTGTAAATTATCCTCAGCTGGAGCGAATCAGCCTCAATCAGACACACCCACACACAGACACCTGCACACACACACGCATAACAGAGCGAGGATGGGACCGAGAGCCCATGAACCGTGACAGTCAACTCGTAAGTACGAACGTCCCAGGAGGACATGAACCAGTGTTAATTTTGGCAGGCATTTTTGATTTAGTCTTAAGTCTTTATCTTGAGACAAAAATGCTTAATAGCCTGTCACATTTTAGTCATTTGAGTCTTTCATAGTTTTAGTCCAGTTTTAGTCGATGAAAAGTCATTGCATTTTTTGTCAACTTTTAGTCATAACTTTTAGTCAAACTGCAGTTAACCAACATTTATTTCGGTAGCTATTTTATATGTAGTATTCAAACAAAAAAAGTCATTAATTCTTCTCTCTTTAGACCAAATCAATTAAGTATATGAGAAATTTGAATCAAGGATTGAATTTGGAAAAACTGGAATTAATTTTCATTTTTTGGTAGAAATACAAATTAAACTCATTTTTCAGATACAGTAGGTTTACTTAACAAGTATACATTTATTTAAAGTCCGTGTAAAGTCAATTCTGAGAATTGTTTGTAAACACATTATAAATGTTAGAAATGCATTGCTGAAACATGTTACAAAGACTGAACTATGTAGTACTTAATTGTGGAGTTAAACCGTTAAACAGTTTTTCAGCATTTTCGTGATCAGGATTTTTTGGGCGGGGCTAAATCAGGACTCGATGACGCAATCGAGCCACCGAGCTCGGCCCCTTTCCCAGACGTATGTTCGACCTGAAGCAGGGCTGCAGACCGATTGGTGTGTGACTTCAAAATACAGTGAGAGCTACAGAGATCAGACACTCCTGATGCTTTCGATTCGCTCTCGCGGTACTTTGATGTCACACACTGATCGTTCTGCAGCGCTGCTTCAAGTCGAACACACCTAATAACTAGAGTGCATTAGCATCAGTGGTTCACGGCTCAATCGTGAGTTACCGTCATTACCGTTAGTTACTACAGTCTACAGTTTGTTAGCTAGCTATACCTTCATCACGTAAATGCATAATACCTGGTTGCGATCATTTACAAAACAGCTCGGTCTCCTTATTAAATAAGCTGCAGAGGAAGACCGTTGAGAGAGACGGCAGCTTTCCCGCGAGTGGGCGTGGTTTCAGCGCCGCCAGTGGACATGCCCCCAGCATTTGAGAGCAGAGAATACTGCTTATTTTTTCAAGATTTTGATACCTTATTTTATTTACTTGCCGGGTTTTTTTTAGCATTCAAATTTGGCTGGGTGGTTAATAACACATTTTTCTGTGGTGTGACAAACTCAGAACACACATTTAATATTGACATTACACGGACTTTAACATCATTTGTTGGTTAACTTTGATGACACAGATAGGTATTTATTTAGGAACGCTGTCCCTTTAAGACGGAAGGTATGCATGTAATACTGGCACGCATTGAGTTTTCACCCACCTGTTATACGCTCATTTAAGCCATAACCGACTGTATTTACATGAGATACTCTACAGACATTTGGACTGCTGTGTGTGTATTTGAGCACTGAGAACTGATCGCGTGCTGTATAAGACTGAAGAAGTGGAGCGTGCGCGAGAGAGAGAGAGAACACTTCTATCAGTGCGATTCCGCCTATCCCACCTTCATAAACTTTGTTATTCGACAACGAATTGTGACTCCTGGGAAAAACGGAACTTCTGGTCACCCAGTCCCTAACCCATCGGGTGCTGAGGCCATTGTTTCAGATCGCTAGTTCGCGTTTTGGTAGCCTTTCTGTCCGCTGTGGCTGCCATACTGAGACTAGATATGCGAACGCCCCTCATCTGATTGTAATCCAGTGACAGAGACGCACATTTTGAAAGACAATACAGTTAATTTAGCCTATAGGATGTATTTTGGATGTCCGGTAGTCCTCAAATAACATTTTAGTCCTGTCTCGTCTTGTTAACGAAGACGCGGCATACATTTCGTCATAGTTTTTATCATCAGATATTAGTTTTAGCTCGTCAATGTCTCGTCTTAGTCACAGAAAAAAGGTTCGTTGAGGATTATTTTTCGTCGTCGTCTTTGTTAACGAAATTAACACTGACTTGAACGCAGCATTAGTATGTCCTCCAGAACTTTAAGTATACTGCTCTGACCCTTCTTGGCACTGAGTGTACAAGTTCATCACAAATTTTCACATCTGTCCTGTTTAACTCCTGGAGGACGACCTCCTTCAATGCTCTGGTCTTTAATGGGGAGTTTTGCTCAGCTCGTCTCTTCAGAATCCCCCACAGCTTTTCAAGAGCATAAAGATTGAGTGAAATACATGTCCACTGAAGGATTTTCACCTTGGGAGAATGAATATCTTCATTGTCATGCTGAAAAAATGCCCAATAATGCAGGGAATGAGGGGAGGGTAGCATCTTCTGTTTCAAGTTTTTGTATTACATCACAAAATAGTGTGTGAATTCATGACAGTATTGATAAAGCACAACTCCCTCACACCTTCAGCACTCATTCATCCCTATATAAAAGCTTTACTACCACTGAACGTCACTGTGGGTACCAAGCACTTCTCACTGTACTCCTCCTCTAGCAACACCAGAACATTTTGGATGCTTTTGGATCCAAAATGATTGACTTGGTCTCTTGAAACCAGAGTATGGATTCCCAGAAGTCTCTATTGGGCCTTGGAAGAGGTTAAATTAGTTTATTTTGCTTTGGCTACAGTAGGTAATTCTAGTGGTGACAACAACCAATTATGTCACTTCTGCAGGCTGCGTCATACTCTGTGAGATAAAGTGTCACTTTTTTCATAGCTTTTGCCAGCTCTGAGACACTTGCATGTTATTTCTCCTGCTCTTTTTCTAGCAAAAATTCACTCATCACTAAATGAAAACTTAAATCGAAGACCTGATTAATTCAGGAGCCTTGTTCAATGGGCTATATAACACTTTTAATTGTCAGGAAATTACTTGTCTTTAAAAGTTTTGGTTCAATATACTTACCTGTTGATCAAAAATAGCCTTAAACCATACACATTTTTTTTTATTTTTGTTTGGCCGTAACCACGTCTTGAACATTGGGGGGTACCAATTTATATATATATATATATATATATATATATATATATACGCGCTGCTTTAATTGACTCACGCACACACATTACTCGCACACACAATCTTGTCAACACTACCCCACGACTCACTTTTATTGTAATAAAATAGTTTCCATACTGAATCATACTGAATATTTCTCATCAACGACGTGTTTTTGAAGTAGGACTAAATTCACAGTTTCATTGTTTGTAGGGACAGACAAACAGATGCAGATAATTAACACACGCACATTTCATCTCTCTCTCTCTCAAAATGGGCATATTTATAAAAAAAAATAGTAATTGCTTCACTGAATATAACTGTCGGTCATTTAACATTTCTATCTTAAAACAGTTGACTAACATTTAAATGATTAGCAGCTTCCATCTTACCTCGCTCTCTTTCATTAATCTGACTCTTCGCAGCACCCTCAGCATCTTTGATTTGATTGGCCAGTTCAATTATTGACTTTGACGAGCGCTGTTAGCCCGCTGAGGCAAAGCAGACTAAAAATATTACTTTTAAAGCTTTTTTGTCATCCTAACAAGAGCGATGTGTAATGGAGGACAGCAGATCAGTGCAAGAATTTCAAATATTGGGGGGGACATTTGGCCATTTCTAATTATTGGGGGGGACTTGTCCCCCTCAGTGTCTATGGTGGTTACGGCCCCGGGGTGTACTCATTTTTGCAACACAACATTTTATCACTTTGATAAGAAAATCTTATTTTGCTGAATAATTTTGACATTCTTCTTGTTGGAACATTATATCTCCAAAGAATGCTAACATGTCATCTAAGTAAAGAGTAATTGCTGAATTTAAGTTTTAGAGGGGGTGTACTCATTTATGCTGTGCACTGTACGTAACAGGAAGTAAGTGTGCAAGACTGTCCCAGATCTTAAAAATGGCAAATTTCAGTGCCCTTAATGCACACTAAATTTCGAATACCAATTTGGAGGTTTGTCACCAAAACCTTTCTAGTGTAAGTTAAATATTAACAATAATTAGGTATTGCATATAATTTAGTAGTAAAACATAACACGACACAAGGTGTTGCACATTTTATTGCTGCAAACATTTGTACAATATTTCCAACTGCTTTTTTATTCACTCTTTGACTATAGATTTAGACTACATGGGGTGGAGAGTGATGTAAATGCTCCTTAAAAGTTGTTTTCATTATATTTAAGAAGCAGTAATAGTTACAAGGTTTCCTTTTAATGGTACAAATCGAGCACAAATGAACAACACCTATTTGGATGGATTTGGATGGAATGAGGTGAAGAGTGAAATCAGTTCCCGAAACAAACCAAACAAAATAATGTTTAATATCTCAAAAACACCAAACCAGCACGAACGTTAGTTTTTGTGACACAAATCAGCACAAATGTAGTACATACAAATGGCATAGTTTTGGTGATTATTTCATTTTATGGGGTGCCAATTTCACAGAGGTAAAGATTGATCTTGGGATTTAAGTGTCGATATTGAGATTCTTAAAGTTAATAGGAACCCTGCATCAGCCTCACTTTTGTCTGACTTGTTTTCTTCACTGCGTGTGTGTGTTTGTGGCTCAAATTGAGACTGTTAAAGAGGAAAAGAGAGATGCATGCGCAGGTGATATTCTCCACCCAGCTTAATTTTTTTTTTCAATACCATAAATAAACAAATGTCAATTTTTATTTGGCATCCTTTTTTTACTTTTTTTTTATCCATCTTTATTTGACCCTCTAACTCTAGAACTCTATTCTAATTATTGCCCCCTTTAGACTTGCACTCTATTCATTTACTAACTGCTTGTTTTCTTAAAAAAAAAAAAAAAAACACTAGTTTGGTCCGTGTACTTTTGCGTCCATTCATTTTTCGTTTTTTAACCCAGAAATGAAATGCGGAAAATGCGTTTTCTTCTTTAATGGTTCAAACATTGATGAATAGAATAAGCAGGCACAAACTAATTTTCATTATTCAAAATTCCTATTTCATTAAAAGTCGTAAAAAAATATATAAAGCTTGTTTTTTAATGTATATAAATTCTAAGTTTAATTTCTACCTTTTTTTTAGCATTTCTATACAGAGACTAGCGCCCTCTCACGCTACTGACGTGTCTACCATAACTGCTTTATGAAAACATTTAGCTTCAATATTTTTATGATCTTAATAATTTTTCACGCCTAAAAACATGTATGAAATACTCATTAGCCCATTTCTTTTCAAATAACTGTATCCTGGGCAAGTTCTACGGGAGTGCTAGAGGGAACGAAACGAAAGCAAGAAAAGGTCAGTTAAAGCAAAGACAAGGGACTTTGGTTAAAGCTAGAAATAGGATAACTGACATTTTCTGTTGATTTCCTGAGTGGCCATGCTTTTAAGTTAGAACCAACTCCAAACCACAGTTTTGTTCAGTGCTGCATGATTGGGAGTCTCTCATTATAACAAACAAAGTGTAACATGATGTAAATAAGAGATTCATTGTGCAGTGTAGAGCTTCATTGGTTATAACGGATTTTTGTGAGATTGCGATGAACTGAAATGAATGACAGCTTTATAATAATTATAGGGAGCGCAGAGCGTGCTTTCTTGGTACTACTAAGTTTTGTCTGTCATGATGCTATTGGACCAGTGCAAAGTTTCGGGAGTGACATCCGCATATAAATGTGGCATTTAGGTGCCACTTTCAATGAACCGGGCAAAAATGTCAAAATGTATATTAAGGCTAGCACCCTCACTGATTTCAGAAGCACCCTCAGTGATTTGATTAAGGAACTGGGCCTGCCTGTATCTGGAGATTATAACTTTTTATATTTCTATATCATATTTCTATATTTACCCCCATATATTAAACCGCGTGTAGTGCTCTAACACGATGTACTGTACATGCTTTGAAAGATCATGCATGTCCTCTCCGATACCGTGACCCAGATAGCACACAAAATTGACAATTATATCCCAGTATATAATTTCATGATGATAAAGTTCCCAGGATTCTGCAATGTCTATTTTAAAAATCATATTTGTATTAAGTCTCGGCATTGTTCCAAAGACTCTAGCATTACTAAATCTGGCCAAAGAAAACCTGTTAAAATCAACATTTTTCTATATTAATTTGTGCAGTTTTCAAATGTTTATTAAAAGTGAAAAAAATTCATAAAAATCTGAAAAGAAGTCAATATTTTACTTTTTCGGGTAACATTGTGTGTACGGTTTAATTTCAATTTTGGTTTACAGCATAGCATTTAAAAATACAATAACCGTTCTTTTTTCATTTTTTTCCATCATGGTTAAAAAACGAATGGACGCAAAAGTACACGGACCTAGCTTCTCTATTCTTTTTGTATTCTATCTATTTGTTTTCTTTTTATTATACAATTAACAAAAAGGAAAAAAATGCCTCTAACGCTAGCTTGCTCTATTCTTTATCTATTTTCTTTTTATATATTATATAATAAAAAATACAAATAAAAAAACCTTGCTATGTGTACTGCGTTAGGCTGAGACTGGTCATAGCACTTGCATATCATTGCTCTTTTGTTGATTTGATTGCTTCCATTATCCTCATTTGTAAGTCGCTTTGGATAAAAGCTTCTGCTAAATGACTAAATGTAAATGCAATTTTAATATCATGAACTGAACTGTGCTAAGTCCACCTCTTTAAGTGGGCCTGGGTATGGTTCAGTGTTCAGGTACTGGCATGATCAAACTAGTTAAACATAACTTTGGGGGGTAAATACGCTCTGGCACCATTCAGTTGGGCTAGTGTGAGTACATTCTCAAACGCAGCCATTGAGCTCACTCTATGTCTATAGCTGCGTTCCAATTCAAAGACTGCATCCTTCGTAGGACGGATCCTCCGAAGGATGCGGCCTTCCAAGGCCACTCCGAGTCTAGCCTTGCAGGATTTCCTGATTGCACCAGCAGGTGTTCCCGATCGCCGCTCCTGTCGCGCAGCAACGGTGCGAGAACAGAGCTTCTTCTTATATCTTTCCGCTACTGGCCGTATTACTGCCCTCCACAGGTCAAAGTTTGAACTAAATTCTTATATACAGCCCTGAAGCTGCAAGAACTGCCTCAGAGATCAGTTTATGCTTGTTGTCACTGTCCAAACAAAGAAATAACAGAAAACACTTCAACTCCTAGTTCTGCCAATTTCTCAAAAAGTTTTTCTTCGAGAACAGAGTTGCCATAGATGTTATTTTTTTAATGAAAAAGAAAATTGGATTACGAGTTACTTGAATATAGTAATGACATGAAAAAATACAAAATATAAAGCGGTTAAATGTTGACTTATATCTAACCAAAATGTGATTTTATGCATTCTATTATTGATTATGTACACAAATGGACCATGGTGAACATATTTACAGGTTTTCAACCCTATTTAGTTTTATGCAGCGGAATATAAAAAGTCCACTTACAAACGTTACTGCCGCTCGTCAACGGCAGCTGTCACAGTTGCTAGGCAACAAGAACAGTCCTCCATAGGCTAGACCTGTCCGAGTCCTTCGGAAGCAGCCTTCGATATGGGCCGCAGTTGTAATAAGCAATTGTAATTTGTAAGTTGTAATTTGTTAATATTGTAGCAATAAACTTTGTTCCTTTCATTTGCAAAATAACAAAGTGGCGGAGTGTAACAAAATACATTCCTTGTATTCACATACAAATGAGAAGTACTGAGTTTTTTTCCCTCACAGGACAGCAACACTACAAAAACATGGTATTTTACAATATGATGCACTGTTGTACATTAAACTGCCCAACAGTAGCCTATATAAAGTATTTTAAATGTAACAACCTTGAACATTTTCAGAATTAAAATGCAACATACAGTACACAGTAGTGCAGCAGTAATATTAAAGCAAGACCATCATATAAACTTTTTTTCTGCAGAATACATACCTTTACTTTTACACTTTATACCTTAAATACATTACAGTATGAAATATAATACTTATAATTAAGGTTTTAGATATATGCAGTTTTTCCTCAATGCGCTATTAGTAGTTACTGAAAGTACTTTACTAAAGTAACTTAATATTTCTAACACCAATTACTTTGTCATAGCTCTACACAATTAGTCCTTTCCTCCTTTCCTTAAATCAGACCAGACCCCTGTACTACAGGATAAACCTGAACGTCCCAGTGCTGGACAGTGGAAATATGCACTCAAACACTCTGGAGCCCAACCCAGATGATGTCCCACTGATAGAGGCTGCACCAGGCTCTCTATGAGCAGTTCATCCAGGTCCAGCAGCATCACCAGGCATATAAACAATTTTTTATATATTTTTTTCCAATCTGTTTTATGTAATGTTAATTTATTTTTACGTTGTTTTTCTGATGTTGAATTTAAGTTTTGTAATTAGTTGTAAAAAAAAGTACTTTTAAGTACAGACCAATTTATTGCTTTTTGCTTTGCAAAAATAAACAATTTCCAGAACTACTACTTGTCTTTTATTTCTAAGTTTCAACTTATAATACAAAAATAAAACAATGCATAGAAATTACTTTGCTTCATTTACAAATAGGCTAACTTAAATGACAAAAGTACTGTACAGAACAGCTTCATTCATTATATTTTTACGTTTCCAAGCAGCCCCATTTTCTTCAGAACTGTCCTAAAAGAAAAGAAAAAGGAAAGACTTAAGAAAATTATTAAGACAGGGCTGCAATCTTAAGGTTACAAAATATGAAACAGACATGCATACAAAATAGGTCCAGAAATCATATTTCTGGATCATCAAGTTTGCCTAAAACATTTGTGGACATATCTAGCATGACAGCACTACTTACTTACTTAATAAATAAATAAACAACTGAAAGACGTATCTAATTTTTAAGTAGTCTTATCTTCTTATTGTTGTGGACTGACAGAGTTTTTATCCCCAGTAATTGAATGATCATATTCAGCCCTCAATTTAATAAATACAAGAACTTATTCCTCAGACCACCTAACAAAGGAATCTGTGCAGTGGTATTGTTAGTTTGTTCTCATTTTTTTAATACCTGGCTTTTAACATTTGTTTCGCTAGTTAGTTCAGTAAATTAAAACGCAATACTTACATTTATAAGTGCATTTGTCGGCCGCCACAGAACCATCACCCGCTATTTTGTTTGAATAAAAGTCCTGTCTTCACCGGCACGCTGTGAATTCTGGGATAGGGTAGGCTGCGAAGTGTCCATCTGATGTATCCTTCATTTTCTCGCAAAACGGAGGGTGCATTTGATGTCGCTTTCTAATTGCGCCAGCGTTCGTCTCGCCGCGGTGACGAAATCGGCCTTGGAATGCAGCCTTCTGAGGACACATCGTGAATTGGGACGGTCTTCGCCAATCCGCCGTGACGCAATCGGCCTACAAATGAGGTCTTCGTAGGCCGAGGTCTTTGAATTGGGACAGCCTTCGTCGCTTCGCCATGACGCAATCGGCCTACAAATACGCACTTCGGAGGATGTAGCCTACGAATTGGGACACAGCATACGAGTCCGTTTTAGACTCTAAATCTTTTAGATTTTAACCCCTCAAGTGGTATCTATTTTGTTCCTGCATTGTGGCTGAATTAAAAAAAAAAATACCTAAAAAAAAACATTTGCTCTGTTATGGTTATACCAGTTGATATATGTGTGTATTTTGCACCTTTTTTTTTTTCTTTTAGACTTTAACACACTCGTTGCCATGTACTTTTATTCTGCATCATGGCTGATTAGTAGATAGCTACCTCCCCACTCTTCCCCAAAAGTAGGTCCTTTTAGACCCTTAAGAATACAAGTATGACTCTTTTTAGGACCAATTTTGCCTTGACCAATCGTGTCTGATATTTCTTTGTATGTTCACATAGCAAATTCTAAAGAAGTAAAACATAACATAGCCAAAGACTACCCACTGCACTTTGTTTATCCTGAAGCTATGTGGTGGTGGTGGCACCGTACTTGGGTCGTCATTGCTGCTTGCAGCTATATTTTAAATATTGCCATTGTGTGAAAACAAATTTGGACTTTTTTACCTGTCTAGTCAGTTTTAATTTAACGATAGCTGGGCTTTAGTTACTTTTACCTACCTTTTTTTTCCCCCTCTTTCCAGCCTCACTACATTAAGGCAACAGCGTTTAGGAGCGCTGGTCGCAATGAGGAGGCTCTACAAGAGTATTTCTACTGTTTGGCTCTGAAATCTGACTGGATCACTGTAAAACTGGAGGCCCAAAAGGTACATTAAAATTTGTTTATTTGCGAATGTCAGCCTTTGTGTGGTAGATCTGTTGCGCTATGGTTGGTCTTCTAATTTTGATTTAATTTTAAAGATAAAAGCCTTAGTTTATTTGATTTATGAAGTTGTCATTATTACTTTTGTATAACTTTTTCTGTGTATCTACAGATCCTGAGTCACATGTTCTCTTCGGTCTTTGCAAATGATGGTCTGGCCACGTCCATGCAGCCCCTTCCTGCTGGACACTCCTCTCGTATCAAACCTTCATCCCTCCTCAGGTCTCTTCACTCCTCTCTTCCTAGAGATGGAGCCAAAGCAGGCTGCTCCAAGGTTACTGTGCTCAGATACAACTGATTTAAACAACTGCACAGATTTGCTACAATGGAGATATTGTCACACTGAATATTTAAAAAAAATAATTTTGCTTTGCAAACCAATTTTAGATTCATAGCATAGATCATAGCACCATCAAATCTAAAACTGTTTTGTTTGTTTGTATGTGTGTTAGGAATCAACACTCAGTTGCAGCAAGTTCAAAGATGGGAACTCTTCTATTTTACAAAGATCTGAAAACGTAAACTCTGTTGGCCTCTGTTCACTTTTTGTTCAACCAGTCCTAAAAAGGAAATGGACAGAAGATGCTAAGGCCTTTGAGCCACCCAGCAAACAGCTTAAAGAAGGTATGTGGTTTAAAACCATGATGTATTTATTATAGAAAAAATTACTTGCAACAAATATTGTGAAGGAATAATTAATATCTGACTAAGATCTATGGCTGGTTGTACAAACACTATCACTCAATTCAATTCAATTCAATTCAATTCAAGTGTGCTTTATTGGCATGACAAAAACTATACATTTGTATTGCCAAAGCAATTGCAGCTGGGCTGCTTACAAATAGTGCACATACGTATTAAAAGAATGAAAAAGAATAATAATAATTGTAATATTAATAATATATAAAAGTATTAAGTATTAGTTTTACAGAAGCAAAATATAAAATATCACTAATTTTGCAAAGCAAAAACTCTCTCTCTCTCTCTCTCTTTCTCTCTCGCTCTCTCTCTGTTTCTGTCTACTTGCTTCATTCCCAGATAAGGCATCTTCATGTAAAACTCTCCCTACTTTTTCTGGGGGGAGGCAAGTTCAGTCACAGCTTTTGGACAGTGCAGACTTTGAATGTTCTCTCTGCATGAGGTGATAATAAATTCTCTCTTTGAAAATAACACTTAAAAGAATAGTTCACTCCAGAATTAAAATTTCCTGATAATTTACTCACCCCCATGTCATTCAGGATGTTCATGTCTTTCTTTCTTCAGTCAAAAAGAAATTTAAGGAAAACTTTTACATTTTGAGGAAAACATTCCAGGATTTTTCTACATACTTCAACTTGGGGCAGTAGTGGCCTAATGGATAGAGAGTCGGACTTGTAACCCGAAGGTCGCAGGTTCGAGTCTCAGGTCCGGCAGGAATTGTCGGTGGGGGGAGTGAATAACCAACGCTCTCTCCACCCTCAATACCACAACTGAGGTGAGACCTTGAGCAAGGCAACGAACCCCCAACTGCTCCCCGGGCACCACAGCATTAGCTGCCCACTGCTCCGGGTGTGTGTTCACGGTGTGTGTGTTCACTACTGTGTGTGTGCACTTGGATGGGTTAAATGCAGAGCACAAATTCCGAGTATGGGTTCGCCACACGTCACTTCACTTTAACTTCAACGGGTACCAATGGGTTGAAGGTCAAAATTGCATTTTCAATGCAGCTTCAAAGGGCTCTTGTCTAGCGACACGATCTGTCATTTTCTAAAAATAAAATACAAATTTATATATTTTTTAACCACTAATGCTCATCTTACACTAGCTCTGAGATGTGCCAAACTGCAATTTGGACCTTCAACCCGTTGGTCGCCGTTGAAGAAAAACCTTAATTTCTTTTTGACTGAAAAAATAAATGCATGAACATCTTGGATGACATGGGGGTGAGTAAATTGTCAGGAAATTTTGATTCTGAAGTGAACTAATCCTTTAACTTTGTAGATATCTAAATCCTCCTCACTAATGTATTATTCCAGACTGTTTTATGAGCCTGTCACCACACCCTGTGGACACACATTCTGCCTCAAGTGTTTGGAGCGCTGTTTGGACCACAACCCTAACTGTCCCCTGTGCAAGGAGAACCTCTCCGAGGTAAATATCAATACACTTGCAATATAGTCTACACACAGATATAAGGGCCAATTAATTACCAATCAATTTATCAAATAATTTGTTGGACCATGGGGCATTAAAATATCTCCTGAGTTTAATATAATTAGTTTTCAAAGAAATCTGTGAAAATGTGAAAAAGTATAGCCCAGGAAGTTTTTGTTTTGTTTTGTTTTGTTTTTTTTTGGTAAGCCTTTCTGTGCAAGCTTGTAAAAAAAAAAATAGAGCTTCTCAGATTTAGCTCCCCCTGTGACTTAGAAAGTTGTTCTTATAATAATATTACTGCCCCTTAATCTGCAAGTTTCCACCCATGGTGCCGCCATTGTGTTTTTCGAATGCGACAACAATATACCAGTTCTAATGCCATGGCGAAAGTTCGAGCAAAGCATGCTAACCGTTCTGTCTTTGGCTTTACTGATGAGCACAGAACACTATTTAGAGTCCCAGCCTCAGGGGTAGACAAGAGAGCAGTGGATTTGATTTAATTACTGTATATTACACTGCTGCCACACAGATATAAACATGCAATTTCTTTCCCAGCTGTTTACCTTCACAGACATAACTAGCTGTTTTTGTAACTCGTGTGTTTTTAACAAACTTGTGTGTATTTGACAGTTTAAGTGCAATAAGACATGAAAGAGAGCTTAGTTTAGTACTCACATGCTATTCAAGTGGATGCTGCACGCTGGTGGTGGTTGAGGAGAGACCCCCCTCATGACTGTAACGCGCTTTGGGTGTACAAAAATACACAATAAAGCGCTATATAAATACCTCCATTCATTCATTCATTCATTCATTCATTCATTCATTCATGCTATGTGACAGCCGCTTTCTGTGTGCATGCTTTGGATGTGTGTGCTCAGAAAACATATATCGGAAGTTTAAACTAATATGGTTTAAAATGCATGATTTCAGCATGGTAGACATGAAAATCAAAACCAAACAGATGTGTTTTAGCAGAGTATCAGAGGTACGAGCTATAAAGCCACAGCCCTATTCTGGAAAAGGGGGCAGGGAGCAGCAGTTTATTTGCATTTAATGAGGCATGCATGAAAACCGCGTGTTTTTGCTTTCACTCAAAATAGGCATTTTCAAAATAACATAATAAATGATATGTGGGGTATTTTGAGCTGAAACTT
This sequence comes from Schizothorax lantsangensis, assembly GCA_027422415.1. NCBI lineage: Eukaryota > Metazoa > Chordata > Actinopteri > Cypriniformes > Cyprinidae > Schizothorax > Schizothorax lantsangensis. The sequence continues at coordinate 22,027,153 of CM049841.1, forward strand.
CACAGACACATTTTGGGGACACCTGAGACTTAGAGACTTATATTACATATAAAAAGTAGCATAATATGTCGTCTTTAAAATGAAATTGAAAACTTTGTCAAGTTTATTATTTTTAAGGGAAATCTTTTATCCATTATAGGTTTAAAACCATGTAATTTTGTGTCTGTTGTTGTTTGGAGCAAGCTTGTCCAGCCATGGTGAACTAACATTTGTCCTGGAACTTTGAGTGGATTTTTTTTTCTTTTTAAAAGATGTTGATTCTCATTTAGAAATGTAGATATTCGTCATGAAATTTATCACACACCTGCGAATAATGTTGTTTTAACGTGTAATAATGTTACTCTACGGCCCTGACCTCTATGCATAACATATTCTCCTCTCCTCAAAGAAATATATGCATAAATTTATCATTTGACTTTGCAGTTTATGAGAAAACTAGCAAAACAGTTTAATTCGATGTTAGGCATTGAGGAGATGCTTTCTCATCTAAAGTGCATATATCTTTCTTTTCTGCAGTATCTGGCTACTAGAGCGTACAACAAAACTCTTCTAATAGAAAAATTATTGCAGCGCTTCTTTTGTGATGAGCTAGCAGAAAGGCGAAAAGTACATGAAGAAGAGATGAAAGAATTGTCAAAGTAAGTTGGCTATGGATATAATGGTTTTCCTAACTCTTTTCTGGTCGTTATGCTGTCAATGTGACATTATTGTATCTTGTTCATATGTACATATCGAAGAATTTTTTTTTTTCTTGTTTCAGCTTGAACCAGGAAGTGCCCATCTTTGTTTGCACTATGGCATTTCCTACTATTCCCTGCCCACTGCATGTTTTTGAGCCTCGATACAGGCTTATGATTCGCAGATCTATGGAAACGGGAACCAAACAGTTTGGCATGTGCATTGCTGATGAACTAAAAGGGTAAGAGGCCTTGAATCAGTTTAAAGTGTGGGTCTACATCGATTTTCTTAAAAAGGGAAATCTGTTCTGTTTTGCTTAATGCAGAGAAGATCTTGATTAGGTTAAAACCAAAACCAAGCCATTCACACAGAATGCAAGTTCTGCACTTTTTCGAGATGGACAACTGTGACTGTTGCACACGCATCTCGCACGAGATGCATACAAAGCCATGTAAAATTAAAAGAGGTTCAGCTTTTAGAAAACATTTCTTGAGAATTTGTGGGGTTTTATTCCATTCCATTGCATCTCATATGTTTTTAAATGCAATCTGTGCTTCGGCTTTTTGCTTTAAGCTATGCATAAATACCTGTTGCTGTTTTGTTCATAATTCTTCATCATGTTTATGCAATTTACAAAATTATATTTGATTTATATATGTTAGTTTAGACATTATGCACTTTTTTTTAGATAGTCATTTTTTCATTGCATTGAATAAACAATTTAATGCGGTGCATTATTTAGCTTATTGTATGGAGCGAATTTTGTGACAATATTCATCAAACAAATCCAGCGTTTTGCAAATAAACTAGTGCTGTCAATCGATTAAAAAATGTAATCGCGTTAATCACAGTCATGGACTGTGTCATGGACTGTGATTAATCATGATTAATCACAAATTTAAAATACTAGGATTTACCTGTAAATGTGTTGAAATAAAGAAATGCATGACAAACTAGTTTAAGGAAACATAACCTTTCACACTTCCGCCAGGTATGAGACATAATCCTTATTATTCTTTTATCATTATTCTTTTGTTTTTATTCAGCCATTATCAGTCTTTATACTGGCAATAAAACGTTTACCAAGCCACATCGCTTCAATCCCAGGATACATTTACCCAACTATTATCAAAAGTATTTCTAAATAAATACAACAAAACATTTTCTTGCGACCTTACGTGAAGTATTATGACAAAATGCATTATGAAGAAGAACTGGACCTGCTCTGCAGGTGCATAAGAGCTTACATTAGCATCATGCTCCATAAGACAATTTATGAGATTAATAGTACACTTTTACTCAGAACTCACTTCAAACCACCATCGAGTGTTTGTAATAACTTCCTTTTGCGATCACATGTGGAATTTGGCTGTTTACTGTTGTTAAAATATGCTTTTTATAGCCTTTTATATCGCTGCAAAAATGAGCATTTCAGACGTAAGTTACATATTCATCTCAAGAAAATCACATAGAAACCATATCCTATCGTAATCGTGTGTTTATTATTATATATAATGTATAGTGGCTGTTGTCATGTTTATTTCTGCTGTGTTGTATGCTCTGGCTGAAACTCACGTTGTTTGTGATGTTACAAGCGCCTCTCTGTTCTGAAGTTGCCAGGTGTACATTCCAAGTATGATACACATTAGTAAAAGGATCTATTTAAATTTTTATTTGTCTATATACACTTTGGGCGGCCGCGGTAGATTATAAAAGTAAGTTAGCCCAAAAAACCGCAACCCTCGGCTCTGTAATTTTTCCCGCGACTGTATTTTCAAAATAGCCCATGAACACTTGTGCCACAGCCGCTACCCTGGCAACACTGTTCGCTGTACCCTCATCACACACTGATAGATAACCTTCCGCGCTGCGATGACGGGAAGAAGTTGGGGTCAAACCTTATCAAACGATTAATTTGCATTAAAAAAATATTAACGCATTAAAAATTTTAGATTAATCACATGCGTTAAAGCGTTAAAGTTGACACCCCTAAAATAAACACAATCTGCTTTGCAAAGAAAAACTCGACGTTCAAACAAACGCAAAGTGATTTGCAAATAAAAAAAATGCAGAGGTATGGACAAATATATGCATTGTGTGTTACAACTGTGAGACTCATTTGCCTTTTTATGAGGAAACTTGGCTTGATTTCTCACAAATGCATGCTGGCAGATTTTCTCACAAATACAATTGAGCAAATTCCTTTTCCAAAAACAGCAGATGGCGCTGTTGGTCAATTTATGCTAGTATCTCGAGATGCCTGGTTACCTTTTCAGGGAATACAGCAGACCAACGTGAGTGGGGAACAGGTGAGTTTCTGTCTTACTATATCTATAATTAACCATTTAGATGTTTTCACAAAGCTACCCTACTACAATGTCAGTAAAATTCACAATAAGTGCTGTAAAGTTGTTAACATGATTGATTAGTTCAACAATCAGAAGTGACATGGCTAAACATTTAACTAGGCAGTATTTCCCTATAAAAACCGATCCATTCTCCGTACCTCTTATCGTTGGATCGTGGGATATAGAATATATAGGCTACATATGTTGATACAATTGTTCAACATTCAAAACAACGCAGGGGTATAACAATATATCATGTCACAATATATTGTAATACTAAAATGCAAATGTATTGTGGATAGCGACAACTGTGTACCAAAAATTGTATTTTTATGTTAGGTCAAGTAAGATTTATTGTCATTCTGCTATATATGTTGAGACCTAGCCTACAGTGGAGAGAAATGTTGTAGGCTACCTCTGTAGTAAAAGTTTAAACAAATATAAAACTACACATAGACAACCTACTGAAAGGAGTAGGCTAATCTAATTATACAAATAGGCTACTATAATCAAACTAGTTTAAGTTCAGGTGAGCTTTATTGTGATTCAGCTATATAAATGTACCAAAATATAATCTAAACATTAAAATTCCCTTACGAAAATTAACCATGGTTTTACTAAATAAATACCATGGTATTTGTAATAAAGCTGCCGTTATAGAAATGGTAACCTGCAAGAAAACATGGTTACCATACTTTTACTATAGTAAAACCAACTTTAATTTTCATAAGGGATAGGATATCATAGTTTATCATATTTATGTTTATATATAGCATAGTTTATATACAAGCCTTGTACAACATTTAAAATTAAAAGTGGACTGTAAGGAGATATTTCATAATTCAACCAATATTTTACTCTGAATACCGGCAGATTTTAGTCTGACAATAGCCTGTTTGGAAAAATCCATCTAAAATATGTAGCTTTTTATATATAGCCGAGCAACATTTTAACTCATGAAGTTAAGAATAAAAGGCTACTGTCAGGAATTATATTAGTGGCTCTTCAAAATGCAAACGTTCATCATCTGAGTCACTCCAAGAAGACTCCTTGCTGTCCAGAGTGTGTCTTCACATATGTAGCGCGCCATCATTCAACGCGCAGAAAAAGATAGTCGGCTAAATTCTATGATGAAGCTTGACGTTTTGATGCCTTTTTTCGGGGGCATCTATATGTTTACCTGGCTGACCTCGGATCATTAACATGAACAGAGCACTCCGTGTGAGGCGGGGATCACATTACCAATAATGAGGTGAGACAGGAGAAACTGTACCTCTACTTACTTTCATACGGATTATATAATCAGAGAATATTTGTTTTCAATTTGAATTTGTTTATTTAAAAGTAGACATTTCGAGCATTCTATACATATATGTATTATGTATGTGAAGCACATATTCACTGAGATTGAAATTGTTTTATTCATGTGCCTGTGAAGAAAGTTCCCGGAGACCGAGACGGCAGAGAGCGCACCCTGTTTGTTTTCTTTATTTTGTTTTTTATAGGGAAAGACTGCCTAGTTAAATGTTTAGCCATGTCAATACTGATTTTTGAACTAATTAATCATGTTAACAACTTTACAGCACTTACTGTGAATTTCACTGACATTGTAGTAAGGGTCGCTTTGTGAAAACATCTAAATGGTTAATTATAGATATAGTAAGACAGTAACTCACCTGTTCCCCACTCATGTTGGTCTGCTGTATTCCCTGAAAAGGTAAACAGGCGTTTCGGGTCTCGGGAGACTAGCGTAAATTGACCGACAGCGCCATCTGCTGTTTTTGGAAAAGGAAGTTCCTCAATTGCATTTGTGAGAAAATCTGCCAGCACGCATTTGTGAGAAAATCTGCCAGTACGCATTTGTAAGAAAATCAAGCCAAGTTTCCTCATAAAAAGGCAAACGAGTCTCGCAGTTCTAACACACAATACATATATTTGTCATTACCTCTGCATTTTCTCTCAAATAGAGTTTTGTATTTGCAAATCACTTTGCGTTTGTTTGAAAGTCGAGTTTTTCTTTGCAAAGCAGATTGTTTATTTGCAAAACGTTGGATTTGTTAGATGAATATTGGCACAAAATTCGCTCCATATTATTGCGCCCCCCTGTGGACTCAGGAGACAAGCCAAAAGTTTTCTTAAAACTAATCTGCATATAAAATATAAGAAAGGAGTTATTTTTTTATTTTATTTTGTGTTTGACTGTTAAAACTATTTGTTGTTAAAATTGTTGTTTGTCTTAATAAACTGGGTAAAATAAAAAAAATGGTTAAATATAAACCTTTTTTTCCCCTATAGCTCTTTGTTTAAAAAAGGTTAAAACAAAATCTATAATTACTGATACTGAATGTGGAACATTATATTGTGATACATTTTTAGCTATATCACCCAGCCTTATTGACACACAATTGATGATAAGGATTTTTCAACTATTTGCATAAAATAGTCTACAATGTTAAAATGAATAATTTTAATAGTTTGTGTGCTTGGCCTGATAAATGCACCATGCAGCTGCTATTATTAATTATTATTATTATTATTATTATTATTATTATTATATTGGATATCATATGTTAGCATTTTCCATGTGTTCAATTGCTTGGAGACGTGGCTGTAATGCCTCCTAATGTTACCGTGTCTGTGGTAGATCCTTGCAGACACCATACACACACAGTAACAAGGTCACGCTTATAGCACAAAAATACTTGCATGAGCTTGATTTACAAGTGATTAAAATTTTTGTTTTTGCATTTCATAGTTGGACATTAAAGTGTACATCCACAGAAGTGAATCACTCGCTCTCTTGGTTATTAGCGGATTAAAGGGATAGTTTTTACTCACCCACCCTGTATGTTGTATGACCACCTTACTGCCTAGGAACACAAAAGGAGAAATAAAAAAAAATAATTACTTGCTCGCACTTCAGTAAATGATGACCACCTTCAAGCTTTAAAAAATTCAAAATTCTCATAAAATTATCCCATGCGACATTTTCTGTTTAAGGTTTTGGAAGCATTAGGGGTATAGCGGCACACGTATTCATATGTGCTTTTTGGTTAGGTACGCATGTGTACACAAGGATTACAGCGTTGTAGCCTATTAACCAGTCTTACCACCAATAATCACAATAGTCTCTGTTTACAGAGCACAATAGGCTATGTGTCCCCATACTCCTAAATAGGGTACTATCTGATGGGACAGCCATTTTATAGTGATGTCTGAAACCATAGTGGAAGTTATTGAGTGTACTCATTCAATCACATAATGCACCACAGTAACAACCGATGTACACTCACAGGCTAGAGAATACCCATAATGCACTTAAAGGGTTGTGCCAAATTTATTCCCGCATCTCGCCAGAAGATGGCGCCCTCAGCTGAATCAACCATTCATCTGTTTTCCATACCACTGGTCCAATGTGGGTACAGCATTATTTATTTATTTATATATATACGTATATATATATATATATATATATATATATATATATATATATATATATATATATATATATATATATATATATATATATACTGTATATATATAAAATAATTTAAGTAAGGTTTATACATGCTAGTTTAGAGCTTAGCCATTTTGCTAAGTTACAAATGATTATTAAACAGCAAGTACAAACTATGCAAAAGCGGCAGCCCTTTTGGTGCACTCAGTGCCTGAATTCACTCACTCGTTTTCATTCACTTCTTCAACTACACTATACTAGTGCACTAATGTAGGGAAGGGTATAGGGTATAATGAGGGTATAGGGGTGATTTTGAACACAGCAATAGCCTCATCTTTCAAATTATGTCCATTTTATCACAAAATTCAAACAAATAATATTTTTCCATACCGAAATGCAACTTCAAAGCTGAGGTACGTACCTTTGCTTTTGTGTACCATTACAACCCTAGAAGGCAAATGATAGGATTTAGAAAAAAACAAACCAAATTTTACTGACAAGTATTTATTTTCCTTTTTTACTCCGACAAGTGAATGAATAATTTTAATCCCTGCTTAATGTTGATCCCTGGACATTTTCATAAAATTAATAATGGATTATTATTATACCCAAATTGCTCTAAATTCCTGTGTTCTAGAATACATATAATCTAGTGATCGACCGATATTGATTTTTTAGAACCGATACCGATAATTTGTTTGTTTATGTGCCCGATAACCGATATGCAGAACCGATATTTATTTACTGTTATACTTGTGTTTTTGACACAATGATTACAACACCACTGAACTGAACAAACCATTTTATTTATAACAATCACTCCCTCCTTGCATAGAAAACAAAACAAATCTTATTTATACACCAATAAATAGAGGGGTCTGAGAGTACAAAAAATAAAAAGTGCACTGTTACTAAACAGTTTTTGTTTAAAAATAAAATCTTCGATGAGGTAAAAAAACAAAACAGGTAAAATAAATAAAGCACATAAAAGTAATTCTCACCAATTAAAAAATAAATAAAACTTGTGGCGGCAGGTGACGTCACGTTAATTAGCATATTCATGACGTCATAGTGTCAAGTTTGCATTCAGACGAGTTTTGGCACTTAAGATCTGTTCTAAATGTCACATACTGTAATTAATACAACAATGCCAATAAAGCTGTTCACATTATACTTTCTGTTGTCATACATAAAACAAGTATAAATAGTAAACAGGAACCATTAATTTTACATGTTAACCAGGAATCACTCTCACTATACTCCTTAAATCCTGATTTATAATCGCAACATCGTCTGATAAAATCAATATACATCTAACTTACACTAAAAAGTGACTATATGCGGTGGTTTTGGCTGTATTACTGTTTTGTCTCATTCAGCGCACTGTCTGCGTCTGAGTAACAAGCTATGCGCATATTCAGACGAATTATGTTCATATTTAAAAGTCCAAACAGTCAGTAAGTGACAGGTGCTTGGAAACGCTGTTTTGTAAATGATTTACTGACGATTTTGCTGCGTTACGGCCAAATTAATGCGCTGCTTCACTGCCGCTCACTGCACAGAATAGACGCAGAGAGAGTCGACACTGCGCCGGGAGAGTCAGATCTCGCACTCGCGGGGCAGTAACGTTACTGGAGACAAATTCCAATTGAACGATAGCTAAGGTATTTTCAAAAAAAGTCGCTAGGTTTGTCAGTATGTACCTGTTGTGGGAAAAAAGCCGCCAAAAGGGTCTGAAAGTTGCTAAATACTGAAAGTCGCGCTCTTGTGTGTGAGATGCGGGAGCTGATGGCAGCGGGCGGTGGATATTGTTGCAGCCCGCCACAAATAAAGAGAGAGAGCTTGTCTGTGGGAGTGTCTACAGTTCTTGAGCACACAGAACGAGCAGTGTGAAACGCGTCAGGCGCGGGGAGATTTTCAACTAGTTAATCGATCGCGGATGGTTTCATTATCTCGGGCGGATAAAAAAAAAAAAGTGTAAGATAATAATAGTAATAAAAACAAAAATGTGTCACCAAATATACTTGGGCGGCCGTTAATATACCTGGGCGGCCCGCCCAGGTAAAGTCTATGTGTGGGAAACACTGGAGTTGTGTTTACTAGGATGTTTATTAGGGAATTGATGGTTATATAGTAAATGTTTATATAATTACGGTGTTTTAATCATGAATATTTTTAAAAGTTACATGCGGTGGCCGTGCTGTAGCATTTCCTGAGCATCAACCCACTGAGTGAACAGCAATATGAAGCGGCTTCACGAGACTAATGATGAGCAAATATACAACAGAGAGAGAATTTAATTCAGCGCTTTTACTTCCAACTTGCGCTCATTCATGGCTGTATTATTTAATTCATGCAAAGTTACGTCTTTATTGGGACAGGACTTGACGGATTATCTTACGTGACTCGTCTATTTCTTAGAGCCAAGCTGCATAAACTACATATCAAGCATATGTATCACATCTAATTTGTGCATTAATGGCTGTTATGTTAAATAAAATGTACTAATTACAGCAAAGCAAGTAATACTTTACCTGTGCACGCCGTTGTCTCGTCTCCCCTCAGATGCGCTGTAATGGCGATCATGCGTGCAATTCTTAAAACACCCACAAGATGGCGGCGTTTATCGGAAAATCCGATATTACAAAACCGATATCCGATTATGGTAAAATGCTTAAATATCGGGAAAAATATCGGTAAATCGATATATCGGTCGATCTCTAATATAATCACTGCAAAATGTGCTTCAACTAAGTGCATAAAGGCCTCGATTCTTTAAAGCTTGTTGTAAGTGACACTTCCTGTTGCTATTTGGCAGCGTTATGATTGTTACTCACAATAAGTCACATCCATTCCTCCATCAAACATACAGCTCAAATTTGAACTACATCAGTCAACATGTGCGAGAATTATAACATGCTTTTTGTTTCCTTTTTTTTGGCGAAAATTTACTACCTTGCCTCGGCCAAACCATTCAGTATCATAAATCCATTCGCATTTTAGCATCCTCAGTATCTTGGCATTGTGTTGACTGAGTTTGGTGGCAATTAGGGTTAGGGTTAGCGCAAAAGTTGTTCATCTTGATGAGTATTGGGTTTAGTGCATATACTTTCACAGCTTTGGGTCCTAATCAGAAAGAAGTGTTAATGAAGTGAATAACATCTTGACATGGAGATAAATATCTGAGGTGTGTGGTTAACAGGTTTGCAGACCACGGCTGTATGCTGGAGGTGAGGGATGTCAAGCTTTTTCCTGATGGACGCTCTGTGGTGGACACCATAGGCATTGCTCGTTTCAGAGTGCTCAGTCACGGCCAGAGAGATGGATACCACACAGCCAAGATTGAATATTTGGAGGATAAAAAGGTATAGAGATAATTTTGCAGTCTATGAGCACAAAAGTCCAAATCCAAAAATGGTATATTGTGTGTGTGTGTGTGAGAGAGAGAGAGAGAAAATAACAAAATCACCAGTCTTCCACACTGACCATATATGTGCATGTGTGTTCAGGTTGAAGGAGAGGAGTTGACGGAGCTCCTGAAGTTGCATGATTCTGTGTATGATCAGGCCTTGGGCTGGTTCACCTCCCTTAAAGATGATATGAAGAACCAAATCATCAGCCACTTTGGGCAGCTGCCTGTCAAAGACTCTGACCCACAGGTGAATGTTTGGATCAAATCATTCTCACATTTGTTCTAAATCATTGTTCATTGTAATCTTACCTCTAAACCAGGGCTATTCAATTAACTTCATTTGAGGGCCGGATTATCGAATTGAACATTTGAAGGGGGCCAAGTGTTCCCAGATGGGCCGTCCCGATCTTTTTCTGGAGGGCCTATAAAATTGGAAATTAAATTAAAATGCATATTCAGCAGTGAAATTAACTAATATTACCAACAGTAACATCTATAGTGCTACATATTAGTGATGTCTGCCATTCAATAAAATAAAAAAATAGAAAAAAATTGTGTAATTAATATATTTGTGTTGTCATATTTTCACACTGAACTTCCAAATTAATATAGAAATAACATAAAGCTGGTATATTTTAAATATGTGTTTAATGGCATCTTTTTACTATAGCCTATTATTAATTAAGTATCATTGATACAAATAATGTTACTGTTGTCTCTATTAAATAAATTTTTCCCCTTTAATTTTAGCCATTAATTATAGCCATTTCATATTACAGTATAATTGAAATGTTATATTATTTTTAACATTTTAATAGGCTTTGAAAAATATAACAACTTTTTGTAAGTGAACTTAAAACAATCTTCACATAAACTATAAACTGTATGCATAAGCTATATTGATTATTCTTTATTCAAGCTATAAAAGTTAATCCGCAAGCAGAGCAGTAAGTGATTTCTCTTTTTCTTTAGTTCTTTAGTTCTTTGATTTACATCAATCACAGACTGCAGCAGGTTTCACTTTAAAAGCAGCGCTGTTTCTTTAATAAAACCTGATGCACATGACGCGGATGTGACACATATCCAATCTTCTCCCAACTCTTTTTGGTAATTTGGGATTTTATAACTGATTTAAGACTGTGTTTATGAGGTAACTCACCAAAACATGTATTTTTTACATCATTGTGTGTGGTTTTGTCCGTTGAAGCGCTGGCGCGCTTGTCTGAAGCGGCTCAGCTTATGAGTACAGCCAAACGCGCAGATTTTCAAACTTCCTGCTTTGATAATCTTCGTCCAGTGTCGGCGCTATTTCTCGCTAGAAGTTATGACCGATAACACTGTCTTTAAACTTGTTTAAACTAACGTTAGAATTGTGGATATCTCATAACTCCCTCACATAAGCGCTTGTCAACGCTGCCATCTATTGATGTTGCGGTCTCTGGTAGATTGTTGTTATTGCGTCTCTCCCTTTTCTTTTTGGCTGGCCCGGGCCAGTGTTGCCACCTTGTGGACAAACTAATTAGTGCAAGAACAATTCAAGGCGAATGTGCAACCTGCGTACTCTTCCTCGGGCCAGATGAAGATGATTGGCTGGCCGGATTGGGCCCGCGGGCCGCCAATTGAATAGCCCTGCTCTAAACTGTCTGCTGCGTATCACACCAGTATTTAATTTTTATTTTAAAATTCTTGTAGTTTGCCTTTATAGGTAGGTTAATGTTGACATTTTTAAAATGGCAGGCTAATCTAATCAGTGCTAATGTTTGATTGTGGTCTTTTTTTTTCTCAGGATAATCCCAATGGTCCTGCGTGGTGTTGGTGGCTGTTGGCTGTGCTGCCGCTGGAAAACAAAGCCCAGCTGACCATCCTCGCTATGAACGCTCTTAAGGATCGGCTGATCGCCATCCGCAGGGTCCTCATTTTTGTAACTCGCAAGCGCCCTCGATGATGAATGAGGTCTTGGTCTAAATGAGATTATCAACATCAACCCATAGCTTGGGAATGCAGATTCAGGCTGGGGTCAGGCTGGGGTCTTCCATTGGCCATCTTGGTCCGTCATTGCAGCACACAATCCTCACCAGTTAGTCACCTGTGACATTGTTCAATGAAAAAAAAAAAACGCATCTATGTGTTAATTTAGGCTCATCAGTTAGCAATGGTGATCCAAGTTGTAGTCATGCTATGAGAGAGATCCTCACTAATGGCCTACATTAGGAAGTTCTCATGTAGTTCAGGTGCAGTCAAACCGTTTACCAGTTTAACAGTAGCATCAAACATGAAAACAGTGGGAAGTGTGTTTTTTTAAGCACCTTCTGTCCTTTGAAAATAACACCTCTGTTTTGTAACTAGATAGTGTGTACGACTGACCAAATGCTTCCCATGGGCTTGCAAATATCAAAACTGGCCTTATTGTGTGTTAGTTAAAAAAAAAATCCATGTGCTTCAGTTTGGAAATGAGCAGTCACCTTATTTCCATATTGTAAAAGATAATTAAAAGGAAAAACTAATTTTACTTAATTTAATATTACATGTACTATAACCCTGCTTTCTCTGTATCTTTGTTTCTTATACACATTTAGATGTCTAGTTCATTCACAAACCATAAACTCAGAAATTACAATGTTCTACTGATATCCATTTAATTTTCCCCAATGGGTTTAAAAGGCCGCATACTCCTACCTTGAATATAGCCTTAATGATATTTAGTAACAACAACAGGTGTTGTTTTTATATTTCAAGAGTCTGTGATTTTTGTCATGAAGTGAATATTAATTGGGAAAAAAATTGAAATATTCAGAATGAGTAAATTGTAAACTGGAGCAAAATTGTGTGACGTCCTACTATAAATCATGTTTGAACAAGCACCATTTTTATGCGTGACGTGTAATATACATGTAGAGTGCAATGTGTGGATGGGTGGCTTATGTCTATATAATGATCTTGATAGACTATAAGAGGCCTTCGAGCATTCACACTCATTTTCTTCTCATTGTTCTTTTCTCTGTGGTGTGCATGTCTTGTGTATGTCCATTATCTACCTTTTCCTGTGCAAATTACTACTTAAATGCTGCATTTTTGTTGTAAATTTGTAAATCATTATGAAATAAATCCTATTTTATATTTTAAAGCAAAAAAAAATCTGTTTCTATGTGCCTTTTCAAAGCCATGAATTGAACGAGTCAGAAGTCTGGGACAGTCATTACAATGTTTGCTAAAGGAAGTAACTTTACGTGCTGTGATGTTACTCATATGGAAGCATATGGGTAGCAAAATGGCAATGCAATATGTGAAATGGCAATGTATTTCTGTATTTAAATTTACATTTTCCCATTCATATGTGCAACATTTAGTGCAAAATGAAAATGAAAATTCAATTATATAATTTAAGTTTGCCATTTTCTACACTAGTTTTAATATGCATATTAAAAACATATTTTAAAGCTTTATAAGTTGCAAAATGAAAATGTATTACCCAAATTGATTAGATATGTTTAACATGTCCAAGCAAAAACTGTAGCAGAATTATCATTTAAATGCTGTTTTTCCTAAATGCATTTAGACTTAGGGGTAGGACACTTGGGATTGCATTTTCATCGTGAGACTGCAGGATAATTGTAGCAAAATTCAATGCGAGTTTCAAAATGCATTCTGAGCCAAAAGGGTAGCAACATGGTGATTTAAATGTCTTTTATTTTTTCTTAAATGCATTGACACTTACATATATGACGTTTCAATTGCATTTTCATTAAATACCCCGCGATGAACATAGTTTAAACTTTAAATCATTGTGAATTTGAAAATGCATTCCGAGCGGAGCACGCCCCCTAGCTGTCAATCATTACATCAAGGCGGGGCTCGGCAACGGGACGCATGATAGGTCAATATTCACCATTAACCAAACGCTTTTCACCTGCCTGAACATCTCTCCCTGCTTACACTTGGATTGATGTAGGCTACAAACAGACAGTGGTATTCTACACTTATTTACTACCTTATCTTATATTTTATTAATCTTTTATTTTTAATCCGTAAAATAATCTGTATAAATTCCGTGGCACCTGAACAGGGACGTGCAGAGAGTTCCTCAGGGGAGGGGCTCAAATGTAAAAAAAAAAATGGGGCAATGTGAGAAGAAAAAAAAATATATATATATATATTAATATTAATAATAATAATAATATATATATATATATATATATATATATATATATATATATATATATATATACTGTAGGTAACTAATGGCTCAAAAGTCGGAAAATTCCTGTTTATTTCTACATAGGCTATCTGCATGTCAATCTGAGGCGTTGCTATGGGTTGCATGCACTTTGCTTGACTGACTGATATTTCACAGTCTGTTCAGAAACCATAGCCTAATAGCCTATAGTTGTGCTATTCTACACTTATTTACTACTTTACCTTATATTTTATTAATCTTTTATTTTTAATCCGTAAAATAGCGTGTGTTCCGTGGCACCTGAACAGGGACGTGCAGAGAGTTCCTCAGGGGAGGGGCTCAAATGTGAAAAAAAAGTTGCAATGTGAGGGGGAAAAATAACTAAATAAAAATTATGGGTCAAAATTTAGGATACATTAATATTTTATATTTATGCAATAAGTCACTTATGGTCATCAAGTCTACATTTATTTGATCAAAATTTTTATATACTTTAAAATACATTTTATGCAATGCTTATTTCAGGATTCTTTGATGAATAAAATGTTAAATAAGAACAGCATTTTTTTTAAAATATAACTTTCGTAACAATATACACTACCGTTCAAAAGCTTGCGGTCAGTACTTTATTTTTTATTTTTTTAAAGAAATTAGTTTTATTCAGAAAGGATTTTTTAAATGAATAGAAATAGTGATAGTAAAGATCAACATTGTTAGAAAACATCTCTATTTTGAATAAATGCTGTTTTTTTTTTACTTTTTATTAATCAATGAACCCCAAAAAAGTATCACGGTTCCAAAATAAATAAATAAAATTAAAATAAAAACAAAACATTAAGCAGCACAACTGTTTCCAACTGTGATAATAAATCAACATATTAGAATGATTTCTGAAGGATCATGCACTGAAGGCTGGAGTAATGATGCTGAAAATTCAGCTGCGCATCATAGGAATAAATTATATTTTAAAGTATATTAAAATAGATAAACGTTCTTTTAAATTGTAATATTTCACAATATTACAGTTTTTCTGTATTTTTGATCAGATAAATGCAGGCTTGATGAGCATAAGACACTTTCATAATGCTGCATTATCAAAAATGGTAATATAATAAAGTCCTTTCACGTCACCATTTCGCCAGCCTACACTTTACATAATAGGCCTGTAGGTGGCACTTGGGCTTCATTTACTATGAGAGTTTCATGAAACTGTGTAGGATATTATACATAAATATAAGTGAATTCAATAGCCTACTGATTACTTTTTTTTTCTTTTTTTTTTGTGCAGAGCTTTTGTAGTCATTCAGCATCTATTTTCTCAGTGATGTAATTTGATTTATAAAATGAGACAAACCAAAGATCCAGATCGCTCCACAAATAAGCTCGTCTGTCCCACGTCGGTTTTCTACCGCGGTCAAGCCAGCCGCAGTTCAGAAAAACACGGTCAAACCAGCCGCGATTGAAACCTTAGTGCGCGCGTATTATGATTACGGTAATTGAAGGACCAACACAGAGGGAACGCGCATTCAGAGCGCTTTTCATTCTAGACGCCCAGAACTGAGATATAATTACATTTTTCGTTATTTTTTTGTTTGTTTTTTGTACATCTGCTTTAATATTCGTGTTATTTATTGGTGTCTGACGTTTCTGTATTAGGCCTACTATATTCTTCTACATCCATTGCATTGCAAGATTCGTAGAAAAGGAGATATGGGACATTAATCGATTTAGAGGGGTATTAAGACCCCGTTTCTAACAAGTACAATAAATGAACGGTCAGTTCTTATATGGGACGTCCCATACTATATGCACACCTCATATTAAACCATTTTACTGCAGCGTTTTCAAGATATGGGACATTACTCAATTTAGAGGGGTACAAAGACCCCATTTCTAATAAGTACAAGAAATGAATGGTCAGTTCTTATATGGGATGTCCCATACTATATGCACACCTCATATGAAACCATTTTACTGCAGCATTTTTGAGATATGGGACATTATTAAATTTTGAGGACTATAAAGACCCCATTTTTAATAAGTACAAGAAATGAATGGTCAGTTCTTATATAGGACGTCCCATACTATATGCACACCTCATATGAAACCATTTTACTGCAGCATTTTTGAGATATGGGACATTATTAAATTTTGAGGACTATAAAGACCCCATTTTTAATAAGTACAAGAAATGAATGGTCAGTTCTTATATGGGACGTCCCATACTATATGCACACCTCATATGAAACCATTTAACTGCAGCATTTTCAAGATATGGGACATTACTCAATTTAGAGGGGTACAAAGACCCCATTTCTAATAAGTACAAGAAATGAATGGTCAGTTCTTATATGGGATGTCCCATACTATATGCACACCTCATATGAAACCATTTTACTGCAGCGTTTTCAAGATATGGAACATTATTCGATTTAGAGGGGTATAAAGACCCCATTTCTAATAAGTACAAGAAATGAATGGTCAGTTCTTATATGGGACGTCCCATACTATATGCACACCTCATATGAAACCATTTTACTGCAGAATTTTTGAGATATGGGACATTAATACACTTTAGAGAGCTATAAAGACCCCATTTCTAATAAGTACAAGAAATAAATGGTCAGTTCTTATATAGGACGTCCCATACTATATGCACACCTCATATGAAACCATTTTACTGCAGCATTTTCAAGATATGGGACATTATTCGTTTTAGAGGGGTATAAAGACCCCATTTCTAATAAGTACAAGAAATGAATGGTCAGTTCTTATATGGGACGTCCCATACTATATGCACACCTCATATGAAACCATTTTACTGCAGCATTTTTGAGATATGGGACATTAATACATTTTAGAGAGCTATAAATACCTCATTTCTAATAAGTACAAGAAATGAATGGTCAGTTCTTATACAGGACATCCCAAACTATATGCACACCTCATATAAAAAACATTTTACTGCTGCATTTTTGAGATATGAGACATTAATACACTTTAGAGAGTTATAAAGACCTCATTTCTAATAAGTACAAGAAATGAATGGTCAGTTCTTATACAGGACGTCCTACACTATATGCACACCTCATATGAAACCATTTAACTGCAGCATTTTCGAGATATGGCACATCATTCGATTTAGAGGGGTATGTTTACTGGACATAGCATGCATCTGAATACAACAAATACAACAAAATGCTATTTAACCAAAGAAGTAGAACCACTGACTATTTTTTAAAAGGCACATAATACATGAGGGGTACCCAATCCTGTTTCAGGAGATCTACCTTCCTGCAGAGTTCAGTGTCAGTCCTGCTCCAACAAACCTGCCTGTAACTATCTATTGTTCCTGACTCATAATTAGATTAGGTTTGGAGCTGAACTTTTAGTGAGATCTCCAGAAGCAAGACTGGGCATACGCTATGACCCATCCATGTTCCAAACTGCTACAGAGCAAAGACTCCATATTAAGTGTTCTGAAAGTGTGTGAGGTATAGTGTGACAGTTCTGACAGTGTGTGACTTCATTTTAGCTGTGCTGATAGAGTAGGAGGTACCTTGCATGCAAAGGTCATTATTTTTATCTACATATTATATTGATGTTTCTCTAAGCCTCAAAATTGGAGAAATAATGTACTGTCTTTAAGAACTTTGTTGAATTTGGATGTATGCAACTTCAAACTGCCACAGTACACAGACTTCTCATTAGGTGTGCTGAAAAAGTAGGAGGTACTTTGGAAGAAATAGCCTTTTTTTACTTATTTGAAATAATATTTCTAGTTTTCAATACTGGAAAAATTGTGCAATGTCTGAGAATTTTCTTAACTTTGAACTCCAAATTGCTACAGTAAAATGTTTTTAATATAAAGGTTGCAGATAGTATGGGAGGTCCATTATAAGAATTGGTTGTTGATTTTTTTGTACTTATTAGAAAGCATAAATGTACAGTTTTATAATTCTATAATTGAAATAATAGCATGCACTTTAAAAAGGATACAGTAAAATGTTTTCCTCTGATGTATGTATAGAAGATGGGAAATTACTTATGAGAATCAACTGTTTTTGTGGTAATGGTACATTTCCAATGTTATAATGGTACATTTCTCTAGAATGTCTCAGCAAAATAGCTTCATATAAAAACTGACCACTCATGACTTCTACTTAGCCAAAAATTAGATCTTTGTAGCCCTCTAAAGTGTAATAATATTACATATCTCTAAAATTCTGCAGCAAGCTGTTTTCATATCAAAGTCAAAGTCAAAGTCAAAGTCAGCTTTATTGTCAATTCTGCCACATGTACCGTACATACATACAGAGAATTGAAATTGCGTTACTCTCTTGAGGTGTGCATAGAATATGGGATGTCCCATATAAGAACTGATCGTCCATTTCTTCTTATTAGAAATGGGGTGTTTTCGGGACTCTGAAATGAATGGCACAATAGCACATTACTCTGCAGTAAAACGCTGCAGTAAAAAGGTTTCATATGAGGTATGTAGATAGCATGAGACATCTTATATATGAACTGATCATTTTTTTCTTCAATTTATTAGAAGCCCTCTGAAGTAGAATAATGCAACATTTCTACGGTGTAGTAAAAATGATTAATATGAGGTGTGCATGTATAGGGATGGGTATCGTTAAGGTTTTAACGGTATTACTACTCTTACCGATACCGCTTATCGATCCGGTACTTTAACGGTATTCTTATCGGTACTTTTTGATATATATATATATATATATATATGACAGATTAGGAGCTGAATTAACATTGCTTTATATTCTGAAATGTAAAATAATTATTTAATTAAATGAATATAAAACATCAATTTGTAAATGCACCAGTGTGCAGGCATTTTTAGTGTTTTATATACATAAGATAAGATACAGTAAGAACATGAACAAAGAAACAAAGTAAAAAAAAAACTGACAAATATAATAAAACAAATATACAAATGAAATGAAATAAACAGTGCTTTAATTTTTCCATGAAGGTCTACTAATATTAATGTTCAGGTAAGTAATGGCTACAAAAGAAATCTAAAAAGTAATCAAATGTAAATGAACACTGCATAGTTTTCACTGTATGTATAGATTAATGCTTATTAAAGCTATAACGTTATTCAGATTAAGAGCTGTGGGGGATTTTCTGTCACATTTTGTTCTTTGATTAACATTGATGGTCCAAGCGCTAGTCTGTCACTTTAAGATAATATATTGACACGCATCGGATTTTCTCCCAACTGTTCTGGTCCACTTAAGACATAAACGGTGTTTAAGTGAATACTCTCGTAGCCGGCCATTTGGACATATTTTGTGTGTATTTGATCGTTTGGACGCACCCGAAGTTCAAAGTGTAATCTGCCTGTCCGTTTTGGAGCGCGCCGCGCAGGCACGCACACACACACACACACACACACACACACACACACACACTTCAGCCTGGGGAACAGCGTCTCTCGCGCGGATTTAGCAACAGTAAAGACGGCATCTTACAACAATCACCGATGATGATTCTGGCGTTAAGTTTTGGTTAGGGAGGAACGAATGCGCGCCGCTGTAAAGGGATGGAAGTTGTGCTAGAAGAAACGCGGCTATAATCCTTAGAAGCCAAAATCGAAAAAAAAAAAAACTTATCTTAATATAACAGCCACAGGCCTAAATCGTAAGCAGATGATTGAATAGTTAGTTCTCTCATCATAATTAAACAGGGCTTTCATGTTGCGCGTGCTGAAGCTGCACGTGAGCGCGATCTCGCTTCTGAATTACGAATAGCAAAAATGCATAATAGACAAATGTTTGAATATTATTGCACATTAAAACAGCTGGCAACTCAGGTGAGAGAGAATTTGCAAGATAATGTGTATATATAGCAACAATAAATGTATGTGTTTTATCGATACTCCGGTCTTTCATAATTTAGCCCCGAGACCGATTTAATACCGAGTTTCGGTACCCATCCCTATGCATGTAGTATGGGACGTCTCGTAAAAGACTTGACTGTTTTTTTCTACTTAAAAGAAATGGTGTCTGTATACCCCTCTAAATCGAATAATGTCCCATATCTTGAAAACGCTGCAGTAAAATGGTTTCATATGAGCTGTGCATATAGTATGGGACGTCCCATATAAGAACTGACCATTAATTTCTTGTACTTATTAGAAATGAGGTCTTTATAGCTCTCTAAAATGTATTAATGTCCCATATCTCAAAAATGCTGCAGTAAAATGGTTTCATATGAGGTGTGCATATAGTATGGGACGTCCTATATAAGAACTGACCATTAATTTATTGTACTTATTAGAAATGGTGTCTTTATACCCCTCTAAATCGAATAGTGTTCCATATCTTGAAAACGCTGCAGTAAAATGGTTTTATATGAGGTGTGCATATAGTATGGGACGTCCCATATAAGAACTGACCATTCATTTCTTGTACTTATTAGAAATGGGGTCTTTGTACCCCTCTAAATTGAGTAATGTCCCATATCTTGAAAATGCTGCAGTAAAATGGTTTCATATGAGGTGTGCATATAGTATGGGACGTCCCATATAAGAACTGACCATTCATTTCTTGTACTTATTAAAAATGGGGTCTTTATAGTCCTCAAAATTTAATAATGTCCCATATCTCAAAAATGCTGCAGTAAAATGGTTTCATACGAGGTGTGCATATAGTATGGGACGTCCTATATAAGAACTGACCATTCATTTCTTGTACTTATTAGAAATTAGGTCTTTATAGCTCTCTAAATCGAATAATGTTCCATATCTTGAAAATGCTGCAGTAAAATGGTTTCATATGAGGTGTGCATATAGTATGGGACATCCCATATAAGAACTGACCATTAATTTCTTGTACTTATTAGAAATGGGATCTTTATACCCCTCTAAAACGAATAATGTCCCATATCTTGAAAATGCTGCAGTAAAATGGTTTCATATGAAGTGTGCGTATGGGACGTCCCGTATAAGAATTGACTATTTGTTTTTTTTCTACTTATTAGAAATGGGGTCTTTATAGCCCTCTACACCGAATAATGTCCTATATCTCGAAAACTCTGCAGTAAAATGGTTTTATATGAGGTGTGCATATAGTATGGGATGTCTTCTATAAGAACTGACCGTTCATTTATTGTACTTGTTAGAAACGGGGTCTTAATACCCCTCTAAATCGATTAATGTCCCATATCTCCTTTTCTACGAATCTTGCAATGAAATGGATGTAGAAGAATATAGTAGGCCTAATACAGAAACGTCAGACACCAATAAATAACACGAATATTAAAGCAGATGTACAAAAAACAAACAAAAAAATAACGAAAAATGTAATTATATCTCAGTTCTGGGCGTCTAGAATGAAAAGCGCTCTGAATGCGCGTTCCCTCTGTGTTGGTCCTTCAATTACCGTAATCATAATACGCGCGCACTAAGGTTTCAATCGCGGCTGGTTTGACCGTGTTTTTCTGAACTGCGGCTGGCTTGACCGCGGTCATTTACCACCCATTTATGATTAAGAACGGAAAATGACATCTCCACTTCACATTATTGTCCAGTGAAATTTGAACTTGAGCCAGATCATGATTGGTTGGTGTATTGTAGGCTACATGACAAACGATGAATTATGTAATATGTAAAAATGTAAAAAATGTAAAAAACTGTAACTTGAATGCAAGGTAAGTCGCTTTGGATAAAAGCGTCTGCTAAATGCATAAATGTAAATGTAATATCCTAAAATATATAATATATGGATTTTTAATTAAATCGACACACTAGCTTTGATTATTGATGAAAAAAATTTAAGATATTGTTTGGTTTATTTTTTTCCTTCCGTCGACCCACTCACTGAAAGAACTATAGGCTGTTATATATATATATATATTTTATTTTTTTTCTTCTCACATTGCCCCCTTTTTTTCACATTTGAGCCCCTCCCCTGAGGAACTCTCTGCACGTCCCTGTTCAGGTGCCACGGAACACACGCTATTTTACGGATTAAAAATAAAAGATTAATAAAATATAAGGTAAAGTAGTAAATAAGTGTAGAATAGCACAACTATAGGCTATTAGGCTATGGTTTCTGAACAGACTGTGAAATATCAGTCAGTCAAGCAAAGTGCATGCAACCCATAGCAACGCCTCAGATTGACATGCAGATAGCCTATGTAGAAATAAACAGGAATTTTCCGACTTTTGAGCGATTAGTTACCTATATATATATATATATATATATATATATATATATAATTATTATTATTATTAATATTAATATATATATATTTTTTTTTCTTCTCACATTGCCCCCTTTTTTTTTTTACATTTGAGCCCCTCCCCTGAGGAACTCTCTGCACGTCCCTGTTCAGGTGCCACGGAACACACGCTATTTTACGGATTAAAAATAAAAGATTAATAAAATATAAGGTAAGGTAGTAAATAAGTGTAGAATAGCACTGTCTGTTTGTAGCCTACATCAATCCAAGTGTAAGCAGGGAGAGATGTTCAGGCAGGTGAAAAGCGTTTGGTTAATGGTGAATATTGACCTATCATGCGTCCCGTTGCCGAGCCCCGCCTTGATGTAATGATTGACAGCTAGGGGGCGTGCTCCGCTCGGAATGCATTTTCAAATTCACAATGATTTAAAGTTTAAACTATGTTCATCGCGGGGTATTTAATGAAAATGCAATTGAAACGTCATATATGTAAGTGTCAATGCATTTAAGAAAAAATAAAAGACATTTAAATCACCATGTTGCTACCCTTTTGGCTCAGAATGCATTTTGAAACTCGCATTGAATTTTGCTACAATTATCCTGCAGTCTCACGATGAAAATGCAATCCCAAGTGTCCTACCCCTAAGTCTAAATGCATTTAGGAAAAACAGCATTTAAATGATAATTCTGCTACAGTTTTTGCTTGGACATGTTAAACATATCTAATCAATTTGGGTAATACATTTTCATTTTCATTTTGCAACTTATAAAGCTTTAAAATATGTTTTTAATATGCATATTAAAACTAGTGTAGAAAATGGCCAAACTTAAATTATATAATTGAATTTTCATTTTCATTTTGCACTAAATGTTGCACATATGAATGGGAAAATGTAAATTTAAATACAGAAATACATTGCCATTTCACATATTGCATTGCCATTTTGCATATTACACTGCAAATTGAATTTTGCTACCCATATGCTTCCATATACTCATACATGTCCCTGTCATTTATGTCTTAATAGATTGCATAAATATTACATGAAATGTTAATAATTGAAATCATATTAGTTTTCTTTCGTCTTCATTGTTTTCATCTTCATCTTTTATTTCAATTCAATTTTGTCATGAATACTATGGACAGATAGATAGATAGATGGATAAAATGAAGTCAGGCTAGTTGTCAATCCATCATTGGACAATGTCTACCTCTAACTTATTTCCATAATGTTAATTTTATTCTTAATGTGTAAACAATTAAGTGCCTGAGCTTGACCAGATCATATTTTTGAAAGTATGCCCTGGTAGACCCTTTTATGGAAATACTTCAGTACATTACAACACAGGCATATTTATTTTTTAAGCTACAGGCGATATATACCAGACTGTATACATACATTTAAGATATGTATGCACAATAGATATGAATAACCACTTCACTGAGGCGCGTCAGTGGTTTAAAAAAAAAAAAAAACCTTTATGAATGAGTGCTACAGCTCTTCAACCATCAACATGACATAGACACTCCATGTAGACATGGTTGGCAATAATGCCAACATGAGTTCTTGTGTTCTTGCAGTATCGTAGAGTAGGTTTATATCAACATCTGCTAAATAAAGTCTACCATAGCTTACACTTTTCTGACAGTCATTTTGACCTGGAGAGGGTTTTCCTAAAATTGCCAGTTAATGTTATTGCATTGGACTAAGAGGTCCATAATCTCAAATCAATCAATTACAAAAATAAATGCAAAATCGTTTTAAAAGGCTAATCATTTTTGACCAGGAAAACCAATTTAGGTAAAGGATTTTCAGCACAGTACAATGGTTTAAGTTTTTAGCAACATGATACATCATTTTGATTCTCACTTTCTTCCTATTCAAGACAAACAGATATGCCTGCATTGACTGACAGCTGTTGACAACAGTGTTGTGTTGACATTTTCAAAGAAGTTCATAACATGGAATCAGTGTCTTACAGTTTTACAGAAAGGTGTGTTTGGAGAATGATTCAGAAATTATGCAATAATTAATTTTCATGCTTGTGAATGTTCACATTCAAGTTTTACTCTTTCTTATAAAGGGAGCATTACCAAGAGCTTGTTTCATAAACATTTCCCAAAACAAAACCTTTACGAATTTAACAAATGAGAACGAATGATAGGGTTTTAACAGCCATTTAGTTCACAGCAGTTAATAAACATCTATACTGAGCCAGTATTTACAATTGGTGAGAAAACAATATGAAGCAATTTGAAAATTTCAAAGTATAATTTAAAATAAGAATAAGGACAAAGCCCAACTCTTGACCTACAAAGCATAAAAAGTAGATGGAAAAAGCCAGAGCCGTTGAGAAACAGAGTTGCGACAACGGAAGTTCAAAACGCTCGATCGTCACGTGATTCACGTAGACCTCAAATAGTTCCAGGAAGTTCATAGCGGGCAATTGGAATGCTTTGAGTTAGAGAGACAGAACTGCGATTTTTGGAAATTAGTAGACAATAAAATTATTTATTTACATTATTTATAAAATAATGTGTGTGTGTGTGTGTTCTTACAACTTGTATGTTGTAGTCAAGTGCAATCACATCTAAATGTTCATTGTATTACTAATTACTAATTGTATTACTAATCTCGTGGTAAATATTAAGTTTGTTCTTAGAAAATGCATTCCATATAAGTGAAGATATTTTAAGATTAAGTGAAAATGAATCTTGTTTAATGTTTTTGATTCTTGTGTACCCCAGTTATTAATATATAAAATTAAAAATATATTAATAGAAGTTTTTTTTTTTTAAACAACTTAAAACATTTTTACACATTTAATCATATATTTTATGTGTTGACTTTTGTTATGCTCTTATTTACAGCAATCTATTTATACATTTATAATAAACGATACATATAATTAAACAAATAATTCACATTTATTTGTATAGCACTTATTATACACAGTTTCAAAGCAGCTTTACAGAAAATGAATGTTTCTATATTACAAATAAGAGGTCTGTTAACAGGTGTAAGTAACTGTGTCAAAGTAGTGTTCCTATGGCACAAATGTTCTAAAATTAGGATATACAAATCATGCAGTTAAGTAACATGTATTCAGAAACAATGAACAAATTAAAGCAATGGTTACATGATGTGATCATTACAATGCAAGGAAAATTTGCCAGTTTTGTATGTTTATTCAGAGTCAGCTTCATCTGAAGTCCTCTCAAGGGCTGGTGTCATCTCTTCACAAGTGTTGGTTCATCTGAAGTCTTCATGAGAGGCTGGATATAGTCTGCAGGAGCAATCTATAGATTACACCAACAAAATGTGATGGAATCATACTTGGGAACTGGCACTTTTTCACAAAGAACAGGGAGAGACTTGCCAAACCCAGTGAAGAGACTCATTGTGAGGGTGATGTCTCATTACAAGGAGTATTCAGGTGGTTCTTGTTCTGAGCAAGATCGAGAAGGAGAAAAACACAGGAGAAATGGTTAAGTGATGCTCCATCACATTTCAGTCCGGTGGCATCTGCTCCTTCAACACAGTTCTATAGAGGACAACACATACTTCTATAGTTGCCAGGGCCGGCGGCCGGCGCCCCCCCCCCCCATCCCCCATCCTTTGCAATAAATCCAAGTCTATTAAATAACTCCCCACCAGCAAAAATCATGTTTAAAAGCCTTAATTACGCAAGGATGTATGAAACTGCATGTAGAGAATGAATAACATCCCGTAAATCTACTAATTAAGTGAGGAATAATCTAATAGTTATCCGTTTTAATGCACAAGGCAATTTGATTAGCTGTGCTGATAATATACAATTTGTTTCTATATATGTCTTACCTTTTAAAAGTTCATCACAGCGCTCTCTTCTGCTGCATCTCTATGGCGCTGATAGTAGAGGTCTTCACGGGTCCAAAAATTCGTACCCGGAACCGGAACCGACCCGGACCCGTATTTTATTTGAAAGTGGGACCCGAACCAGTGCAGACCCGAGAAATGCCTTAAATGTACTACCCGGACCCAACGCGGACCCTATCATTATTCGAAAGTTGGACCCGAACCCGGCTGGGAAGACACAGACCCGACTGCACCCGTCCCGATCGGCACATATTGCACAGCAAATGCTATTAAGTCAATAAAACAAGTTCCGAAAAAAAAACTTTTTGCCTGTTAGTAGCCCTCTCCCTGACTGCGATGCATACAATCCTCCTTGCCAATAAATTTCCATCCATGTTTTTTTTTTTTTCATCTCCAGTCAACTTCGACTGTTACCCTTTTGAACTAACGATACTTTTTGTTGGTTGTAATAAAGACTCGAGCAATTTTTTTTTTTTAGCAAAAACTGCACAGAATTAGAAGTTCGTTACACTGTACTGCGTGCGTGTATAATAACAGGTGCGTCTCTTCAGTTTTGTTTTTCACATCACTCATGAAGGAATCCATGATCACCCTCCGCTTGCAGTAGCTTACTAACATTAACTCCGCCCGCGCTCTGCTTCTGGCTGCTGAGGTAACGCGGGGGGGGGGGGAATACCCGCCAGAGATAATGACTGACGCTTATCTCTGGCGGGTGCAGTGTTCTCCGATCGACTCGGGTATTACACACAATGTTAAACAGACCCGGGACCCGAAGTAATAGATTGGGTCCCGACCCGGACCCGGCTGACCATTTAAAATATAGACCCGGTCGGGTCTCGGGTCCTCCGTGAAGACCTCTAGCTGATAGTATTAGCGCGAACTTCCGGGAACTATTGAGCGGCTCCACGGCTTCCTCTACACACTCCTGTACAGTAGGTGGCGATATGCAATATTAACAAGGTGCAAAAGCCAAGAAAAAGAAGAAGAAATACGTCACATTGGCTGCGTCCGAAACCGCCTACTTCTCTACTATATAGTAGGCGACAAGCAGTAGGCAAGCGAATAAGTATGTCCGAATCCTTAGTATTCATAATAGAGTAGGCGAGAATTACCTGGGTGACGTACTAATTCTCGCGAGATTCGCACGTGCGTCTACTTAAAGTGCGTCCGAAACCGCCTACTTCTTTACTATATAGTAGGGGAAAAGCAGTAGGCGAGCGAATAAGTATGTCCGAAACCTCAGTATTCCTAAATGAGTAGTCGAGAAGTTCCCGGATGTCCTACTGCTTCAGCCCAGCTTCTTGAGTGTTCATCCCAAGTAGGTATAACTGCAGACCAGAGATCTCCAAAATGGGGCGTGAACTCCAAAAGTAGGCAGAACCTCCAAAATGGAGCGGGGTCTCTTCCCGCAAAGACTTTCACCATTGGCTCTGGCTTCAGGCAATTGTTATTGACTTACATTTCAAAAACTTTATAAATTAAACATTGTTTCTAGTTGATCGAAAATAAAATATGCTATATAAATCAATATTCTCCGTGAGAGCAGAGCCCAAAGCTCGTGGCCAGTGGTGTTCGGACCGGAGTTTGAACCTCTGCTTCACGATATAAACGAGAATCACCCACGAGCTCTCCCGTGAGCCGTCCCAGCTGAAGTTGATTGGGAGAAAAAATTGCGCATGCGTGTCATGTGCCTGTCTGTCAATGGGAGGAAGCCACGCCCTATTTTGGAGTTCCCGCCCCCATTTGGAGATCTCCAGGCTGCAGTTATACCCTTCTCGTTCATCGATGGATACTTTTCAATCCCAGGAGGCCACGGGAGATCAATACGTCATCATCGAACGTGATGGAGAACAGCGACGAGGCTGTTTACAAATGTGAGTATTATAAACCAGAAACACAGTTCCTTGTGTTAAAATTGCATTTGGTGAGCTACTGTATAGTAAACATGTTCATTTGCTGAAGGTGCAAAGGCGCTAGACATTAACGATATAATATATTAGTGATTTTTGCTGTAAAAGCACGTTTTATTATGTAGCCTCTATAGCGAACAGCAGAGCGGGAAGGTGTTTTATGGGGGGGGGGGGGGATATTTATTTATTATAAAGAATATTTATTTCTGCGTATAAATATTACACCAAATAGAAACAGAAAATCGTGCTATAGCCTACGCACTTTCATGAGATCATGTTAGACAACAATTAGCTATTTTACAAATGGGAATAGGCTACAATGAATTAATAACAATGTTTTACATTCAAGCTACATTCAAGCTTAAAAACCCTTAAAATGTATAGTGAAAAGTTCTTTAAAAGCATCTGGAATGCAATAAAGTAATTTTAAAGCTGTTTTTAAAGCATTTGCTGATGGATTAAAAAGATAGGCCAATAAATATTTCACATAGGCCTATCAGTCAGACAAAATTGCATTGCAGCAAATCCTTTAAATTTCAAGGACAAAGATTGACACTTTTTTTATTATTATTATTGAATACAATTCTAAAATAAAACGCAAATTATAATCGGACCTGTTTTAAGCTTTCCCTTATTTTTATAAAAAATTACTCGCCATCTCCTCATTGGAAGCGCAGAGAGAAATATATGCATCTTAACGGATTATTTGAATTATTTCGTTTTAAAGTAGTAATTTAAAGCTTTCTATAGATATATTTATCATATCTGTGAGCCATTTTCGAGTTGCCGAGTATCGGTTCATCATTGAAGCACTCTTGTTCAAGACCGGCAGAAAGCGCATGTTTTCCTATTTTATAAAAGCACAATGTTGATATTGTGAATGCACCCAAATAATAGTAGACCCTTTACAGTTCCAAATTATATATTACTCTTACCTTTATGAGCAAAAATCACACGGCGTATTTTAAGTTGTTTTTACTGTAAGAAAAAAATACAAGTGACCACGCTGGAGCCTCTGTGTCCTGTAAAACTCCTTCAGCTTCCACGCTCCACACAAACTGTTGGATATGCGTCTAACAGCGCACATTTATATTTAAACATTTAAACTAACACTGTGATATGCTTGAACTGTTTATAGGCCTATCTATCGATTTTATTTTAGTCAAGTTATGATGATTTGATAAGGCTAAATTAATCAAACATAGGCGATCAACTCTGACGCTGACCGCTTGGTCGTTGCTTAAAAGAAGAAAAAAAAACATTTAACGAACAAAAAATGCTCCCAAGGTTTTTCTAAATTAACTTTATGAAGAAAAAAACATAGACTAAAACAAAAACAAAATAAAACAAAAACGAAACATAGCCTAATCACTTTTCCATTTCATACAAAACTGAACTATTTTAATAGGTAGCTATAAGCTGTTTTGGGAGAAGGGGAAGACTCATATCGCTGAGAACAAAAAAAAAAAAAAAAAAAAGTTTAAAACGTTTTTTTTCCCCCAGTACATCTATGATTTCCCCATGTTCCGCTTTTAAGCCACAACCTACAGATCCCACAACACAAACATAACATTCACAAACATAAAAGCAAGCATTGGCAGTGCTGCGTGCGTGATTTGGCAGGATGTGTGCAACGCGCGCATCAAATAGCCCTGCCCTGAACTTTAATTCTTACAACTGTTAAATTAATGGGCAAATGATAAATATGTCGAAGAGCACATAGAAATAGATAGCAAAATAGCCAATGTAAACTAAATGTTATAAACATCGGAGCAACCATAGAAATGTTTAAATGAGTCTTTATTATAACAAATTTCTCTTAAGTTACGCAACTATTCACACTTCATTCAAAACAATTTTTTTACACGTTTAAAAAGTAAACATAATTTCATTGTTTTCGTATAACACGTACACAATACCTCATTAACACCCCAAATTTCTACAAACTTTGGTAAACAGTCCACCAGAGAGAGAGAGAGAGAGAGATGAGAGCAGATGGACTATAAGAACGCTAAAGTTTTACTCTACAGCCGATTCAATGCAAGTGACAGATACAGCAACGACTGGCTAAACCAGGCCAACCACTAAAGCAGACTTAAAGGAATGGGCCACATTCTGCAAACCCCTCTGCTGTTTTTAAGATTATGATGATAACACATAATATATCACAAATAACAACCAGAAAGACTAATAAATATTATACAAATATTCTGCATGGCAGTAACAGTAGTTAACAAGCACACGGTGTCATATATGCGAAATAACAGTCAGCATTTAACCTTTTATGAAGACTTTGGAACTCCAAACGTGGCTTTGCGCTCTGGAGTGACGCTGATAAACTCCCTCACGAGCAAACTCATAAATTCTCTTTTGCTACATGCTCATGGCTTCGTGTCTAACTGAAATTACGTCCCTCAAGGCAACCTTAGTTACGCGTTGTAATCGGCAACAACAAATCTGATTGGTTAATAATACACATCGTGATTTGATTTGAATTATTGAATAACTCAAAACTCAAACATAATCAAATCTCTTTTCATAGTCAAATCCCAAATATTCAAGTATAAATATACAGTATATATAATATATATACAGTATATAGCCTATTCTTTTTTTATTCACAACAGTTTACAGTTGCCCACAGAAAAAAACAGGGGGTGCTGCAGCACCCTCAGCACCCCCTGTTCCCGCGCCCCTGTAAACAAACGCACGTCTCCAAAGTGCATTTACATAAACCATACATCTTAAAGACGATTACTAAATGTTTATTTAATATGAGACATGAACATTTTCTAAAAGAATTACAGATGAGGACATCACAACATCAGAATCAGCTTTATTCGCCAAGTGTGTGCAAACACACGAGGAATTTGTTGTGGTTTTTAAGAAGCTCTTGGTACATACATGCATACATACATACATACATACATATAAACATACATATCTGACATGAGAACAGACCATTTAAATAAGCCTTAACAATAATAATAATAATAATGTGTCTGAATCTGGAACAGAAGATTTATGTACAGATTTGTGCCTTATTTACTGTATATATACAGCTGTATAGAAAATTATGCATACATGTTTACATAGTACTAGAGAGAGTAAATAATTAGAGATGGGGGATGAATTACAGGCAAGAATTACAGAACACAGGTAATAATTCCTGTGCTAGTTGTTTAGGCTGGAGATGGCATAGGGGAAAAAACTGTTTGTATGCCTAGATGTTCTAGTGCACAGAGATCTCTAGCGTCTGCCTGAAGGGAGAAGCGCAAACAGGTCGTGTCCAGGGTGAGAGGGGTCTGTGATGATGTTACCTGCCCGTTTCTTCACTCTGGAGTAGTACAGATCCTGAAGGCTGGGCAGGTGAACACCAATGATCCTTTCTGCTGTGCTAACAGTCCGCTGCAGTCTTCTTATATCTGATTTGCTGGCTGACCCAAACCATACAGTTATAGAAGAGCACAGAACCGACTCAATAACAGCAGAGTTAAACTGTGTCATGTGCGCCTGTGGATGGTTTAACTTTTCCAGTTGACGAAGAAATTACATTCTCTGCTGGGCCTTTTTCAGTCGATGTGAGTGTCCCACTTCAGGTCCTGAGAGATGGTGGTTCCCAGGAACCTGAATGACTCCACTGCATTCACAGAGTTGTTCATGATAGTGAGTGGGGGGAGAGCTGGGGGGTTTCTCCTGAAGTCCACGATCATCTCCACAGTTTTAAGCGTATTGAGCTCCAGGTTGTTTAGACTGCACCAGACAGCCAGCTCCTTAACCTCCTGTCTGTAAGCAGACTCGTCACCATCCTGGATGAGGCCGATGAGTGTGGTATCGTCTGCAAACTTCAGGAGTTTGACAGAGGGGTCTTTAGAGGTGCAGTCGTTGGTGTAGAGGGAGAAGAGCAGTGGGGAGAGAATACAACCCTGAGGAGCTCCAGTGCTGATGGTGCAGGTGTTGGATGAGAATTTTCCCAGCCTCACTAGCTGCTGCCTGTCTGTCAGGAAGCTGGTGATCTACTGACAGATGGAGGTGGGGACGGAGAGCTGTGTCAGTTTATTCTGAAGGGTGTCCGCCCGGGATGATGGTGTTGAAAGCGGAGCTGAAGTCCACAAACAGGATCCTTGCATAAGTCCCTGGTTTGTCTAGATGTTGGAGGATGTAGTGCAATCCCATGTTGACTGCATCATCCACAGAGTTGATGGCTGTGCTGTGGGATGGTCAGAGTGGTGTGGGGTGTCAGACCAGGCTTTTGTTTTTGAAACCTACAGTAAAAATTGTTCAGGTCTTCAGTCAGTTGTTGATTGCCTCAGTGCTGCGGGGAGGGGTCTTATAGCTGGTGATGGCTTTCAGGCCTTTCCACACTGATGTAGGGTCGTTGCTTGAAAGCTGTTTTTTTAGCTTTCCAGCAACATGAACAAACATCTGAGTGATGTAACGTTATGTGTGCTGTTATGTAGAATTCACTGTTGTCAATACTGCTTTAGATGAATGTAAGTAATGTACATAAACAAATCTACACATGGAGTACCTAATCATAAGTTATCTATTTCATTAGTTCATTAGTATTGTTGATAAATTGAGGAACATTTGTGTTGGAGAAAAAGCGAGTTAACACAGGAGCAGCTACCTCAACATGTAAATATAATATTGAGCAGATAAATCACAGAGGTGACTGAATCTTGTCTGGACGTTACAGGGACAGATGAGACACACGTGTGTTTATCCAGTAAAGAGTGACTGATGAAGGAATGCTGCCATCAAAGGCTCTCAGTGAGTACACTAATGAAAACTTTTACCTTTCAAGTTGTAGTTTATTTTAATTATTGTAATTTCAGTTATTACAGTACTTTTCTGATTCTTGATTTTTGAGCTTTTGTGGTGGAACATGTGACAGCGGCATTTGTGAAAAAAAAAAAAAAAAGTAAAACTTAAAACCAAATATAAAGTAAGAAAAAGTACGAAATCAGTTTGTTACTTCTAATACAGAAATCGAATGACACCGTGCTGTTAAAATGACTGCTTTTGTATTGTGTTTGTGCATCTTTGCGGGATCTGAAATGTCTGCACACTGCTGTGAGGATGGAGAAGTCCACAGCAGCATCCTGGAAATGATCCAGTGTCATGGATGAGATGCTCCATCACTCCACCTGACCTTACTGCCTCATCTGGACCGGATGTTGCTGAGGTCTCTTCTTGTCCTGCTGGTTTCTGTTCATACAACATCAGTCAATTAAACCCGAGTTTCAGAAGCTTCAAAAATGACCAAAATCACCTTTTGTGTTGCTGAAGAACACACTGATGGTGACGACTGCAGAGATCGAACCAGCAACCTTCTGCTCACCAGTTCACTACACCACAGAAGTAATGAAGCTACAGTATATCAAAAATTAGCATGTAATTGTAAACATGCAAAATAAAATTTGGCAAGAAATGGAATGCTGACAACATGAGATGTAAAATGTTTTACTCTGTGTAAATGTTTTACAGGTAGTTGTTCTCATGGAGAGCAGGCACACAGATGTTTGGAGCAGACACAGCGGCAGCTAGATTGTCCCACATGTGTTCTCCTGCTCTTGTTCAAGATTGTGTGGTACGGGGAGCCTCCTCCTCTCTGTGCACTCAGGCAATGATAGCCTCGATGCCCCTTTCTCATGATCAGATTCTGACTGCAGCAGTGAGAGACGTGATGGACAGCAGAGACAGGTGAAGGTGGACACGGTGGTCAGCTGCTTCATCAGAATAAAGCTGCAGAACTGGCACAGCTGTGTTGAGATGGCAGTAGGACGTGGGTTCACCGCCTGTAAATACATGATTGTCAGAACAATATGTTTTAATAAAGCTTTGTTTCATGTGTCCTTGACTTTTTATTTATTTATTGTCATGATTACTTTTATTTATTGTTTTAGTCATCTATTCATGTTTCCTGTTGTTGTCAGTAAATAAAATATAATTGTTTCATTAACATGCATTAATTCATTACTTGACTGAAAATTGAGATGTATTCACCTTGGCTGCATTTTTCTACTGTATATTCATGCATAGAAAATTTTGCTTATTTTACTAAAAAATATAATTAATTATTGGTCAGCATTTATTTTTATTATTGTTCATAATTTTTGGTGTGGACTAGCAATGCATTCTGAGGTAAACTTAATATTTAACTAGTAATACTTACATTTTTCGAGTGTAAAATCAACAGTCTTATTTTCTTTTTAGTATTATTACTGCAGAACTTAAAATTACATACAAGCTCAGGGAAAGATGGTAGTATTTTTAACAATGAACAATCATAATGACAAAAAAACAAAACAACTATAATGGGTTTGCATACATCATCGTATGAGATTATACACAGGACAAAAAAAGAATAAATTCATATAATCATAAAGCATTAAAAATTGCATTTGTTGTTTTTATTGATACTGTAAACCTCAGGGATTAAACGTGAGAGACATTCAACAAAATAAAAGAGGAAAACAAAGGAGGTTTAAGCCAGTTTTGCGTGTGGATGAACAATTTTGCACAAAAAAATAAGAGATTAATAACATATTCAAGAGATATGATTTTTGTTTTTCGTAACAAAAAAAATCTTTAAGGATTAAACTGTGGGTGTTATTAGTAGAGTTAAAATTATATATATATATATATATATATATACAAAAAGTTATACTACAATCACAAGGGCAGCTGTTTCTTCTACAAGACAAAAAATGATCAAATTTCATCAACATCAAAATATTTACAGATAGATGATTTAAACCTGTCGCTCATATCTTTTAAGTTGTTGCGCTTGTTATAACGTCATAAATCACATGAAAACGTCAACATGGCGGATCGCATTCATACTCAACGAGATTTGGCTGTAGAGTACGTACTCTTTTAGCGCTCGTTAATAAGCATCGATAAGAAGATAAGTCGAATAGTTTGCAAACCGCTAAAAAGAAGAAGTTTGCTGTGTTGGTAAGTTAAAAAAATAAAAAAATATTTGGTCTTTACGAAGACTTAAATCTTTGACAACTTGAATGTGTGCATATGTGCATGTGTATAAACAACAGTTCGGCATGCTTAGTATGTGTTTTGAACTGCACACAGGCACGTTATTAGCTACTTATCAGCAACATATAAATATTTATGCATGTGTGTGTGTGTGATCCAGCAAGACACGACTACTTGCCAGCAAGATACTGTGCAAGGGTTCTGTGATCAGTGTCATTAAATATATTATGTGTGGGGGGAGAGGTAAATACAGGTGCATCTCAATAAATTAGAATGTCGTGGAAAAGTTCATTTATTTCAGTAATTCAACTCAAATTGTGAAACTCGTGTATTAAATAAATTCAGTGCACACAGACTGAAGTAGTTTAAGTCTTTGGTTCTTTTAATTGTGATGATTTAGGCTCACATTTAACACAAACCCACCAATTCACTATCTCAACAAATTAGAATACTTCATAAGACCAATAAAAAAAACATTTTTAGTGAATTGTTGGCCTTCTGGAAAGTATGTTAATTTACTGTATATGTACTTGGTAGGGGCTCCTTTTGCTTTAATTACTGCCTCAATTCGGCGTGGCATGGAGGTGATCAGTTTGTGGCACTGCTGAGGTGGTATGGAAGCCCAGGTTTCTTTGACAGTGGCCTTCAGCTCATCTGCATTGTTGGGTCTGGTGTCTCTTATCTTCCTCTTGACAATACCCCATAGATTCTCTATGGGGTTCAGGTCAGGCAAGTTTGCTGGCCAATCAAGCACAGTAACACCATGGTCATTGAACCAGCTTTTGGTACCTTTGGCAGTGTGGGCAGGTGCCAAGTCCTGCTGGAAAATGAAATCAGCATCTCCATAAAGCTTGTCAGCAGAAGGAAGCATGGAAGTGCTCTAAAATTTCCTGGTAGATGGCTGCGTTGACTGTGGACTTCAGAAAACACAGTGGACCAACACCAGCAGATGACATGGCAGCCCAAATCATCACTGACTGTGGAAACTTCACACTGGACTTCAAGCAACATGGATTCTGTGCCTCTCCACTCTTCCTCCAGACTCTGGGACCTTGATTTCCAAATTAAATGCAAAATTTACTTTCATCTGAAAAGAGGACTTTGGACCACTGAGTTCTTTTTCTCCACAGCCCAGGTAAGACGCTTCTGAAGTTGTCTCTGGTTCAGAAGTGGCTTGGTAGCCCTTTTCCTGAAGACGTCTGAGCGTGGTGACTCTTGATGCACTGACTCCAGCTTCAGTCCACTCCTTGTGAAGCTCTCACAAGTGTTTGAATCAGCTTTGCTTGACAGTATTCTCAAGCTTGCAGTCATCCCTGTTGCTTGTGCACCTTTTCCTACCCAAATTCTTCCTTCCAGTCAACTTTGCATTTAATATGCTTTGATACAGCACTCTGTAAACAGCCACACCTTTCAGTAATGACCCTCTGTGACTTACCCTCTTTGTGGAGGGCATCAATGTTCATCTTCTGGATCATTGCCAACTCAGCAGTCTTCTCCATTATTGTGGTTTCAAAGAACAAGAGATACCCAGAATTTATACTATAGGGATGGTCATTAATTGAAACTCAAATGTAAATATTCTAATATTTTGAGATACTGATTTTTGACTTTCATGAGCTGTAAGTTCTAATCATGAAAATTAAAACAAAAAAACTTTTTTAATGTTTTACTTTACATGCAACGAATCTAAGATATATGAAAGTTTCACTTTTTGAAATAACTTACAAGAAAAAATGAACTTTTTCACGACATTCTAATTCATTGAGATGCACCTGTAGATATGTGAGAGGGATAAGACCCTTTTTGTGCGGATGTCACGATTATGTCACAGCGCTAGCTGGAGGCAAAACAAAGCGAAAACTGGAGGCGGCCAATTCAAACCAGCGAAGATTCAGCTACAAAAGGAGCTTAAAATATCATCTTCTTGTGATGTTGGGTGCCAGAATCGATGTTGTAGAGGCTCCAATTTGAAATTTTAAGGCATGCCACTGCCAGACAAAAAACCAACGACAGCTGTGGTTAAACGAGATAAAACGAGCAGACTGGACCGAAACGATCGTCAAAAATGCTCGCATTTGCAGCGCGCACTTCTTATCAGAAAAGGTTAAATAAAGTATTGTCTTTTATAGTTATCGGCGCACCTAAAGATTTCTTATGCATCTCACTATGTAGTGTATGAAATAATGTCTGTGTGCATGTGTGTAAAACAACAAACTGATGATTTATATGCTTAATCATATGTAATTGTATATAACATTACATTGTTGTGATTAATTGAGGCTGGAATAATAATATAGCTGTAAAAATAGTTGCCTGCTGAAATTGAAATATACATACATATTCATGACTAGATACAAGGTGAGTTTGTCTTTATTAGACATGTTAGATGTGAGTCACTCAACCGGAGGGAATCCTCCACTAAGGGTAAAATCTTTGCGTGGCAGGGTAGCTGCCACTCGACCTGCCACCGCTATGTGCGGCTGCCAGTGGCAGCTGCCACTCGACCTGCCACGCCAAATGCACCTGCCACCGGACCTGCCACGGCTATGTGCGCATGCCACTCGACCTGCTACCACCAAATGCGCCTGCCACGGGACCTGCCATGGCTATGTGCGCCTGCCACCACCAAATGCGCCTGCCACCAGACCTGCCACAACTATGTGCGCCTGCCACTCGACCTGCTACCACCAAATGCGCCTGCCACGGGACCTGCCATGGCTATGTGCGCCTGCCACCA
Organism: Schizothorax lantsangensis; assembly: GCA_027422415.1. NCBI lineage: Eukaryota > Metazoa > Chordata > Actinopteri > Cypriniformes > Cyprinidae > Schizothorax > Schizothorax lantsangensis. The sequence continues at coordinate 22,064,939 of CM049841.1, forward strand.
CCAAATGTGCCTGCCACCGGACCTGCCACAGCTATGTGCGCCTGCCACTCGACAGCAGGCACGAAGCTAAGTTGTGGCTGGCGCGACGCTTCGGTGTGTTATGTGGCAAATAAATGTAGAATTGCGCTGTCTGTTTGTTTATATGCATCAACCACAGTGTAAACAGAGAGCGATGTTGAGGCAGGTGCGACGCTAAGTTGTGGCTGGCGCAACGCTTCTGTGCTGCGTGCGCCATTATGGATTTAAAGGGAGGAATAAAACAAGTTATGTGGCAAATAGGTAAATAAATGTAGAATTGCGCTGTCTGTTTGTTTATATGCATCAACCACAGTGTAAACAGAGAGTTGTGGCAGGCGCGCGATGCTTAATTCGGTGCTGTGCGAGCCATTATGGATTTAAAGGGAGGAATAAAACAAGTTATGTGGCAAATAGGTAAATAAATGTAGAATCGCGCTGTCTGTTTGTTTATATACTTCAATCACAGTGTAAACAGAGAGCGATGTTGTGGCTGGTGCAAGCTTCGGTGCTGCGCGCGCCATTATGCATTTAAAGGGAGGAATACAAATATGTTATGTGGCAAATATGTTAATAATTGTAGAAATGCACTGTTTGTTTGTTTATATGCATCAATTGGAGTCAGTGGCCTAGCGTCTGGGCATGCAGGGTATGCATGTGCGTATGGGCCCGGGCAGATTGGGGGCCCGCCGAGCCGAGTTGGAACTTTTAATTGAAACAAGGGAAGGAATATAGAGCCTTGCACGGGCCAGGCCCTTGTCTGACAGCTTATCAGAATTCTCCGACCCAAGCCTGTGTCTTTCTCTCTCTCTCTCTCTCTCTCTCTTCCCCTTTACACAGCTGCTGCTGCAGCCATTAAAAAAGTTCAGTTTTGGTTCTTAATGGCAAAGTGGTTATATTTCGTTTTGTTTCTTTATTAAGTTAATTTAGAAACATGATTGGAACATTTTATGTTTGTTAAATTCAAGTTGTATTTTTTTTTTTTTAAATACCAAGCGGCTAGCGCCAGACAGTGAGTTAAGCATATGTTTGATCAGTTTAGCCTTCTCAAATAAACACGATTTTAGACATAAAAAAACTTCATGCATTTCACAATATACATTTAAAAATGTAAGATAAATGTGTGATAAATATAAAATCGTTTGTGCTAAAAGTGGAAGCTGAAGCGCTCTTTGAAGGACATGGAGGCGCTAGCCAGATCACTTGCATTTTTTTTTCTTAATAAGAGTGGAAAATTAAAATACGCCATAATTTTTCCTCATAAAGGTAAGAGTATACATCATTCGAAGCTGCAAACAGTTTTATTTGTGTGCATTCACCATATCAACAAAATGTTTTGCATTTTAAAATAAAGAAAACAAACAGGGTCTTGATCTTGAGCAGGGGTGTATTCCAGAAAGCACATTTACTTACCGTCAGCTAAACCCTGAACTTTGGGTTGATTAACCCCAAACCTTGCTTACTGGAGGTATGCGGTTCCAAAAATGCGTCCAGGAGTAAGTTCATTCAACTCAGAGTATGTTCCTGCTTAAGACTCAAGACATTCTCAACAGAGCGACGAATCGACGAGTCACTATGGAAACGGAGGCTGAGATAAAGCACGCCATGCTGTTTTTCTTCTCCTTTTGTTCAATGGTCGTTGACATGTTTAGTGCATATCACCACCTAATTGAAGGTTTTGCAATCATTTTTCTTTTTCTTCCGTTTAATATTTAATCCTTGGGAACATGAATTATATTGTTTGTTTGATGCTAATAATATATTAAGTCATATCAGATATTAATTTTTATTATAGAAATGGGTTACATTATAGAAAATGCCGATCCATGTGTGAGATGATAATATAAAATGTAATAAATATATATATTTAATCTGGGAGTCGTGGTCTAATGGATAGCGAGTCGGACTTGTAACCGGGAGGTTGTGGGTTCGAATCTCGGTTCCGGCAGGGATTGTTGGTGGGGGAGTGAATAACCAGCGCTCTCTTCTCCTGAGGACTGAGATACCACGACTGAGGTGTCCTTGAGCAAGGCACCGATCCCCCAACTGCTCCCCGGGCGCTGTAACATGGCTGCCCACTCTGGTGCTCTGGATGCGTTCACTTAGGATGGGTTAAATGCAGAGAATACATTTCACTGCTGGTTATATACTATCTATATAATCGTGTATGTGACAAATAATATAATATATAGTATAATAAATTAAACATTACCTTGCCATATGTTTTATAATTTATACAGATAACTGTTATATATGCCAATAAAATAAATATAATGCCCATATTAGAATAATATATTATCTTATTTATTACTTATATTAGCGCTTTATCATTAACATAACATATATATATATATATATATATATATACGAGCCTTCAGTGGGCGTGACAGATAGCGCACAACATTATATAATATTACAATATGTAATATAGCCTATTATATATATATATATATATATATATATATATATATATATATATATATATAATAGGCTATATTACATATTGTAATATTATATAATGTTGTGCGCTATCTGTCACGCCCACTGAAGGCTCGTCAGTAGGTCACGCATGCGCTGATGGCTCTGAAGTGAAACTAACCCTGGAACATAACCTGCTCAAGCAGGTTATCTTCAGAGAGCAATTATGGTTACTTACATACCCTGAAAGTTACCTCCGATTTTGGAACCGAAAGCTGAGGTTATCCGCTCGCTTATCCTCAAACATACCCGGGTATGTCACATAACCTGCTTTTTGGAATACACCCCTGGAACACTTCACAAAAACTGAACCGACACTCAGCAAATACTTGCCTCACTGACATAATAAATATATTTATAGAATGCTATAAAATACTACTTTACAACGAAATAATTCAAATCAAAAATTAAAAACTCTTTAATTAGCCTATGTAATCCATAAAGATGCATTTCTCTCTAAAGGCGCGTCCAATGAGGATATATGGGGAGTCAGGATCGTCAAACTTAATACTATTTTATTTTTTTATTTTTTTGTTTTGTTTTTTGTTTTCTGGGCCGCTGTGCCAAGATTGTGTTTGGATGCAGTACAAATACCCTACAGAGGCATTTCAGTGTCACACTGAAAGATTACTAAATAAAATTAACGTCATACTAAATTAATAAAGTCAAAATTACGATAATAAAATGATATTATATTGCGTGAAATTAATGTAAAAATTACACTCCGCAAAAAAAAAAAAAAAGTATGTGGCATCCATTGTTCTTAACAGGAAAAACAGCAATAACACGTAGGCTTATAGATATTTTTGAAACTCTAATTGATCGATTTCGTGAGACATTCGTTTTGTTTAAATTGTTCTGACTTTTTTTTCAATATGCATTCAAATATTTATTCATGTTTATTTCGTGATGCAAATATTAAAGAGGAAAATATAATTGATTCACATGCAGCTTGAACTGAGGCGAATGTAGTTACCTCATAATAAAAGAGGCAAAACACATTTATTGTTTGTATTTGATCTTAAAATTTACAGAAAGATTAGACTTTGTGTTATAATAAAAAAACACAAAGCTTATTGCGATTATTGGGTGGCTTGCCTGCAATGAATGGACTTGAAAACGTCTACAATTTTTTTGCATGTGGGCCCTGGGCTGACTTGCTACGCCACTGATTGGAGTGTAAACAGTGAGAGATGTTGAAGCAGGTGCGACGCTTCGGTGCCATAAACGTGCCTGTCTCAGCTAAATATATCCTTCATGTCTGGCATTTTACATATTTAATTTTGTAGTTTCTAAATAAAATGAAGCGCAATGTGTCAGTTATCACCATTAACCAGACTTACGGCCTGCCTCAAGATCTTACTTTTTACAGATACCAGACATTTCTACTGATATACAAGAGCAAACAGACAGTGCAGCCGTTTACTTATCTATTTATAAAATCATCCTATCTTATATTCTATCCCGCTCTTTATGTCCATAACGGAGCGCGTCTGGTGGCACATACAGAGACTGTGCGCTATTACTGTGATTACGGTCATTTCAGAACCAGCAGAGATAGAACACTCTCTAGGAGCGCTTATCTTTGAGTCGCCCGGAAATGCTAAATAATATGAAAAGATATCTTATTTCAACACTGTTTTGTATTTCTACTTTATTATCCTTATTATTTATATGTCAGTATAGGTGTGTTTGACAGTGTTGTTACGTTGAATTTTTCTTTAAAGCACATTTTAAGTCATTGTTTTTTGTAAATGCGTTTACAGCATACCTATCTCCAAAAAGCACATAAATGAAGTAGGCTGCCTTTTTAAACACCTCTTTTTTTCAGTTTAATTTCTTTTACTGAGTGGTATGACGGGTATCTTAAATGCATTTCTGTGGCAGGTGCCGCTGTTCCTGACGGCTGTGACCGTCACGGACTTTCCGCGGCTGCTATTTGTATAACTATGCATGAATAAAGCTTTATATGTTTATATCTCAGGACTGTAATTTATACTCATTTATGCTCAGCTGCCACGGACTTTCCACAGTTTGTATCAGCTACCAGTTAGATGGTAATGTTGGTAGAACATTTGAAAAGCATTATACGTGTAGTAGCCTAATTTATAACATTTGCTCAGCTGCCACTTTTCACGGCCGCGGTTACTGTTGTCTGCCTAAATCTTCCCCCTGCCACGAAAACCTGTCACCGCTAAAGGCAGCTGCCAGTCCGATAGATGATTGTGAACTAACCTACAGTGCAACCCTGGTCTCTTTATAGTCTTTGGCACCTTACACAATAAATAATTACATCATGTTTTACGCCAAATGCTGCAACTATCCCCTGCTACCAGGGGGAGCCAAACGGTACGCAAAATAGGTCATTATTCACCAACCAAAAGCTTTTCACCTGCCTTAAGATTACAAATACTTCAGCTAAACTAATGTTTTGTTTAATAATGTCTAAGTTAATACTTGTTCAAAACAATCACTTTAGCAAAGTTTGTACTGTTTTCTGCTGAATTTGAAAAATAAAAATATTTTTTTGTTCAATAAATACTCTGTCATTAAAATATGTTAATATAAAAAATATATTTTAAAATACAGAAACAAAATAATTTTAATAAGTAAAGATTCTTAAAGTATTGAAGGAGATCCAATAATAATTTAAAATATATTTACAGTAGTAACAACAAATTATATTTTATTATATGATATGATTAATATCATGTTTTTAAATATGATGATTTGATTTTCATTCTAAACATGGTGATTATCTCTAATATGGACACATACATAATATATATGATATTTATAACAACATAATATATGATATTTACCATCTGAATCTAACCATGTCATGTCAACAAATGGAAAAGTCAGCGATCTATTAATTATCATGTTAATTACTGTGTGCCTTTAGCCCCAACAACAGAGGCGCTTTTTTACCCCAAACACCATACTTTTACATATTCTTTCGTTATTTAAAAACTGTTGCTTTAATTATCTTAAACAAAACTGAAAATTGTTAAGAAGACCTTTGTCTCAAAATATATGCATTAATTTTAGCAATTCTCACTTGCTACTTAAATCTACAACATTTAATATATATATATATATATATATATATATATATATACTGTATATATATATATTAGATCAAGTAAGCACAGAATCAACTTTGCACTGCTGCGCGCGATCACGTCAAAGATCAGACAAATAAACAGGTGCATGTTGAAAAGCGGATGTTTGCAAAGTGCTACTTTGTGCCATGAAAATAATATCAAAGGCGCCTTTTACCCTGGGGGCGCCTTTAGCCCCGTTGTACCCTATTATTCTCTTTAAATCCATAATGGCGCACGCAGCACCAAAGTGTTGCGCCTGCCACAACATCTCTTACTGTTTACACTCGATTGATGCATGTAAGCGAACAGACCCTGCAATTCTACACTTATTTGCTGCTTTATCTTGTTTAATCCTCTCTTTAAATCCATAATTGGGCGCACAGCACCTAAGCGTTGCGCCACCTGTTCACTAAAGCAGTGACAGGTCGCGAGGCAAGCGCATTCAGCGGTGACAGGTAACGTGGCAGGTGCATTTGGCCGTGGCAGGTCCGGTGGCAGGCGCACATAGAGGTGGCAGGTCCGGTGGCAGGCGGATTTGACGGTGGCAGGTCGAGTGGCAGCTGCCCCTGCCACGCAGAGATTTTACTCCCTCTCGAATCCTGTCAGATCGTCCTTCCTTTGAGTAAAAGCGTGTGCGGGTCGGCCAATCTGGTTTCGTCCATTAAAGTTAACCTTTTCAAATAACTATCGCGGTCCCGGACAGTGAGTGACCTTACATATGCAGGTAAAATCGGAATTTCTCCAGTTATTGTTAAAAAACAAGCTAAACAGACTTCATAGCTAGTGTTAGTAAAGCGGTCAGGGGACTCTTTCTGCCTCCACCTAAGCTCCGCCCACAGAAAAACATCACAATGTTTACTAACAGAAAAAGGGTCTATATGAGTAGGTAAGAGTGTTCTGCATTATAAAAAAAAGGGTTTTTAAAAAAATTACACATTCAGTCAGAGTTCATTTTATGTCATAAAAATCAGTGCAATTACAACATAAAATGAATGCTGACTGAATGTGCAATTTTTTTATAACACTCATCTCACGACTGCACTACAGTACACTACACACTTCATCCCTCTCACACATATGTACTTACCCCCCCCCACCCCCCCCCCACACACACACACACACACACACACACACACACACACACACACACACACACGACACACACACAACACACACAACAGCACATCACATGAGCAATGATCACAGTACCCTTGCACAGTAACTTGGTTGAGCAACCACATCATTTCACTGAATTGCTGGATAACTCTGTGTTTGTGACAAATTATCTTTGTATTATTCTATATTAATGGAAAGATCACATAATGATTGTCAATGTTTGTCATGTTTTACAGCATTCTACACATTTTTGGTCCTAGCTTGATGCAGAGCAGTTCTGCTGGGATGAGGGGTCCCTGCTGCAGTTTCACTAGTAAAGAAAATTACTCGTTACAGTTCACTTGGAGGACCACATATGCCATGCAGTGGTGCGTGGAGGTATGGTGGGAGCATTTCTCTAGATACTGTATTGATTGATTTTTGTGGTTTAAAATCATAAATATTCTTGTATGCAGAATGATGAGGTAAATACTATCTAGTATGACAAATATTTAGTGGACCAACACACACGTATTCTGTATTTTTAACAGGAGTGCCAAGAGGACATAAAGTGGAAGTTTGTAAGAGAGATTGGCCCAGTGTTGTGCTGGATACAGAGTCACTGTGAGTTATTCTGTGGGGAGGTGAAAGGGCCTGCCTTTCTCCAGATGGACAGTAAAAATCAACAGAATGCCATCAAAGACTAACTGGGGTCGAATCGGATGAAGCAAGAGATGTCTTTTTATTCATCTCTCAGGACCTGAAGTGGGACACTCATATTGACCTGTACCGTTTCTAGGCATAGGCGAGCTAGGCGGTCGCCTAGGGCGCCACCAGCTGAAGGGGCGCCAATTTAATGAGCGCACGTACTGGCACTACATTTTAGCAGGGTTGTAATAAAGAGTGGCACGGACACCCTGAAATATGATTGCCGCCCCCACTGGATCCCGCAACATCATTGGGCTAGAGCAGTGGTTTTCAATCCTAGTCCTGGGGACCCACGGCCACTGCTATGCACATTTTGCATGTCTCCCTTATTTAACACACCTGATTCAGATCATCAGCTCATTAGGAGAGAGATCCATGAACTGCACTGTGTGTGTCAGATAAGAGAGACATACAAAATGTGCATAGCAGTGGGTCCCCAGGACCAGGATTGAAAACCACTGGGCTAGAGTAGCCTACTGTCAATCTGACGATACCTGTATGCCATTGGATCAGAGCGCTGTCTGATTGTTGCATGCTTTCATTTGGAGCGCTCATCAACGCCATTAGATCAATGGGCTCAGTGCTTTGGCAAGGTAACGTTTTTTTTTTGCCATGCAATAAAGCTAAGTTCAAAGGCCAATTTAAAATATTGGAACAGTAAATAAAGTGCACAAAATCAGTATTTTGTTTAGGCAGTAGCTATTTGTGGAAGTTGATAAATCGTTTTGCGAGATTTGTCCAAAAGGTGTGCGTTTTTGCGCCAATGCATTGTTAAAGGATCAGCGTGTCATGTAATATTCCCATATAAACTTTAACAGCTAATTAAAAAATATTGGTATAGTAAAATTCGCTAATTCACGAGATCAATACATCCTTTATTAAACCGCTTTGTCGAGTTTAATACATCCTTATGGAGGTGTCGAAATGCTGAATCAATTCATTCACTTCTAACACAGCGCTTAATGGGAGAAGCGTCATACACATAGAGGGCAGAGCGTCACGTTATTTAAAGGGGAAGTTCACGCATTAATTAGTAGCAAAGGATTAAGTAGCTGCATTGATTACTTTTATGCCACTGATCAGGGCCCGTATTCACAAAACATGTTATCTTACCACTAAGAGTTCTCCTAAATAGCAGTAAACGTTTTTAGCTAAGAGTTTTCTCTTAAAACCTATTCACAAAGCTGCTGAGACAAACTTTTACTAAGGAATAGAGAGAAGTCTTAAACTAAGAGTAAGGGCGGGGTTGACCTCGTTGCTGTGGATGATGTCAGCATGCTTACTAACTATGCACACAGTGATTGGCTGATAGGGGAGGGGAGGGGTCTCTGTCAGAGATTTATTCATAGAAATATTGTAGAGCATGATATTATGTTGCCATATCCAAATAAAGGTTTAAAAAATAATGTTAATTGCCACATTCAAATAAAGATTTTAACATGCAGGCTAAGTGTCACTAATTAAACAAATATATGTTCAGCTAATTGTCAGTCTCTTACATGTATGCTTCTTGTAGCGGATGCATATAAACCGCCTTTTAATGAACAGAGTAGAATAATCATGGCTGGTAATAAGACATGCAAACGTAAAAGAAAACCAAACTGGACGCAAGAACATCTGTTACTTCTTGTCCAACTGGTGATGAAGTTAATGAAAAGGATATAATCAAAGGAAAATACGGAGTTGGGATTACCTCCAAACCTTAAAGGTGATACCATTTTAAAGGCTCATTATCGTCAAATGTTTCTAAAATGTTTATATTCTGAGGCAGATTATCGGCAACAGGCATTTTAAGATAGTTGCGAGTTGGTCTTAGTGATTTAGGAGTCCTCTTCACTACTCCTAATGTTTCACAGATTTAGGACCTAGTTTTAGCACTAAAACGCTTTGTGAAATACTCTTAGAGCAAACATTTAGGAGTCCTAAATTTAGGACTGACACGCCCACTATTTTTAAGATTTTCTCCTAAATCGGCGAGTTAGGAGCTACTTTTAGCCTTAAGATGTTTTGTGAATATGGGCCCAGGCTTTTATATGTAGTTTGGGGCAACAAAGGGTTTTATAGGTTTGACTGAAATAATAATGCAATAACTGACACTTTAAATCAATGTTTCAAGCAACAACAACAAAACAATTGAACAAAAAAAAAACAGATAAAGACAAAAAGTAGCCATTGATAGTATCTAAACATGTATCCAAATCCAAATGTAATAAAATGTATTTATGTGTGATTTATGTGTAAATTATGAGCAATGTCTTAGCTACTAGGGATTGTTACATAGGGCTATACAGGCATCTAGTGGCAACACAATGATATTACAGATAATAAATTGTGCAAAATGTTTATCTTAAGTCAATTTACAAATAATGCATTCAGATTTGTGGAACTCAATCTCCACAAATTAGTGTTGTTACTATGACAACCAATTTGAATGTGACAAGAAACTGGTGTCTGAAAAGAATATATATATAAAAAAAAAAAAAATATATATATATATATATATATTTATATAAAAAATTGGGGGCACCGCCAATAGGAATTTCGCCTAGGGCGTCAAATTGGCTAGAAACGGCCCTGCATATTGACATTGTTAAAAAGGCCCAGCAGAGGTTGTATTTCCTTCGCCAGCTGAGGAAGATCAACCTGCCACAGGAGCTGCTGAAACAGTTCTACTCTGCCATCATTGAATCCATCCTCTGCACTTCGATAACTGTCTGGTTCAGCTCAGCTACCAAATCTGACCACAGAAGACTACGGAGTGTAGTCCGGACTGCTGACCGAATCATTGGTACAACCCTCCCCACTCTCCAAGAACTGTACTTATCCAGAGTGAGCAAAAGGGCTGGCAAAATCATTCTGGACCCCTCACATCCAGCACACTCCCTCTTTGAACTGTTACCGTCTGGTCGACGCTACAGAGCTCTGAGCACCAGAACGACCAGACACAGGAAGGACTCTATACCCCCACTGACTGTGCTGCATTCCAATTCACTTGTAAACATACACTCATGAACTTCCCTAAGCACTTCCCCTCTGGGGATTGGCCACCATTATTTTGAAGGACGATTCACCTCGTCAAATGGAGGAGGAAAAATTATATGGACAGACCCTTAATCCCTCGATTTTGACTGAGGGAGCGAGTCGACTCATTTACTTAACTCCACCCCACACAACTCTAATTTATATGAATTAATTTGAAATTAACCACATATGTGCAGCTACTGAAGGGGTGGATTTACAATCCACTCCTGTTGTATTATGTCAGACGTGCAAATCCAGAGTGTGTAAAGCCATCTGGCTAACTGGTATTTGTATGCTATGCTAGTAAGTAAGCTAACTACAACAGACAATAATGGTCATTATAAAATAGTTTAAACAACATATATTATGACGTGATTGTGTAGGAATTGTGGGACTAGATTTCTCATGACAGCTGGTTGACTGATTCACAGCAAAGGGCAGGGCAAACCGAGCAAACAAACCCTAGTAAGGATTTCTTAGAAGAGTCACAGTTTAGATAGCCATTTTAGAATGACTGTTGGTGCTTTATTCAAGTCTATCAACCAGTAAAAAGACGATGTTAACACTAATAATTAAAATTAAGCTCTGCAACAGAGCTCCTTCTAAGTCAACGAGATATAAAACAGCCACTTTTGCAGTTACCTAAAGTTTTTTTTCAAATCTATCTCATTCACTGAGTGTCATTTTGAAGGCTGCACCCTCCGTAGGTTGAATTTGTTGGCCACATATGAGGGTGTCTCAAAAATGTAATCATTATAAAACTGTCTGTTATTCCTTGTGAGGCGTTTTAATCATGATTCCTTCCTTACTTTGGAAAGTAATGGTTACTTTTCTGAAATGAGACTGCTTCAGTGATGTATGAGCATTCCTCAGATACAAAATACAGTCATTGTCTGTAACATTATTTCAAGAACAGAAAACTGATTACCCTACATATATTCTCAACAATCTTGTAATTACGTATTTAGTTAAATTAGTATTAAATTATTGTAATGAAATTATTATTTGGTTCATTATTGTTATTAACATTTTATCCAAGTGAAAGAAAAGAAAACAGTTTTAAATAATATCGTTTGTGGGTACTTTGTGTAACTAACGTTAGTTGATTTCGACTCGATTTCGAGGGAGGACCCGATTTCTCACGACACCGACTTCCTGTGTTTAGCTCTAGAAAGTAAGATTCACTTTAGTGAATCAATGAATCGGTTCGTTCTTGTGACGTTTTAAAAAACGGTTCACGAACTGACCCACCTATTCTTTTGAGCTATCAAAAGTGAGAGCCTATAGCATTTTACTTTCATTTTGTTGTTACGGTTGAGTCCAAGGCTGTGTTATTTTTCTAGACACCATTGTTAGCAACTGTTAGCAGTATTGATCCCATTATTATTAATTAAGTAGGCCTACGCATCAGTAATGTTGAATATAAACACTATTAATTTAAATTATTATAAATATAAAGAATATGGTCCCCACGTCACAGTTTAACTACAAAACAAATTAATGTAAGCTAGATTTCAGTGGGGTGATTTAGAAACGGCTTGCGATCGGTTCCACCGAGTCCTAAAAAAAAAGAACCGTTTAAAATGATTCACTGGCGAATTGGACATTTCTGCAGGGTACAGGGAGCTACTGCTCCAATCCCGTCCAACTCAACATGAATTAACAGCGTGTGTCCTGCATTAGAGAAATGTTGCTATAGTAAACAAAACGGACACAGGTGTGTAGTTACGGCCGACAGCGTGAAGAGTGGGAGTGAAGAGTATTGTTACAGCAAATGTTATACAAATGAAAGATGGCGAACGACTCTCCAGCGAAAAGTCTAGTAGACATAGACCTTTCTTCACTACGGGTGAGTAGCCTGTACCGACTACATTAACCTAGCTTGTTTTCATTGTCTTTTGCAGTCGATACCGATGATTTCAGAATCCACGAACATATCGTAGTCTGTTTAAACGAGAGAAAGCGTTAAAACCATAATATTCATTTACGTTTTGTGGAATGGCCATCGTTTAGTTTCGATCTTTCCTTTGTTTGAACTCCACTAGCATAACTTACGTGTTAAATACATAGCATGGAGAGCTTTATTTGTTAAATCCGTTGTCTTTTGTTTTACTGTAGGACCCAGCCGGTATTTTTGAACTGGTCGAAGTGGTTGGAAATGGTACATATGGTCAAGTGTACAAGGTTGGTTTTTAAATCTAACTTTAAATTAATGTTTTTTGTTATTATATCGAAAAGGAACGATAAAATGTGTTCTTCAAAGCTATAAGGTCTGGTTTAAGAACATAGTATGGAGTGTTATCGAGCACACTTGTGGAAGCTGTAACTTCTTTGTCCATGATTTTGCTTTGCAGTTGTGTTTGGGATCGGAGGTTTTCAGGGTCCACGCGGGTCTTTAAAACTCTTCAATTCCGTTTCAAATTAAAATAACTTAAAGTAATAAGAGTCTTAAGTATCATAAATGGTATAAGTTCCAAAAATCATAAAGAGGTCTAATTTTGAGGCTGAAAAACAGGAATCGTGATACGGCCTAATATGACTTAAACTTCAAAAGGCTTTGATTGAATTATATTTAATATAAGTACTGCACGTTTAAATTCAAAACGCTGCGCTGTTGCAAGTTCTATGGCAGGGGTGTCCAAACCATAGACATAATAAATACCTAGACGCCTCATTGGCCGCTCGACCGCACGTCAACGGCGCCGCCATATTGGTGCGGGCAACTCTCCATAACTCTCATATCGGGACAGACGAAAACATACCTGACTCGTCGGCAGCTTGGGCATCTACAAACCGTCGCACAATAATAAAAACAGATCTCGGGGTATTATCTTTCACAGGTAAGACTGAACAGTTGTTTCTGTCTGTTTTTTGGTCATTTTTAACATTATGCTGACAGCTTAATTAGCCACCAGTGTCAGACTATTAATAGCGATATCGCTAGTAAGCTGTGAAAGCTGAGACTTTATAAGAAATCAAAGTTTAAATGAATTCTTATTAAGTTTTAACTTATATTGTAGTTAATATCATAAAGTAAATTGTGTTATGAGCACAATATGTACAGTGAGCACTTTGACAAGACATGTCAGGCTGTCAGAATAGGGATGGAGCTAAAGCATCTGTCTTTAATTTCACTACTCATTTACAAAGAGTAAGTTTATCATCACTAGATTATAAGGATTTCATAGCTTATCATAAAACTGTGGACTGATTAGCCTATATATTTTTTCTTTTTTAGCCAACTGCAAACAGGACAACGCAAGCCTTAAGGAAAGCTGAAGAAAGCCTGTTCTCTGCATTTCCAGGAGACTAGCCTAATGTTGTATTTGTAGTTAAAACACAGAATAGCCCTGAATGAATGGCCAGAATGACCCTGATCATATTCAAACCACTCTCTCCCCCCGGAAAACACACTTCCAGGAGCATTTTGTAACCTTTGTAAGGGTAATTTTTATAACAATATAATTACCTTATTAAATGTTTCTGTCGTTTTTGTCAAATATTTAAATATAACCAGTTTCTTCAGTCAATCACAATACTATAGACTGCATTTAAAATTATTTACACAGGCTGTTTAATGCTGATCATGTACTGTATGTGCATTTACACAAAAACTGCATAATGTAAATAGCCTAGAAATTAAAAACACAGGAACTCATTAGTGAGTGAAGCTGCAATATCATGACACGACCATTGTTAATTATTGCTCTTTATGTTGTAATAATGATTATTCATTTTGATTAATAGAAAGTTTTTTTGTGGGGAGCATGTCATATTCTGGTCTGTGTTAAACATAACTATACTTTGACATTTTGTTGTCCAGCGTAAACTGCACACACTCACGCCCCAAACATTCCTATGTAGTAACATATATTAAAAAATAAACAACTGTTTCAAAATTTGTGTTTTCTGCATGGGTGTGTGTAATTTGCATTGTAGAGCAAAATGTCAAACTTTGTCAAGATGTTTACATTATTTTACTCATTAATTGAAAAAAAACATTATACAATATAGGAAAATCTTGAGGGAAGCAGTGGAGAATTAGTATTTATTAGTCAGGTTTTGACGTCACAACTAATATATATATATATATATATATATATATATGTATATATATGTATGTATGTATGTATAATACTCAAGGAGCTCATTAATTAAACACAATTTGGAATTCATGACAAACATTTTTGGCTTGTCATTAGTTGTCTTTTTTTAATAATTATTACACAAATACCATTATAAAACTGCACTTTTCACGATTATTTAATTTACTATTAATTTATTCTTCATTATTGTCTATTCTGTATTATTCCACCCATGATATTACATATTCTACTTGCTATTATTCATCTATTGTTATTCATTTATTTATTATGGTAGTACACATATAATTTGTGCTATTATAAACCTATTATATCACTTATGTTATTGTGCTGTTGTACTCGCTTTTTATATTATTCACTTTACTGCAACTTGTACTACATATACTTTTTAATATTATGTATCACTTTTACTATATTTTTACTGTGCACTGTATCAGTGCATATTAGTTTACCCCTGTAACTGTAAGTTTTACTGGATCCATAAAGGATTATCAGTTACATTTGTTATTGTTTGTTGTGGAGTTTATATCTGTATAGAGTGCTATGAAAATAAAAACAGACTACCAGTCTGTCACTTTTTGATTTGTATTCGCAGTATTTCAAAGGGAATGAGCTGTGTTCTGACCTGAGGCACAATAAAAGCTAAAATGGTGGGGTTGAAGACAGAGAAAGCAATGAAACAACTTAATTTCATTTAATGTACATTAAAATTACATTACATGTATATATCACAGTTATACTACATTAATATTAGAATTGTTAACCGAAAAAATCAACCAAATCAACACGAGTGTAAGTGTGAGCTTTCACAATTTCTTAAGAAAATTAATAATTTTCCAAGCCTAACTAAATAACTGGAGGCAGAGTTATTTTTAACTCCATGTAGATCACAAACCACTAAAATCGGTTGATAAATGTAAACGTTATCGTGTTTTTATCCCGAAAAAAACGCAGCTCCCCCGTTTACCTCTATTTGTTTTTAAGGCATTCTTGCCCTCTCAAACATGGCGGACGTGTTGACGTATCGCAGCAACGGCTCAAAGCGGCCAATGAGGCGTCTAGGTATTTATATGTCTATGGTCCAAACTAGGTCCTGGAGGGCCGGTGTCCTGCAGAGTTTAGCTCCAATTTGCCTCAACACACCTGCCTGGAAGTTTCTAGTATGCCTAGTAAGACTTGATTAGCTAGTTCAGGTGTGTTTAAAGGAACACTCCACTTTTTTTGGATATAGGCTCATTTTACAACTCACCTAGAGTTAAACAGTTGAGTTTTACCGTTTTTGAATCCATTCAGCCGATCTCTGGGTCTGGCAGTAGCACTTTTAGCTTAGCATAGATCATTGAATCGGATTAGACCATTAGCATTTGGTCATCAAAAATGACCAAAAAGTTTCGATAATTTTCCTATTTAAAGCTTGACTCTTCTGTAGTTACATCGTGTACTAAGACCGACCGAAAATGAAAAGTTGCGATTTTCTAGGCCGAAATGGCTAGGAACTATACTCTCATTCTGGCGTAAAAATCAAGGAACTTTGCTGCCGTACCATGAGTGCAGCAGGCGCAGTGATATTGCGCAGCGCCTGAAAGTAGTCCCCAGCTAGGCGCAGGAAAAATATCGAAACTCTTTGGTCATTTTTGAGCGCGACGCTAACGGTCTAATCAGATTCAAATATCTATATTAAGCTAAGCTAAAAGTGCTACCGCCAGACACGGAGATCAGCTCAATGGATTCAAAAACGGTAAAACTCAACTGTTTAACTCTAGGGGAGTTGTAAAATGAGCCTATTTCCAAAAAAAGTGGAGTATTCCTTTAATTAGAGTTGGAGCTAAACCTCCAGGACCGAGTTTAGACACCCCTGTTCTACGGTCTCGTGGTAGTCTCGTGTAGCCAGACTGACGACTGAAGGTCTGGAATCTATGTTAGCTTTCATTGGCCAAGGCCCGCCCATGAGGCCGTTTGACCGACATGTCAAACAACCAATCACAGTTCGTTTCGTTCAGCGTCACGTTTCAGGGTGTGGAAATGTCGCCACAATAGCAGACCGGTGTGTAGGGATGGGTATCGTTTACATTTTAACCGATACTGCTTATCGATACCGATACTTATGATACTGTTATCGATACTATTTGGTGCAAAAAGATATGATGTGAAAAGTTGTTAAAAATTTCTGGTTATTTTATTACTGCTGAACTTTAGCAACTGTATTAAAGTTCTTCAGTCAGGAGCAGGGAGTTATTTTTGTCTTTTGTGTTTTATTTTATTAAAGCTGCAGTCCGTAACTTTTACCTCTTTGTCACCCTCTATGTTTAAAAACCTGGAATTGCAGTTTCTTGCGGAATTATCTTCCGTGCACGGGGTTGTAATCCGGTGTTCCGGCACGGCTCCAGCGCGGATGAATCTAATGTTTTGAGGTGAATGTGTAGTTGTCAGTCACTGCACCGGTGTGGATATTTACTGTACTTCGCAATCACAGATTCCAGCCTATGTCTTGGAATATATGACCCAAATCAGAATTTTCACCGTATATTGCCATCTGAACAAGTAACAAGTCTGCCCCGTTTGTTCTGCCCAACTGAGGAAAAAATCATTACAATAAATCACGCTACCAATGGTGATTAAAGCTAAAGATCAGTTAGCTCATATCACATAACTGTGCAAAGTATTATCATGGTTATACTTTGTTCTCAAATTATTAATGTTAACAACCTCAGCATTGTGTGACTATGACTATAGTATATGCGTGTAGATTTCAATTTTTGTACAGTCTAATATTTAATTGTCATACCATTCAAATTTCATATTAAGAAATTCTTTTAATGCAAAAAGCAAATTAATCTTCCTTCAAACTGGTTCTATTTAAAATACAAAAACTTGTGTAATCCCACGTTGGCTATCTGTAATCAGAAGCACATTTAAAACTGGAATATAATTTAATTTCAGTCACATGTGTTTCATAAACACAATCCTTTCTGGATTACAATACGCCATCAAAATGATAAGTTTAATTATTCTAGCTGCTGTGAGAAAAGGCTATAAATCAGGGGTGGGGAACGTTGATCCTGGAGGGCCACTCTCCTGCAGAGTTTAGCTACAACCCTGAAAAACCCTGGAGAAAAAAAAAAACCTAACTGCATCCTGAAGACCTTGATTAGCTGGTTCAGGTGTGTTTGATTAGGGTTGGAGCTAAACTCTGCAGGGACACCGGCCCTCCAGGATCAACGTTCCCCACCCCTGCTATAAATGATCCGCCACCTGCAGAATCCTCACGTGCTATAGCCTACTAGCCAGGAAAATTTCTTTGTTTACAGACGTGACATAATGACGCAGTGCCATGCTCGAATTTCCTGCGGAAACCTATCCGTACCACTCAAATTAGAAAACATTATTATAAGCTAACCGTTGTGAATCGGGCTAAAGTAAGGCGGTAGTTTTGAACACTGGCTGGTTATGTATTTTCTCAAATATTGATTTCGGATAATTTTTAACCAAAAAAAAGTTACGGACTGCAGCTTTAACATTAAAGGAATAGTTCACCCATAAATGAAAATGGTCATTTACTCACTCTCAGGTTGTTTTAAACCCGAATGAGTTTCTTTCTTCTGTTAAACATAAAAGTATTATTTTGAAGAATGCATTAATTTTTATTCTTGTGCTGAACACAAAAGAAGATATTTTGAAGAATGTGGGTAACTGGTCCCCAGTGACTTACTTGTTGTTTTTTGTTTGTTTGTTTTTTTACATTAGCTCTATTGTTTATAATACATTATGTATTCTAACAGTTTTGTTAAATAAAACCATATGATTTCTTGCTTTTGATACTTTATTTGAACTAATTATTATTGCATCATTGCTATTATATATGTATTTTAAGTCATTTTAAAAGCTATTGTTCACTTACATCTATTTTTATTACCACAAAAAATATATTATAATTATAGGGCCCTATGAAATCCGTTTTATTTCCAAATTCAGTTTGTTCATTTTCATTTTTCTATACTCTACTTTAATGGTTAAATTAAATTTTATTAATCAAAAAGCCTGTCTAATTAATTGAGTTTTACAATTTTATCTTTACCAAATTCTGTTTTCCATTATTTTCTGGATTCCATTTTAATGGTTCCATTCATTTTTTTTTCTTTTTCTTTTTTCTTTTTCAGAGATACTGCACATTTAAATTTTTCACGTAAATAAATTCTGGTAAATAATATTTCTGGTAAATACTCCTTTATTTAAAATACTGATTATAATTTTATTATTAGACTAGAACACGTGGATATGTTGTCTTTCTTACACTATAATACTGAACTGATTTCAGTGATTTGGACTGAGAGATGGACACTTGCTTCTTGCACTCTATGTTGCACTTTACTTATGCTTTAAAAAAGGATTTCATAGAAATTTGGATTTAATTTGGTTTAATAAAATATTCTTAAGTAAAATTGTTGATTTTTTTGTGTGGGAAATTAATCGTTTAGATCAGTGGTTCTCAACCTTTTTTTCCACCGGGCCGCACTATGGTTCAAGTGCAAGTCTCACGGGCCGCACGCATGTCATTTACATATTACGTCATCAATACAAACCAACCAGATTTATAATATTATTTATAGCCTAAATATTATGATATCTAAACGATTACATTTATTGAAGTAAATAAATAAATAATTCTACTCACCATTAATAAAACACCTGATGCTGTCGGGAGCTGACCAATTTTGTGAAATTCTGCTCGAAAGGAGTAACAGCACAATGAAGTTGTGATTGTAAGTTGCAGTCTGTGACTGAGACGCGCACGGAAGCGTGACGTGACGCGCGACAGTGCAGACAGTGTGCTACAAATGTAGCCTATGTTGATCCAAATATGAAAAGCATTTTCGAATTTAATAATCTGAGGTTCTCTCCAGAGATGTTTTGTCACATTTCTGTAATTAAGGATGATTGCTGCATAGCCTATGGTGTTTCTTTTTACCTGAACATCTTCAAGTGAGTGGCGCGGGGCAAACCGAAAGTCCAGCACTCTCTTCACTGCTGATGCTGCGACGATCTTTTTGAATGCGTTCCTTCGCTGGCATTTTCCACATTTCGTTTTCTCCCTTAACAAATTTGTCCATTCTGATGCTCAATTTTACAGAACTAATGGCTGCTGATGACTATTTGAATCGAATTCTGCCAGATTGCGCGCTTGTAATGTTCGTTAAATGCGTAACATTAATTACGTGAGTACATAGATCTGCTCATGTCTGAAAATAATATGAAAAACAAAATTATTTTACATAAAAACATTATAGCTTATATTTGTTTAGTACATTTTTAAATGAATGTAAAACCTAAAATGAATTGTAAAACTGAAAGATATTTTTTTAATTGTGTTCAACCTGCAACATTCAGCATGGTGAGCCGCATTTGGATTCGTGACGGGCCGCATGTTGAGAACCACTGGTTTAGATTAATCGATTAATCGATAAATTAGTCGATAGATTAATCGAAATAAAAATAGTCGTTAGTGGCAGCCCTAGGACATTCACAAGTAAATATGACATTAAAACAATACTTGCCCATTTTGATAGATTGTGAAAAAATATGTAGTAGGTTGACAATGATGTCGCTGATTAGAATTTGCCAAAAATAACTTTATTGCACATGTAATTAGAAATTTATTGAACGCGGAAATGTGTGAATGTTGTGAATGTGCGAATATAAAACCAACTTTATTTTGTTTAGGGACTGGGACTCCAGGCGAGTACTGAGCTAATAAGTTTGCACTCGATACATCCTCGATATCAAGAACACATCCTGGGTGCTTCTCAATTCTTATTTGTGCATCCTCGTTTCCTTTCCTTGCATCCTTTCCTCGCATCTTAGCTCCACCCTTTCAGGATGCGAGGGAAGGATGCACGGAAAAGATGCGAGGACGGAGGAATTTAATCAAGTGAAATGATATATCCTCGCTCCCTTTAGCGTCGCTTCAGAGCGTCATCAGCTGCGCAAAATGGATCTGCCCTTATGTTGTTAAAGTTTGTTTTTTAAGACATTCAAAATAAATATTAATAAAGCAAGATGCAAAAAAAAAAAAAGCAAATTTATTTTAAAGTACCCGAGACACGAGGCTGCTAATACCGAACCCGACCCGTGTCCGAGGCACTCTTAGAAGTTTTGGACCCGAACCCTCTCGGGTCGGACCTCGGGTTTTCGGATCCAAGTGGACCCGTGAAATAGGGCTGCACGATTAATCGAATGCGATTGCCATGCACATTTTGTCAGTAAAGCAGGCTCTGTAATCAACAGTAAATCTCCATCACCTGCTTTCAGATGGAGCAGCATTTACTACACAGAGCTGTAGTTCACTGACAAGTCACGCAAAGAAATCACAGTCGATATTATTGCACGATTATGAAATCGAAGAAATCGTTTGCGATAATGACATAATAATGTTTGCGTAGCTTCTCAGTGAACTGCGGCTCTGTGTAGTAAATGCTACTCTATCTGAAGGCATGTGAAAATACCACATTTAATAACATGTTTTTACTCCAAACTCACTTCGTAACGTCAGTCGAGTGTTTGAAATAAATCCTTCTGTGAGATGATGTGGCTTCTTACACAGAATAAGCCACACAACATATTTCATAGTATTCTAAGCAGTGATAAAGGCATTGCATTATAAATGTACTTTATTATAATGAAAATTCTAATAAGAACTCAGATAAACCATATATTGTCATAGTCGTGTGTTTATTAGTCACTTTGAATCAATAAAAGCAATTAAATCTTCTGTTTATCCAGCTACCGCTTCCAGCTACCCATTTCCTGGGTTTCTTCTGTGAGGCGTATTTGGAGTTTCCACACGAGAGCGCCCTCTGGCCTTCACAGAACCGTGCTTCACTGAAAGATACGCATGACAATCGCAGCTTCTGTCTAATCGCGATGTCGATTTCATTTGGATTTATCGTGCAGCCCTACCGTGAAGACCTCTACAACACTCATTAATTTAACCAATCAAAGACCTCTGGAAGGTTGTACCAGCCCACTTGGAGCTGAAGTCCAACCCATTTGGAACTGGCTCTGACCCCCATTTATTTTTATTTTTTTCAGAACAGTTTGCAATCAGTGAAAACCCAAGCGATTGCAAATGATAAATTACTTTGGTGTTGTTGTTTAGTTAACCTGACCCACATGGGTGGTGACTGTTAATTAGGGTAAACGTATCTATTAAGCCAGGGGTGCCCAATCCTGCTCCTGGCGATCGACTGTCCTGCAAAGTTCAGCTCCAACTCTAATCAAACACACCTGCCTTTAATTTTCAAGCGATCCTGAAGACCTTAATTAGTTGCTTCAGGTGTGTTTGATTAGAGTTGGAGCTGAACTTTGCAGGACAGTCGATCGCCAGGTGCAGGATTGGGCACCCCTGTATTAAAGGAGTCATATGATGTGATTTCAAGTTTTCCTTTCTCTTTGGAGTGTTACAAGCTGTTTGTGCATAGATAAGATCCCTGAAGTTGCAAAGACTAAAGTCTCAAAACCAAAGAGATATTCTTTATAAAAGTTAAGACTTGTCCACGCCCCCCTAAAACGGCTCATTCAAACACGCCCCCACATGTCTACGTCACGATGTGGGGAGATTTTCATAACACCGCCCAAATGTATACGCAATGAAAAGGCAGAACTATTATTCTCGCTGTAGTATTGTTGCTGCCGCCGGCACCATGTCGTGGAGACGCTGTTTCATTGAGAAAGCAAAACTACTTTGTTTGGGCTTCCAAAAGAGGACACAACTAGAAATCAGTGGTTAAGTTGTTAACAACACTGTTCCAGAACAGTACAATGCAAATATTCGAGTGTGTGCAGCACATTTTACGGAGGACTATTTCCTGAACCTGGCAGGAGAGTAGCCTACAATGCTGGCTTGCTCAAAGGCTGTTTCCATAAAGTGGGGCAATTCCAACTTTGCAAGGACAGTCTGGCGCTTCTGACTCACAGCCTGTAAGTACGTTTCTGCTACTGACGATTCAAACATGAGTTTTGAGCTATGTAGAATAGCTCTTGTTGTTTGTCGTTTCTCCGATCACAAATAGGGATGCATCGATCCGATACTCAGGATCGGTATCGGGCTCCGATCCGGCCATTTTCTGCGGATCGAGTATCGGTGAGACGAGACCGATCCAAATCCGATATTGTGCATATACTATTGTGTTATTGTTAAGCCCCACGAAAGCACAAAAGCATTATAAAGCACCATAAAGTCAAAGTCCAAGTGTTCTGAAGCCGTTCCATAGTCTAATATGAGGTACAGATGAATATTTAAGTCGTTAAATTCAAGTTCTGGTAAACTCTTCTCTCTGCTGCGGCTGTCTGTCATCCTCCATTCAGCGTTCAAACTGCGTGTTGCGTTCAGTTACTACAGTCAAAACAATGAAACTCTCTTCAAGAGCCTCAATAACTGAGATTTAAAACCGTTAAAAGAAAAGGCTCATTAAACTATCGCACAGATTTAATAAGCTACGCATCAATATCTCTTTCCTCTGTGCTTTGAACTTCTCTATCCGGAGCTGCGCGCTGTGACTCCGTGCTGCTTCAAACGCATCATTCTGCGCACGGGAAGCGCATAAGCACTTTTGTGCCGCTCTCTATTGGAGCTTTTTTTTTATTATAATACATTTGCGCAATGAAATATTTATAGCGTTTCTTGTACTGTCCTATCAAGGCTATTAATAATCTAATGTATAGCACCGTAATGGAGGCAGCAACATATGATAGATAGGACTCCTCTATCATATGTTGCTGCCTTCATTACTGTGCTATATATTTAAAAGAAATGTCTTTTAATTTTGTAGTTTATATTTATAAATAAATACATTTACTTGTTTTCATTAATGTATTCTACAACAATGCAAAGAGCAATGTGTAACATTTTACCAGATTTAGTCCTTCACATATTCACTTTTATTTGTTCCCCACTAAATAATGTTATTTCACTAAATGTTTAGATTTTATAAAATTGTGCACTCATGATTTTTCTAGAATAACTTTTGCTGCTAAATTATCCACTAACCTAGTTTATAATAGTATTTTTGTCATAGATTATGAATGGGCCTGTTTACACCTGGTCATTTCATGCGTTTTCGCTGATCAGATATCTATCTGATTTGTTAAAACGTTTCCATTTACACTTGGCCACATAAATGTGTCTTCACAAAATGGATATAAATCCGATCTTCAATTCCCGCGCTATATTTCAATTTAACGAAGTTCACGTCGACAAAATCAAAAGCGCTGCATTTTATTAATTATCAGCTCATTTCAAGATCAAAGACCGCAATAGGGAGAGTGTGCGGCATCAGCACTGGAAAGATAAGTTTGTCTTATACTTTTAATGAAGATGATTGTGTGTTGACCGTCTGCATCTTACTGTGTTTCATTCGTGGCAGTTTGCGCGTCTGCTTGCTGAAGAGATACTCAGCTACTCGTCCGCGGCGATGCGTGTTGCATTACCGCAGTTAGGGCTGCACAATTAATCGAATTTCTAATCGCGATTACGATTATGGATGCCACGATTACATAATCCTTCAAAGCCGCGATTATAAAAAATAAATAATTAAAAATGCCCACTTGCATTATTCTGTGTGCTTAAGAGGTGTTTGCAGCGCGGGGTTTAACAAACTCAAACACACTGGATAAAAGACATTTTGTGTAACTGATAGTCGTTGGCGCCACACTGACCTTTTATCCGCGCGCCTCAAAAGAAAACAGCGCAGCGCAAGCTTAGAGCATATGCGTTTATTACAGTGACCCTGCAGTCGCGATCACGCGCTAAACAACGCTGTGAAATCCAGTAAGAAGCACTCGAGTTCAGCGCAGAGTTCTCCAGTACAAATCATGTCTCTTTAAACTAGTTTAAAGCCAAATAAATCTGAGCTGTTATTCTCATCAACACATGCAGAAAGCAGCAGATCCAGTTAGAAGACGTTTCAATCCACAAATCACCCACATTTACCATAGTTTTACTGTAGTAACACTAAGGTTAACAATGGTATGGTGGCAGAAAAGTAGGATATTCATATTGAGTATTATTAATTATTAATATACTAAATATTTTAAAGGAGTAATGGAATATAATTACATTATTTTGTTAATTATTCTCTCAGTTCATGTGGATTTGTAATTGACTGAATGTCTTTAGGCTTATGTTTTTCAATGCAGACACCATAGAAACCATATAGTTACGCTACTTTTTTTTACCATGGTAATGAGGTGCTGTACTTTTGGTTATGTATAAAAGATGAGGCTGTTCTATCAGTTTTCACAATGGTACTGTCAAATGTACATCTGCATCCCAACTCAAGCTCCTGCTACTCTGAACTCAAGCTCCTGTTCTAATGTACATTTCTAGGAGACAAAACTTGTAATATTACATGTTCAGTGCTACCAAATCAGCTGCTGGTGCCACTGCTCTCCAATGTTAGTCTGGAGCCCTGATCATATATATTGTATTGTAAAATATTCTGTTTAATTGTAAATGAACTATATAGCTTTAGTAAACCATTTTTTTCTTTTAGTTTTAGTATAACATTATTATACCATGCATAATTTGACCTTTTTTTGTTTAAAGAAGAAACCAAACCAATGTATAGTTGACATTTGAGGCTCAATGCTATATAAAAGCAATAAAAGTTCAGGAAGAGTGTTTTCAGTCTTTTTTTATATATATATATATATATATATATTTGTATAAAAATATGGCATGCAGCTTTAAACAATGGCATAAATCTGTTAAAAATAATCGTTATTAATAATCGCAATTACAATATCAAGGGAATAATCGACAATTATGATTTTTGTCATAATCGTGCAGCCCTAACCGCAGTCATATCTGAATGTCATATAGCCTATAACACGGTCTCACACGTTTATTATTTTTACATTTTGGGAGGAGTAAAATTCACATATGTGGTTTCAACAACCAGATGCATTTACACATGTCCAGTTTCGTCTGGAATGCGGCCCAGACCACCTCCTGAAGTGTTTTGAGCGATCGGATTTATATTACAAAACGCATGAAGTGACCAGGTGTAAACAGCCCCTATATATTTTTTCATGTTATTTTTCATTAAAATGAAGTTGTCTAGTAGATTGTGTTTAACACACAAAAGAGTGACACAGAAGTAGGCTATAGAAACTACATTGATAAAAAAAATAAAAATAAAAAACTGCGCTAGGATCGGATCGGATCGGAATTGGCCGATACTCAGAATTTTCTGGATCGGATCTGAAAAAATGGTATCGCTGCATCCCTAATCACAAATGCAGACATGGTAATGTTTACGCGACGCGTAAAAAGACAGTATAAGTCATTATAATCAGTAATTATGTCCCCACTGGATGCAACAAATGCTTCGTTTGTAATAGGTTTTTATTGTTTTAGTCTTGTCGGTGTTAGGAAACGCCATCACAATATGGTGAGGGGCGTAACATTTGTCACACGCTTGAGGTATTCGGCAAATCACAACGCACTGGATAGCTGGCCAATCAGAGCACGCCTCGCTTCTCAGAACGATGAGCTTTGTAAAAATCGATGCATTTCAGAAAGGCGTTTCAAAGGTCGCTTTGTCGCGTCCAGTGTAGACAGACCGCGACACTGTCCTGTCGCATCCGGTGTAGACACGGTGTAAGCATTCTTTTGTTCTGCAGACGTTTTCATCTTTTGTTTTTATCGCCATCTGTCGTCGCTCGGCTAATGTCCGTCCTGTGCACTGATGAGTGCTCTCTCCTCTGCATCATGAGTAGACATGCCCCTTACTGCTGATTGGCTACAAGTTTGTTTTGGTACTCTGCCCCTGACTCACCCAATAATGAAAATTAGCCTGTCTTTTACTCACCATCGAGGCACCCTAGGTGTATATGACTTTCTTCTTTCAGACGAATCCAGTCGGAGTTACAGTATATTAAAAATTGTCCTGGCTATTCCAAGCGTTATCATTGCAGTGGGTGGGTGTTTCTGTTGAACAGTCCAAAAGACGTCAAATAAAGCGTGCGCATCCATAATAAAACATGCCTCACACGTTTCCAGGTCATGAATAAAGGCCTCCTGTAGTGAATCCATGCATTTTTGTAAGAAATATTTCAAACGTAATAAACACTTCTCTCTCATTTCATCTAACTGTCATAAGCGGAAGCTGTTCCGGCGGGCTGTTGAACAGAAACACCCGCCCACTGCAATGATAATGCTTGGAATAGCCAGGGCAATTTTTAATAGAACTCTGATTGGATTCATCTGAAAGAAGAAAGTCATATACACCTAGGATTAGGGATGCAACGATACCATTTTTTCAGATCCGATCCGATCCAGAAAATTCTGAGTATCGGCCAATTCTGATCCGATACCAGCGCAGTGCTTTTTTTTTTCAATGTAGAATTTATATACTTCTGTGTGTCACTCTTTTGTGTGTTAAACACTATCTACTAAATATAGACAACTTCATTTTAATGAAAAATAGCATGAAAAATATATCATAATCTGACAAAAATACTATTATAAATTAGGTTAGTGGATAATTAGGTTAGTGGATAAAAGTTATTCTTGAAAAATCATGAGTACACAATTTTGTAAAATCTAAACATTTAGTGAAATAACATTATTTAGTGGGGAACAAATAAAAGTGAATACGTGAAGGACTAAATCTGGTAAAATGTTACACATTGCTCTTTGTTTTGTTGTAAAATACATTAATGAAAACAAGTAAATGTATTTATTTTAGGGGTGTCAACTTTAACGCGTTAACGCGTTTATAGTTTTTTTACGCAAATGAATCGTTTGATAAGGTTTGACCCCAACTTCTTCCCGTCATCGCAGCGCGGAAGGTTATCTATCAGTGTGTGATGAGGGTACAGCGAACAGTGTTGCCAGGGTAGCGGCTGTGGCACAAGTGGCCGTGGGCTATTTTGAAAATACAGTCGCGGGAAAAATTACAGAGCCGAGGGTTGCGGTTTTTTGGGCTAATGTACTTTTATAATCTACCGCGGCCGCCCAAAGTGTATATAGACAAATAAAAACTAAAATAGATCCTTTTACTAATGTGTATCATACTTGGAATGTACACCTGGCAACTTCAGAACGGAGAGGCACTTGTAACATCACAAACAACGTGAGTTTCAGCCAGAGCATACAACACAGCAGAAATAAACATGACAACAGCCACTATAGATTATATAAGATAATAAACACACGATTACGATAGGATATGGTTTCTATGTGATTTTCTTGAGATGAATATGTCACTTGCATCTGAAATGCTCATTTTTGCAGCGATATAAAAGGCTATAAAAAGCATATTTTAACAACAGTAAACGACCAAATTCCACATGTGATCGCAAAAGGAGGTTATTACAAACACTCGATGCTGGTTTGAAGTGAGTTCTGAGTAAAAGTGTACTATTAATCTCATAAATTGTCTTATGGAGCATGATGCTAATGTAAGCTCTTATGCACCTGCAGAGCAGGTCCAGTTATTCTTCATAATGCATTTTGTCATAATACTTCACGTAAGGTCGCAAGAAAATGTTTTGTTGTATTTATTTAGAAATACTTTTGATAATAGTTGGGTAAATGTATCCTAGGATTGAAGCGATGTGGCTTGGTAAACGTTTTATTGCCAGTATAAAGACTGATAATGGCTGAATAAAAACAAAAGAATAATAAGGATTGTCTCATACCTGGCGGAGGTGTGAAAGGTTATGTTTCCTTAAACTAGTTTGTCATGCATTTCTTTATTTCAACACATTTACAGGTAAATCCTAGTATTTAAAATTTGTGATTAATCATGATTAATCACAGTCCATGACTGTGATTAACGCGATTACATTTTTTAATCGATTGACAGCACTAATTTATTTATAAATATAAACTATAAAATTAAAATACATTTCTTTTAAATGTATAGCACAGTAATGAAGGCAACATATGATAGATAGGAGTCCTATCTATCATATGTTGCTGCCTCCATTACTGTGCTATAAATTAGATTATACTACGGGGCCGTTGAATGCTTGAATCTGATTGGCTGACGAACGTTCTAAGGTGTGTAATTATTTTCAGGGAAATGCACGGCGAACATAGTTCCAGGCACAGCATTATATGTCCATATCACTTCGCCAAATGATTTGCGTTATTTCAAAGGTCCTTACAGCCTAAAACAGCAAAAGAACCAAAACCCACAACTACACTGGCCAAACAAATAAATATAGTAAACAAAAGGATAAAAACGACAGATCATATCCATGTTTTTGCCTCGAAATTACGCATTATGTACAGGGGCGCGGGAACAGGGGGTGCTGAGGGTGCTGCAGCACCCCCTGTTTTTTTCTGTGGGCAACTGTAAACTGTTGTGAATAAAAAAAGAATAATATACAGTGCCCTCCACTAATATTGGCACCCTTGATAAATATGAGCAAAGGCGGCTGTGAAAATAAATCTGCATTGTTTATCCTTTTGATCTTTCACTCAATAAATTCACAAAATTCCAACCTATCATTGAAGTAAAACAATTGAGAGTGGGGAGAAAATCTCATGATGAAATAAATGTTTTTCGCCAATGAATGTTGGCCACAATTATTGGCACCCCTAGAAATTCTTATGAGTAAAATATCTCTGAAGTATATTCCCATTCATATTTACATTTTTTAGCACACCAGGGTGACTAGGAGCATGAAATTGTCCAGCCATGACTTTCTTTTCCACAGGATTATAAATATGAGGAACACAAAGGTTAAATTCCCTTAATCATCCATCACAATGAGAAAAAACGTGTGAATTGTGAAGAACAAGATTGTTGAGCATCACAAAATAGAAAGTGGCTGTAAGAAAAGAGTTAAAACATTGAAAATCCCCATTTCCACCATCAGGGTAATAATTAAGAGGTTCAATCAACTAAAGATGTTAAAAATCTGCCTGAAAGAGGACGTTGTCTATATCGTCCTAATGCACGGTGAGGAGGAGAGTTTGAGTGGCAGATTCCAAGGATCACAGTGGAGAATTGCAGAGATTGTTGAGTCTTGGGGTCAGAAACCTAAAAAAAAAAAAATCAAACATCCCCTATATCACCACATGTTGTTTGGGAGGGTTTCAAGTAAAAATTGTCTCACTCATCCAAAAACAAACTCCAGCAAATTCAGTTGCACTGGAACTTCAAATGGCAGGCTTCTATGACTGAAAAAA
The DNA here is from genome assembly GCA_027422415.1 of Schizothorax lantsangensis. Classification (NCBI taxonomy): domain Eukaryota; kingdom Metazoa; phylum Chordata; class Actinopteri; order Cypriniformes; family Cyprinidae; genus Schizothorax; species Schizothorax lantsangensis. The sequence goes on from CM049841.1 coordinate 22,094,668, forward strand.
TAATTTTAGTACAGTTAGACACGATCTTTAGCCTGTTTTTATGAGCATGTAGCATGCATGGCAAGAGAAAAAATTTATCTTATAATGGGCCGTGTTTGGATCTTCCACCAGGACAACAATCCAAAACAAACATCAAAATAAACACAAAATGGGTCACTGAGCACAAAATGAATCTTTTACCATGGCTGTCTCTGTCCTCTGACCTGAACCCTACAGAAAATGAGTGAGGTGAACTGAAGAGAAGAAGTAATAACATGGAGCTGTGAATCTGAAGGATCTGGAGAGATTCTGTATGAAGAAAATGGTCTCTGATCTCTTGTCAGGTGTTCTCCAAACTCTTCAGGCATTATAGGAGAAAACCAGAGCTGTTACCCTGGAAAAGGACATTCAATAATTGGGTGCAAAATTGTGGCCAACATGAAATAGTGAAAGCATTTATTTCACAATGAGATTTTCTCCCCACTTTCAATGCTGACAATGTTTATTTCGCATATTTATGACACCTGTATATACTGTATATATATTATATATACTGCTTGAATTATTTGACTAATTCAATAATTCAAATCAAATCACGATGTGTATTATTAACCAATCAGATTTGTTGTTGCCGATTACAACGCGTAACTAAGGTTGCCTTGAGGGACGTAATTTCAGTTAGACACGAAGCCATGAGCATGTAGCAAAAGAGAATTTATGAGTTTGCTCGTGAGGGAGTTTATCAGCGTCACTCCAGAGCGCAAAGCCACGTTTGGAGTTCCAAAGTCTTCATAAGGTTAAATGCTGACTGTTATTTCGCATATATGACACCGTGTGCTTGTTAACTACTGTATGCCATGCAGAATATTTGTATAATATTTATTAGTCTTTCTGGTTGTTATTTGTGATATATTATGTGTTATCATTATAATCTTAAAAACAGCAGAGGGGTTTGCAGAATGTGGCCCATTCCTTTAAGTCTGCTTTAGTGGTTGGCCTGGTTTAGCCAGTCGTTGCTGTATCTGTCACTTGCATTGAATCGGCTGTAGAGTAAAACTTTAGTGTTCTTATAGTCCATCTGCTCTCATCTCTCTCTCTCTCTCTCTCTCTCTCTCTCTCTGGTGGACTGTTTACCAAAGTTTGTAGAAATTTGGGGTGTTAATGAGGTATTGTGTACGTGTTATACGAAAACAATGAAATGATGTTTACTTTTTAAACGTGTAAAAAAATAGTTTTGAATGAAGTGTGAATAGTTGCGTAACTTAAGAGAAATGTTATAATAAAGACTCATTTAAACATTTCTATGGTTGCTCCGATGTTTATAACATTTAGTTTACATTGGCTATTTTGCTATCTATTTCTATGTGCTCTTCGACATATTTATCATTTGCCCATTAATTTAACAGTTGTAAGAATTAAAGTTATCAAAGTTATTAAACTGATGCAGGGCTATTTGATGCGCGCGTCGCACACATCCTGCCAAATCACGCACGCAGCACTGCCAATGCTTGCTTTTATGTTTGTGAATGTTATGTTTGTGTTGTGGGATCTGTAGGTTGTGGCTTAAAAGCGGAACATGGGGAAATCATAGATGTACTGGGGGAAAAAAAACGTTTTAAACTTTTTTTTTTTTTTTTTTTTTTTTTTGGTTCTCAGCGATATGAGTCTTCCCCTTCTCCCAAAACAGCTTATAGCTACCTATTAAAATAGTTCAGTTTTGTATGTAATGGAAAAGTGATTAGGCTATGTTTCGTTTTTGTTTTATTTTGTTTTTGTTTTAGTCTGTTTTTTTCTTCATAAAGTTAATTTAGAAAAACCTTGGGAGCATTTTTTGTTCGTTAAATGTTTTTTTTTTCTTTTAAGCAACGACCAAGCGGTCAGCGTCAGAGTTGATCGCCTATGTTTGATTAATTTAGCCTTATCAAATCATCACGACTTGACTAAAATAAAATCTAAAGGCAAGGCAAGGCAAGGCAAGTAAAATCGATAGATAGGCCTAAAAACAAGGAATAAAAATAATAAAAACAGTTTTAAAAAGTTATAGAAATTGATTTAAAATGAAAATTAAAACAGTTAGCATATCACAGTGTTAGTTTAAATGTTTAATTTATATAAATGTGCGGTTCCAACTGTTAGACGCATATCCAACAGTTTGTGTGGCTTAGCATATCTGCAATGTATTTAGGTCCTAGGCCATTGAGTGACTTATAAACGAGTAAAAGTACTTTAAAATCAATCCTAAATGTAACTGGAAGCCAGTGTAAGGACCTGAGGACTGGTGTGATATGCTCAGATTTTCTGGTTCTAGTCAGAATCCTGGCAGCAGCGTTCTGGATGAGCTGCAGCTGTCTAATGGTCTTCTTTGGAAGGCCGGTGAGGAGACCATTACAATAATCCACCCTGCTGGTGATAAAGGCATGAACAAGTTTCTCCAAGTCGTGACTGGAAACAAAACATCTAATTCTTGCAATGTTTTTGAGATGATAGTATGCTGATTTAGTTACTGCTTTGACATGACTACTAAAACTAAGGTCTGTCTCCAGAATCACCCCAAGATTTCTGACTTGATTTTTAGTTGTTTGACCCCTAGAGTCAAGGTATGCATTCACCTTGAGAACTTCATCTTTGTTTCCAAATGCAATGACTTCAGTTTTCTCCTTGTTTAGCTGAAGAAAGTACATCCAACTGTTAATTTCATCAATGCATTGGCAGAGGGAGTCAATGGGGCTATAGTCATTTGGAGATAAGGCCAGGTAGATCTGGGTATCATCAGCATAGCTGTGATAGGCAATTTGCCTCATTATCTGACTTAGTGGGAGCATATACAGGCTAAACAAGAGCGGTGCAAGAATTGAGCCTTGTGGGACTCCGCATGTCATGGACGTCCACTTAGACTTATGCTCTCCTATACTCACATAATAACCTCTCCCTTCTAAGTATGACCTGAACCATTTAAGTGCCAACCCAGAAAGCCCGACCCAGTTTTCCAGTCTCTCTAGAAGTATGTTATGATCGACCGTGTCAAACGCAGCACTAAGATCTAGCAGTACCAGCACTGATATTTTGCCAGAATCAGAATTAAAGCGAATATCATTTATTATCTTAATGAGTGCTGTCTCTGTGCTGTGATGCACACGGAAACCAGATTGAAAATTATCCAGGTATTCATTTGAGTTTAAGTAGTTGTTCAGCTGATTAAAAACTACCTTTTCAATAATCTTACCTATGAAAGGAAGATTTGATATTGGTCTATAGTTGCTCAACATGGTGCTATCAAGATTGCGCTTTTTCAGAAGGGGCTTAACAACTGCAGTTTTCAGGGAGTTTGGAAAAGTTCCAGAAAGAAGTGAGGTACCACTTCCAAGAGATCTACTTCCAAACTGTTAAGCACACTTTTGCGAGATAGCAGGTTGACGAAAGATGCTGTACTATTTCTTCCAAAATTTTGCTATCAATTGTTTCAAAAACAGACATAGTCACTTCTTTTTGAGATTGCGGTCGAATCTGTGTGACCTCTGTATTACAGGAAGATGTGCCAATCTCCTTTCTGATATTACTGATCTTCTCTGAAAAGAAGGAAGCAAACTCATAGGCCTATAAACAGTTCAAGCATATCACAGTGTTAGTTTAAATGTTTAAATATAAATGTGCGCTGTTAGACGCATATCCAACAGTTTGTGTGGAGCGTGGAAGCTGAAGGAGTTTTACAGGACACAGAGGCTCCAGCGTGGTCACTTGTATTTTTTTCTTACAGTAAAAACAACTTAAAATACGCCGTGTGATTTTTGCTCATAAAGGTAAGAGTAATATATAATTTGGAACTGTAAAGGGTCTACTATTATTTGTGTGCATTCATAATATCAACATTGTGCTTTTATAAAATAGGAAAACATGCGCTTTCTGCCGGTCTTGAACAAGAGTGCTTCAATGATGAACCGATACTCGGCAACTCGAAAATGGCTCACAGATATGATAAATATATCTATAGAAAGCTTTAAATTACTACTTTAAAACGAAATAATTCAAAGCAAAAACTCTTCATTAGCCTATGTAATCCGTTAAGATGCATATATTTCTCTCTGCGCTTCCAATGAGGAGATGGCGAGTCATTTTTTCCCCGTCACCGTCTAAAATATAAAAATAAGGGAAAGCTTAAAACAGGCCCGATTATAATTTGCGTTTTATTTTAGAATTGTATTCAATAATAATAAAAAAAAGTGTCAATCTTTGTCCTTGAAATTTAAAGGATTTGCTGCAACGCAATTTTGTCTGACTGATAAGCCTATGTGAAATATTTATTGGCCTATCTTTTTAATCCATGCAGCAAATGCTTTAAAAACAGCTTTAAAATTACTTTATTGCATTCCAGATGCTTTTAAAGAACTTTTCACTATACATTTTAAGGGTTTTTAAGCTTGAATGTAGCTTGAATGTAAAACATTGTTATTAATTCATTGTAGCCTATTCCCATTTGTAAAATAGCTAATTGTTGTCTAACATGATCTCATGAAAGTGCGTAGGCTATAGCACGATTTTCTGTTTCTATTTGGTGTAATATTTATACGCAGAAATTGACTACACCCCCCCCCCCACAGCACCCCCTACATAAAACACCTTCCCGCTCCGCTGATTATGTACGGAAAGCACATCTCTCCCGCTCTCTCTCCCTCACAGACAGTTTGCGCACACGTTAACATACGCGCTAATGTTGTTAGCACTACTCTGACGATTTTATCAGTAACCTAGTTTAACAACTTAAAAACTACATGACTTCTCACAAGCGAGGCAACAACAACGGCGCTGTTCATGAAGAAAATTAACTTTAAGTTTCACTATAACTAGAGACATTGCTGCCGAACACTTTTGAGAGACGCACAGACTCACAGAGGTAATCTCTCTCTCTCTCTCTCTCTCCTCTCATAACTTAGTTATTAACTGTATTAAATGCATTAGTCTACTATCAATGGCTCAAGCCTCCGTTATGGTTTAAAATTACGTTTTGGAATTAGCAAGGGAAGCATTGGATGAAATGCGGAAGAAATAATCCTACTCACAATAGCAATTTAAATAGAAAAACATGACAGATGCTTTGAAATATATCATCTGATCAATGTCTTGAGGTGTGGCAACCGTAGTATAAGCAGAATAATTGACTTCGGTCCATTGAATTATTAGAAAAATAATGCACACGTGGCCGCATCACCACCTCGGGTGTGCATTATTTTTCTAATAATTCAACGGCCCGTCATCAATTATTCCTTACTTATTAATAGCCTTTTTTTTTCTGTCCTATCATAGGACAGAACAAGAAATGCTATAAATAATCGTTCAAATTGATGGCAATATTGACGAACTTGCTGCTTTGGCAAGGGGCGGGGCAGTATTGAAACGCTGTCTAAGCTGTTCGCCAATCACAACGCACTGGGACAGCTAACCAATCACAACACATTTTGTGTTTCGGAAGGCGGGCCTTCATCAAACCCGGAACTAATCGAGCCGTTTGTGTCAGGCTGGGGAGAGAGGTATTGTAATAATGTAAATTATGTGAAAAATAATGCATTTTTCGAACCACCAAGCATGAGAGCATGTTCTAGTACACCCCCAAAACAAAATCAAGACTTTGTGAAAGAGCATAATAGGACCCCTTTAACAATAACACAGAATAGTATACGCACAATATCAGATTTGAATCGGTCTTGTGTGACCGATACCCGATCCGGCAGAAAATGCCAGTATCGGAGCCGATACCGATCCTGAGTATTGGATCGATGCATCCCTACCTAGGATGCCTCGAGGGTGAGTAAAACACAGGCTAATTTTCATTTTTGGGTGAACTAACCCTTTAAATGTGAATTTTTAAGATGTTAAAGCTTTTATTTTGGGTAAGTTTCACTACTTACTGCAGAATTAAGAGAATGTTTGAGATGAGAGGCATGTCGTTCGTACAAAGAAGGAGCCATCAGAAACCTGTCATATCTATCCAGGAAAAAAGCGACTAAAGGCTGGAATACACTATATGACTTTTAAAATTTGACCAGGCATCCACATCATACACTTATTGACTTTGTAAATAGTCACAAAGGAAAACTGGACATCATACACCGAGGATCACACACTACCAGACTTTAAATTCCTTCCGATCACAATAAACTCACACAGAACCAATATGTGTTTTAAAACATGCTGAAAATATCAAACATGTTTAATCTCCTCCAACTGGATGGAATCAAAGTCTGAAGCTAAAAAATTTGGAGTCTGTGACCATCATACACTACGTGATTTTCTATTATGTCAGCTCAAATCTACAGACTGGTTCCAGGCTTAGAATATAAATAAATTGTCATCCATTTAATAAGAGGCTTCATAATGAGGCTAGTTTCTCTGTTCATCGCCATGAATGAAATATTTTATTGGTTTTTGTTATTAGATTTTTGAATATGTTACTTTGCTGAACGTGGACTACAGTAGTCTTGATGTTGCAATATGTTTGACTGACACTTTTGAATGACACTATGAATATACTATAAGTGATCAAATTGAGTGCTTTGTTGCTTCATTTTAGTATTCTGTTTTTTTTGTGATCGACTTTGTACCTTCAAGTAAAACGGTTTTCAGTTATTCTTTAGAAAGGTTGCTTAAAATAAACAAGAATTTTTAATAAAACATGATGTGAGCTTATTGGGAACAGGGGTGTGCTAAAATGGTACAAAAATTTACCCATTAAGCACAGCCATACTTTTTGCATTTAATGACGTACATCTTAAATGAAATCCTTTTGTCATTTAAAATAGGAATGCACGATATTGGATTTTTGCCAATATTTTTCAACTCATTGTGGCCGATACAGATATATTTATTTTTGTTTGGAAGCAACACCAAGTCTCTCCTGTGCAGAAATAATAAGCAAAATATTTTTAAAATATAGCTTTGAAAATAACTATAAATAAACTATATATCAATCACTGCATTTTTTCCCCAGAAAGATGCAGTGTTAACCCTAACATTTTATTTTAAGATTTAACATTTGTAGATGGTCTAAAGCAAAAGAGTTGTGAAAAATTCAGAAAATCTTTTAGAGCTTATGATTTGTTTAAAAAATAAAACATATTACTCATTAATGAATAAATCAGTATAAAATTATTTAATTTACAAGTGTCATGTTTGTGATTTTTCTTTTTTTTCATGTAAGCTATAGCTTCTAACCTTTAAATCAAAACATACTCATTATTTGATGACATCAATTACTGCCTTATTTAATCAGAAACAGTCTAAATGTTATTTGTGTAGGGCAGGCTATTTTACTTTTAATTTAATAAGAAGTAGGCCAACAGCGCCCCCTACAGATTAAAACTCCTTACCAAACGGGCTTTACGACCCAGGGGAGGCTGTCACTGCTGCTGCTGCACATGGGATTGCACGTACTGTTTACTCTATCACACACCGAACGTGTCCTTCTGTACGTGCTTTCACAGATTAAATGCAGAGATCCAAAAGAGTGAATTTAATCATCATTCAGACAAAACTTTGCTTCAAGAATGAGCCACACTGCTGACGTGATCTAATCACTAGCACACCCTGAGCACATGAGAGTTAACGTATTCCTCTTATCGGCAAGACATATCGGCATCATTTTTCATATCGGAACGATGCCGATATTTACATTTAAAGCCATTATCGGCCAATTCCGATATCAGTCCGATAATATTGTGCATCCCTAATTTAAAAAAATAAAATATTAAGTGAAAGATTAATATTTAGTTTTAACAACTTCTTGTACTGAAACCGATATCTTGTGCACTAAAAATGTCTCAATGTAGATTTTGGTGAGATTAATAGGTACGTTTAACCTACTTATTGCATTTTCAATTAATTGTTCTGCTGATTCAGTTAATCATCTGATGTCTCTGATTTGTGCCTTGATCTAAGTGTTTGTTAACCACTGTTGTAATCTTTAGCACTGAGGATAGTCCAGCAAGGACTGAAACATTTGCATTTTTTGTGTGCGCAGAGTCACTTTTTTTGTAAGTGCACTTTAGTTTTTATCACCTTGATGTAAATCTCCAGGAAAAAAAAATTATTCAAATGACTTTGAACTTTGCATTTAGATTCTTGTGCAGAGTTTTTGTTCTTAAAGGAACACTCCACTTTTTTTGGAAATAGGCTCATTTTACACCTCCCCTAGAGTTAAAAAGTTGAGATTTACCGTTTTTGAATCCATTCAGCCGATCTCCGGGTCTGGCGGTAGCACTTTTAGCTTAGCTTAGCATAGATCATTGAATCTGATTAGACCATTAGCATTTGGTCATCAAAAATGATGTAACTACTCTTCTGTAGTTACATCGTGTACTAAGACTGACGGAAAATGAAAAGTTGCGATTTTCTAGGCTGATATGGCTAGGAACTATACTCTTATTCAGGCGTAATAATCAAGGAACTTTGCTGCCGTACCATGAGTGCAGCAGGCGCAGTGATATGACGCAGCGCCTGAAAGTAGTCCCCAGCTATATCATAGGCTACTGAGCTGGGGACTACTTTCAGGCGCTGCGTCATATCACTGCACCTGCTGCACAGATAGTACAGCAGCAAAGTTTCTTCATTTTTGAGCGTGATGCTAATGGTCTAATCAGATTCAATGATCTATGCTAAGCTAAGCTAAAAGTGCTATCGCCAGACCCGGAGATCGGCTGAATGGATTCAAAAACGGTAAAACTCAACTTTTTAACTCTTGGGGACTTGGAAAATGAGCCTATTTCCAAAAAAAGTGGAGTGTTCCTTTTAATCCTGTTTCTCATGTCCCCCTGCTCTGCACATGCCCTCTCTGCATTTCTCTCTCTCACCTGATTCAGATCATCAGCTCGTCAGCTCCATCAATAAACTGTGTTCCAATTGTACACTTTGTGTATTGACAGACAGATATTTTTCACATAGCTACAAGAAGCGTTAAACATGGACGCGCACACGGTTGCCTTGGTAGCGAGCACTAAGCAGTTTAGCGAATCACAACACACTGGGTTAGTTAACCAATCTGAGCCCATTGCGTATTTCTTCATAAAGGGGCTTCATAAAACCAGGAAATCAGTGTTCATAAGAGAAGGGACAAAACGGTGTAGAATTTAGGTAAATTATGTGAAAAATAATGTGTTTTTTAAAAACGAAGCATTAACATGCACTGTAAAAAATAACAAGTTGATTCAACTTAAAATAATTTGTAACCTGGCTGCCTTAAAATGTTGTGTTAAATGAGATAAAAAACTTTTGTTGTTTAAACATATGTTGGAGTTCCTTAAACCTATAATTAATAGTTGGGTTAACAAAGGTGAAGCTGAATCAACTTTATACTTTGTCTAACCAACAAGTTTTTAGTTAGCCCAAGAAGTTGTGCTAACCTAAATCCAAGTTGAAACAACATAAAATTTGTGAGATCAACAAACGTTAAGTTCCTTAAACCTAGAATTATTAGTTGGGTTAACAAAGGTGAAGCTGAATCAACTTTATACTTTGGCTAACCAACAAGTTTTTAGTTAGCCCAACAAGACAAGATAGTTGTGCTAATATAAATCCAAGTTGAAACAACATAAAATTTGTGAGATCAACAAACGTTTAGTCGTTTAAACTAAGCATTTTGTTGAACAAATTTATAATTATAAGTTGTGGAAACTAAATAAAAATTGGCTAAACTAAGCATCTTGTTGAGTTAATTTTTTTTTTTTTTTTAAGGCAGCCAGGTTACTTTTTCAAGAATAGTTCATCTTACTTGTAATGTTAAGTTCATTCAACTGGCTGAACTATGTAATTTGCCCACACAACAAGTTTCTATTTTCTAGCAGTACTTGAGAAAAATGGCTCATGGACATTAAAGAACATGCAGAATGCTATTTTATTTGATTTCAAAATTGACAGTATCCTACTTAGCATTATTGTGTTTAGTATTAAAACACCCTACCTTTAAATAAACAGAGATGAACATTGACATTTAATTTCTTTGAAACAATTGGAGTAAATATTTACATTCCTTTCACTAATGCACATTTAATCAAAAGAACAGATGAGGAATTCAATATAAGTCAGAGGACAGAGCATGCATCAAAGTGCATTCAAAATTTTAAAAAGATGCCATAATATGGCAAAAAAATGTTGAACAAAGTACAAAAACCAACCAAAAAGCCCAAAGCTACTTCAAAAAAAGAAAAAGCAGCCTACTTTTTGCAGAGTAGCATGTTTCGTAGCCCGTAAACACGCGAAGAACAGCTGCTCCCACCAATGTTCGTGCAAAGTTTTGAGAACATCGAAACTGTACTGTGTTTTGTTAATGATGTAAAGAAGACCCATCAGGAGCACAAATGCTTTCAGGACGTCACCGATATCGGTGAGGACAAGACGCTCTTCCAAAATGATAGCAACGTCAATGGTTTCTTTTGGAAGCACTTCCCATTGCTCCTCCTCAGTCACAATCAAGATGCCCATGTCATCTCAATTCATGAGATGGCTGAAAAAAAAAAAAAAAAAAGAATAAATTATTTACATACAATTATAACAATTTAATCGATATAGAATACTACTGTACATTACTTCAACTACAGTAATACATTCTGTTAAAAATATTTAATAACAACAAGCAGCAATAAAGAGGCTAAGTAAAAAAAAAAGAAAAACAAAAGGCGCAAATTACATGAGCATGGCTAGGCGTATCAGACCAACTGCAACAAGTACTGCTGTTTCAAGAATACAAGGGTGCTTTAACACTAGCACTTTTGGTGTGCACCAGGTTCGGTTGATGTCAGAGTTTGGTTCATTTGGACCATGTAAACTCTCAGTTCTTCTACTGTTTATCTGACATTGTAGCCATTAGGGATGTGTGAGACTAGTCGACAAAACAATTCTAATGCCGTTAGTCAATGCTGAAAACACCAGTGGTTTAAAAAAAAATTATTGGCACATTCTCGCATGTATTACTTCATAGTTTTACGAAGACTATATTCAATTTACTGTCACTTTAATGTTCCATTTTACATACAACATATTATTAGTAAATAAATATTTACTTATATCATCAGTCTTGGCCACGTGTTCACGAGAGTATCATGACGCATGTGTGGTGCTGCTGACGCAGGAGCCGGCATTCTGATGTAGAGCATGCATGTGCTGCGCTTTGTTTACAAGCAGAGGAACACACATGCGACATGGTACTCTTGTGTAGGGATGCAACGATACCATTTTTTCAGATCCAATCCGATCCAGAAAATTCTGAGTATCGGCCAATTCCGATCCGATCCCTAGCGCAGCTTTTTTTTTATATATATCAATGTAGAGTTTCTATACTTCTGTGTCACTCTTTTGTGTGTTAAACACAATCTACTAGCAACTTAATTTTAATGAAAAATAACATGAAAAAAAATATATAGGGGCTGTTTACATCTGGTCACTTCATGCGTTTTGTAATATAAATCCGATCTCTCAAAACACTTCAGGAGGTGTTCTGGGCGGCATTTCAGACTAAACTGGACATGTGTAAATGCATCTGGTTGTTGAAGCCACATATGTGAATTTTACTCCACCCAAAATGTAAAATTAATAAACGTGTGAGACCGTGTTATAGGCTATATGACATTCAGATATGACTGCGCTAATGCACCACGCATCGCCGCGGACGAGCTGAGCATCTCTTCAGCAAGTAGACGCGCATGAAACTGAAAGTAAGATGCAGACGGTCAACACAATCATCTTCTTTAAAAGTATAAGACAAACTTATATTTCCAGTGCTGATGCCGCCTGCGCTCCTGTGCGCTCTTTGATCTTGAAATGAGCTGATAATTAATAAAATGCAGAGCTTTTGATTTCGTTGACGTGAACTTCGTTAAATTGAAATATAGCGCGGGAATTGAAGCTCGGATTTATATCCATTTATGTGGCCAAGTGTAAATGGAAACGCTTAAACAAATCAGATAGATATCCGATCAGCGAAAACGCATGAAATGACCAGGTGTAAACAGGCGTAAACAAGTAAATTTTGGGAGGAGTAAAATTCACATATGTGGTTTCAACAACCAGATGCATTTACACATGTCCAGTTTCGTCTGGAATGCGGCCCAGACCACCTCCTGAAGTGTTTTGAGCGATCAGATTTATATTACAAAACGCATGACCAGTGACCAGGTGTAAACAGCCCCTATATATATTTTCATGTTATTTTTCATTAAAATGAAGTTGTCTAGTAGATGGTGTTTAACACACAAAAGAGTGACACAGAAGTATAGAAACTCTACATTGATTAAAAAAAAAAAAAAAACCTGCGCTAGGATTGGATCGGAATTGGCCGATACTCAGAATTTTCTGGATCGGATCTGAAAAAATGGTATCGTTGCATCCCTACTTATATTCACGCAGCGTTGCGATGGATTCCGGCGAGGCACTTCAATAACTGAGAGAAGAGTTTGTGCGGTTAGAACCTCATCTGAACCAAGATTATGCACGCTCTCCAAACGAACTCTGAGGGAGGTGCTCATTCGTTTCCCTTACAACGTGCAGAAAAATTACAGTTCGAGCAGTAATCTTGTTTTTTTCCCTAATTTTAATCGTTTCAAAATTATTTTTTTAAATTCCCGCCATTCTAAATCCACACAGTTGTTCGTCGCGCTCCGTCTCACGCTCTGTTTGAATGGTCTCTAATGCAGCACTGGGCTCAAATAACACATACCAAACAGTATATTCTCCAGATAAGTTCAGCTCAGTGCCGCATGGGAGAATATTTAGTATAATATTTATATGGAAAATACTGTGGAACCGCGTGTATTTTGAGGCTTAAGAGTGCCGCGAAACTAACACTGGCATACATTTAACTACAAAATACGACGCTTTAAACCATACTCCTTTGCTTATTTGGTTTTTAGGGTGGTTGGCCTCAGGGGTCTAACAGCACTATTCAATGTCAAAATGATTGAGGTGGTCTAATCAAATTTGGTGGGATTTACTGTTCACAGAGGTAAAGCACGAATTTCATTGCAAATGAAACTGAAAAAAGTAAGGTCAGATGGAAGCAGTTAAACGTTTAATATTTAACAACTCTTTCACGATAGAAATGCAGGGCTCTAGACTGCGACAATTTTTTGAGAATGTGCAAGTTAAAATTTGACGTGGTCGCATTTGTGCGAGTGCATGGTCTGTGCTGCTCCAAAGCGTCTGCTCCATACAGCGCACTGCAGAGCCGCGGCACATTGTAGCAGGAGCCAGATTTCACTGATCACATGAAGAGAGGTGCTTTCAGTATGAGCACTTCGGGGGTAGAGCCTGGTTTATACTCGCCGCATCAGCATCGCACGGCAGAAATGACGCAAATATCGAGGAAATGATGGCAGATGGAGGATTTGGTTTTCAAGCTAAAGCAAAGTAAAAGACCACTTCTTAAACCAGAGAAGTTGAACATGCTGGTATTCTTGTGGGAAAAAACATGCAAACACTGTCACCGACAGAAAGTTTAGTTTCACTTTTCATTTTGCTAAGCTTGTTATCTTTGCGATTTACTTCACGTTACGCTATGGAGGATTTCTTAAAAAAAATAAAAAAAAATAAAATAAAAAAATATATATATATTTATTTATTTATTTATTTATTTGATTCCTCAATGTTTGCTAAACATTCTGTAATTTATTAGTCGGTATATAATACAGCCTGTGGTGTAGGCCTATGCCATGCCTCATCTTATTTGTTTTTGTAAACATTTTTAAACGTTATGTAAGATAGTTTGTCAATGTAGCATACTGTTTTCTTGTTGTTGTGCTTTTAAATTAAGAATAACAATGAATCCATCTTTTGTTTTAGTATTTAAAAGTGAAAGGTGTATAGATATGAGCAAAACAGACAATTATCTTTTCTTGTAAAACGTGACACCAAGATCGCAAATTCAAGTGAAAGTGAAAGCGCATGAAGCCTGGCTTATAACACAGCAAAAGAGGAATTCCCGTTCACAAAATTTAAATCACAATTAAGAACGGGTTGAATGTTGAACACTTTCGTTACCATATTACTATAAACTATGATAAAAGTTCATCATCATGCATTGATTAATCCCATGTTGTAGCAAAAAATAATAATTGCGACCAAATTATGTGCTCATGCGACCAACTGAGAAAGTTAGTCGCGAAAGAGCGACCAGTGGGAAGAATGAGTCTAGAGCCCTGAAATGACAGACAGTAACATCCAGTGATGCAAACTACTCCCCTTTTTTGTTAAATATGGCTGATTTGAATTGAAAATATGGTATCATTACCTGATTTGTTTTTTTTCTTAGAATGTCTTGTGATTTAAAAAAAAAAATGACGAAAAATTACCTTCATTAAAGATTTGCACATAGTCTCATTGGGTGCTTAAACAGAAGGCTGAATCCTTCTTCCGTCTTCCCTAGTGAAAAATAAATATACTAAAATGTATTTGAAATACAATTACTTCATGCTAAGTATACTACAAATAATTTTTTTGTATTTATGTACTTAATAAAATGTCCTGCAATTGTACTTTTAGTGTACTAAACAGGTATACTTAAAGTCTGCTAAATTGGAACAACTGATTTTGTACTTAATGCACTTTAATTGTGCAGAAGTAGTGCTGAAGTACAATTAAAGATATACTTAGTATATTTTATTGTGCTAAAGTGGAACTATTGCAAGTATATTTCAGGTACACTTTAAATATTTTACATTTAAAATCTGATAATATTCAAAGATCATACAATCCTCATCAAAAGTGACATTAAAACACATTTTAGACTTAATATTAAGAAAAGTGCATTGTGCACAAGTAATAGGCCAAATAAAGTTTAATTTAGTGCTGTCAAACGATTAATCACGATTAATTGCATCCAAAATAAAAGTTTTTGTTTGCATAATGTGTGTACTGTGTATATTTATTACGTATAAATAAATGCACATACATGAATGTATATATTTAAGAAAAATATGTTATGCAGGGCTCTAGACTGCGACCAAAATGGTCGCATTTGCAACCGTTTTTTGAGAGTGTGCGAGTAAAAATTTGAAGTGGTCGCACTTGTGCGAGTGCATGGTCTGCGCTGCTCCAAAGCGTCTGCTTCATCACATGTTTTTTTTTTTTTTTCGTGGGTAGAGCCTGGTTTATACTCGCTGCGTCAGCATGAGCGCGAAGGTGCGCGCAGCGGACGGAGCACAACGGTCGATTTGGTTTTCAAACTAAAGTAAAAGACCGCTCCTTAAAGTCTGCGTGAAATCAAAATTGACTATATTAATTTTGTTAGCGCACATTGCTATTTTTGTGGTGAACAATTCATCCATGCAAGTCAATCCACAATTTTTTTTTTGTTTGCCTTCATAATCTTTAATCCAAATCTGAAAATGCTCCTCCCCTCTAAAATGATTGGCCTTCTCTGATGACATCAGTTTGACGGCTTGGGCATGAGCGTGACATCCTTAACCACGCCCCTCCAACTGTCAGTGTTCGTTTCGGAATGAAACGCCTACTTTACTACATCCAAGCCATGCCCTCTATTTTCCTCATTCAATATTCTGTTTCTCTTGGAAGCATGTCACAATACGGAAGTAAAAATGGTCGCAAACTTCCGGTTCACGTGGACTTTAAACCAGAGAAGGTGAACATGTTGGTATTCTTGTAGAAAAAAAACATGCAAGTCCTGTCAGCGACAGCCAGTTTAGTTTTACTTTTCTTTTTGTTTTCGTTTTGAAAAGCTTGTTATCTTTGCTGTTTACCTCACGTTACGCTATGGAGGCTTTCCTTAATTTTTTTATATTATTATTATTTGATTCCTCAGTGTTTGCTAAACATTCTGTAATTTATTAGTCGGTATATAATACAGCATGTGATGTGTCCTATGCCATGCCTCGTCTTATTCGTTTTTGTTAATAAATGTTATGTAAGCTAGTTTGTCATTGTAGCCTACTGTTTGAAGCCAATCAGTGTGTGATGTTGGTGCCAATTTTTAACACCCCTTAAGGAATAACAATGAATCCATCTTTTGTTTTAGTCTTAAAAAGTGAAAGGTATATGGATATAAGCAAAACAGACTATCTTTTCTTGTAAAACGTGACACCAAGATCGCGAATTTGAAAGTGAATGTGAAAGCAAAAAAAGGAATTCCTGTTCACAAAATTTAAATCACAAATAATACTGATGAAAAAGAACGGGTTGAATGTTGAACACTTTCGTTACCATATAACTATAAACTATGATAAAAGTTCATCAGCATGCATTGATTAATGAAATGTATCAAATAAATCAATAAATATTAAAATTGCGACCAACTGAGAAAGTTAGTCGCACAAGTGCGACCAGTGGGAAGAATGAGTCTAGAGCCCGGTTATGTTTTTATATTAAATATATTTATATAATATAAATTATATGAATATAAATATATACATGTAAATATTTTCAAAATATATACTGTATGTGTGTGTATTTATATATACATAATAAATATACACAGTGCAAACACATATATTATGTAAACAAAAACTTTTATTTTGGATGCGATTTAATCGTTTGACAGCACTAGTTTAATTATAAGTTTTATATCAGTAAGTCTTGAGTTATCTGTCAGTAAATATGTTAAAAGATTTGAACTATACTTATTATGAAATAAATGTATTTTAAATATATTACCTTTTTACTAGGGCTGTCTAGTCCCGGTACAAGAAATCATAATAAATATTAATAAAGCAAGATGCCCTGTTGAAATATGATGTATGAAGTAATGTATGGGTTATTTAGATTGCAACGGTAAAATATAAATGAAAATTATTGTGACAGATGTGAAGGGAGAGGAGAATTTATATATGCATCAGGCTTTTTAGTAAGAAACACTTCCTCATAGGATACACCTGTGTATCCTCCTTTTAGCTCCTCTGGAAGTTTCCTCAGTCCTCGTTCCTCACAGTGCAATTACAGAAATTAGATGTCCTCAAAGTCCCTTTCAAGGAAAGTCTGTTCATTCGGCGGCCATATTTGCAACTCCTCCAGGCAGCTCAAACAAGACCCAGTCCTATCTAAATGAATGGGGGAATCCTGAAATCTCAAAAACTGCTCGCTGAACTCGCAATTAAATTACATATTTCAAATCAGCAACAAAATATGAAATGAACTGCCCCGTGAATGTTGTTTCTTATGCTCAAATAGCGTTTAAAAAGCTTATTTTTCAGGCTAGACCAGCCAATGCGCATGCACAGTCATAACATTGCATAACACCAGCATTGGCTGGTCTAGCCTCAGGTTTCTATGGGAACCGGAGCTTCTAATGGCCGCTGCACTGACGCAATGACTTTACCAATCAGTGATTGGCTCTTTCATTTAGAAGGCGGGACTATTCCGCCATATTGCGCATTGAAGTTTCTCCCATTCTTTGTATTTCTATAGTCTTTGATGTCCTTCAGGAAGCACCCTTAAAAAGCTTGAAGGTTTTGACACAGTTTTAAGTTTAAGCAGTTTTAAAAGCTCAATGTATTAAGTGTTGTCTGAGACATTTCTGTGTACTTGCTAGGGTTTTCTGTGTGGCTGCAACAATGTTGCTAGGTAATCAACTGTTGTCCATACAGTAAAAGTCAGTGGGTTTCAAAATGACTTTGAATCCCCATTGTATTTCATTGAATGGATTAAAAAAATTAAATATTTTCCACTTTCCTGTTTACACAAAAAACAACCAGTGATTTAAGAAAGTCTCTATAAAAGATGAGAAAGATATATAAATCTTGGGTGGAACTGTCAACTGTCACGCATTCCTACTGTACTACTTGACCTGGTAAGATTATTTTCCCTTATGTGAGGCTGCTGACTAATCCTTTGTTTTCATTTACAGGGTCGACATGTCAAAACAGGACAGCTGGCAGCAATCAAAGTCATGGATGTCACAGAGGTAAAAAAAAAACAACAACAATATTTTAGGGATACCGGGGTAACGTCCCTACTCTTTTTCGAAGGACATCCTGGGATTTTTAATGACCACAGAGAGTCAGGACCTCGGTTTACGTCTCATCCGAAGGACGGTGCTTTTTTACAGTATAGTGTCTCCGACACTATACTGGGGTGTTAGGACCCACACAGACTACAGGGTGAGCACCCCCTGCTGGCCTCACTAGCACCTCTTCCAGCAGCAACCTAGTTTTCCCAGGATGTCTCCCATCCAGGTACTGACCAGGCTCAACCCTGCTTAGCTTCAGTGGGCAACCAGTCTCTTAAAGGGAGTGCTCCTAATCTCAGCTTGTTACCTGTATAAAAGACAACCTGTCCACAGAAGCAATCAATCAGATTCCAAACTCTCCACCATGGCCAAGACCAAAGAGCTGTCCAAGGATGTCAGGGATAAGATTGTAGACCTACACAAGGCTGGAATGGGCTACAAGACCATCGCCAAGCAGCTTGGTGAGAAGGTGATAACAGTTGGTGCGATTATTCGCAAAAGGAAGAAACAAAATATAACTGTCAATCTCCCTCGGTCTGGGGCTCCATGCAAGATCTCACCTTGTGGAGTTTCAATGATCATGAGAACGGTGAGGAATCAGCCCAGAACTACACGGGAGGATCTTGTCAATGATCTCAAGGCAGTAGTCATAGTCACAAAGAAAACAATTGGTAACACTACGCCGTGAAGGACTGAAACCCTGCAGCGCCCACAAGGTCCCCCTGCTCAAGAAAGCAGATGTACAGGCCCGTCTGAAGTTTGCCAATGAACAATGAAGGATTCAGAGGAGAACTGAGTGAAAGTGATGGTCAGATGAGACCAAAATCGAGCTCTTTGGCATCAACTCAACTCGCCGTGTTTGGAGGAGGAGGAATGCTGCCTATGACCCCAAGAACACCATCCCCACCGTCAAACATGGAGTTGGAAACATTATGCTTTGGGGGTGTTTTTCTGCTAAGGGGACAGGACAACTGCACCACATCAAAGGGACGATGGACGGGGCCATGTACCGTCAGGGCCAGGGCATTGAAAATAGGTCGTGGATGGGTATTCCAGCATGACAATTACCCAAAACACACAAAGGAGTGGCTCAAGAAGCAGCACATTAAGGTCCTGGAGTGGCCTAGCCAGTTTCCAGACCTTAATCCCATAGAAAATCTGTGGAGGGAGCTGAAGGTTAGAGTTGCCAAACGTCAGCCTCGAAACCTTAATGACTTGGAGAGGATCTGCAAAGAGGAGTGGGACAAAATCCCTCCTGAGATGTGTGCAAACCTGGTGGCCAACTACAAGAAACGTCTGACCTCTGTGATTGCCAACAAGGGTTTTGCCACCAAGTACTAAGTCATGTTTTGCGAAGGGGTCAAATACTTATTTCACGCAAATCAACTTATAACTTCTTTTAAATGTGTTTTTCTGGATTTTTTTGTTATTTTGTCTCTCACTGTTCAAATAAACCTACCATTAAAATTATAGACTGATAATTTCTTTGTCAGTGGGCAAACGTACAAAATCAGCAGGGGATCAAATAATTTTTTTCCCCACTGTACATAGTTTGGAATGAGGGACTTAAAGAAAATTCCCTGCTCCTGTCTATTTATATATTGTACATGAAGCAAAAAAAGAAAAAGAATAAAGTGTTTGCCTCCTTTGACCGCCTAGCTGAACTAAACAGAATTAGTAGAAACAGATCTCTTTGGTGTTTTGTGGTTCATCAAATTTTGTATGTGTCTCTCTGTTGATGTGTTTGGTTTAGGATGAGGAGGATGAGATTAAGCTTGAGATTAACATGCTGAAGAAATACTCCCACCACAGAAATATTGCCACATACTATGGTGCTTTTATCAAGAAGAGTCCTCCTGGACATGATGATCAGCTGTGGGTGGGTATCTGAACATCTATCATGTTTTTCACAGCTTCATTGTCTATTTAAATAAAGTGCATTTCACTGTCGTACTGTAGAATTCTAAATTCAAAAATGTTTGTCAAGACAAAAAAGCCTGACCAGAAACTTTGAAGCAGTTTTAAAAGCTTGAAGGGTTTATGGCCTTGCAGTCTTTCAAACAGATAGCTATGTGGTTGCTAGGAGTTTGCTAAAGTTTATAGGATGATATTGAGAGACTATTTGCCAGTTTGAATCAAAAGAGCCCACACCCATGATTCTCCAATGTTCTTATGTTAAGAGATGGCCGGCTCATTTTCCTATAAGGATGCTAAATTTGTATAGAAGCAGCAGCAGCAACATATGAGAGAACTTAATAATACGAAATTTAAATACAACTTTAGTATTTTAACTTTTTAAAGGCCTTTTTTATGTTGTTTTTTCCCCTTTTATTTTTCTGTCTGTGCAGTTGGTCATGGAGTTTTGTGGTGCTGGCTCTATAACAGACCTTGTTAAGAACACCAAAGGCAACAGTTTGAAAGAAGACTGGATTGCATACATCTCCAGAGAGATTCTGAGAGTGAGTGACAACTGCAGCTCTTTATTACACACTTTCTCAGGACTTTCCATTTTCATAGAAACATCTCCAGTCTTTTGAATCTATTTCACCTTTCTCCTCACTTAATTCTTTTACTCATTGTTTGTCCTCAAGGGTGGAAATTTGTGTAATTTCCATAACTTTTACATCTGAAGTTTAATGTAGTTACTTTTTCTTCTCAGGGTCTGGCCCATTTGCATGCCCACCATGTCATCCATCGTGACATCAAGGGTCAGAATGTGCTGTTAACAGAGAATGCTGAGGTGAAACTGGGTGAGTCGCATTTTTTATTTGCTTTTAATAAATTAAATACTTTTGAACTTTATTGCATCACTGTTACTTTACATCAAAAACTGCCATACTTTTAGAAATTGTTTGTTAAAAAACCCCTGAAAATTTGATTTCAGAAATGAATGACCCCTTTACCTCAGATGAGCGACATCAACCAATTTGGGTCTAATTAGAGCTTTGAAGGGTTTGCAAGCACAGCTACAGATGTCAGTCTGTAGTTTTTGTGTATGTAATTGAAAAATTGCTAATTGCTATAATCTTGATACTATTTTTGCAGTTGACTTTGGTGTGAGCGCTCAGTTGGACAGGACAGTTGGCAGGAGAAACACTTTCATTGGCACTCCTTATTGGATGGCGCCAGAGGTCATTGCCTGTGATGAGAACCCAGAAGCGACATATGACTATAGAGTAAGAGCCTGTCTTGAACATCTTAAGGCCTTTTCGCACTGAGCGCATTGTGAAAAATCAAGGCGAATCGCTGACGAATGTTGCTTTCACACCTAGCGCGAAACGATTGTTTGCCTTCTGCTAATTCACGCCTGCACGCTAGGTGGCGCCGACCAACAATGCATTTTTCCTCAGATATGTATCTCATATATGGATTTAACATTGTCTACTGCTCAATATACAGCATTAAATTAATATAGCTAAATAAAGTTTGGTTCTACGCCAGAAACACCAACTTTCTATAATGCTTTACAAAGAAAACATCTTGAAATATAAATAGAAGTACAATTAGCATCAAGCCACATTTGAAAATGTATGTGATTATTAAAGTTTTTGCTTAAAACCCACCTTAAACCATCATCGAGTGCTTGTAATAACTTCCGATTGTGGTCTATAGTTGATTTTGATTCTATAATAGGCAGACATACACTCTTTGTATGTTTAATAATGCCACAGTGCTTATAGTCATAAACATCCTTTATTGTTTTAAAAATACCATGAGCTGCATACAAAACGCATACAGAAAATATATTGTCATAATCATGTCTATTTGCTTTCATATTTCATGTGTAAAAATGTTTCACTCGATTTTTTTTTTTAATATGGAAGATCTAACGTTAGAGAGTAAAGTCGCTCTCTCATAACATAACATACACACTTTAATAGATAATATTGCCCACAATCCATTGCGCTTTGGCAAAGGATTTGGTTCAGAATATAAAGCGTAACAAAACTACAAACATGGTGGATGTGTGCGACCATCAGTTAAGTAGAGAGGGGTTTGATTACTCATTGAATTGAATATTCATAATCCCAAGACTGTATTCAATAAATAAAAAAAGCAGAAGCACTTCCATTCTTGTAAATGCTGATGTGCATTTTAGATACCAAACCTCCTAGATGAAAAATCCCTTTAGAAATAAGGTAAAATAAATAGAAGTATAAATGTCTGTTGTAAAAAATAAAAACAACATAAAAACATGAACAACCGACAACCATAAACAAGGAACAATTCAGACCGCACGTTACCGAGAACATAGGTCTGACTGAGCAACAAAAAATTGTGATGGTTCGTGACCAATCCACTCCAACGCAAGACATGTCTCCCGAAAGGCTCACGCAGCCAAAACAACAACAACAACAACAACAACAACAACAAAAAAAAAATATATATATATACAGTGGGTACGGAAAGTATTCAGACCCCCTTAAATTTTTCACTCTTTGTTATATTGCAGCCATTTGCTAAAATCATTTGTTCATTTTTTTTTCCTCATTAATGTACACACAGCACCCCATATTGACAGAAAAACACAGAATTGTTGACATTTTTGCAGATTTATTAAAAAAGAAAAACTGAAATATCACATGGTCCTAAGTAGGGATGTCAACGATTAATCGACGATCGATTAATTGTCGATAAGAGACGTAATCGATAAAAGCTATCAATGGTCGATTAAGCAGTTTCATTTTGGGGTGCGTGCGGCTCGTGCGCAAAACACGTGCAAACGGCTGTGAGTGACGGTGAAGAGGCTGGATCTTACATGAAAATAATTTACTAATGTACAAACTAGCTTTTAATATGATCCAAACTTTAAAAGTACATTAAAACAGATACAGTACAAAGTTATTTTGTATTGAAATGTAGTAATAAGTCATGTTTAATTATAATTTCCCTGGATAATTATTGCATATCGGGCACTTAGCTTTGACAGGGCTGCGCACGCGAGCAGGACAGTCTATTCATTCATACAACTTGTTAATTCGTTCCTACAACATATTAATTTGTGGCAGCTGTCCATGTTTCATTAATTTGTTCCCTAGAACAGGGGTTCCCAAACTTTTCCATTCCACGACCCACCTAGACAAGTATAATCTATTTCAAGACCCACCAAAATATTTGAGATAAAAAAACAATTGACATTACTATAAGCTTAATCATAATTAAAAGCATAATATGGCAGAAATTAAGTATTTAAGAAAACTAACCATTTTATTTTATAGGCTAGTACCACTGTAAACATTCACTACTAATATTTACATTTTAATTTCTTAATTTACAGACGTTAATGAGTCACTCCGGTGCGGTTATGAACTGTAATCCGCGCTGCCAGTGCTATAAAAAAAAAAAGTGCCCTCACAACCCAACACTTTATTTTATTTTAGCAAAGCATAAGAAGCGAAGCAGAATTCTCAAACAGTTTAGAGATTAAAATAATTTTGAAATAATTGTCAAAATAAACATATGCGTCTCATTTTAAATAAACACTAAAAACTGAGAAGACAAATTTACTTCAGCCAGAAATTTACTTTTGCAATGGTTAAATAAATGTTCAGCTATATCTTCAAAAGATTTTTTTAAATTTTTTTCTCTATATAGTGATGATATGGCAAGGAAATAATAGGATATTTTGTAAATTCTGTTATGCTGGCATGTGGAAATGTTTGTATAGTGTTACAATTAACCCCGCATTTGTGCCCCGCTCAACCCGTACATGTGAAATGCTTTTTACGGACAGTTTATGGATTAAATGCATATGAAGGAAAGAAAACAACAAACTCTTTACATCTCTCAGAAAGATACAGTGCAGAGTTCAAACAGACGATAGAAATTAATGAACAGCCTACCTGATACAGTTTTCGCAACATTTGAATTTTCCGGTGTATGCAATCTCATGCAGAACACAGCGCAGTGAAGTGAGAGAGTTGCTTCTCATTAATAATGCAGACCGAGCATTTTAATAATGAACCGTCGCTCTGAGACCCTCACTGTTATTACAACTCGTGCGCGTCCATGCTTCAAAACACGCAACGCATGTTTTAAATCCCGGCCTTTGCGATTCGAAAATCGCACTGAGCAATATCGCAATTCGTAATTAATCTTTGTATATCGTCCAGCCCTAGGAACTGTGTGTGTTGTGTGTGTGTGTGTCATTTAGCTGCCGCCAAGTGGCTTTGTGCGACCCACAGTTTGAAAACCCCTGCCCTAGAAAACCCATGATTTAACTTAAATGCGGGAACAATTACATAGTAACGAATTCTTAATTCATGGCCACGAAATCTTTCATTTCCCCCCACACGTTTACCACAGTAAGAGATGCGAAATCAGCGATTAAAAGTGAACAACAATAAAATAAACCTGCGAATCTAGAGGGTGAGACAGTGAGGATTTGGGAAAAGAAACTAAATATTATTAAATTCGTGACCATCCTGAAAAACAGAACACAAGCCGCGTTTGGCTTGATTTAAATGTATGCGCTCGGCATGAATCAAAAAGCATGGTCGCGATGTAACATTTGCCTGCTAACCAATTATTTCTCTTATTAACAAAGCTTTGTACCTCACTTGTGTCATAATACTCACATTAAAATGTTTCAAATGGGTAACAGTGTGTTTGTAGCAACGCCGGTGGTTCTGGAAGCGGATCACTGACCGCGCATCACAGCCCCACGCGCCGTACTTGCGTTTGGGATCATTTTATTTTAAATCCCGATAATGTCAATTGCAAACATTGCTATGATGTTTTAAAAAAAAAAAACGAGCACCATGAAACCATTTAAAAAGGCGCATTCAGCGGTCTCCGTGACAGGATATTCAGCACACATAATGATCCCGTGCGTAACTACAGCGCGCTCTCTTCCTTTTATCAAATGATCATAATCACATCCATTCATTTTACCATCCTGCTACTAGCCTTTTATTTAGACTAAAAACCCTTTTCATTCGGGTGAGGAAGCTGGCGTTTTGAGTGGCATTTGCACGTCCTGTCATGCCGGTGACTATATGCCACTGCAATAGACGCATTTTGCAGTAGTTAAGGTTAACGATTAATCGATTAATTGATCGTTAATTTAAACGACGATCGATTATGGAAATTATTGAAAATTGACATCCCTAGTCCTAAGTATTCAGACCCTTTGCTCAGTATTTAGTAGAAGCACCCTTTTGATTTAATACAGCCATGAGTCTTTTTGGGAAAGATGCAACAAGTTTTTCACACCTGGATTTGGGGATCCTCTGCCATTCCTCCTTTCAGATCCTCTCCAGTTCTGTCAGGTTGGATGGTAAACGTTGGTGGACAGCCATTTTTAGGTCTCTCCAGAGATGCTCAATTGGGTTTAAGTCAGGGCTCTGGCTGGGCCATTCAAGAACAGTCACGGAGTTGTTGTGAAGCCACTCCTTCGTTATTTTAGCTGTGTGCTTAGGGTCATTGTCTTGTTGGAAGGTAAACCTTCGGCCTAGTCTGAGGTCCTGAGCACTCTGGAGAAGGTTTTCGTCCAGGATATCCCTGTACTTGGCCGCATTCATCTTTCCCTCGATTGCAACCAGTCGTCCTGTCCCTGCAGCTGAAAAACACCCCCACAGCATGATGCTGCCACCACCATGCTTCACTGTTGGGACTGTATTGGACAGGTGATGAGCAGTGCCTGGTTTTCTCCACACATACCGCTTAGAATTAAGGCCAAAAAGTTCTATCTTGGTCTCATCAGACCAGAGAATCTTATTTGTCACCATCTTGGAGTCCTTCAGGTGTTTTTTAGCAAACTCCATGCAGGCTTTTCATGTGTCGGGCCACTCTGCCATAAAGCCCCGACTGGTGGAGGGCTCCAGTGATGGTTGACTTTCTACAACTTTCTCCCATCTCCCGAATGCATCTCTGGAGCTCAGCCGCAGTGATCTTTGGGTTCTTCTTTACCTCTCTCACCAAGGCTCTTCTCCCCCGATAGCTCAGTTTGGCCGGACGGCCAGCTCTAGGAAGGGTTCTGGTCGTCCCAAACGTCTTCCATTTAAGGATTATGGAGGCCACTGTGCTCTTAGGAACCTTAAGTGCAGCAGAATTTTTTTTGTAACCTTGGCCAGATCTGTGCCTTGCCACAATTCTGTCTCTGAGCTCTTCAGGCAGTTCCTTTGACCTCATGATTCTCATTTGCTCTGACATGCACTGTGAGCTGTAAGGTCTTTATATAGACAGGTGTGTGGCTTTCCTAATCAAGTCCAATCAGTATAATCAAACACAGCTGGACTCAAATGAAGGTGTAGAACCATCTCAAGGATGATCAGAAGAAATGGACGGCACCTGAGTTAAATATATGAGTGTCACAGCAAAGGGTCTGAATACTTAGGACCATGTGATATTTCAGTTTTTCTTTTTTAATAAATCTGCAAAAATGTCAACAATTCTGTGTTTTTCTGTCAATATGGGGTGCTGTGTGTACATTAATGAGGAAAAAAATGAACTTAAATGATTTTAGCAAATGGCTGCAATATAACAAAGAGTGAAAAATTTAAGGGGGTCTGAATACTTTCCGTACCCACTGTATATATAGGGCTGTCAGTCGATTAAAACAATTAATCACGATTAATCTCATGCTTGTCATGAGTTAACTCGCGATTAATCACAATTAATCTCACATTATTATTTGTTCTAAATCTACCTTAAATTAATACTTTTCAAATTTTTAATACTCTAATCAGCATGGGCATGGACAAATATGGATGCTTTATGCAAATGTACACTATATTGCCAAAAGTATAGGGTTGCCCCCTTCTAATGAACAGGTTTGACTACTTTAGTAATTTCTATGAGTACAAATCTTGTCCATTAGAAGGGGGTGCCAATACTTTTGGCAATATAGTGTATGTTTATTATTATTGAAAGCATAGTCAACATAAAGCATGAAGGGTAGACATGTTTCAAAGGTCATAGATGTTTTTCAAAGAACTTGTTCATGTCTATTAGACACATGAAAAAAGAAATACCAGGTTCCCATTACTTCTCTTTCTTTGCACTGAGCAATTTACTGACACAAACCTGTTTATATTTTTGCACACAGGGCAGCTCTTCTTCTGAAAATGCAAAATGTACATTTATTATTTATTACATTTGTTTGCCTCTCTGTGCCCACATACTGTATTTTGATTAAGCTAAATTCTCATTAAAACTTTTCATTGGTATATTTTACTGTTTCTGTTGTCAGACAACGGAATGAATATGAAATAGTGACTGAAACGCGACCTATTAAGACATAACCAGCTCTCCCTTCCAAGATGTTAATCTGCACAAAAATCCTGATTTATAATCGTGCCGTCATCTGATAAAATCAAATACACATAAGATAAAGACAATAGCTGTGCTGTGATTTCGGCTATACTTGAATGTAAAATTAGAGAAGCAACATAATATCTGTGTTTAACTGAATTAAAGTGCTGCTCCTCTCTGCCGCGCGCCGAAGAGAAACTGAGCAGATGCAGAGAGAGAGAGAGAGAGAGAGAGAGAGGTGTGTGCGCGTGCTGGGAGAGAAACTGAGCAGACGCAGAGAGAGAGAGGTGTGTGCACGGCGCGCGCTGGGAGAGAAACTGCGCAGACGCAGAGAGGGAGAGAGAGAGGTGTGTGCACGCGCTGTGAGAGCAAGACCTCACGCAGCAGTACCGGTGATTCTCAGAAACTAGGTTTGGGCGCTTTTTTGAAGCGAAAAAAGTCGCTAAAGGGGTCTGCCAAGTTGGCAACACTGTGCATCTCCATTTCTCCAACTACGGGTTGGGCCATGGGTCAAACAGAAAATACGCGCTGCGTTAATCGCGCGTTAAAAAAATTAGTGCCGTTAAAATGAATTTGCGTTAACGCGTTATTAACTTTGACAGCGCATGCGATTAATCAAAAAAAATGTACGCGTTAATATTTTTTTTACGCAAATGAATCGTTTGATAAGGTTTGACCCCAACTTCTTCCCGTCATCGCAGCGCGGAAGGTTATTTATCAGTGTGTGATGAGGGTACAGCGAACCAGTGTTGCCAGGGTAGCGGCACAAGTGGCCATGGGCTATTTTGAAAATACATTCGCGGGAAAAATTACAGAGCCGTGGGTTGCGGGTTTTTTTTGGGCTACATTTATAATCTACCGCGGCTGCCCAAAGTGTATATAGACAAATAAAAATTAAAATGGATCCTTTTACTAATGTGTATTATACTTGGAATGTATACCTGGCAACTTAAGAACGGAGAGGCGGTTGTAACATCACAAACAACGTGAGTTTCAGCCAGAGCATACATGTTAAGGCTTTTACACAGCAGAAATAAACATGACAACAGCCACTATAGATTATATAAGATAATAAACACACCTATCCTATGATAGGATATGGTTTGTATGTGATTTTCTTGAGATGTAGGTGTACATCTGAAATGCTAATTTGTGCAGCGATATAAAAGGCTATAAATAGCATATGTTAACAACAGTAAACGACCAAATTCCACACGTGCTCGCAAAAGGAAGTTATTACAAACACTCGATGGTGATTTGAAGTGAGTTCTGAGTAAAAGTGTACTATAATCTCATAAAGTGTCTTATGAAGCATGATGCTAATGTTAGCTCTAATGCACCTTCAGAACAGGTCCAATTCTTCTTCATAATGCATTTTGTCATAATACTTCACGTAAGTCGCAAGAAAATGTTTTGTTGTATTTATTTAGAAATACTTTTGATAATAGTTTGGTAAATGTATTCTGGTATTGAAGCGATGTGGCTTGGTAAACGTTTTATTGCCAGTATAAAGGCTGATAATGGCTGAATAAAAACAAAAGAATAAGGATTACCTGGCAGAGGTGTGAAAAGTTATGTTTCCTTAAAGTAGTGTGTCATGCATTTCTTTATTTCAACACATTTATAGGTAAATCCTAGTAATTTAAATTTGCAATTAATCACTCTGTCTGAAAAGTAACTTAGTTACTCAATAAGTAACTTAATTATTCAAATTGCTAATTAGGCTACATCTTAAAATCCCTATAAACCTTAATAGAAATTAAACTCTGTATTCTTTCAATTTGAGTCAAACATAGAATAGTTTAGCCTTTTAGCTTTAAAACAACAGTAATACTTAAACTTTTTTTAATAATTTTTTTTTTACCTTCTTTGGTTAGCAAATAGAACAAAAAAGCTTAAAAGTTAAACAATACATTTCAGTTTGGCAAGATGTTCAGGAAAAGCCCAACTAGTAAAGTCCGTACAGATTTATGTAAAAATAACATGTTAACTAGGTAAGAATAAATTACAGAAATTATTTGGGTGCGTGTCTATGGGGAAGGGGTCACAGTAAACAAAGCAGCGCTGCACCTGACTTTGAAACTTGCAGCGCTAACACACACAAACGAAATCGTATGCCTGATGAAAAAATATATATTTGAAACACGTTCATATTTTAGAAAATGTAGTTAATATTTGCATCATTAATGATTTATCTTATCCACCCTGGGTCACCCGCAAATAATCAGAATGCATTTTTTTATTACCCGACCCGCGGATTATCCACAGCGCCCGCGGATATAACCGCCATCCGCACATCACTACTGCGCACAGTGTGCAGATATCAACAGCATCACTGGGTTGTAAAGTTGCCAAGTTGAGGGAATTTGTATGTGTTGATTGTGTGAGAAGGATGCTTTTCATACAAGATCTGCAACTGGACAACCTTGGAATATATTGACTTGATTATTCATATGTTTGGGCCATACAAATTACGTGAATTTTACCGGAGGTGAATGTAGCAAACATATAAAATACGCCCAGTGGGATTTTTTTTTTTTATAGCAAGATTAAAAATACGGGAAAATATTTAAATGGGATGACAGCGGGATAGAATGGTAAAATACGGGAGAATCCCGGGAAAAACGGGAGGGTTGACGGGTATGGATACGGGAAAGACTGTACCTCAGTTTTATACGGATTACATAATCAGATAATATTCGTTTTTGATTTTAATTCGTTCAGTTAAAAGTGGACACTTCAGGCTTTCAGATACAGGAAAGACTACCTCACTTTAGTTTCATACGGATTACTTAATCAGGAATAATTGTTTTCGATTTGAATTTGTTAATTTAAAAGTAAAATTCAAGCTTTTTAGATTCTATTGATTTTAGTCTTATATGTATTAGAGTATTTAAGGTTTCTCTGTGAATCAGGATAATCTGAAAGTGAACGAGCTGGCGCGCGGAGGGTTAAAGCGCTGCATTCAATTTTATCTTTAGACGGTAAATTTACATTTCAAATTCAATATTGATTTTAGAACTGTTGAAATTATTTACTGTATGTAACGCAAGTACTTTATAAGTAACTGTAATTAAATTACCTAAAAATGAACAGTAATCCCTTACTTTACTTTTTCAGTGGATAAGTAATTTAATTACAGTAACGCGTTACTTAGTAACGTGTTACACCCAACACTGTATATAATACATATATATATATATATATATATATATGTATATATGTTAAAGCATCTGTTAAAGATGCAACTGTATGGTGTGACAGTATGTCCACTCAAAAGTGTGTACTTTTTCTTCACCAAAAGAGTACGTACTTTAAGTGCATCATATAAGTAGGCAAATTTGATTTATTGTTATTTGTTGTTGAATTTAAGTTTAAAAAAATTAAAAAAAATTGCATTATCAAAATGTGACTGTGGCTTGAAGCTGCAAATTCCTCCATCAACGTCATCTGCCTCCATAATAGTGTACTGATACTTGCTGCACAATTACAGTGGTGTGAAAAAGTATTTATTTATTTTTTAATTTTTGCATATTTGTCACACTTGAATGATTCAGATCATCAAACAAATTGTAATATTACACAAAGATAACCCGAGTAAATACAAAATGCAGTTTTGAAATAATGATTTCATTTTTTAAGGGAAAAAAGCTGTCCAAACCTGCCTGGCCCTATGTGAAAAAGTAATTGCCCCCTCAATCTAATTACTGGTTGTGCCACCCTTTGCAGCAACAACTGCAATCAAGCGTTTGCGATAACTGGCAATGAGTCTTTCACATCGCTGTGGAGGAATTTTGTCCCACTCTTCTTTGCAGAATTGACCTATCGGTAAGCCCCTCCCCTCGAACGCAGACTAGCCAATGGCAGTCGAGTATCAGTTGCACGGGGAGCGGAACTCGGACATCTTTAGGTTTCAGCGCCATAGAGAAACATTGGAAGATCCGAAGTTCGCATCGGTTTTATGGGGTTTATGCTTCAAAAATTGAAAAAATATGTACCTGGGGTAGAGGTATTCACGGGTCCAAAAATTTGACCCCTGACCCGTATTTTATTTGAAAGTGGGACCCGAACCCGTGCAGACCCGAGAAATGCCTTAAATGTACTACGCGGAACCGACCATTATTAGAAAGTTGGACCCGAACCCGGCTGGGAAGACACAGACGATCGGCACATATTGCACAGCAAACTGCTATTAAGTCAATAAACTTGTTGCGAAAAAAAAGAAGCTTTTTGCCTTGACTGCTGTTAGTAGCCCTCTCCCTGACTGCAATGCATACAATCCTCCTTGCCAATAAATTTCCATCCATGTTAGGCTGTTCCTCTCTCTTGCCGTCTGAAAGAGCCTTCTTAATCCACTCATTATTCCAGCTTCAAAAGTACTTGCTGTCACGGAGACGGATGACTAATGCAACTTTGCAGTTTTTTTTTTTATTTCGAGTCAACTTCGATTGTTACGTTTACCCTTTTGAACTACAATAACTATACTTTTTGTTGGTTGTAATAAAGACTCAGAGCAATTATTGTTTTTAGCAAAACACGCACAGAATTAGAAGTTCGTTACACTTTACTGCATGCGTGTTCAATAACAGGTGCGTCTCTTCTTCAGTTTTGTTTCAGCTTTTTTTCACATCACTCATGAAGGAATCCATGATCTCAGTCCGTTTGCAGTACTAACATTAACCCCGCCCGCGCTCTGTTTCTGGCGGCTGAGGTACCGCATGTTTTTTTTTTTTTTTCACCTTATTTCCCACTCACACTTTTCTCATCCTAATTTTACAAACTGCAAGTTACAAAATACACGCATGCTGACTGACACTGATCACTCGCGGGTGCTGTGTTCTCCGATCGACTCGGGTATTACACACAATGTTAAATTACTGAAAGGATGGGCAATATAATTTATTTTATTACATTTCCTGAATCCAAACAAAACAGAGCAAAATGTCCCTAAGTATTCAACCCCAATACAAATGAAGACAAAAACGTTAATTTTCTGGTTGTCATACACTCATTAATTTACAATTTTCATCTGCTCAAGCAGAACGTTAATGTTATATTGTGCTTCAGCAAGGTATTTCTTGCTAAAACTAGATAACGTTAAAGTTAGTGAGTCCATGCTAACGTACAAACCTAAATAGTGGACTGTTCTTGCGTCTTGTACAGTGTAGGTCAAAAACGAAGGTCTACATTTCAGTGTATCTCCACATTAAACTGGTTAAATGTACATTAATTTAATCGTACCCTGCGATACATGAACAGTGTTGATCCTGCATGTTGTCATCCGCGATCGTGATGACCGACCGTAATATGAGACTTCTCCCGCTTGCATTGTGATCTGTAAACCCTCGCTTCGAGTTACCCACCTTATTTATTTTTAAATATTTTATAAATCCCTCCATGAAATATTTAATTCCCATTTGGTGGCCTTCTGTGTCCAAAATTGTGCAAAAACATTGTGGGACAAGGTTTTCACACTGCAGCTGTCATAGTAAGACAGTGAGCAACTCCGTTTGTTTGTCCGAGGGAGCAACAGTAACTAAGGGGGCGGGGCTTACCGATAGGTCAATTGTTTTAATTCAGCCACATTGGAGGGTTTTCGAGCATGAATGATATGTTTAAGGTCATGCCACAGCATCTCAATCGGATTTAAGTCCGGGCTTTGACTTGGCCACTCCAAAACCTTAATTTTGTTTTTCTTGAGCCATTCAGAGGTGGACTTGGTGGTGTGTTTGGGATCATTGTCCTGCTGCATAACCCAAGTGCTCTGGAGCTTGAGGTCACAAACTGATGGCCGGACATTCTCCTTCAGGATTTTCTGATAGAGTGCAGAATTCATGGTTCCCTCAATTATGGCAAGTCATCCAGGTCCTGAAGC
This sequence comes from Schizothorax lantsangensis, assembly GCA_027422415.1. Taxonomy (NCBI): domain Eukaryota; kingdom Metazoa; phylum Chordata; class Actinopteri; order Cypriniformes; family Cyprinidae; genus Schizothorax; species Schizothorax lantsangensis. The sequence goes on from CM049841.1 coordinate 22,127,709, forward strand.
TGCAAAGCAGCCTTAGACCATCACACTACCACCACTATGTTTTACTGTTGGTATGATGTTCTTTTTATGAAATGGTTTTACGCCAGATGTAATGGGACATGCACCTTCCAAAATGTTCAACTTTTGTCTCATCAGTCCACAGAATATTTGCCCAAAAGTCTTGGGGATAATCAAGATATGTTTTGGCAAATGTGAGACGAGCCTCTGTGTTCCTCGTGTTTCACTCGTAGCTGAGCGATGGCGTGACTGACTCCAAAACCTGCCCATAAACAAACCGTACTGAGATTAGAGAACATATTTTAACATCAAATTAATTACACTCAGTATTATAATGAATAAAATCCATTTATGTTATGCAAGGCAAAGGTGTTTCCAGTGTGAAACGACCGCTGCTGACGCAGCTGACATCTCGTCCTTATGTTGCGTAAAATAATATAATTTACACCACATTAAAGACTATAAATGAAATAGAATGTATACAAACCTTTATTTCCTGGAAAGAGTGCACCAAATCGGTGGTGGCGGTGCTGAGAACCGCTCTCTCCTGTAGAGGACTCAAAAAGCCCGTTTTCTGACTGTAACACAGCAGCTACGTTGTTTCATCGGAGATGGGCTCAACCCAGAGGTTAGGTAGAAAATCACGTTCAGGCTCGGTACAAGGCAGTCACGCCTAGTGTGAGTTAGGGCTGGGCGATATGACGATATTATCGTATATCGACGATGTCTCATAAGTATCGCGATGTCAATGTCAACAGTCAGTCAATGTAACACGATTATCGGAAAAAGTGACAAATGATAAACCTAGTAAGTTTCAAAAAAATATTTTACATAGCCCTATAGACACCATACAGGTCTTTTTGCATGCAAGAATGAAATAATTTGTAGGAGGGTTGGGAATCAAACAGCCATTTCAATTTTGGAAATCAGATCAGATGCGTAAGGTCAGGAATCAAATTACGAATTACAAAATTAAATTTCGATTCTGCTTCTCAATTCCTGTATGCGCATTTATTGTGATTTCAAAAGATTCAGCTGCAAGAAGACGAAATAGAACTCACTTCTGCACTTGCGCGCTGTTTTCTGTGCTGTGCACGCACAAAAGCCGCCTCTTATATACACGAACACTGGACTGAGCTCTCTTTCTTGCATTCTTACACTTTCGAATGGACAAATACACACAGCATTACATCAAAATAGCCCATAAATACAATCGGTTATGTCTTAAGTGAACGTAAAGAGTTGAGAAAGAAAACAAGGGTGTATTGGATCCGTGCATTGACAGCAGCCGCTGCCGCCAGTCATTAATGTTAATCAAATAACAAAAGAAAAGAAAGTCCCTCACTGATCTTGACTGAATAACTTTTGTAACCTCAGTTTATATTTTATTTGCCTGTTGTTGTTCGGCGCTGACTACTGTAATGGCAACGTGCATCTGTGTATGCGATTAATTTGGAGATGCGTTCCAATATAATTTATCCTTATTTAGGGCCTATTCTATTTTGATCTGCAGTTTAATAAAAGTTAAAAGTTACAGAAAAAAGACAAATAGTAGCCCTGGATGCGTTTCTGAATATTTATTTAAACAGACTGTATAATGATGAAAAACCACAAACATGACTGTTATAATAAAAATACGCAAATTCCTTCACATCCTATTCATTTTACAGATTTTTTAAATGGTGTATACAGTATAATTATGTTTAATTAAGCTGAGATATAGCACTATAAATTCTTAATTCATTTGTAACAAAACTATAAAATTTTGTTGCAAACGGATGAAGACATTATAGTACTAGGCCTATATCTCAGCTCACCCCTCAACATGCACGCGTTCGGCAGCCCAACACTGAATATTATATTGTGGGTGTTGTAATTTGATTAATAAAATAAAAATTAAAATACAAAAATCTAATTTAAATAAATAAATAAAGCAGTTATTTTTATTTCGTTAAAAACAGGGCAAAAGAGACTGCCGAACTAGGCTACTTGTTGGCCTTTTCGCGTTAGTCTGAATGAAAATGCAAATTCATTCTTTGCCACTAGGTGCCGCTTTTGGAGCGGTAAAATAGCGGTTTCCCTGGTAACGCTGTACACAAAGCAGGGCTTGCAAAATTTCTAAATCTCTGGTAGCCCTTCTGGCAGGTACTCTTCAGATTTTGGGAGCCCGAAAATTAATTTAACTAGCCCAAATAAAAAATAACTTCTTTTTTTTTTATAGAAAATCAGATAGGTATCTAAATGTCAATCAAAAACTTCAATACACAAATATCAACAAATATCAAGGAAGGAATATTATTTCATTATTTACAGGGTATCTGCAGAATTAAAAAAAATCAATTTAAGGCAATTTATGACCCCTTTTTAAGAGGTGCACAAGTAAAAGCAACACCGTATGAGTGGGGTTGGATAATGTCTATCTATGGTATTATATTAAGCCATAAAATGAAATGATTTACAGTTCAGATACAGGTTTTCACGAAATCAAAAATCTTGAAATGACATTTCAGCCTTTATCCACTCACCGTGCTCCTAAACGCCGTTTCATCAGGCATTTTATAGTCAAGATGAAATGAAAATGCCAATGACGTATTTCTGATAAAAACATCCATGCTGCATTTTGACTTTGAAATGTGCAGCACTCATATTTATTCAATGACATCATTGCCTTTTGAAGTTTAATCCAGCCCTTTTGTGATTCTTGTCTTCAGTCCCCAACTGTAAGGCCTCTTGAAATTATAATTAAGATTTGAAACTATAATTAATTATAATTTTCTTATACCATTTAACGCATTTACACCTTTTTACAGCCTTAAATTTGATACAACTAAATTGAGGAGTTTTAAGGACCCTGTGGGAGCCCTGTATTTTAAATGTAAAACTGTAACTTGAATGCAATGTAAGTCGCTTTGGATAAAATCCATAAATGCATAAATGTAAATGTTAAGATAGCCCATCGGGCAGAGCGATGATACATTTTGCTAGTCCTTAAAAAGCGATTTTGCGAGCCCTGTAAAGCAGCACAGCACTCTCAAACGCTGCTTTATCAGGCATTACAGGCATGATTAAATTAAAATGAGACCAATCGGACCAATCACCGCAGATTAGCGTCACGCAAAGGAGGGGTTTGAAAAAAAATAATAATCGTTGAGCGAATCGTTTGGGAGTCGTTGAGCAAGTAAGGTAAAAATAAATGCATATTATAAGACAATGAAAGTGTTTTTTGACCTTGCATGCATGTCAACCTGTTGTTGGGGACTCCCAAAACCAAAATATGAACCTTTCATTACCCATAATAGTGGCATTTTAATCTTTTTTTTTTACAGTCTATGGTTTTAATAAATAATTTATTGAATCATTCAAATCAAACGATTTGTTCAAAACGGCTGATTCAATTAGAAACAAAACAAGTGAATGGACCATTGAATCACTGGCTCACTTGATTCGTTCAAAAACAGATTCATTCAAGGAATGAAACACCGTGTTGCTCTACACTGTTGTATAAAATTATTAGCATATTTATGCTCACGCACATGTGCTGATATTCAGAAAAGTACATTGTGCAATGAATATAAAAACATAAACTTACATGGGTATTTCTTCTTTCATTGCTTGAATTATAAGGGCATTCTAATGGGCTTCATCGTGCAGTGAATACTCTTGCACTCTCAAGACGTGTTTTTGTTTGTTTTTTTGCAAAGTCGGTGACTCAATGTCAGCTCTCCTATATAGTCTCTCAGTCCCTCACACACATACAGGACAATGACATTATGTCAGGGGAATGTTTTTAAATTCTAATCAAGGAAAAATCATACCTTCTGTTGTCTTCTTTTTAAAGAACTTCAAAAGTTGCGCTTGAAACAAATGACTGAAACTTGCTTCCGCTTGTGCGCAGCTTGTTACAGTACCGAGTTCTGATTGGCCAATCTACGTAATATAGTTTGTGAATTATCATAAGTAGAGAATTTTAACATTTGATTTGCACGATAAGTTTTACATAATACACAACATTATTAATCTAAAGGGGATGGTTAGGGGGGATGGTGGTTTTACTGAGGGGATGCTTTTTGTCTTTTTTTTTTTCCACCTCAATTAGAGCCATTCTTATCATGATTATAGTGACCAAAATTATCACGGTATTTTCAAAATGTGCTGGAAATGTTCAAAAAGTACTGACACATAAATCACTTCACCAAGTTTTATATTTAAAATCAACAAATAAATAAAATTACTTTTTGTTTGCATAATGACTAAAACAATAACATTACCAATGATGTCCGGATTTTAAATGACAACATGACTGACAACAATTTATCTAATAGCATGTTCAAATATCTAATGTAAATGTTGAAATAAAGCTTTGAAAAAGTTTCATAAAAAGGTAAACCTCACATTTCAGGCTTTAAATAAAGAAAAGGGTTAAGTCAAAATGATAATTGATTAATAAATGATTATGTATGTCATCTCCTCCGTAAATAATTCTAGATAACTAATCTGAATTGTTTAAATGTAGAATCCACATAAGCTTGTTTTTCTGGCCAGACAAAAACTGCGGAATGTAAATAAGTCTCTGTAAATCCACTCACTTGACAGCAGGTTGCGCTTATAGAAAAGCTGAATTACAGCTGTTTCCCTGTAACATCTGTGGACAAAGCAGTATTGCGATTAAGAACACTTCTTTAGGTATTACATGGAGCGAAGATAAAAAACAAAATGCCATCGAATCTTTTCTGAAGACAGTCAGAACCTTCAGAGGTACATTCATATAATTAATTCATGTATTCATTTGTATAATTCCCTTAGCTCTCTTTTAAAGGGGTCATATGATGCGATTTCATGTTTTCCTTTGTCTTTGGAGTAGGGCTGGGCGATATAGCCGTAGATCACTGACAAGCTACACAATATCATGTTCAATGAAGGCGATTCATCTGCGATAATGAACGCGATATTGCGTAGCTTGTCAATGATCTACGGCTCTGTGTATTAAATGCCGCTCCATTTGAAAGCAGGTGATGGAGATTTACAGCTAATCACGGAACCGGCTTTACTGACGAGATGCGCATGATCATCGCGTTCGATATATCGCCCAGCCCTACTTTGGAGTGTTACAAGCTGTTTGAGCATATATAAGATCTGTAAAGTTGCAAAGATTAAAGTCTCAAACCCAAAGAGATATTCTTTATAAAAGTTAAGACTCGTCCACGCCCTCCTAAAACGGCTCATTCAAACATGCTCCCACATGTCTATGTCACGATGTGGGAAGATTTGCGTAACACCGCCCAAATGTATACGCAATGAAAGAAGGCGTAATTTTTATTCTCGCTGTAGTATTGTTGTTGCCGCCGCCATGTTGTGGAGATGCTGTGTGTTTCATTGTGAAAGCGAAAATACTTTGGTTGGCCTTCCAAATGAATACACAACTAGAAATCAGTGGTTAAGTTATATTTACAACATTGTTCCAGAACAGTACAACGCAAATATCCGAGTGTGTGCAGTGCATTTTACGAAGGACTATTTCCTGAACCTGGGAGAGAGTAGCCTACAATGTGAACACTATGAATGGCTGTTAACACTATAAAGTGGGGCAATTCCAACATCGCAAGGACAGTCTGGCGCTTCTGACTCACAGCCTATAAGTACGTTTCGATATTTAAAGAATTTGCTACTGACTATTCAAACGCGAGTTTTGAGCAGTGTAGAGTAGTGCTTGTTTGGTGTTTCTACGATCACACATGCAGACATGTTATGTTTACGCGGCGCAACGCATAAAAAGACCGTATGAGTCATTATAATCAGTAATTATGTCCTCACTGAATGCAACAAATGCCTCGTTTATAGTGAGTTTTATTGTTTTAGTCTCGTCGCGCTGGGACACGGCATCACAACATGGTAAGGGGTGTAACATTTCCGTCACACGCTTGAGGTATTCGGCCAATCACAATGCACCGGATAGCTGGCCAATCAGAGCACACCTTGCTTCTCAGAACGACGAGCTTTGTAAAAATCGACGCATTTCAGAAAGGCAGGGCATAGAGGAGCAACAATGTACAGTATGTGGAAAATGTGTTTTTTGAACCTCGAACCGCGTAAACACATTGAATTACACTAAATACTCAAAGTAATGTTCTTTTTAGCAACGTGATATGACCCCTTTAAAACCTTTCAGCTTTTCCAAAACTACTCTGCGTGCTGTGCACATGTGAGACTGTTACTTAAAACTGTGCTTTATGCTGGATGGTATTAATTTATCCTCAATTTGTTCAAATCGCGGTAATCGAATACGGTTATAATGATGATTAAAATATTAAATGGTAATACTAACTGAGGGGAATTTTATCATGATTTATCATCAAACATCCCTAGTGGACAGTCAGTCATTTAGATCCGGTTCCAGTCATATATGCCCTAAAATTGGATTTGCACCGACTGTCTGAAAAAAGCCTTAGATGCCATTGGAACTGTTATTTTATTTCTCCTGGATTTCATTATTATTATTATTATTATTATTATTATTGCTGTTATTGTTATTATTACTTTTATTTATTTATTTTACTGGACTCATGTCAAATAACCTGAAATCATAAAACTAATAAATGAAATAAAATGTAACAATATATTAAATCTGTATAATAATAGGGCCCTATAGGGGGGATCACGTGACCCTTCGACAGCGATGCAGGCTTAGTCTTTCGCTCTGCTCACTTTGCCACATATTTTATGATCCTGTCAGTAAAATTTAAACCACTCTGCATTGGACCCATCATGAGTGCTAAGCAGAGCATGTGAGCGGAGCGGAGCGTGGAGCGTGCGTGGAGCGGAGCGTGCGAAATATAGTCGGAGCGCGGAGCGGGTTTTTATCCAAAGGCCGGAGCGATCGCTCTGTCTCGCTCCGGTTCCGCTCCGATACCGCTCACACCACGAGCCTAGGGCATGCACAAATCCACCCAGAATTCACCTGTGCCTTCAACAATTAACAAAACTGTCAGCCTACACTTCAAAAATCGTTCGTTGTGAAGGAGAGATGGAGTTCGTGAAATATTTCCAAAAGCAAACCGACAGGTCATACAGGTGCACAATTCCTGTCAAAAAAATAGATGATAACGATGTTGAACATGAACAGGAATGTGGTGATACGATTTCAGTAAGTAAGGATTCGTATTTTAATCTAAAAAGACACATCATGCGGAAACATGACAGTGTGCTGCGCGAACATGGGGAGGCCAGAGCAAAACGTGAGCATTTTGAATATGGTTGAAATAGGAAATATTGGCTAATAATCAATTAAATAAGTTTTGTCATACGAATATTTTAATGTAGCCTACTTAACCCTGTCCGTGATTTTTTTATTTCATAGAGAAAGAGATATAAATATATGTTCTATTTTGACTGATGTTGCTGTGAGTTCTTTATAGGATATAGGCTGCGTGGCGGATGTGTCGTGGAGCGGGTTTGCTGCGTGTTGATTTTCCTTTCCGCGCCTATGTTAACAGATTAGCAGCCACACTGCCTGCGGAATATGCGCGTATCAGGTGCGCGGTCCAACCACACCGCAACCGCGGCCCCGCGACAGAATAGAAGTGAAGCGGATTTTTCCGCAGCAGTTATGCAACAAACCCGCTCCAGGTCCGCCACGCAAACAGTGTGTCCCAAGGCTTCGGTTGAAAACGGCAGGTGTTAGGCATGCAGAGGAATTTTAAATGTGAGTGAGCGTGGAGCGATTTCATCAGAGCGGGATGAAATTGTAGGGGAGCGGGGAGCGGAATTGAGCGGAGCGGTCTGCTGTGACTTTGAGCGGTGGAGCGGGGGGAGCGAACACCCACGTGAGCGGGGAGCGGGAATTCTCACCGCTCAGCTCCGCTCACATGCTCTGGTGCTAAGGCAGACAAAGGGGATCGGAAAATGAAGAAAAAATTCAGAGATTCCGCCATCTCCAGAGAGGACCTCGAAGATGCTATTGCTAGCCGCATTGAACTAGCATTTAAAGAACAGCAAAGCACTTTGAATTCGGTTGTGAATTCGGCAGTAAGAGATGCGATGGACTCTGTGCTGATTCCAGCATTGCGCGAACTGCGTGAGGACATACAAGCGACCAACAAGTCTGTTAAAGAGCTAAGAGAGGAATTTGAGGCCATAGCTACCGCGGCGAAGCAGACACGTGACCGCGTTGATTCTGTTCAGGCAGATGCACGTGAGGATAGGAGGACAGTCACGGACTTAAGAAATCAGCTGGAGCGACTCACCGAGAAGATGACGGATGTTGAGGACAGGTGCAGAAGGAACAACGTAAGACTGGTGGGGCTGCCAGAAGGGACGGAGGGTCCAGACGCAGCTGGTTTCCTCAGAGTTAATCTTTCCAAGTGGATTCCTTCCTTGAGGGGCCGTGACATTGAGATTGACCGTGCGCATCGCGTGTATGACGGAGGGAGGGGCTCCGATCGGCCGCGCACTCTCATCTTCCGTGTACTAAGATGGCATGACAGATCGGAAATCCTGAAGGGTGCCCGGCAGGCTTATCCGGTGAAATGCGCACAGAACAATGTCACACTGCTATTTTTTCCTGACTTTAGTCCAGCTACAGCGATCAGGAGAAAGGCATTTGGTCCGGTTTTGAAGAAGATGACAGCGCTTGGTCTCCAGCCCTTCCTCATCTATCTGGCGGTAATTAAACTATGGCACAAGGGTGAGCAGAGAAGCTTCGATTCCCCTCAGAAAGCGGAGGATTTTGTCAGCTCCCTGTCTCAGCGGAGAACGTATGCCGCGGCTCTGCGGGGGGACGATGGGGGAGCAGCGGCCGCTGTTTCTCCGGCCCGGCGGGAGGGGCTTGATGGCCTGGATGGAGGCGGTCCTAGCTGCCCAGTGGGGGAGGATGGCAGGATGGATATGGACGCTTGCTAAACCTATTTTTTGCCTTTTCTTTTCTTCTCTCCTCTCTTCTACTGGGATATTGTCCCTATATATCCGGTACAACGATCTCTTTGCAGGTAAGACTGACACTCCTTTTTTATTTTTTGGAGGGGACTAATGGAGAGTAGGTTTAATAAAAAAAAAAAAAAAAAAAAAAAAAAAAATATATATATATATATATATATATATATATATATATATATATATATATATATATATATATATATATATATATATATATATATATATATTTATATTTATTTATTATATATATATATTTATATTTATTTATTTTTTTGGCTGCGTGAGCCTTTCGGGAGACATGTCTTGCGTTGGAGTGGATCGGTCACGAACCATCACTATTTTTTGTTGCTCAGTCAGACCTATATTCTCGGTAATGTGCGGTCTGAATTGTTCCTTGTTTATGGTTGTCGGTTGTTCATGTTTATATGTTGTTTTTATTTTTTACAACAGACATTTATACTTCTATTTATTTTACCTTATTTCTAAAGGGATTTTTCATCTAGGAGGTTTGGTATCTAAAATGCACATCAGCGTTTACATGTTACTTACAGAATGGAAGTGCTTCTGCTTTTTTTATTTATTGAATACAATCTTGGGATTATGAATATTCAATGCATACTCTAAATATTTTATCACTGAATGTGAATGGTTTAAATTCTGCTGTTAAACGAACCCGTGTGTTAGAATATTTACACCGTAAATCTATTTCCTGTGCTCTAATTCAAGAGACACATTTAAAACAATCTGACGTGGCACGTTTCCAGAATAAGTATTACAAATGAACAGCGCCATTTTTCCTGCGCTCAAAATGAAACTAAGGGGGTGCTTATCCTTGGTAACCGGAAGTTAAATCTAACGATTGAACACCTTGGCAGTGATGAGAAGGGTAGATCTTTAATTTCATCTAATTCCTCCATCTCTATATTACCAATTTTATTATCTGATCATTCTGCTGTGTTGTGCAGTGTTCCTCTTTCCGATGTGAAAGCCAAGTCCCCTAGATGGCGCTTTAACATATCATTATTAAGTAATCAGACTTTCATTACTTCTCTAAAAGAATATATTAAGGAATTTCTTAAATTAATATGCCCTCTGATGTGGATCCTCAAATACTGTGGGAAACGACTAAGTGTGCTATACGAGGTTTCTGTATATCTTTCTCTTCTACTCTTGCCAAAGCGAAAACTCACCAGTTTACACAATTAGAAAATAAAATCCAATCATTACAAAATCTACAAAAACATCATTTTACTGAGCAACAGGCTACACAGCTGTCCTCTTTAAAAGAAGAATATGATTTACTTTCACACTCAAAGGCGGAATTTATTTTACATAGGACTAGGCAAAAATATTATTTCGAATCAGAGAGACCTAGTCATTTATTGGCCCTTAAATTGAAAGAATGCGAGTCTAAGGCATATATTAGTGCAATAAAATCATCGGATGATCAGGTCACCACGAATCCTGTGGCAATTAATGACATATTTAAAGGTTTTTACACACATCTGTATAAAGCCAAAACAGATTTTGATGAACCAATTTGTAAGCAGTATTTAGATAAATTGGAACTGCCTCGGATCTCACAGATAGATAAAGAATCTTTGGAGGCCCCATTAAGTTTGGAGGAACTCCACGTCTCTCTAAAAAGCCTTCAAAAGGGCAAATCGCCGGGTCTAGATGTTCTCCCCCCTGAATTATATTTAGAAATTTGGGATTTGGTAGGGATACTTATGCTTAACTCATTTAATTTTTCAATTGAACATGGGGTATTTCATAGAGATCAAAAAACTTCACTGATTTCATTACTTCTTAAAAAAGGGAAAGATCCATTAGATTGTTCCAGCTACAGACCGATTTCGCTTATCCCATGTGATCTAAAAATCTATGCTAAAGTTTTTGCTTCTCGTATGGAGCAGGTAATTCATAGTCTGATCAAGGAGGACCAAACTGGTTTCTTCAAGGGGCGCAATGCATCTGACAATATGCGTCGACTCCTTCATATTCTTGACTTTGCGGACTCCCACCCAACCCCTTGTGCGGTCTTTTCACTTGATGCAGAAAAAGCCTTTGACAGGCTAGAGTGGAATTATATGTGGGCAGTTCTGCAATGTTTCGGCTTCGGTGAACACTTTATTTCTATGATTAAGACATTATACCACTCACCTGCAGCATCAGTCATAACTGGTAATATTATTTCCCCCTCATTCCCTTTACAGCGGGGAACAAGGCAGGGGTGTCCGCTTTCCCCCTTATTGTTTTGTCTATCCCTTGAACCCTTAGCACAAGCCATCAGGAAATCTGAAGTATCGATTAAGATTCATGATCATAATCATAGTATTTCATTATACGCTGATGATATTATTCTATAATTAGACCACTTTGATGTTTCGGTCTCTAGTATAATTAAGGAATTTGATCATTTTAGTAGCCTATCAGGATATAAAATAAATTGGAGCAAATCTGCTTTAATGCCAATTAACAATGTTAAGGTTAATTCTTCTATTCCCTCATTTATCCCTATTAAGGAATCTTTCATCTATTTGGGCATTACCATATATAAAAACATTCATAAGTTTGCCAGAGACAATATTAATAACATTTTAGTTGAGGTCAAAAATGACATTCAAAGATGGAAGAATCTTAAAGTCTCTCTCCAAGGAAGGATCTCCACTGTTAAGATGAATTTGTTACCTCGATTTAATTTTTTTTTCTCTATGCTACCACTTTCTCCCCCTCCAGGTTACTTTAAGGAGATCAACTCCATAATTTCTAAGTTTATCTGGAATGATAAATGTCCCAGAATTAAACTTACCACATTAAAACATCCTAATAGCGCAGGAGGACTGGCTGTACAAAATTTTGAATTATATTATTGGTCGTTCAAGCTTAAGGCTCTTCATAATTGGGTTGATCCTCAATCTACAGTTTCATGGAGGGTGATTGAAGCTGACAAGTTTAAACCAAATAGACTTCAAGATATTTTATTTACTGGCACAGGAAAAAAAGGGGATAATTATAAATTTGGTCCGGTTGTGGCTAACTCTATTAAAATCTGGAAAACGGTTGAACGTCGGATAGGTGGACCCTTTAAATTTTGTAACAGTACTCCTTTATGGCACAATTTTAATTTTGTATGTGGAAATCGTCCATTTGTCCAACCCTCTTGGTCTTCTTTAGGTGTAAACACGTGCGGTGATATATGATAACCAGGGCCTCTGTTCATTTCAGACATTAAGAACCAAATTTTGTCTACCAGCATCCGCATATTTTGTCTTTCTTCAATTACGTTCTGCTCTCAAAGCGTATGGCGTTCCGTGGGCATCTTCTATTTCCTCTCATCCTATGCGGGACTGGATTACACCATCTGCTGGTCGGCCATCTGTTTCCTTAATATATAATAAAATGATTGATTGCATTACAAAACCTCTTTCTATTAAAACTATTTGGAATAGGGAATTATCTGACCTTAATTTATCTGTCGACTGGGAGAGAGAGTGTGGTCTAATCTCAGTTTAACATCTAAAAATCTGGCTCATCGTCTTATTCACTTCAAAGTAATTCATAGAGCATACATAACTCCTTACAAAAGATTTAAAATGAAACTACAGTCACATTTGAACTGCCATATATGTAACACTACATCAGGCACTTTTCTGCATATGTTTTGGGAATGTCCTGTCGTCATCAGTTTATGGACACATGTAAACCTGGTTTTGTCATCATTACTGCGAATTGATTGGTCTGTTAACCCAAGTTTGTGTCTTCTTAATGATGATTCTGGTCTCTGTATTAGTTCAATGCAAAAGAGAATGTTGTTTGCTGGTTTTACAGCTGCGAAGAAGACCATAATCCAGAACTGGTTTACACCACACATGTGTGGAAAAACATATTGGATCCGTAGCCTCCTGCAAATAGTGACTTGTGAATGTGCAACGGCGCGAGTCGGTGGGGCCAGACCTTCGACCATTGACACTTGGCAGTGTTTTTTGTTTGATATACGTGATTAGATAAAGGAGTGACTTTTGTGTTTTTATTGTCCCTCCCTTTTGACTGGACTTTGAGATGAGTATGTGTCTGTTGTTTTGTTTTGTTATGTTTTGGATGCTGTGTTGTGTTATGTGAAAAAAATAAAAAAATGTTGATAACAAAAAATAATAGGGCCCTATGAAATGTTTTATTTAGAAATTCTGATTTAATACAAGTTTATCAAAAACGGTGTTAATCAAAGGAAGGCATAACATATTAACAGTATTTTTATTTATTTTTATGTAATCAAATGAAAATTCAACACTTTAATTTAATTAAAATATATTTTTAAAAATTTAAATATGGAAGAAAAATTTTGATTGTTTCTGGGGAAAAAACAAAACAATTTAAGAGTTGTATTATTATTATTATTATTATTATTACTTTGAGAAGTACATTTAACTGAACAATATTAGTACAATATATGGAAACCAGACATTTATTTTGACAGGTTGTCATGAAGAACTTTGAGGGTCTGGGTGTGCATGTGATATATGATGATAGTTGTTGTTGTTGTTTTTTTTTATTCTGGTGAAATGACTCTTAGAGCAGCTCTGGAGATTCATGTAAAATTACAAGTAAAAAATTAATGTCCTCATACAGTGAGGCGGCAGGTGCAGAAAACACCACAATTGACCTATCGGTAAGCCCCTCCCATCGAACGCAGATGAGCCAATGGCAGTCGAGTATCAATTGCATGGGGAGCGGAACTCGGACATCTTTAGGTTTCAGCGCCATAGAGAAACATTGGAAGATCCAAAGCTCGCATCGGTTTGATGGTGTTTATGCTACAAAAAATGCAAAAGCGATGTGCCTGTGGTACTTGTAACACTGATTCCAGGTATCCTGAAAGGATGAGCAATTTATTTATTTTTTATTACATTTCCTGAATCCAAACAAAACAGAGCAAAATGTCCCTAACTATTCAACCCCAATCCAAATGAAGACAAAAACGTTTATTTTCTGGTTGTCATACACTCATTAAGTTACAATTTTCATCTGCTCAAGCAGAACGTTAATGTTATATTGTGCTTCAGCAAGGTATCTCTGGCTAAAACTAGCTAACGTTAAAGTTAGTGAGTCCATGCTAACGTACAAACCTAAATAGCAGACTGTTCTCACGTCTTGTACAGTGTAGGTCATAAATACACATAAACGAAGGTCTACATTTCACTGTCTCTTCATATTAAACTGGTTAAATGTACATTAATTTAATCATACCCTGCGATACATGAACAGTGTTGATCCTGCATGTTGTCATCCGTGATCGTGATGACCGACCGTAATATGAGACTTCTCCCGCTTGCATTGTAATCTGTAAACCCTCACTCCGAGTTACCCACCATATTTATTTTTAAATATTTTATAAATCCCTCCATGGAATATTTAATAACCATTTGGTGGCCTTCTGTGTCCAAAATTGTGCAAAAACATCGTGGGACAAGGTTTTCACACTGCAGCTGTCATTGTAAGACAGTGAGCAACTCCGTTTGTTTGCCGAGGGAGCAACAGTAACTATGGGGAGCGGGGCTTACCGATATGTCAATTGTCACGTGTGCTTCAATATTTGTGTAGTAGATGAACCATAGATATCAATGGATGAAACTGAATGAAAATGGATGAAATTCCACAATTCAGGCTAATTTAAATGGTAATATTGACGTTCGAAGAGATCTTGCAGCGGAGTTGATTGGGAAAAACTCACTCCATTGCAAATTTAATTTATAACCCGAGACATCACTGAACTTTCTTAGAACATTTAGGACATGGGAAAGACAGGTTTCTGGATCTCAAACATATAATACCACGTCATCCGCATAGAGAGAACTTTTCTGTTCTTTTCCTGCACTTAACACCATGTCTACACCGGATGTGACAAATTGTTATGTCGTGTCATGCTGCGCTGCAACAGCTAAAGTCTGTCTACACTGGACGCAACAAGGCGACTGTTGCAAATCATTTGAACTTTGTGTCAGAACATCATAAATAGAATGAGGCAGGAGTTTACTGTCGGGGATTTGTCGTGTATCCAGTGTAGACAGCATCACTGATTATAAGGAGTTCTATAGTATTTTGCCGTGCCGCTAGCAATACCAGTGATATTGTGATTATTACAAAAGGAGATTGCAAGAGGTTCTATAGCTATTTTCTGAAATATTTAAAATTTTCTGAAAATCATACTCAAATGGAGTTAACAACGGTAAACCTTAAGGTTTTTGATGATCGAATGACGGAGATCTGTGTTTTGTCCATCATTAGAATGGCCGCAACTGTGGCTGTAAATAAATCGCATTGTTTTCATCAATTTGCAGGTTATAAAGTTTATTGTAGCTATATTGGCTCTCAGTTTGTCTTGTTGTTTAATACATTTGGCAAAAATCCCTTGATTAAAAAAGACGTACCGCTATGCACAGGATATTTGAAATGTACAAAAGTGTATTGGCTACAAAGACGACAAAGACTCTTCTCCACTCTTCAAACACATAAAAACATTAGCCTTTATAGACAGTGTTTCTTGGGTGAAGAAAACACTGTACTGATTCAAACATCAGTTCTTTATTTACCCTTGCATTGCGAAGTAGATGTCTGTCTTCAAAATGTGTGTCGTGGCACTTCATTCTGAATGGAGGCAGGGTAGAGTTATGAGGTTTGACTGACAATTTGAGGATCCAATGGCGTTACAAGGTTTAGTCACAAGCTCTTTTGAATGCTTTTCATTGGTTAAATATTTGTAAAATCCACAAACAGACATAACGTGTGCCATTGAAAACAGACATTTTCAATGGCACACCCGACAACCTGTCATGGCACACTAGTGTTCCGCGGCAGTGATTGGAAACACTGATTTAGAGATTCTTCAAAGACCGAGAGAGGCAGTGGGGACAGCTGAGGGGAAAACTTTAAAAAACAAAAAACAGATCTGTGGGAACCCCGGAGATTTGCCTCTCTGCATTTGTGCAATAGAAAAAACTACTGATAACATTAGAATCTTTAAGGCATTCTGACTTATACAATGAGGAGTAAAATTATTTAAATTCATTATTAATTTCTTGGGGGTCTGATACAATATTGCCTTCTTGGTGTCACAATCTCCAGCTGGGCACTCCATCCCATACCTTTGCCACTCATTCCAGACTCCATTTCCCATAACCCCTGCCTGAACTAATCATCAGACTCCACCTGTTTCCTATCAGGAGGACTATTTAAGTTGGACACTCTCACCAGTGTTGCCAACTCTGCGGTTTTCCTGCGGAATTGGGCTACTTTAACACTGTTGCCGCCAATGTTCCCTCTAATCTTTTTCTTGCTGAGCAAAACTTCTTTCTATTGGGTGGACATTTCGGCCACCTGAGCAAAAACATTCTTTATACTAGACCTGCACAGCGCACACACACACTTTTTTTTTTAACTTCTAAATTTAATGCGCTATTTGTATTTGATTTGACCTTTGATGTAACTAAATGATGTACATTTTAGGTTACCCAGTGTTAATTTCGTTGACGAAGACGATGACAAAATATTTGTCAACGAACCTTTTTTTCTGTGACTAACGCCCGTTTCACACCGTAAGCGTGAGCGGCGCGTGAGCAGCGCAGAAGCGTTGCGTATGCAGAGCGTGAGCAGCGCGCGCCCATTGTGCTTTCATACTGGCCGCGTTTGTCGCGCGCAGCTGAACCGCGGCTTGTAGGCTAGTACAATACAGAAGAGTATCATCATTTCTGTCATATTTTCCAGCGTTCTCCTCCGAGCACTGTGTCTGTGTGCCATGTGCTTTTGTGTATGATATGGCCAGCATACTCTGTGATTAGTTTACACGATAAACTTGAGCCAAGTTTTCAAGATGTGTATACGAAAAAATTGCCGACCCTGTCAGGAAAGATTTTGTCTGACCCTTCTCACATTTTGTATGAGGAATATTAATTTTTGCCATCTAACAGAAGACTTGCATATGCTAGATTGAATTGGCTATGTTACGTAAATCTTTTGTGTATCAGTCTGTAAAATTAATAAATCAGAATTGGGGGTTCAAATAGGCCTCTGGGCTCTGGAAAATAGAAAGAACTCACTATTCTAATGCACTGTAGCCGTATGTTTATTATACTGTTGTTTTTCTGTATTAAGGTGCATCTATTGTATTGTTTGTTTAGTAATTATTGATGTGAGACACGCTGTCATGAGATCCAAGACATATTTTAGAACGAATTCCAACAATAAAGTGTAATTGGATTGAATAATTGAATTGAAAAAGTAATATTAAAACTAACAAATGCCTCTAGTTTTATTATTTAACAGACCTTTGAAGTTTGGGCAAAAACTCGTGGAAGTGGTGTTTTCGTGCATTTTTTTTCATATGGTGATTGTGAAACACGAAACGCATCACTTACATGATTTTGTGGTCAAATTTGTTATTTTTAATGTTAATCGGGTCAATTTTTATCAAGAACAATGCACTGTGACTTTAATTCAGCGTAAGCGGCGCAGCAAAAATAGACTCGGCGCCGAAACGATCGCGGCACTGCTGCTCACGCGACGCTCCTGCTTGACGCTCACGCGCTGCTCCTGCTCCCGGTGTGAATGCACTCATTTGTTAACATGCACGCTGAAAAAAATACGCGCTGCTCACGCGCCGCTGACGCTTGCGGTGTGAAACGGGCGTAAGACGAGCTAAAACTAATATCTGATGATAAAAACTATGACGAAATTTATGCTGCGTCCTCGTTAACAAGATGAGACGGGACTAAAATGTTATTTGAGGACTACCGGACATTCAAAATACATCCTATAGGCTAAGTTAACTGTCTTGTCTTTCAAAATGTGCGTCTCTGTCATTGGATAAGGGGCATTTGCATATCTAGTCTCAGTATGGCAGCCGCAGTGGACGGATAGGCTACCAAAACGCGAACTAGCGATCTGAAACAATGGCCTCAGCACCCGAAGGTTTAGGGATAGGGTGACCAGATGTCCCGTTTTTCCCGGGAGTCACAATTCGTTGTCGGGAAGTTAGTGAAGGCGCGATAGGCGGAATCGCACTGATAGAGAAGTGCTCTCTCTCGCGCACGCTCCACTTCTTCAGTCTCATACTGTGCGCGATCAGTTCTCAGTTCTCAAATACAAACACAGCAGTCCAAATGTATATCGTGTAGCGTCAGTGTATCTCACATAAATACAGTCGGTTATGGCTTAAGTGAGCGTAAACAGGTGGGTGAAAACTGAATGTGTGTCAGTATTACATGCATACCTTCCGTCTTAAATGAACAGCATTAATAACAGTCATCAATGTTAACCAACAAAAGATGTTAAATGTATACTTAAGTAAACCTACTGTATCTGAAAAATGAGTTTAATTTGCATCTCTACCAAAAAATAAAAATGTATTCCAGTTTTTCCTAATTCAATCCTTGATTCAAATTTCTCATAAGCTTAATTGATTTGGTCTAAAGAGAGAAGAATTGATGAATATTTTTGTTTGAATATTCCATATAAAATAGCTACCAAAATAAATGTTGGTAACTGCAGTTTGACTAAAAGTAATGACTAAAAGTTGACAAAAATGCAATGACTTTTCGTCGACTAAAACTAGACTAAAATTATGAATGACTAAAATGTGACTGACTATTAAGCATTTTCGTCTCAAGATAAAGACTAAGACTAAATCAAAAATGCCTGCCAAAATTAACACTGAGGTTACCTGAGAAAACATTTTTTTACAGTGTATATATAATACTGCCATTCAAAAGTTTGGTATTAGTAAAGTTTTTTTTTTTTTTTAAATAAGTTTATTACGCTCATCGAGGCTGTACCTATTTGCTAAAAAATACTGAACATTATTTCACAAAATAAAATTCAGCTTTGTTACACAGGAATAAATTAAATTTTAAAGTATATTAAAATGGAAAACAACAATAGAAAAATATATTAGAAATTGCAGTAATATTTCACAATATTACATTTTTTTTCTTTTTTTAATCAAATAAATACAGCCTTGATGAGCATAAGAGACTCCATTTAAAAATCTTACTGATCCCAAACTTTTGAATGGTAGTGTATAATATTATATAATATAATATATAAAAAATGAAGCAGTTATTGCTCGTGAATTCACTTTTTGAGGTCAATTATTTATTGGGTTTATAATATAGGCCTAAACTAATATAATATTATATAAAATAATATAATATAATATCAAAACAAACTGAAGCATTTAAAGGGTTCCTATTATGCTTTTTCACTTTTTGAATTTCAAAATTTCAATCCAATCCAAACCCACATATGAATTGATATGGCAATATTGACGAACTTGCTGCTTTGGCAAGGGGCAGGGCAGTGCTGAAGCACCGTCTAAGCTGTTCACCAATCACAACGCACTGGGACAGCTAACCAATCACAACACATTTAGTTTTTCGGAAGGCAGGCCTTCATCAAACCCAGAACTAATCGAGCCATTTGTGCCAGGCTTGGGAGAGAGGTATTGTAATAATGTAAATTATGTGAAAAATAATGCGTTTTTCGAACCACCAAGCATGAGCATGTTCTAGTACACCCCAAAACAAAATCAAGACTTTGTAAAAGAGCATAATAGGACCCCTTTAAACTTAAAGAATAGAAAACAAACTGAAGCATTTAAACAGATCTGTAAGCTAAATATTTTCAAAAAACGTGAACATGTGAATTCTTGTATAGCTATCTAAACATCCCTATGAAGTACAGTTTGCACAATACACCTGTGTGTGACTGTAAATGTCTCTGAGTTTTGTTACCGTTCTGTGCCCATCATCCGCTATTTCCAACGCTTAATCAAGCTGCTCTTCTTTAATGCATGATGATGTTTTATTTCACATGTCATTGCGTTTGCGTTGGCTCTCGTGTTGAGCTATTTCGTCCGCAAACATTGAAGTATTCGGTTTCTACAGCGACTCATTTGGCGCACGTCATTCTCTTTCAATGAAACCTGTAAACCGCATTCACTGGTTCTAACTCGATAGCGACATCAACTCCATAGCGGTTTGCCCGAGCATTGTAATTCTTTCGCTTTTACTAATTCAATCAAATGGCTTTCCCAATTCATTTTTGTGTGTGCGGCACATTATTTATTCTGCGCGGGCAGCTTAGAGGAAACATTGGTTGCCGCAGCTGTTTGTTTTCTTGTCCGCGGGTTTAAGCGACCCCAATAATGTGATATTTAGCCCTTTTGAGTACCAATTGTGCGGGTTTTGTTAAGAAAACCTGGCAACCCTGACTCTCACCCACACACTGCTGAGTATTGTTTGTCCTAGCCATTCATATTTTCTTTGTAACTCCCATATTGTCTTTGTTTCTTAGTTTTTCCTTCCCATTTTTTTTTGTTTCCTAGATTTGAGTGTTTCTCAAAGTAGAGATGCAGAAATCCCTTCTGTAGAATTGATTTCAAGAAACTTGGAGATCTTTTCTGAGATAAACTGAACAAAATGATAAAATCGGATAAAAGTAATGCATTAATTTTTCCAAGCACAATAAGATATATGACAGCCAGGGAGGGCCAATTTAAGAGATACTGGAGCATGATCGGAAACAATTATACTATTGTAAGAGGAGGACTTTACCAGAGGAATAAGTTTACGGTCAATAAATAATATATGGGTGTAAGTATGAAAAAAAGGGAAAGACTCTAGAAGTTGGATTCAGAATACACCATACATCAGTTATTCCATACAACTCCAAAAAATAATTAATTGTTTTAGAAGATTGGGATAGAAGAGCTGATTTGGGTGATGACCTATCTAGAACAGTGTTTACAACACCTCCCATAATCAGTTGGTAAAGATTCAAGTCTGGGAGTTTAGAGAAAAGTTTAATAAAGTCTGGATTATCCCAGTTAGGTGCGTAAACGCATGCCAAGGTTGACTTGATTATTATAGCGGGTGCCTGGAGTATTGTTATTAATTAAGATGGCAGTACCTCTAGCTTTACAATTAAATCCCAAATGGAAAACCTGCCCTACCCATGACCTCAGCAAGCTTTTATGGCATGACATTTTTAGATGAGTTTCCTGCAAAAAACATATATTGGCTTTTAACTTGTTTAAATTTGATTTTTTTTTTTACACTTTTCACTTAATTGTTTAAGCCTTTGACGTTCCAACTAATTGTTTTAACCCTGCCCCCTCTGACATGGTAGACATTACTAAAAACAAGGGCTTAATAAAGATTCTAAAGAAGTCAAGAGATTTTAGGAAGAAAGCATGAAAAAAAAAAACTGTCAAATAAGAGATGGCTGAAGGTGCACAAAACAAAACAAAAAAACCTATCCCCTCCACATGTCCAGAACGGACATAGGATCACATCCATAACATTAATACACCTAACTGAAAAGAACGTTACAGTTAGGTATAAAAGAAACCGGCTAACCTTTCAGCAGTGCTTTGTGAACAGAAATAGGATATAGAGCTTTTTTTTTTTAATCAGCAGTACGTTGTACATGCCTAACTTAACATAGTCTCACAGGACTATTATGAAAGAACAAGTTTTATAAACTTCAAGTGATCAGTGCTAAAAATAAACTGCAAAATTGTGCATTATATTTACTTGATGCGCACTCACTCAATTTAAGGGGAATGTCAGGTGCATTCTCAATCTGTTGATTTAAAATTTAATGTTTGAAATTTAATGTTTGAAATTTAAATTAAATTTAATGTTTAAAATTTAATTTATGTTCATCAAGCCTTGTTTGCTGCAGTCATGACAGTAGCAGTGAAAAAGTCCATCACTGCATGCAGAGTTTGAAAAACATGGCGCTGGCAGTCTGGCAGGATGCAACATTCCGTAAGTGATGCTGCGAAGTGAAGCTTTCACGTCCTTAAACTCGGCATGGTGCCTCGCCACCTCAGCAGACATGTCCGGGAAGATGCGAATCACCACACCATTGAATTCCAGAGAGTCCTGCTCATGACTAAGGAGTCAGACCCAATCCCAATTCTATTTTATACCCCTACCCCTTCCCCTTGTCCCTTGAAACAGAGTGTCAAGGGGAAGGGGTGAAATTATTCCCCTAAGAATTGGGACACCACTACTATACCGTTACACGTCATCATACATCATCTAGCTCCTACAATACACACACCTATACTGGTGTGCTCTGTGCATTAGAGCCTTACCGTTCTATATTAATGTGCTGCTTACTGACAGACACATACATATATTGGAGATCGTGCAGCTCACATATCCAGGAGCAAAGAAACTTGTCAACGCTGCCCCATGACTTTTATTAGTCGTGGCCAAATTCCCTCCACTGGCCCTTGTCAATCATGGCCTCCCAATAATCCCCATCCACTTGATTGGCTCTATCTCTCTCTCCTCTCCACCTGTAGCTGTTGTGTGGTGAGCGCACTGGCGCCGTTGTGCTGTGGCTGCCGTCGCATCATCCAAGTGGATGCTGCACACTGGTGGTGGTTGAAGAGAGACCCCCTCATATGATTGTAAAGCGCTTTGGGTGTACAACAATACACAATAAAGCGCTACATTATATTTTCCAGCAAAGCAAGGATAAAATCGCTGTTTTTGAAGTAAACTCACTCATTGTAAAGAGAGACGCATACACGCAACTTTCATATCTCTCTCTCTCTCTCTCTCTCTCTCTCTCTCTCTCGAATTCGCAATATTTGAGATAAAGGTTTAGCTATTTCTAATTATTGGGGGGACTAGCCCTCATTGTCTATGGTGGTTATCGCCCTGATCAGACATGAAAATATGTTGTGGTACTATCGTGCAGTCAGTAATGACGTTAGCAAACTTTATCGATATTTTTGCAAACATTTCTTTGAATAGCATGACCATAAATATGAACACACGATTGAATGTAACATAAAAAAAAACAAAAAAACTTTTCATTAATTTTTATTAATGCCAAAATTGCTTACATTTATGTGTCTTTTTGTTCGCTCAGGCAGCCATGTTGCCGCTGTAGCCGGTTTATGCTGATAATTCTCATACACCTTCGTTTGAAGTATGGTACCGAAAAATCTTCGTTTGAAGGGCTATCTGGTCCTTTCCCTTACCCCTACCCCAACCAAAAGAGAATCGAGACAGGTAAGGTGTAGAAATGGTATTGGGCCCAAGTTTCAATATGAGTTCTTAGGTTTGGTAATGGTGGAGCCGGACAATTCAGTAAAAAACAAAATCATGAAAGCATCTGGACTTTAGCCCTCCAATTCTTCTGGTATTTCAGTGATCCTTAGGTTTTGCCTCCGCGAACGGTTCTCAACATCAGCCAACTTAAATTTTAGGCTGCTGTTCTCTGCTTTCAGCGCATTGCACAACGTCTTAACCGCAGTCAAATGGCTGTCTGAGTCATTAAGCGCCGTTTCAGTGTCCACAATCTTCTGAGCTTGCGATGAATGGGTTGTTTGCAACTCATCCTCCACTTGGGCTGGAGCACTAGCTGCCTGCTCGTTAGAGGTCTGCACGGGCCTTAAACTTAAGCCCAAACCCGGCCCGTATCCGAGATCGTCTGACCCGACCCGACCCGACAGTTAAATTTAGCCCGAACCTGAATTTCTTTTTTTTTTTACAACGAATAGCCAATAAAAAAAGATGCTGTATTTCACGATTGCATGCAACGGTCAGTAAACAAATACATAAAGAAACAGATTCATCAAGTCTCGGCCATTTCACAAGGCAAAAGAAAAAACACTTACCAGTTATGAAAGTTTAGGAACATCAGGTGCAGCGGTCACATAAATTCTGCTGAGTTTTTGAATGGTTGTATAGGACAAGAGGATAATTCTTCCACCGTGCAAACTGGTCATTTTCGTCAGTTAAGGCTTGTTAGCATTCGGCCTGCTTTAAATCAGACACGGAGATGTAGCGCCGTAAGATTTTTTTGTATTAGTATTTATTAATAGTATTTATTTGAATTAATTAATCATTTCTTTGAATTAGCGAGAGAGAGACAGAGAAAGAGAGGGATGACAGTTGCGTGTGTGAACCTGCGTCTGGCGTCTCTCTCTCTACAAGCAATGAGGCTTAGTTACTTCAAAAACAGCGATTTTACCCCCTCATTGCAGAGAAATATAACGTCGCGAGTCAGTAGCCTATCGAAGCTATTTTATTAATAAAAGTTTCCGTGCTGTTTGTGCGCTGCGCGAGCTCTGATATGTGCAATAATGTGTGTGTGCGTGCGTGCGTACGTCTATGAAAGCAGCGTAGCCTCTGCATATTTTGGTTTAGCTACAAACCCGAGCCCGAAGCTATACATTAAACATTAACCCGACCCGAAACCCAAAAGTATTTTGGGACCCGTCGGGCTCGGGTCGGGAAGCAGACCTCTACTGCTCGTTCCCCTTTTTAGCCAGCATTTCTGCAATGTTTCATCCCGATTTTCCAGATTTTGTTATTTTTCCTTGTAGATATGTTATAGTCACTTGCTTTATGAATATTTAATAGAAATAACTAAAACTGCTGAAAAAATAGATGAATGTTTATGGCGCGACTTCCACCTGTGTCTAGTCACCACGAGGCATACTGGAAGTACTGGCGACATTTTTAATTTAAAATATTTATTTGAATATGGCAACATGATACCTTGTTCTACAATATTTCTATCTATAAATCACTGACAGAGACCCATCCCCTATCAGCCAATCACTGTGAGCATAGTTAACCCTCTGGGGTCTGAGGTGATTTTGGGGCCCTTGAGATGTTTTGACATGCCCTGATATTTGTGCTTATTTCAGCTACTTATAACATACTATTCACCAACATGTATTTTTTTTTTGTATTCAGCACAAACTGTGCTACAATAATATGTGACCAAGATGGATGTACATGTTTGCATTTTTTAGAAAAAAAATATGCGTGGTTAGTAAGTTTTGGGATTTTTTTTTTGCTGAAATAAGGCCATAAAACCCACACTAAATAGTCCTGAATAAGACTTTTGAGTAATCAGTCTTGTAGGCTAGAATATTTACTTCACAATTATGTGAGAATCACTCTGCTTACTCATTCACAGAAAACAATATATTGATTTACATTTTTTAAGACATGTTTTGTGATTGAAAGCCTATATGTGAGGGAGTGGCAATGGCCTTGAATATTAAGTGAATTTCACCCTAGAGACAAAGGGCCCTCCCCTAAAGGCTGCTAATGGCCCATCAGTGCGACTGTGACTTTGAGGCAGGTAAGAGAGAATGTGAGGAGATTCAAAAAATGTTTTTTTTTAATTATTTGTATTTTATTTACAAGACGGTATAATCAAAACATACATAATGAAGGTCAAAGACCCATTATTGTGCACACTGGTCTAACCACAGAGATGTGAACAGACTTTGAGTCATTCCTGCAACAGATTCTGTTCAACAAGTGAAACAAGTAAATCACACCTGATATGTGCGTGTTATTTAAGTGTTCCTGCTTATTTCCATGGATTCAAGAAGAAAAAAAACATAATCCGTAGTCAAGGATCTTGTTTTACCATAGAATATCAGTGTAGTTGAACATCTGATGTTGGTACAGCACTCTCAGAGGAAAACAGTTTGAAGAAAGTCATCAGGATTTATCATCTGTGGTGCAGGTATATGATTCAATAAAATACAAAACCAAAAAAAAAACATTTGTGAGCATGTTAATATCAGGAGCATCTTTTTATATATATAGGTTTTATAGACTCACGCATGCTTTGTAGTATCGTAAACAAAAAATACATTTTATATCTGAGAAACGAATTATTATTGTTTAGCACGTTATTAAAATCTATTTTTGAACGGTAGGCTATTTATAATAAACATGTTCTAAACATACTTAGACTCGTAGCATTCATCACGTTACAGTGTACACTCATATTACTTTTATTGTTTTAAATAGAGCATGAAAACATCATTGCGCCGTAAGAAATTTAAATACAATGAATTGCCCATCAATTTCAAACATTGTAGTCTGGGAAAAACAACTATGATTTTGTAGTCATATAGCCTGGTATGTATGATTTTATAGTAGCCTATTATATTATTCTGTAGCCATAGACTCTTATGCTTTGTACTACAAAAGGATGTACTTTGTACTATAAAAAAAAGAATATTTTATATCTGAGAAACTAATTATTATTGTTTAGCACGCTATTAAATCTACTTTTGAACAGAGTATTAATTATAAACATGGTCTAAACATTCTTAGATGGTAGCATTCATCATGTTGTCGTTTGGGAAAAACCCAAATAAACGTGTTTGTCACAATAACACGTTAACTAATGCAAAAAAGAAACATTACTTACTCATCAGATCGATCTTCTCTTCTGGATGAACTCTTGCTCTTATTTTGAGGGAAATCCAGCCTTTATCAGCTCGTCGTCTTCCAGAAACGAACAGTATGATCTCCTCACTCTTTGTTTGTTGTTGGGCGTCTCCATGAGCACGCGGCTCACGTGGTTATTTACATATGAAATGCGCGAGCCGCGAGGGTGCGGGATCGCATTAGAAATAATGAGTTAGACTGGAAAGACTGAACATCGTGTTGGTTTCATACGGATTACTTCATCACAGAATGTTTGTTTTTGATAAGACTTACTTCATTTGAAAGTAGACACTTCAAGCTTTCTATAGATATAACTCCCATGTCTGTGTGTTGAGTTTTCGCTGAGTTAGTTCATTTTAGTGACGTATTTCTAAAAGCAGTTCGCAGAGACGGAGAAGACAGAGAGCGCACCCTGTTTGTTTTCTTTTTTTTTCCAAAACCACAAAGTTTTGTTGTAATCGTGAGTGTACACAAAAAAAAGTAGACACTTAAAGGAATACTCCACTTTTTTTTGAAATAGGCTCATTTTCCAAGTCCCCAAGAGTTAAAAAGTTGAGTTTTACCGTTTTTGAATCCATTCAGCCGATCTCCGGGTCTGGCGGTAGCACTTTTAGCTTAGCTTAACATAGATCATTGAATCGGATTAGACCATTAGCATCTCGCTCAAAAATGACCAAAGAGTTTCGATATTTTTCCTATTTAAAACTTGACACTTCTGTAGTAACATCGTATACTAAGGGTGAATCCCATTTCTCTGTCTTACCCCTTCCCCTTAGTTTTGCGCGTTCACGTGAGAGTAAGGGCTATCCCAATTCTCGTTTTGATCGAGGAGTAGGGCTAAGGGGAAGTGGTAGATACCCCTTAAAACCAAGCATTTTCGCGAGCTTACTTGAAACCAAGGGGTACCCAGAAAACACTGCGCAACCGGCAACAATGTCGGCCAGATCATCCAGAGAGTCCCATTTTCGGCTTAAATAATTGATTTAAAAATTACGACAGTCTTGTTTTGTGCTCTACACAGTCCTGTACATATATATTTGCAACCATGTTCTTAATTGAAACGTTTTAAAAAATCGCTAGTTTGCTACGCTAACGTTAGATCGCTGATTTGCACAACAATCGCAAAAACATCACTAATAAAACCCACGCAATCGACATACACACACTTGCAGACGGCATCTTGGAAGTTTGTGATCAACACTTGTCGCCTCTGGTGACGTAGCAGCCAGCTAGCGACGATGTACGATGACGTAACCGTAACCAAGTGGTGTCTCATTTCATAGGGGTATGTTTTCACCCCTAGCGCTTACCACTCGGTTTCGAGGGACAAGGGCTAGGGGTAAGACGAAGGGGTAGGGGAAGGGGAAGGGGTAAGACAGAGAAATGGGATTCACCCTAAGACCGACGGAAAATGAAAAGTTGCGATTTTCTAGGCTGATATGGCTAGGAACTATACTCTCATTCCGGCGTAATAATCAAATAACTTTGCTGTCGTACCATGAGTGCAGCAGGCGCAACTTTTCATTTTCCGTCGGTCTTAGCACACTATGTAACTACAGAAGAATCAAGCTTTAAATAGGAAAAATATCGAAACTCTTTGGTCATTTTTGATGACCAAATGCTAATGGTCTAATCCGATCCAATGAACTATGTTAAGCTAAGCTAAAAGTGCTACCGCCAGACCCGGAGATCGGCTGAATGGATTAAAAAATGGTAAAACTCAACTTTTTAACTCTAGGGGAGGTGTAAAATGAGCCTATTTCCAAAAAAAGTGGAGTGTTCCTTTAACAGTTTCGATTGATGTATAAACACGTATTTGTGTGACCAAAATCAACAGAGTATTTTTTAGTGTCTTTTGCACTGATCTTAAAAAAACTGAGCTGGTATCACCTTGTTTACGAGCAGAGGAAGGCACATGCATGCATCATGGTACTCTTGATAAGGGATGGTGACACAGAAGAGAAGAATTGAATGTAGTAATTAAGAGAAGTAATTAATGACGGAATTTTCATTTTTGGGTGAACTATCCCTTTAAGATTTCTCCCCATTCTCAGCAGCTTTGTGAAGCTCTGTGAAGAAGAAACTCTTACCAAAAAACGTTTTGATGGAAAAACACATGTGGGTGCACAGGCTGCTAGACTGCTTCTCACAATAACCAGTTTCTGGTGTGCATATAAATGTTGTGATTGTGTGCTGCAATATTGAGAGACCTTCTTTCTTTCTCTTTGTCTCTCTCTCTCTTTCTCCAGAGTGACCTGTGGTCGTGTGGTATCACTGCTATAGAAATGGGTGAAGGAGCTCCTCGTAAGTATCCACACATTTCCTGGTCTAGTCTGTCCTCTAGGTCATTGACTTGGTCATTGAATTCCAGTACAAATGATAAATAAACTTGACACTCTATTTAAAGTACAAATAATTACTCACTAAGATATCAGTCGACTAATAGTATAAATGGTATTAGATATAGTACATATAGTAATGTTGTAATTTAACAGGCCGATTAGGGCTGGGCAGTATGATGCTATATATCGTGACAATGGTATAAAGGGCCTATTGTTAGAGATGTTGCTATATTGTTTATTTTTGCTATGTAAATATATCCACATAGCACAGTACTATTTAAAGAATACATAATGAATACACATGGATTAAAGTTCTCCGTCGCTAAAATGGATTTCCGTTAATTGCAGGGTTCCACCTGTCCTTAATGTCTTAAATTCACTTTTCATAATTTTAAGGCCGTAAATATGCTTACATTTCTCAAATAGTGTAATAAATGTCTTAATTTTAGTTTGAATAGCTCTTAAATTAAGGAAAGATTAGGTGTATTCAGCCTACTGAGGGGGATGTGATCAAAGCCTGGAGTGAAGTGAAAGGACGTTCCTCTCTCCACTCTAAGCATTCTGTAATCACTCCGCTCTGAGTCCACTCACGGAAAAACTGCTCCGTGTTCACTCCATTTTAAAAGTTATCAGGGATTAAAGTTTTCTGTCACTACGATGGATTTCCATCAATTGGAAAAAATGAGGGGAAAAGAAACGTAGCACACTGTTGTTTTTCTGCCGGCACACCAAAAATCATCCCCGCCACGGCTGCAGCTTCTCACTGACAACATAGTAACGCCGCTCGCATCATTCACAGTCAGGTTATTAGCAGAGAACACAGAGCAGAACTTGAATTTCGGCACGGGATTGCAGATATTAATAATAATTCCCGCAGGTTCCGATGGAATGTATCACATTTGCACGTGCTTTTGAGTCTTGATAACTCACTCGTGCACTCTCATTTTCTGTGCGTCCACAGATCGCGATAAGGAGAGTGACAGCTTTAATAATTTTTTTTTTTTATCAACTTTTTTTTTTTTTTTTTTTTTTTCACACATAACACAACATAACATCCAAAATATAACAAAACAAAACAACAGACACATACTCAACATCTCAAGGTCCAATCAAAAGGGAGGGCAAGAGGGAAGGACAATAAAAACACAAAAGTCACTCCTTTATACAATCACGTATATCCATCAAAAAACACTGCCAAGCATCAATGGTCGAGACCAATCAATTCGCAGTAATGATGACAAAACCAGGTTTACATGTGTCCATAGACTGATGATGACAAGACATTCCCAAAACATATGCAGAAA
Source organism: Schizothorax lantsangensis (assembly GCA_027422415.1). Lineage (NCBI taxonomy): Eukaryota > Metazoa > Chordata > Actinopteri > Cypriniformes > Cyprinidae > Schizothorax > Schizothorax lantsangensis. Next base: position 22,157,565 of record CM049841.1, read on the forward strand.
AGTGCCTGATGATGCAGTGTTACATATATGGCAGTTCAAATTTGACTGTAGTTTCATTTTAAATCTTTTGTAAGGAGTTATGTATGCTCTATGAATGACTTTGAAGTGAATAAGACGATGAGCCAGATTTTTAGATGTTAAGCTGAGATTAGACCATACTCTCTCCCAGTCGACAGATAAATTAAGGTCAGATAATTCCCTATTCCAAATAGTTTTAATAGAAAGAGGTTTTGTAATGCAATCAATCATTTTATTATATATTAAGGAAACAGATGGCCGACCAGCAGATGATGCAATCCAGTCCCGCATAGGATGAGAGGAAATAGAAGATGCCCACGGAACGCCATACGCTTTGAGAGCAGAACGTAATTGAAGAAAGACAAAATATGCGGATGCTGTTAGACAAAATTTGGTTCTTAATGTCTGAAATGAACAGAGGCCCTGGTTATCATATATATCACCGCACGTGTTTACACCTAAAGAAGACCAAGAGGGTTGGACAAATGGACGATTTCCACATACAAAATTAAAATTGTGCCATAAAGGAGTACTTGTTACAAAATTTGAAGGGTCCACCTATCCGACGTTCAACCGTTTTCCAGATTTTAATAGAGTTAGCCACAACCGGACCAAATTTATAATTATCCCCTTTTTTTCCCTGTGCCAGTAAATAAAATATCTTGAAGTCTATTTGGTTTAACCTTGTCAGCTTCAATCACTCTCCATGAAACTGTAGATTGAGGATCAACCCAATTATGAAGAGCCTTAAGCTGGAACGACCAATAATATAATTCAAACTTTGGTACAGCCAGTCCTCCTGCGCTATTAGGATGTTGTAATGTGGTAAGTTTAATTCTGGGACATTTATCATTCCAGATAAACTTAGAAATTATGGAGTTGATATCCTTGAAGTAACCTGGAGGGGGAGAAAGTGGTAGCATAGAGAAAAAAAATTTTAATCGAGGTAACAAATTCATCTTAACAGTGGAGATTCTTCCTTGAAGAGAGACTTTAAGATTCTTCCATCTTTGAATGTCATTTTTGACCTTAACTAAAATGTTATTAAAATTGTCTCTGGCAATCTTATGAATGTTTTTATACATGGTAATGCCCAAATAGATGAAAGATTCCTTAATAGGGATAAATGAGGGAATAGAAGAATTAACCTTAACATTGTTAATTGGCATTAAAGTAGATTTGCTCCAATTTATTTTATATCCTGATAGGCTACTAAAATTATCAAATTCCTTAATTATACTAGAGACTGAAACATCAAAGTGGTCTAAATATAGAATAATATCATCAGCGTATAATGAAATACTATGATTATGATCATGAATCTTAATCGATACTTCAGATTTCCTGATGGCTTGCGCTAAGGGTTCAAGAGATAGACAAAGAGTTTTGGAAATCTGTGTAAGGAATGCACTGTCTGTTTCATTTGGACCATAAATAGAGACCAATGCTAACCTATTATTATATATTTAGCATCGGATAAAAACAAATATACCCTTCTCATCACTACCAAGGTGTTCAATCGTTAAATTTAACTTCCGGTTAACAAGGATAAGCACCCCCTTAGTTTTATTTTGAGCGCAGGAAAAAGCTATTAATTTGTAATACTTATTCTGGAAACGTGCCACGTCAGATTGTTTTAAATGTGTCTCTTGAATTAGGGCACAGGAGATAGATTTACGGTGTAAATATTCTAACACACGGGTTCGTTTAACAGTAGAATTTAAACCATTCACATTCAGTGATAAAATATTTAGAGTATGCATTGAATATTCATAATCCCAAGATTGTATTCAATAAATAAAAAAAAACAGAAGCACTTCCATTCTGTAAATAACATGTAAACGCTGATGTGCATTTTAGATACCAAACCTCCTAGATGAAAAATCCCTTTAGAAATAAGGTAAAATAAATAGAAGTATAAATGTCTGTTGTAACAAACAAAAACAACATAAAAACATGAACAACTGACAACCATAAACAAGGAACAACTCAGACCGCACATTACCGAGAACATAGGTCTGACTGAGCAACAAAAAATAGTGATGGTTCGTGACCGATCCACTCCAACGCAAGACATGTCTCCCGAAAGGCTCACACAGCCAAAAAAATATTTTTTTAATTAAACCTACTCTCCATTAGTCCCCTCCAAAAAAGAAAAAAAGGAGTGTCAGTCTTACCAGCAAAGAGATCGTTGTACCGGATATATATAGGGACAATATCCCAGTAGAAGAGAGGAGAGAAGAAAAAGCAAAAAATAGGTTTAGCAAGCGTCCATGCTCATCCTGCCATCATCCCCTCCTGGGCAGCTAGGACCATGTCCATCCCGGCCGTCAAGCCCCTCCCGCCGGGCTGGAGAAACAGCGGCCGCTGCTCCCCCCCCCCCCCCCCCCCCCCCCGCAGAGCTGCGGCATACGTTCTCCGCTGAGACAGGGAGCTGACAATATCCTCCGCTTTCTGAAGAGAATCGAAGCTCCTCTGCTCACCCTTGTGCCGTAGTTTAATTACCGCCGGATAGATGAGGAAGGGCTGGAAGACCAAGCGCTGTCATCTTCTTCAATACCGGACCAAATGCCTTTCTCCTGATCGCTGTAGACTAAAGTCGGGAAAAAATAGCAGTGTGACATTGTTCTGTGCGCATTTCACCGGATAAGCCTGCCTGGCACCTTTCAGGATTTCCGATCTGTCATGCCATCTTAGTACACGGAAGATGAGAGTGCGCGGCCGATCGGAGCCCCTCCCTCCGTCATACACGCGATGCGCCCGATCAATCTCAATGTCACGGCCCCTCAAGGAAGGAATCCACTTGGAAAGATTAGCTCTGAGGAAACCAGCTGCGTCGGGACCCTCCATCCCTTCTGGCAGCCCCACCAGTCTTACGTTGTTCGTTCTGCACCTGTCCTCCATATCTGTCATCTTCTCGGTGAGTCGCTCCAGCTGATCCTTTAAGTCCGTGACTGTCCTCTTATCTTCACGCGCCGCTGCCTGAACAGAATCAACGCGGTCACGTGTCTGCTTCGTCTCGGTAGCTATGGCCTCAAATTCTTCTCTTAGCTCTTTAACAGACTTGTTGGTCGCTTGTATGTCCTCACGCAGTTCGCGCAATGCTGGAATCAGCACTGAGTCCATCGCATCTCTTACTGCCGAATTCACAACCAAATTCAAAGTGCTTTGCTGCTCTTTAAATGCTAGTTCAATGCGGTTAGCAATAGCCTCGTCGAGGTCTTCTCTGGAGATGGCTGAATCTCTGAATTTTTTCTTCATTGGCGATTGCTCAATCTCTCTTTTCCGATCCCCATTGTCTGCCTTAGCACTCATGATGGGTTGCATTATTTGTCTACCAGATAATACTTGAATGACAAGATGAATGCAGTGTCTTAAAATCCTGTAAAAGCTAAGGATATTCCATGAAAATAGTTTCCGGCGTTTTACAAATAACTGATACATATGCATAAAAATGTTGGTTTCCGCACGGAAAGTCACGATGGTTGGTGTTGTTCATTGGTCAGGCATCGACCAAATAAATGGCTTAATTCGCACCCCAACCCAACCCCCAGTTCTGCTCTCTCACATCTGCATTTACAAGTGCACAAGTGAGTTTTGCAACAGGAATACCACAACAGGAGTAGCAAAAGTCAAAGCGCCAGGATTTGAACTTGTACTGCCAGATCTGAGAGGTTGTAAGTGCCGACTTGACATTGTACAGCGAAACTGAAGTTTCAACTTGCAAATCCGAATATTAATATGACAATTTCTCACATTCAGAACAACGAGCTCTCAAGTTTTGCTACTGTTTTACCTTCATACTTTGGCTGGATATCTTTGCCCATATTAGGGATTTCCTGGACCGTCATCATTTCTACTACTTCTGTGGTGTTTATGTGGAGTTTCTGCATGAGGGCGCCCTCTGGGGTCCAATATGAATGGAACAGATATTAAATGTGTTTGTAGCACTCAATAATGGCCAATCCATCGTAATTTGAGTAAAAATAGGAAAAACAATACTACTCTCAAAATAAATTTTAAGAAGACATATAAGCCATGAATCACTAAAGTGTACAGAAGTGTACTGGAGTTTTTGTTTGTTTGTTTTTTTAAATGGCATTTTATTTTGCTATAAATAAATACATAAAAAAAAAACTGTCAAGTCATCAGAGCCTAACCTAACTGAAAACCTTGGTTAAAGGTGTGTGTGTGGCTGATTTCAGACCTGCTAATAGGCCTATTTAACATTAAAGCTTGCATTTTGCATTTTGCATTGTGCAATTACGATTTTGACATTGTTCAGGTAATAATTAGGAAATGTAGTGGAGTAAAAGTGAAAGTTGACAGAAATATAAAAACTAAAGTACAGATTCTCCCAAAAAATACTGAAGTACTCTACCAAAGTTTTATTACTTTGTTACATTACACCACTGCTTTGAAGACTATGCCGTGTTTTAGTTTAACACTTGATTATTAAATTTCTGTAGTATTTTTTTTTTTTACTATCTACTGTAGCAGAGACTTAAAACTGAAAGTTTGTTTGTATCTTTTTGATTATTTTTGATTTGTATTTGTCCTCTTGTTTATAATTTGCTGCTTTGTTGTTTTTAATAACAAAAATAAAATAACTATATGGAAATGTCATTATTGTAAAAAAAAAAAAGTAATACGCTGAAATTAGATTTTGTTCATATAGCTCACCCCTAATACTGACTGTTCAGCTGACGAAACGTCTCTCTGAGAAGTTACAGTAGACAAACACTCCATAAAACAGTTTTGAAAGTTGCTATGGAAATTACATGATCTAGGACATTTATGCAGTGTGTGGAATTGTAAATACTGTAAGTCTATCCTTCACAGTCATGTTTGCATCCTCATTATATTCAATTTGAAGAAGATGGTCTATGACCTATCCTGTTTAAAAATTATCTGTCTAGTGATCTGATTTTTACAAAAAATTATATTGTTACATCTTTATTAACCCCTTAACTGTCACCCCCCATTTTTGAACACATACGTGAAAGTGCACTATCCAAACTTAAACTCTTATAATTCATGAATGCTTTGGAATACAGACATAAGGTTGGACTTTTTTTTAAAGAAGATAATCAGCAGATTACTGCAGAAGTGGAATTATTTTAAAATATGAAAGTAACAAAGTTATAGAAGTTTAGATTTACTGTAAAGAAAATACACAGTATTAATTTTTTGATATTTTATATAATATAAATATTGTACATAACAGGTTTTACTCTAAAATTGATATAAAATTAAAGCCTTATGTCTAAATAAGTTATGTTCCAAATTTGAAGTTATGAAAAAAATTGAGGTTCCTGTGAGATTTTATTTAGCGCGTCATACCACAAACAGCCACCGGGTGCCATCCAAACGCCATTTAATTTTTTTATGCATTTTTCTGTCACAAATGTCTAAATTTCTCTGTCAATATTACTCCGATCACAAAAACACCACATATGGAATCCTGAGAGTCAGGCCTTTCCGACGATATGTATTTTGTAAAGATTATAAAAAGTTTTGATTCTAAAAGACCGTAATACATTGTGTAATATGACACTGCCCACTAAGGGGGAGGAGACCGCCAAAAGATTTTAAAGTACCATTTCCATGGTAACGCAATGTCTGATTTCAAAATGGTTTTCACAGGATGAATTTTGAGGTTTTAAGCTTTCAAATGACATATAATTTATGATGATTACTAAAATATTTGATAGGGAAAAAAGACAACGATAAACAGAGCACCAAGCGTCCCACAGGTGGGACGGTGACAGTTAAGAATGTTACAATGTTACAATTACCTTTTTTGTATCCTGAATGCTCTTTCAAGTTTTCTGTTTCTCCCCAAGTCTGGCTAAAGCTACACTTAAGTGTTTATTTTTGTTGTGCTGATGGTAATTTTTTTCTTTTCTCCTGTCTCTTTCTGCAGCTCTATGTGACATGCATCCAATGCGCGCCCTTTTCCTTATTCCCAGAAATCCTCCTCCACGGCTCAAATCAAAGAAGTGGTGAGACGATCCCCTGTGAATTTTTTTTTTTTTTTCTCTTTGTATTTGTATTATTTTTTTTTACTATTTTTGAATGATAAATTACTCATAACAGAACAGCCACATTGGTGATGTCAGATGTTACCAAATTCTTTCTGTCACAGAAAACCCCTCTTTTATAATAATGAAGCTCATTCTTTACTTTCAATGTGAAATTTCCTGTGAGTGACGCTAAAAGAGCAGATGAATGTGAATCTGTCAGTGTTTTATTACACTGGTTGTTGTACATATCGTGGCTGGTCAGAAATGAAATATCTGGTGAGTGGCGCTAAAACAAATCAAATTTGAAAATAGCATACCACCTACACTAAACCATACCCTAAACCTGACCAGGCAATAACAAAAGCAAGCATTAGATAAAAACACATTTGCTGCAACAACCATGCCATTTCAATTCTTTGAGCTGTGTTTCACAGGAAGTTTACAAATGAGCAAGTTTACTATGTCAGCCTTACATGAGGAGCTAATGGTATGCCAACATCAAAATGTGTGGTATGGTAAAAGTATTTTGAGGTCATAGCTTTGTATTGTACAAGGTACCTCACAAAAATGAGCCTTTATTAATTGATAATCTCTGGATCCTTTTGGTTGTTTTGGTATCCGGCAAGCTTTTGGATGTCAAATTAAAAGATTTTCAATCAGCTTTGGATTTTGCCAATGTCAGTAGTGTAAGTAAATGAGCAATGTGTATTATTTTTCTTTGTTACCTCCACCTAGACATTCCTGTTTATTTGTCAAGAAAATTCTGCCTGGATGATGTAAAATGATATGTCCAGTGGACTTTTGAAAGTTACAGGGCTTTTGTTGAAACTGCAGATTTTACTTCTGCATTTTTGTGTCCCTGCACACAGACAGTCTGATTGAGTCCAGTGTATTATGAGTGTTGAAGTTTTCCTACCTATTTTCAAAACAGCCCTTTTTCACTGTTTTCTCTAGTTGTGTAGCATTAATAAAAAAAAAAGCCTTTTTACTGCATAGACAGAATATTTTAATTAAAAACCCATGTTTTCCAATGGTGAATTACCCCTTTAACAGCCCAGACTTTGCTTTTCTCTCTAAGCTTCTGTTCCCATTTTCCAAAGGTCCAAGAAGTTCTTCAGCTTTATTGAAACCTGCCTGGTGAAGAATTACAACCATCGCCCCTCTACAGAGCAACTGTTGAAACATCCTTTCATTAGAGACCAACCTAACGAGAGACATGTTCGCATCCAGCTCAAAGACCATATCGACCGCACTCGTAAGAAGAGAGGAGAGAGAGGTTAGACACTTTAATACAGGAATTCTTAACAGGATTTGTTTTTTAAATAATAAAACAGTTTATAGTGCTGTGAAAGAATTTGCCCTGTCTGATTTTGTCTGGATTTTCACTAGGCCATTGTATAATTTATATGTAAATTCTTTAAATAAATAAAAAATCTGTTTGGAGGGCTGAAATCACTGACAGACACTGACGTTTCATTAATGTTTCAGTTTCTCTTATCAGGTGTTTTGTCTTATGCCATTGTCTGTTTCGTGCTCAATGTAGATAAACTTCAACAGGTAAAGATGTCAACCGTGTGGACACTAGTGCTGGACTGATAATATCAATTTCTTGATTTTTCATATTCATCGTTTTCATTGTTCATACCTGCATGCCAGAACTCTTGCAGCAATCATTTCTCAGTCATGTAACAGGTTTTATTTGGTACTGAAGCCAAATTCCTTTTCCTGTGACACAGAAGAACCATTCACACAATTCAGTGCATAGAACATATCAATTTGGGCAACCCCACACTTTCAGTGAACAGATGAGAAACACAGCAAAACATGCATCTGTGGATCAGACCAAGTAAACCTTGCTTATTAGCATTATTTGTAAAACACATAGACGGTACCAATACCACTGCATATAATGTAGTACAAATACATATAAAGGTTGCCAACTCCGTGTAATTCTGTTTTCCGATTTTTGTAGTGTTTTATTTCACATTTTTAAGCTGAGTTGAAGTATTTTGCATGAATTATTATTTTTTTTAAAGCAAATTAGATTTTTGATTAATTCTCCTTTCAGATGAGACTGAATATGAGTACAGTGGAAGTGAAGAAGAGGAAGAGGAGACACAAGAACAGGAAGGAGAACCCAGGTATCACAAAACTTGGCAAACTTTTTTTTTTTGTTCCAAAGTAACAAATACTTAGCTTCAGATGTATCTTGAAACTTTCAGTGTATTCCTGGGTGGTTTGTCGCAAGTCTTACTGATGTATCCCCTTAGTTCTATAGTGAACGTGCCTGGTGAATCTACTCTGCGACGTGACTTCATTCGTCTGCAGCAAGAGAATAAGGAGCGATCAGAGGCACTGAGGAGACAACAGCTACTCCAGGAACAGCAACTCAGAGAACAGGAGGAATATAAGCGGCAATTGTTGGCTGAGAGACAGAAACGCATTGAACAGCAGAAGGAGCAAAGAAGACTACTTGAGGAGGTTGGGCTTCAATATAAATATTGTGATTATTGTCTTAAGGCCCGTTCGCACCAAGCACGATAACGATAAAGATATAGTTCTAAAAATCTTTCTCAATATTAAAGAATAGCAGAGTCCACACCACAACTATAACGATAAAGGCACAGAGAAACGATATCGTTGGCAGTGTTAATTTTGGCAGGCATTTTTGATTTAGTCTTAGTCTTTATCTTGAGATGAAAATGCTTAATAGTCTTAGTCACATTTTAGTCATTTGAGTCTTTCATAGTTTTAGTTCTATGAGTTTAGTTCCATCCTGCTGTCACGAGCTCGAGAATTTAAAGCGCACTGGTGTGGACGCTAATATCATTATCTTTATAGTTATCGTTCTTGGTGTGAACGGGGCTTTAATCTTGCTTATACTTGTTCTGCATGAACGTGTGTGTGTGTGTTTGTGTGATTTTGGAGAAAACTGAATTGTAGGTGGTTGCTGTGGCAACAAACAACAGTACCTTTATGTATTGTGTGACATGTTAACAAACGTTTTTTGGAGGAATTCTGTTTATAATATTGAGTTTGTTCTTTGTGGTCCTGTGCTGCCTATTAATTCAGTTGATTTTAATATGTCTGTATTGGCTAATGTTGGTTAAGTGAATGCTTAAGTTTAAATGTATAATGATCATTATGCAAGGCAAGCACATGTAGTGAATTTGCTTTCGCCACCTAGGGAGGCGAAATAGTGTGGTGATGGGTACTCGCGTCACCGATGACGTTATGATTTTTGGATTACGTGTCACTTAAGGTGCGGTTATGAGTACATCACATAAAGAAGGATTGGTGGGTTACCTAACTTGTAGAACCTCTTTCTGTATCATCAACACAAGGAAGACACAAGTGCAATAAAATAAATTTTATTAACAAAAGATAGACAAGAGAAATAACAACTTCTAAGTGAATACCATGAATGGAAAAAGAATAAAGTGCATAAGATGCATAAAATGCAAGTGATTATGTCGGGTGTTGCTATGTCAGAGCTACGTTATCTGGAAAGATAAACAGTTGCTACTCTGAAACAAATAAGGTGAAGAACCTTATTATGCATCAAACAAATACACGAAAGATTATTTGTCAACGGCAGTCAGCTATATAATATCTAATGTAAATTAAAAAAAATCATATACTGACAATATAAAACAATGCCAAGGTCTCTGGAAGAGGTTTGGATAAGTAATATTTACGTTCTCTGTGGTTGAGTGAGCAGTACGGTGGCAGTGACTTCATCCACTGGTTGTGCTGATAACAATGCAGTGGGGAAAGGAGCTGGAATGCTTGAATATGAAGCACTGTAGGATGATAATCTCCTGGAGCACCAAAGGGTCCTCTAAGATCTGGAACAAGAATGCCTGTTTCTGTCTCTCTGGATGGGAGACTCAGAACGGTGTATCGGTTAATGTCTTTTCCCTCACGGGACTCAGAACGGTGGTTGATCTGTTAGTGTCCCTTCCCTCGGGGGACTCAGACTCAGAACAGTGTATCTGCTATTGTCTCTCTGGACGGAAGACTCCGAGCCTGAAGGTATCTGTTACAGTCTCTCCCTTACAGGACTGAGACTCAGAAGAGGGAGTGTCTTTTGGGAAGGTTTCCAATGAGGAGGAGATTGCAATTTGGTGCTTCTCCATTTCCGTGCTGTGATTGGCCGTTTCCATCAGCGAGAGGACATGGTGTGGCCCACCCTTCTTTCCTCCTGTGGAACTTAATTTGCATAGTCCAATCACAAAGTTAGGAAAGTGTCACTAATGTTTTACTAGTGCATTTCTAACTTTCCAAACCACAACCAGAGTACCTTTGGCAATGTTATGAACACATTAAGTCCAAACATGATGAAAAAGATTGAACTGTCATACATGCATTCATTTGTCCATTAACAGCTGAGTTTGTGTAAGATGTTTTGCACTACACTGTCACTGAGAATCTTTCTTATTTCTTTGAATAAGTATAAGATGTGTGTTGTAGTTTTGCATCAGTTTAAGGTTTTGCTTATGTTAGTCCACCAAGATCCATTCAGCAAACCTTAAATGTAGCAAACCTTCGTACACTATTGTGGTCAGAGAGGGGCTACGCCATAAACTGGGCCCTGAATGTGCTGTCCACTACACACATTACATGTATAGGACATTTTTAGCGGCATTCAGTATGGGATTTGACTGTTTGATGCATAGATTTCAAATACAGTTGTCAACATTTGAAGTGGATCAAAAAAGTTAAGATCAAAGATCAAAAGTCTCTCGACTTTGACAGCAACAGCGACGGGAGCGTGAGATGAGACGGCAGCAAGAGCGGGAGCAAAGACGCAAGGAGCAGGAGGACAAAAGACACAAGGAGGAAATGGAACTTAGGCGTAAAGAGGAAGAAGAGCGCAGGAGAGTCGAAGAGGAAAAGAGAAGGATTGACCTTGAACAGGTGACTTTATAATTCTCACATTTATAATGACATGGAACTTAAGCTAAACACTGACTCTGTTTGTTTATGTTTGTTTGACAGGAGTTTATCCACCGGCAGCTCGAGGAGGAGCAAAGACATCTTGAAATCCTTCAGCAACAGCTGCTGCAGGAGCAGGCCAAACTACTGGTATAAAAAAAACTTTGTTTCAGTTGTCATTGTTTCAGTCCTTCAGGATAAAGACTGTATGTGTTTTATGTCTTAATAATGTTTTGTTCTTCAAATTATAGTGATTGTTGGTTTGTGTAATATAAGATTTAGCTGTACATTAAGGTGTCACACCGGACATGCAGTGTTTGGGGAGTAGCTAGCTACAAGTAGTGACGCTACTAACGTAACTACATTTTTCAGTAGCGTGACAGTAGCTTAGCTACTTTTAAAACAGTGTAGCTTTTCCAGTAGCTAACTACTTTTTCCAGCAAGTAGCGGTGTAGCGCGACCAAATGCTACATTCTGTTTTGCGGTCTGACAACTCACGAGCCTGTAACTGTTAATTTTGGCAGGCATTTTTGATTTAGTCTTAGTCTTTATCTTGAGACGAAAATGCTTAGTAGTCATAAACTTTCATAGTTTTAGTCGACGAAAAGTCATTGCATTTTTGTCAACTTTTAGTCATTACTTTTAGTCAAACTGCATTTACCAACATTTATTTTGGTAGCTATTTTATATGTAATATTCAAACAAAAATAGGCATCAATTCTTCTCTCTTTAGACCAAATAAATTAAGCTTATGAGAAATTTGAATCAAGGATTGAATTTGGAAAAACTGGAATAAATTTTCATTTTTTGGTAGAGATACAAATGAAACTATTTTTTCAGATACAGTAGTTTTACTTAAGTATACATTTATTTAACATCTTTTGTTGGTTAACATTGATGACACAGATAATTAATGCTGTTCATTTAAGACTGAAGGTATGCATGTAATACTGACACACATTCAGTTTTCACCCACCTGTTTATGCTCACTTAAGCCATAACCGACTGTATTAACGTGAGATACTCTACACGATAGACATTTGGACTGCTGTGTTTGTATTTGAGAACTGAGAACTGATCGCGCACTGTATCAGACTGAAGAAGTGGAGCGTGTGCGAGAGAGCGCACTTCTATCAGCGCGATTCCGCCTATCGCGCCTTCACTAACTTTAAGTTAATCAACAACGAATTGTGACTCCCGGGAAAAACGGGACATCTGGTCACCCTATCCCTAAACCTTCGGGTGCTGAGGCCATTGTTTCAGATCGCTAGTTTGCGTTTTGGTAGCCTATCCGTCCACTGCGGCTGCCATACTGAGACTAGATATGCAAACGCCCCTTATCCAATGACAGAGACGCACATTTTGAAAGACAAGACAGTTAACTTAGCCTATAGGATGTATTTTGAATGTCCGGTAGTCCTCAAATAACATTTTAGTCCCGTCTCGTCTTGTTAACGAAGACGCAGCATAAATTTCGCCATAGATTTTATCATCAGATATTAGTTTTAGCTCGTCAACGTCTCGTCTTGGTCACAGGAAAAAGGTTCGTTGACGAATGTTTTTCATCATCGTCTTCGTCGGCGAAATTAACACTGGCCTGTAATGCATTGAAGCAGCGCGGCGTCTTCTGACTAGATCGCAAACTAAATTTGTTCATTACCGCCATCTGTTGTGATATCACGCATCTCGCGGCTTTACAGTCTTTCCACCTACAAGAGATCGTCTGATGATTTTTGCAAAGGATATACAGGAGTGGATATTTCACATGAATCAACTGTAATTAATGCAAAACAAAGATTAAAATGCGGCCAACTTCGTAGACTTAAAGCACATACAGGAGGTGAATAATAGCCTTTTAAAACTGATTAATTTCCTTGCTATATTGCACTCTATATCATATGTCTATTTTACAATAATGAACCGTCATAATATAATCTGTCCCCCCACAGTTTTGTAAGGAACACTAATCAACAATAATACACTAATAACAATAATAACTAACAGAAAATAAAATCGCGATATAGCAGTGTGCTTATCATTTGGCAAAGGATGATTCCACACAAAGTGCAGTGTTCACGCACGCAGCTGATGATTGACGTCTCAGAGCGGCTCCATTCACAGTCGGTAAATATCGCATGTGCTGTGAGTTTAACCTGCTTATTTTATTCAGTTTAAGTTGCATACATTTTGTTCTTGCATTGATGTTTGTAGCAATTTTGCACTTTGACAGTCAGTTTGAGATATAATAACTACAGTATCTCACAAAAGTGAGTACACTGCTCACATTTCAGCAATCAATTTAGTATATCTTTTCAAGGGACAATACTATAGAAATGAAACTTGGATATATTTTAGAGTAGTCAATGTGCAACTTGTATAGCTGTAAAGATTTACTGTCCTCTGAAAATAACTCAACATACAGCCATTATTGTCAAAAAAGCTGGCAACAAAACTGAGTACACCCTAAGTGATAACAGCTATACATCGTTTAACCATGCAAAGCCACATGTCCTGTTCATCATGTTCATGTTTTTGTCTGCTTGACAGGACCATACAAATTTGTGTATCTTGTTTTAGAGCAGTTAAAATTTGGTTCTTTGAGTACAATTCTCTCATACTGACCACTGGATGTTCAACATGGCACCTCATGGCAAAGAACTCTCTGAGGATTTGAGAATTAGAATTGTTGCTCTCCACAAAGATGGCCTAGGCTATAAGAAGTTCAGTAACAGCCTGGAACTGAGTTACAGTACAGTGGCCAGGGTCATACAGAGGTTTTCCAAGACGGGTTTCACTCGGAATAGGCCTCGCAAGAGTCGATCAAAGAAGTTGAGTCCTTGTGCTGTGCTGTGCGTCAGGTGCAGAAGCTGGCTTCAAAAAACAGACGCATGAGTGCTGCCAGCATTGCTTTAGAGGTTGCAGAAGTGGAAGGTCAGCTTGTCAGTGCTCAGACCATACGCCACACACTGCAACAAGTCGGTTTGCATGGGCGTCGTCCCAGAAGGAAGCCTCTTCTGAAGCTGGCTCACAAAAAAGCCTGCAAACAGTTTGCTGAAGTCTACCTGGCCAAGAGCATGAATTACTGGAACCATGTCCTGTGGTCTGATGAGTCTAAGGTAAACTTGTTTGACTCAGATGGTGTCCAGCATGTGTGGCGACGCCCTGGTGAGGAGTACCAATAAAATTGTGCCTGGGGCTGCATGACCACTGCTGGTACTGGGGAGCTGCGGTTCATTGAGGGAAACATGGACTCCAACATGTACTGTGACATTCTGAAGCAGAAGATGATGCCATCACTTCAGAAACTGTTTTCCAACATAACAACCACCCCAAACACACCACCAAGATGACAACTGCCTTGCTGATGAAGCTGAAGGTGATGGTGATGAAGTGGCCAAGTATGTCTCCAGACCTGAACCCTATTGAGAACATGTGGGGCATCCTCAAGCGGAAGGTGGAGAAGCACCATGTGTCTAACATCCAGCAGCTCCGTGATGTTATTATGTAGTGGAAGAGGATGCCAGCAACAACCTGTGCGGCTCTGGTGAATTCCATGCCCAGGAGGATTAAGGCAGTGCTAGATAACAATGGTGCCCCTACAAAATATTGACACTTTGGACACAGTTTTGACATGTTCACTTAGGGTGTACTCATTTTTGTTGCCAGTTATTTGGACAATAATGGTTAAAAGTTGAGTTATATTTAGAGGACAGTAAATTTGTACTTCTATACAAGCTGCACATTGACTACTCTAAAATATATCCAAGTTTCATTTGTGTAGTATTGTCCCTTGAGAAATTAGAAAAAAATTTGTTGCTGAAATGTGAGGGGTGTACTCACTTGTGTGAGATACTGTATATAACTATTATTGTGTGTATCGGATAGTTCACAAAATCAAACGATTGGGACACTTTTTGTCATTGACTACGTTTACATGGACATCAATACTCCAATTTTAATACGATTAAGACAATACTCTGATTAAGAATCTACCATGTAAACAGATTTTTGATTACCTTAATCCGGCTAAAGTCATAATCGAAGTAAACACAAATCGAATTAAGACATGTGGAGTATTCCTATTTTAGTTGCATTATTGAAGTGCAGTATAGACACGTACACACCTTAATCACATTATTACCATCGTGTAGGACTTTTCCCCGCATTTTGCGACAGGATACACACAGCAGTGGTCAACTATTTGACGGCAAATAAAAGAGCTTCAACACCGCCGTCGTCTGTATACACGTACAAATAATTAACTGCACTTGAAGCTTTCATAAAATAAAAAATGAAACACCCAAAACTGTTTATGGCATCATCACTAAGACCAACTATGTGTTTATACATGAAATTCTGGAGGGCAAGTCGGATGGTGTCGCGTGGTGACGTAATGACGTTTGCCATTAATCGATCTATGTACTATAACATAACGTAAAACGGGAACATGAAAGGATTATTCTAAAAGCAACTCATGTAAACACCTTAATCATAATATTGTCTTATTCATAATAAGGTAAATAATTAGATTACTGATGTCCATGTAAACGTAGTCATTGAAATGACCCCCCCCCCCCCCATTGAAATGATTTCACCCCACTCTTTGAAATCATGATTGCATTCAATTTGTTGTTTTAAACCCCAAATATTTTACTTATAACTTCATTGTATTTTACTTATAACTTCATTATAATTCTTCATTAACAATTATTCAGTTATTTGTAAAGTTAATTTAAAAAAATAAAAAATAAAAAATTGAAAGTAGTTTCAATGTGGCTAGCTACTTTTTGATAGCAACTTCTAGTGTAGCTAGCTACATTTTCAGAAGGGTAGCTTGAATTTAGCTTAACTACTTTAATTTACGAGTAGTTTGTAGCTGGGCAAGCTACAGTTTTAGAGTAGCTTCCCCAACACTGCGGACATGACAAGTGGATAAGATCAAAGAGTCAAAAAGCCATTGTTTTCAATAAATTTGTGCACACCATGGCCGCATATACTTCAGGTATTGTTCCACATTGTCAACTATTGCAATTAAGAGGCTATAATGTAGGCTAGAGGATACACTGTGCATAGCCAATAGTAAAATAAGTTTGTCCTGTTGTGGTTTGACATCTTGGGAAAAAAAGCCTTGGCAGCTTGGTCTGAATTTTTAAATACTCCTCCAGTGGATTTGTGCAAATTGCACCAAATTTACCAACATTATACTAATACACAGATGTGATCAAATCTGTAATGGTCTTACCATGGTGAGGAGTTAATCAATTACAAAAAAATTAAAACAGGAAGAGGCTCATATAGTTTTGTGATTTAGATCAAATTTCAGTCTGAATGCATGGGTGTGTCATTGTCATAACGCCGCTAGCTGACAGCAGGAAAGTGTCGATTGCAACAGACGTTATGTATACATTCAACCTTCACATACATTGATGAAATTCGGTAGGCACATCATAACACCTATAAAAAGTTTATTTGAGCTATACCATAAACCTAACAGGAAGTCAATCATTTTGATATATCTCTGCAAATGTTGTGCTATTTTAAAGTTATAAGGTCCAATCTGCACCAGACATCACGTTTGATGAGTCCTGCCCCCAAAGACATTCATACATTCCACCCATCCTTTCTTTAAACGCCATATCCTCTGTAGTGTTATGAGAGGCCTGAACACATCTACACATGATGCACTGCCACTCCCCCAACATGCACTAATCCTGTTTGTAGCAATTTTTTTAGTTTGCTTAGATTCATTCTAGTTTCATTCACAAGGGGCTTTTCTTTTTATAGATCAATGAAATGAAGGAATTAGAAAATGATGAAATGAAAATGAACCATGACCTCTTATGAAGAATAGTATTGTGTTGTGTCTTGGCAAGCTCTTTTTATTATGTATTATCTTTTGTAGTTGTATTTATCCGGAAACCTTTAAATTTAAGTTCTGTTTATAAAATTGTGTTATAAATATGTTGTTTAAAAATATGTTGATGGCAAGTGTAGCAGAGATGGGCACTCGAGTTAGTGACTCGGACTCGAGTCGCATTTTTATAGACTTCAGACTTGACTCAGACGCGACCTGAAATGACTCCAGACTTGATTTGACTCGAGGAAAACGACTCGTGAATATTTTAAAAGCAACTAGAGTCTTTTATCCTTAAATATTTATATAACTGATATCAGGGGTGGACTGGGACATAATTTCAGGCCGGGAAATCTCACACGCATCCAGGCCATCACATACACCCACAACAAATTTTGAAACCACGGACAACAATATTTTTTGTATGGCCATCATCATCATCACATAAAAGTTTAAATCCCTAGGCTGGGGCCGCGCAAAATAATTAAAGGTTATCTCTTGAACTTCCATTTTCATTTTTAGTCTCTTCATTTTCTCTGACATCTCTCTGTCTCTCATGTTTTTTTTTTTTCTTGTACCTGTCACTTTTTCATCAACACGTCTCCACCTTGTTGCAAAACAACCACCTCATTGTAATTTGTTTGCACATAGTATACATTTATTTGAGAAAAAATTATTACATTAGGACCATGTGTTATTGTTTTATCTTTCCTAAATTTCAAAATTAGTACAATCATAGCTACATCTTGAATATACCTTTTATAGAAAAATCTTAATACTTAACATGTTTTTGCATTATCACGAGTTTTGTCCTAAGGAAAATTAACCATGGTTTTATTAGGCCTATGGTAAAAGTATAGTAACCATGTTTTTTTGGCATATTGATTACCATTTGTAACCAGAGTTTTACTCCAAATACCATGGTGAAGCTATATAGTGTAGCAAAACCAATGTTAATTTGTGATTACCGTTATAAAACGATGTGAATATTTGTCTGCTAAAGTCCTACTCTTTACAATAGTAATTGTCATTTTGGTAATTTTGCAGCAATTGACTGCTACTGCTAACATTTGCTAGCAGTTTAACTAAGTAAACAAAGACAAAACTACAATAGTCTGTCTATTTACAGATGTAACTGACCTGCACTTGAAGTCATAAACAGGACAGTTTTGCCTCTCTGCTCCACCTGGGCGCTTCTACTCCATTCTCGAGTCTCGCATCCTTTTGGCGGATGCGCGGAGCGTGCGCGAGGCGAATCGCGTTGCCAGCCAAGAAGATTTGCCGATTCATGATTTATTGGAGTTTTATCATTGAATGGCGAATTCGGAAATAATCACTTTAGTATACATTCGGCAGGCAAAAAAAAGTAGGGTAGCGGGCCAAATTGGCTGCCAGGCCACC
Source organism: Schizothorax lantsangensis (assembly GCA_027422415.1). Classification (NCBI taxonomy): domain Eukaryota; kingdom Metazoa; phylum Chordata; class Actinopteri; order Cypriniformes; family Cyprinidae; genus Schizothorax; species Schizothorax lantsangensis. The sequence continues at coordinate 22,175,802 of CM049841.1, forward strand.
GGGAATTGTCCCGGTTCTCCCGATGGCCAGTCCGCCCCTGACTGATATTCTAAAGGCGGACCGCATCCGCACCCCGGCATCCATCCGGACCGCGAGCCGGAACAGCAGCACCATTATAAGTGAGCAGCACGTCAAAATAGCGGAGCGGGTCACATAACAAGCGCTCAGGATCGTTTATGGCAAATATCTTTCAGCGCTATATCCTCTAGTATTTTTCCATCTAAAGCCAAACGCGCTTTATTCAAGCCCTTTCAGCTCCGTGCGCTTTCTCTCTCTCTCTCTCTCTCTCTCTCTCTCTCTCTCTCTCTCTCTCTCTCCGGACGCGTGCCGGCGCCAAGTTCAAGAGCTGCCAATGTGATGACGCGGTTATTTTAACAACAGAAACACGGTGAGCAGCAAAATTATAGGTTACTTTCACTAAAACACAGCAGAAAAAACAATGCTGCAAATATAGTTATTTTTCTTACTAGGCTATCTATTTATCTAATAACCTATGACTCTGACTGTTCAAACCAGATGTGACTAGATGTTTCTGATCTACATTTAGCATTATTAATCTGTAGACTAGGAACATTTCAAAAGAATCATGTAAAATTGTTGTTAGATGGCTAGGATAGAACTTAAACTTTGAAACTGCTAGTTATCTTTCTTATCTGCTCAAGATGAGAACGTTTTGATTATTGTAGCTACATTGTTTTTAGTAGATAATGCTTTTAAGTAAAATATTAAAATGGTATTGATTTCAGGAGGAAAACCCTGAACAGAAACAGTATTTTTTTTCTGTCACATGGCCTCTCATGTATCTAAATGTATAAATACAATACATGTTAAAAAAAAAAAAAAAAAATCTTTCCGGACCTTTGCTTGGAAGAACATATAGGCCATTGGAACTTTAATTGAATACACTCTTAAAAATAAAGGTGCTTCACGATGCCATAAAAGAACCATTTTTGTCTAAATGGTTCCATAAAGAACCTTCAACATCTGAAGAACCTTTGTTTCACAAAAGGTTCTTTGTGGCGAAAGAAGGTTCTTCAGATTATAAAAAGGTAAGGAAGAGATGGTTCTTTAAAGAACCTTTGACTTAATGGTTCTTTGTGGAACCAAAAATGGTTCTTCTATGGCATCGTTGTGAAGAACTTTAAGCACCTTTATTTTTAAGAGTATACCCCTGACTTATATCATAAAGAAATACTTTATTTGTATGGTTTTGTAATATCTGTCACATATTTCCTTATGTGTCATGGTAGATAGGACTCTTGTTATAGAATTTAATTACATAAAAACTGTTTTGAACATGGTAATGGATTAAAACATTAGTAACAGACTGGATGTATATTATTACATCTTAACACCTTTTTTTTTTTTTTACAAAGCAGATCATAGATCATGTATTTTGTCTAGAGCCTATAAAACAGCTTCATAAATAGGAAGATTTCAGTACATGAGGATTATGAATGGGATTTGTTTTTAGCGAGCCATTAAATGACTTGAGACTCGACTCAGACTCGTGACCAAAGACTCGAGACTTAACTCAGAATCCAGCGATAAAGACTTCAGACTTGACTCGGACTCCAGGTCAAAGACTTCAGACTTGACTCAGACTCCAAGTTAAAGACTTGTGAACATCTCTGAAGTGTAGTGTTAGATTATGTGCTATACCTACACAGATTTGTCATAATATAGCTTCATCTGTTGTATTATTCCCACTTATCCATTCTGTCTCAGTCAGGCTGTCAAATATTAGCATGATGTCATGAGGAGCATATCCTGACTGTTGTCTTGATACCTGCTGATCCTACTTTATCACCCTGTTTGTCCATCTCTCAGGCTGATGAGAGGTATCGTAAGAATCTTCAGGGCACCCCTCATGCTGCTCCACCCAAACAGCCTCCTTTGCCACAAGCATCTGAACCGTACACCAGTGAAAACTCCTCCACTGAGTCTTCAGGCATGCACAGGCCTATGGAACCACAAGTAACCTGAGAACTCACTCCTGTTTTTCCTATTTCTCCTCCCATCTCTGTCTCTGTTTAACAGTTGTAAGAAGGTTATTCACATTGTTTAAATCTAAAAGTGTAAATGTCAACTCATAAGGGGTACCATTTTAATACCTTTGTATCTGTTCAGTTACTTTGTGTGTTTGTTTTATACAGCATGTTTTTTTCTTAAGTGTAAACACATCGTAATAGTTAGGGGTGGGAATCTTTAGACACCTCACAATCTGATCCAATTCTTATTCTAGAATCAAGTCGATTTTATGATAGTTTTTTTTATCTGCAATTTGAATCTGAAACGTGAAACTGATTACCCCTTGCCTAACTGCTAGTTGATCAAACCAGTTGTTAAGACACAGCACAGTGGCTATTTTTATGTTCTGCATCTGGGTGTTAGTTTACCTTGGCACCTAGTTTTATCACTGGGTTGAGAGATCTGTTGGATTGTTCATTAAATAAAAAAACAAAAAAAACAATTGTGTGTCTGATTGGTCTCGCCACTACAGTGCCAAATTGGCAGCAAGAAGAATACAGTTGTTTCTAGCGCACACAAGTGCCATAGCACAAACAATAAGCTCAGAAACATTAAAGAGAAAATCACAATTCATCGGATAATCTTTTTTTTTTTCTCCCACCCCTAGTAATGCTTACTGTGTCACCTAAATGTGCTATTTTAAAGTTATAAACGTGATGATGAAACGCGTGACAGACATCATGTGAATGAAACTGAACTGTTAAAACGTTCTGGATGACATAATTCTTCTGTCATCTGTGAATTAATAGTCTCTCTCATATTTCACAGTTGCTCACTTATTGACTGCTCAGTGTGCCTACCCTCCATGTCACTCTTACCTGTTGTTCTCTCCCCCTCCCTGAAAGGTCCAGTGGTCTCACTTAGCTGCTCTAAAGAGCAACTCATCTGCACCCCATGTGTCTCGCTCCCAGTCCTTCAGTGATCCTGTTCCTAGTTTTGCACATCTTCATCTTCGCTCTCAGGACTCCTCTCACCAGCACCACCCAGTGCACCCTTCATACCCTGACCACCCACAACCTCCTCAATCCAGGGGCCATGAGGCCCCTGAGCAGACTATTGATGAAGAGGTGCCCCCAAGGGTAAGAAAAGGGACCATGGATTCATTTTTAGAGACATCTGTCTGGCACTAAGTGGCACTATGTTGAGTACATTTACCTTTTCACCCATAACTCTTCAATCATATAGGCTAAAATCTTGTTTTCAATACTTTTAAATAGATAGTGCACCCCCTCAAAAAAAAAAAAATATTCTGTGATCAGTCACTCACCTTCATGTCATTCCAAACCCAAAGATTCTTTCCTTTTTAAAAGTCAATGTTTTCATGAAACCTGAGCGATTTCTGTCCCTCCATTTAGTCTATTCAACTAAAACTTTAAAGCTTCAAAAAGTTCATAAAGACTACATAGAAGAATGAATATGAATTGAGTGCTTTAATTCAAGTCTGCTAAAAAGACATGATCGCTCAGTATGATGAACACATTTTATTTAGGCTTTTATTCACATAAATAATGGAAGCTCAAATGTGCTTGACGTACGAGAGCCACCAAGGTTTGTTCAAGTGTGGTTGATCTGCCATTGACCATATTTAATGTGATCGTATGTGTATTGATTAATGTTTATACGTGAAAAAACAATTTACTTTCATGGTCTGCTTACCATGAAATCTGGAAACCAAATATAATTTTAGAATTTTGGTAACACTTTAGAATAGGGAACACTTATTCACTATTAACTACGACTTTTCCCTCAATAAATTCCTAATTTGCTGCTTATTAATAGTTAGTAAGGTAGTTAAGTTTAGGTATTGGGTAGGATTAGGGATGTAGAATAAGGTCATGTAGAATAAGGCATTAATATGTGCTTAATTACTACTAATAAATGGCTAATATTCTAGTAATATGCATGCTAATTAGCAACTAGTTAAGAGATCTTAAAATAAAGTGTTACCAGAATTTTTAACAAAAATAGGTTGTAAAAACCTGATATATAGGCCCCGTTTACACTTGTGCGTTTTCATTTTAAAACGAAAATGATCCTCGTCTACACTAGCGTTTTCACTGCGTTTCAGAAACAATCTCCGTCCACACTACACAACTGAAAACGCATGTCACATGATCATTCATGCAGGTAGAACCATAGATATGTATAGGTATAAGATTCCCCATTATTAAGATGGTTGGACCGGTCGAATGGGGAATCTACCTATCTATATCTAACAAATCTATGGGTACAACAATGAGTATGATGTTATTGTTCATACGGTCGTCAAGGACACGGAGAGCGAATGTGGGCAGCCATGCCATCGTTTTCAAAAGTCTCCGTTTTGGTCCGTTTACACTGAAATGTAACCCCGGAGTTTTCAAACTAAAACGGGGTCTGCAGCTTTTCCGAAAGTCTCCATTTTTGAGGGTTGAAAACGGCGGAGCAGTGTAAACGATAGGCGTAACCATAGCAGAGGTTATGCGTTTTAAAACGAAAACGCGCTAGTGTAAACAGCCATAGTTTTACCGTAAAATTTTCTCTCCATGAAAATAGCCAGCCACAAAAGCAGGGTTGCAAGGTTTTCACAACAAAACCCACCCAATTGCTACTCAAAACTAGCCCAATCGCTAATCGCAGGGGTTCCCCTGGTAAAATTTTCATTCCAGTAATAGCACGTTATTGGGGTCGCTCAACCTGCGAACATGAAAAACAACCCACGGCAACTGTTAAAGTAGCCCAATTCTTGGCAACACTGCACAGAATGTTTTTAAAAATATTTTTTTTTTTAAAAGATGAATACTGGCACATATGAGATGGTCCTTATGCCACATTCCAGACAAGGTTGGAAGTGTGAACATCCGAGTTGAAATGTCCAGTCAATCACACGTCACGTTAACATATTGACCTCATGATGTCGGCATGACACAATGAGAGCATTTTATGTTTTCGTGTCGATTAGGCCAAAAACAGTAAAAAAATTACCATAATGTAATTCGTTTTGAAAACAGCTGACGAAGAGCAAAAAGTAAGGTATCGTTTTATAAACTTAATGTGTAATGTTTTTTTAGTTTGACACAAGGTAGCTCCAAACTATGCTCGTTGGAAGCAGTGATGTCAAATGACACATCTTGTTGAAGTCGAGATTGATCGATCTCCCCCAAGTTCACAGGTCGGATGTCTGACTTCAAGCAGTGTTCTAGACATTATTTCCAAGAAGGAGGTGGGAAAAAAATCTGAATTTCGAGTTGTCTGGAATGCAGCATTATGCTATTGCAATATACAACCTTAACAAAACTTGGTATACATGAACAAATTTAAAGACAAATTTAATATGAAGGGTAGGGTGTGTGTAGGGTGCAACAACAAGGACCTAAAACACTGTTTAACTCTGTGTTAACATTTATCACCAACACAACATCAAGACTTGTTCTTTTAAATTTGCCATGTTTGGTCATTTTCTCCACTTTTTAAAACTGCTTGATCCCTCAAAATGCTGCTTGTTGTTATACAAGTAATAATTTGTGCTAATTGCTTCAAAATCAAATGTAATATAATATGCATGTAATATTTACAAGATCCTCTTCTTACTTTCCTGCAAGGTGCCAATAAGAACAACATCCAGATCTCCTGTGTTGTCCCGTCAAGATTCTCCACTACAACCTGGGCTGCATAACAACCAAGCTGGACAGAGGAATGCTGGAATGTGTGATCTTTAACATAATTTCTATGCAGATTATTCACCTCTGACATTACATGTACAAGTTTATATTTCTCAGGAAAATTTCTGTAATTTTGTCTTTTGACCTCTCCATCCCCTTAGTAACGTGGAGCCACGGCTGCTGTGGGAGCGAGTTGAACAGCTCTCATCTAGACCAGGTAGTGGGAGTTCCTCTGGCTCCAGTAACTCCAGCTCTCAGACTGGATCACAGGCCACCTCAGGGGAGAAGTTCAGGGTCCGTTGTGAGTAGTTTTATTTTATTGTATTTTTTATTTTTTTTAAATAACACACTGACATACAAACTAATTCAACACTTTAATGCAGGGGTGTCCAAACCTCTTCCTGGAGGGTCACTGTCCTGCAGTGTTGAGCTCCAACCCTAATTAAACACACCTGAACCAAAGTAAATCAAGGTTTTCAGACTCACTCCCTGTGTCCAAAATTGCCCCCTATACCCTTAAAGTGCCCCTATTATGCCAAGTTGCTAATATTGTTAAGTTGCTAATATTGTTTTATGAGTCTCCTAAAACTGGTTTACATGCATCCAAGGTCAAAAAACAGTTTAGTTTTCTCAAAAAATAGCTTTAATTTTACCTCATTTCTAAATGATTCCTAAACGACTTGTGCTTAGCAGTTCGAAGAATCAGTCTCTCTAAACCCCTCCTTTCCGTGAGCACTTGCTGCTGTGATTGGTCAGATGGTGCAGTCCTTTGTGATTGGTCTACCGCGTACAGCGCGAAGACAATGACATTTATGCAAATGTGTTACTTCGTGACGTACAGCCGTAATAGAATAAGATTTGAATTCCTAATGACTCGTTTAGGCGATTGCGAGCCGACTTTTTTTTTTTTTTTGGATAGCAATAACTTTACATATCGTGCACTTTAGGCTTCACAACTTTGCAGAAAGTTTCTTCACATACTGCTACATGACACACTGCATGAAAGGTAATATTCAAAAAGGCATAATAGGGGCACTTTAAATTGGGCACTATTTGAGGGGACAGCCATTTTTAGTGCTGTCAGAAACCTTAGTAGACATTATCGAGTGCACTCATTTAATTACAAAATGCACAAAAATGTGTACAACTGATGTATGCTCAAAGGCTAGAGAATACCTATAATGCACTGTGAGAGTCACGTGCCAAATGAATTGCTGCGTCTTGCCAGAAGATGGTTCCTGCAGCTGAATCATCCATCCATTCATTTTACAAAGAATTTGTCCACGGCATACAGCATAATACAATACAGGTATGAATTCATTGTAAATTGATTATTAAATTGTTTAATTAGGGTTTATGCATAATTTCCATGACAGAGTTTAACGTAAATCCTTTCATATTGCTACTAGAGCTGCCAGTTTGCCAGTTTCAAATGTAATATTCAAAATATTTTTTATTAAATAGCAAGCACAAACTATGCAAAAGCGGCAGCCCTTCTGGTACACTCAGTGTCTGAATTCACTCACTCGTTTTCATTCACTCCTTCAAGTGAACTTTATTAGTGGCCTAATAGGGAATAGTGAATGAGGTATAGGGGGCAGCCACTAGAAACTTCCAGGCAAGTATGTTGGAGCTGGCTGGGGCTAAACTTTGCAGGAATACTGGCCCTGAAGGAGCAGGATTGGACACCCCTGCTCTTATGTCATGAATAAAAAGTAAAAATGAAACACAGACATACTGTAATCTTTAATTTTTAATACTGTAATCCCAAATTGGTGCTTTTTGTATAGTGTAATTTAATCATTGATGGTCAACAGCAAAATTGTAAATTGGTAAATGCTTTGTCATTTGTGGTGGCTATAAAGCAGTCTGAGCGGGGTTATTATTTTATGTTTCTTGGTGCACCCATAATGCTAGTAGGAATTTAGATCAAAAACTGTCATCATTTAGAAATAAAAGGCCAATTTCTTGCCTAAATTTAGTCCCTTTGATTTAAACGCTGTTTAAAGGGCTGTGTCTCCTTTAAGACCTTCATGTAAACGCCCACTTCTAGCGTTTCACACTTGTTGTTGCTGTCATCGCCATATCTTTCAGTAACTGCGACTGGATTACCAGATTATTCACAGTGAAATGGACCTTCACTGACATTCACATAGACATTGTCTTTAATTCTTGCTGACCCAGTCAAGTGATCAAATGACATATTTATTTGCATAACTTTATTCTTTCATCTGCCACTGCCAGTTCTGGGATTCTGTATATCAGTCTAAAATTTCATGAATCAGTATCTGATTTTGATAATGTTGGTAACATTTTCATTGTGAGTACCTGTTCTAATGTGCCCTCATTTAACTTTTTTATTTTAATAAACCAAATTCTGTCAGGACTACTATTGTCAAAGATGATTGACAATTAGCATACAGTTTGGATTGGCAGTATGGTTCTGTTCTGGGCAAGAGCTCCCTGTGCATCCATCCAGCCTAGCATGGATGAGAGCAGGGAGAGCAGCGATAACCCCCTTAGGGTAAACAAAACAGAACCAACATAAATGTATTGCGGATACTATTTATGTTCAATAATTTAATGTAAACATTTTAGAAATTAGTCTGAATCAAAGGGGAGTCAGGAGACCAAATCCTGACTGGACCAGAGGAGGAGTTGGGGATGGAGGAGGGTAATTAGCTATTGAGCAACGCAAAAGCTGCTGATAATACTGAAGGACCTTTATATATGGGTGCTGTGATTGGTGTCGTATCCCTATAGGTAGATGGGGATCAGCTGAGAGTCAGCTGATGCAAGCTTGACTAACGTGACCTGCCAGAACTAACGCTATGCTTGATTTTTTTTTTTTATAGGTGTACAGGTGCATCTCAATAAATTAGAATGTCGTGGAAAAGTTCATTTATTTCAGTAATTCAACTCAAATTGTGAAACTCGTGTATTAAATAAATTAAATGCACACAGACTGAAGTAGTTTAAGTCTTTGGTTCTTTTAATTGTGATGATTTAGGCTCACATTTAACAAAAACCCACCAATTCACTATCTCAACAAATTAGAATACTTCATAAGACCAATAAAAAAAACATTTTTAGTGAATTGTTGGCCTTCTGGAAAGTATGTTCATTTACTGTATATGTACTCAATAGATTCTCTATGGGGTTCAGGTCTGGTGAGTTTGCCAACTTTTGGTGCTTTTGGCAGTGTGGGCAGGTGCCAAATCCTGCTGGAAAATGAAATCAGCATCTTTAAATTCTTGAATCGATTTTGCTTGACAATCCTCATAAGGCTGCGGTTCTCTCGGTTGGTTGTGCATCTTTTTTCTTCCACACTTTTTTCTTCCACTCAACTTTCTGTTAACATGCTTGGATACAGCACTCTGTGAACAGCCAGCTTCTTTGGCAATGAATGTTTGTGGCTTACCCTCCTTGTGAAGGGTGTCAATGATTGTCTTCTGGACAACTGTCAGATCAGCAGTCTTCCCCATGATTGTGTAGCCTAGTGAACCAAACTGAGAGACCATTTTGAAGGCTCAGGAAACCTTTGCAGGTGTTTTTAGTTGATTAGCTGATTGGCATGTCACCATATTCTAATTTGTTGAGATAGTGAATTGGTGGGTTTTTGTTAAATGTGAGCCTAAATCATCACAATTAAAAGAACCAAAGACTTAAACTACTTCAGTCTGTGTGCATTGAATTTATTTAATACACGAGTTTCACAATTTGAGTTGAATTACACGACATTCTAATTTATTGAGATGCACCTGTATATTAGTTGATGTATATTAAAAGATTTAGAGTACCAAACATTAGATTGCCACTCATAAACCCACACAAATGAAATCAAAACTTGTAGCGATTCTTCCCCTGTATAAGGCATTCCTGTCATGATCATTTTCAACAAGCAGTGGTGACCTAGCCAGCTTTGGCAAAAAGTGATCTGGACGTGTCCCACCCGTCTACCTGCAAATAAATCTTGTGCTCTTTCACTCTCTCTGCAGCCTCTTCCAAGTCTGAGGGCTCACCAATGCAGCGGCCAGAGATTGCTGGGAAGAAGTCAGAAAAGAAGAAAGACTTTGTAAGACCAGCTAGACATGCTGTAAGTAACTGCTGTCCTGAATGTCAAATCATCTGATTTGTTGGTGTGCAGACATGTCAAAAGGCCTCATATTCAAACAGATTGTTTCTATTGAACTAAATGATAGACACATTCACATTGAAATTTTTTACTCTGGGTGTAGCTCTCTCTTCCTCTACTCCTTTTGCATTATTTTATATTTTGGAATTTTTTGTTCTTCACCATGATCATCTTCACCATTAATCAATCAATCCCACTGACAATTTAAACTAGGTAGTGTGGTGAGTTGGATGCCATGTCTGCACATATTGTACTGTGATATTTGATTTTATTGCACTTTGGATCTTTTTGAATAGCTGTACATTTTCTGTTCAAGTGAACACCACTTCTTATTAATTTTTATTTTATTTTTTATAACCTTTTAGACCACACGTTAAGCCCTTGTTTTTTTCCAAGCTTATTTAAAAAAAAAAAAAAAAAAAAAAAAAAAAATATATATATATATATATATATATATATATATATATATATATACATATATACATATACATATATATATATTTTATATGCAAGGCACGTCAAGTTGCAGTGCAGAGACTAAGATCAAAGACTTCATATATTGGAAGACTGTGCACTCCTTATACTTATGAATGGGAGAAAGTGCAACGCCCAATATGGCGAATAAGCCTTCTAAATGAGAGAGCCAATCGTTGATTTGTAAAGTTATCGCGTCACTGCAGCTGCTGTCAGAAGCTCCTGTTCCTATTGAAACAGGCAGCGTTCGTAAACTCACGCTCAGGACTGCGCATGCCCATTAGCTGCTCTAGCCTGAAAAATAAGATTTTTTTTAATGCTATTTGAGCTTAAGAAACAACAACTGGTGATTTCAAATATGAAATTTAATCGTAAGCTTGGTGAACCGTTTTAGAGAGTTTTGTTTCCCCATTCAAGGATATAGGAGCTGCACTTGCATGCCCGAGAGGTGTTTCAAAGATGGCCACCGAGTGAAATGACTTGCCTTAAAGGGACTGAGATGTTGATTTGCTGCAATTTTTATTTATTTTTATTTTTTTACATTTTGAATGTTACACTAGCTGCGTTTACATGGACCATAATAATCCGATTGTAATAGGACTAGAAGCACAATCGGAATAAAAAAAAGTCAAATGTAATCACGTCAATCGGATTGAATTGGCCAGATCTGATTAAAATTTCGATCGGATTGTAAGGGGTGGTTTATTCAGTACCGCCGCTCCCTATATGCAGTGTACGCAGTTTGCGTAGGGCACCAACTCCAAGGGGGGGCACTATCCCAGTTGCTCAAAAAAAAAAAAAAAAAAAAAAAACCTTACACGCAATTCCCACATCCGCGCTTTATCCGCGCTGAATGCAAATTATCATAATTTATGGACAACTATGCCCGTGAAAAGACATCAGAAATCCGGCGCCAAGAAAAAAAAAATCAAAAAAGATGAAAACAAAGCCCGTGCATCACTTTCATGTAGGCTACATTCATAATCCTGTGAAAAATGTTTTGAGTGTTGAGGTTAATAACGTGTTTTAATGTCGGTAATAATTTCACCACCACCAACGCATCTAATATTCTCTCCGAGTTTCCATGTTTCCTAACGAAAGTTAGCCATGGTTTTTAACACAAATAAAACCAAAAAAAAAAATCATGGTTCTTGTAGCCATGGTAACCATTCATGGTTAAAATTAACCATGGTTTTGTTACTTCAAATAATAATATACAAAGTATTAAGATAATATTTTTTTGTGGTCATAAAAACATACCTAAGCCAACAACAGCCTTTAAAAGGACAATCATATCCTTGTTTAATAGGCTATTGACCAAACATTTAATTCAAATATCCACTTAATCTTTAATTTTTGGCCACCTTTTTGCTATAGATGACACAGCCTCTATAATTTCTTCAACAAAAAACATGTGGACATCACAACTCTTACAAAAATTAACCATGGTTTTATCATAGTAAAACTGCTTAATTTTCTTTTGCGTGATTTCTGAATGCTTGAGACCATAAAATCGATCAGACAACTGTATTAATAAAATAATAGCCATGGGTAACTCTCTAAAGCTACAATTGTAATTTGTAAATAATACAATTTAATTACAATTTATTCAGGGTTTCCGCGGGGTCTTAAAAAGTCTTAAATTTAGTTATATCAAATTTAAGGCCTTAAAAAGTCTTAAATTGTACAAGAAAGTCTTAATTATTATTTCAAGAGGTCTTAAATTTGGGGACGGAAAGACCAGAATTGCTATTTGGCTGAATGTGATGATTAAACTTCAAAAGGCTATGAAACATGAGCGCTGCACGTTCAAAGTCTGGTCCTGCGCTGATTTGTGTACTGCCCTTACTGGGGAAACAGTTATATTTACCAAACGTGCCACCTGCTGGCAGAGAATGAATGTGCAATTTCAATAAAACTTGTTTTGATCAGAGTTCAGACAAATGCGAAAATCCACCCGTTTTTACACTGCAAACACGCAGAGCTTTAAATGTGAACTGGTGGATCAATAACAATACATTTAGGGGTGTGCAATATGCATGGTCTGCAATTAATATCGTAATTGTAGTTTTAACAATGTGCGATTTGACATTGTCGAGTATCGCGAAAAGCAAACAAGACACACCTACAGAGTGCACACTTACATTACGTGATGAAGTCTAGTAAGTTAACATCTAGGTTAAACTAGTGCACGTACGCATTTAGAGTGCGTTCTTTCACTGCATGATTCAGTCTATTAAAATGCATTTAGAATGATCACATAATTTAAGATATGGGGGCTGAAAAGGTATATATTTATATCATTTAATATAGTTATATCACATGAAGAGGGCCGTTTTTTTCTCCAAAAGTCAACATGATTACAAATGTGATATTGATTTTATACAACAGTTCAATAAACAAGAATTTAATATTAAGAGACTTACATTTTAGACACCATATTGCCTGTGTTTGCTCTATTTCGCCAACAAAAATAATTCCAAACAAAGCCACAGCGCTGTTTTGTGTCTCTGAGCAACATGACGGTGATTCGTTCCTGAAAGAATCAACCGTTTAAATCAGGGGTGTCAAACTCATTTTCACTGAGGGCCACTTCAATATTATGGCTGCCATCAAAGGGCCGGTTATAACTGTAAGACTGTACAAACGTTACCACTCCTTAACATATTGTTAAATAACTGTCTCTTTATTTTATTATTAGCTACTTATTTAAGTTACAAATATTGTATATGCATTTGCATATATGTAAAAATATGTTATTACTCTGTGTTATTTTAACAAATACTTTTCATTTATCAGGTTAAGAAATCCACATTACTCCATAAATCAAAGTAAATAACAAAGACAAATATCATCGTCAAGTCACCTTTATTTATATAGCGCTTTTAACAATACAAATTGTCAAAGCAACTGCACAATATCAAAATGGGAAAATAGTGTCAATAATGTAAAATGACAAGATTAAACTCTCAATTTTCAGTTAAAGGCATTTTTGAATTCAGTGATGGCATCGTCCAGCTCAGTTCAGTTCAAAAAGTTTCTGTTCAATCAAGTCGACGATATTGCTGGAAATGAAGTGTCCCCAATTAAGCAAGCCAGAGGCGACAGCGGCAAGGAACCAAAACTCCATCGGTGACAGAACGGAGAAAAAAACCTTGGGAGAAACCAGGCTCAGTCGGGGGGCCATTTCTCCTCTGGCCAGACGACACAGCAGTTCAATTCCAACTGCTGCAAAGTCTGATTGTAAGGGCTCAACTGGTTCAAACACAAGTCATTACATAAACTTTGTTAAAAACGTCTTTGTTACATTTTTGGTACAATAAATAATTGTGTGCTGCTAAAAACGTGTGACAGATATGGCATTTAAGATAAAAACAAATGAGCCCGGTCTCATGAAAATGCATATCAATAGCACGATTTTCTGTTTCTATTTGGCGTGCGATTTATACGCAGAAATTGACTTTGGCGTGCATATGATACGCAATCAATGCTTAAAGTAGAAAAAAAGAAGTGGCCATACTCAACCCCACTCCCCCACCCAAAAATAAATACAAACTAAAGTACTAAAAAAGTACTTTTTAATTTTCATAGTTCGCAATGAATGTATATAGTGCCACAATAAATTAATAAATTAATAATCGTTTGCAATTCAATTCACATTTATTTGTATAGCGCTTTACATGATACACTGTTGCAAAGCAGCTTCACAGAAAATGAACATTTCTACATTACATTTAGTAGTTTACAGCACAAGTCAATCTGCGATACCAAACAGGAACACAGGGGGACGCCAAAAGACCATTAAACGAGCTACCTAGACCTGACTGTTCCAGAATTACTAAACCACTGACTACTGCATATTCTAAAACACCTTCAGCCAACATCCAGTATAAAACACTCATGCTTTTAAGCCAAATGCTGAATTTTTGTGTATTTTTTTTTTAGTGATATCTGTACGCGAGTCTACTGTTATTTCTGTCATCTCTGATATAATCGGCTGTTTTCTCTGCATTAGAATGGTTTTGAACTAACTGTTTGAATGCATTCACTTTCTGGATCCTTAGACATTCCAGGTGTTTACCAACTGATCTGATCTCAAAAAAACAGCTTTTAATTTTTATAATGTTTTTTTTTTTATTTAATTTTTTTTACTGATTCAAATTATTTTACTACTCTGCACCAGGGTGACCACCTGGCTATAGAACTGTTTCAGGACAGTAGATGTGATTTTACTGGACAATGCGGGACACGTGCGAGACAGATAGGTAAATTTATACTGTTATGCTGACAATAATCTTGACAAACTATATATCATTTTGAAGGTCTAAGCCTCAAGCATCGACGATAGATCGCTGTTTTTCGATAGAAAGCTTATAAGGAATGTATTTGCTAAATTTGTGTAAGCAGTACACATCAAAACAAGTATAAAAAAACCCGCAGTACATACCAGATTCATCCTGATACCGACTCTCAAACGTATCCACTGCTGTAAATCCCGGTTTAGTTTGAGAAATAAGGGTCCACGGAACATCCCAAAGAGCACTTTTAGTCCAAAGAAACAATAACGTTGTAATTTGGATCGTTATTCCTTTGTTTACATCTCATCTGTTCAGGGAGAGTTATTGTTTGTGTCCGTTATGGAACAAATTACGCTCAAAAACAGCGTCTTGGTAAAAAAAAAAACAGCATGATTTTGTAGCAGGCAATGTCCCAAACAGAATGAGATCATCCAAAAAAAAAAAAAAAGTCACAGATATGCGGAATATTGTTCATTTGAATTCTGGCGCTCCCTCGTGACGGCGTGTGACGCACGCTGTGACACACCTGTCATCTGATGGGGGCGTAACTTAGCGATCGCCTTTTTGCACAAATAATTATTTTTCTTTCTTTTTTCAACATTTTTTATTTATGTGTGTGTGTGATGTGTGGAACATGGCTGTATCTGCATGATTACATCTATATGAACGCACATCAGCGTGTAATTACCGACTATATGACTGCTATCAGAATGCTGTCAATGACCGGCTATTATTGATGATATGGCCCATCTGTATGATTATCATCTGTATGGACGCACATCAGCGTGTGATTACTGACTGCAATCAGTGTGAATGTCTGGCAATATCAGTTTATGTCTGGCAGTGCAGAGTATTGAGTATGTAGGCTACTACATACAAAGCAAATTCTTCTTTTTTTCTTTTTTTTCTTCTTTTTTATTACTCAAATTATTCTTATTGTATTTTTAGTGCTCAAATAAATCACTTATGTCTAAAATTCTGTCTATTATTTTATAATTGAAAAACTATGTATAATGACTAAAATAGTTTGTGGAATTCTTCAATACATTTGGTGGTAATTTTCATTAAACGGGGGGGGGGGTGTATCTGGAAATATTCTCAGAAGAATGATTGCAAGAATCTCATTTTTCATGGTATTTTCTTCTAATTTGAAATATAAACTCATTAGACATGTGACTTTCAACCCATTACTTTTCTGGATTGCTCCTGGACTTATTTCATGTATTTGTTTATGAAATAAAAAAAACATTCAGTGTGGTAAAACATTTTTCAAGGCACTTCAGTGTCTATAACTTTTTATTTTTTTGAGCATTATCAACTCTGGATGATGCATAGTAAAGCCTAGAGTGTCTTCTTTCCAAAGATACATAAATTGTGTGTGTAGCACATTATTGTCAGGAAATGTTACCATTTTAATTTAGATAGGTCATTTTCAGCTGTGAGGCCCAAAATGGGGGGTGCAGGTTAACAGGTTAAAGTATCTTTTCATTTTATTTTATTTTAAACATCAGTGAATGTTTTATGTTTAAAATATCAAAACATTATTTATGCATTTGTAACTGCAGGTTAAAGTATTCCATGTCCCTCTGAGCTGCATTAAACAGTGTGTAAATACATCTAAATGCCACTTCAGATACAACTTCTGTGTTTTCTCTGCATTGCAAAGATCAATTCTGTTGATACTGATTTCATTTACTTGGTAACAGCCCAAATGCAAGAATTTGACTCAAAAGATGATGCACACTTTTAGAAAAAAATGGCTTAAAGGTAAAAATGCCCATAAAACTTGTTGGAAAAGATTAATTTCTATCACTGCTCTGAACTGACCACGCACACAGAATATGAAGAATATCAAAAATTCAGGAGTCAGCTGTTCACGGTAGTCCTTAAGATACCAGCACAATAACACACTCAGCAAAATATAGTCTAAGAATCGTTATTGATAAAATCCCAGAAAATATCCAGGAAATATCATTTTTTTGTCAATATCGCACACCCCTAATTTGTTATTTAATTTATATAACAATTTATTCATAATAATTATTTAAATTAATATAATAATTCATACTTTTGACTCATCCATTTTCTTAAAAATGGTTTAAAGGCTGAAATGTACACTTTATCATTTGTAAAACTGTTTTTGTGAAAACTTGTATCTGAACTGTAAATTATGCTTTTTACAGTAATTTTACAGTTTAATATGATACTATAGACATTGCCCCACCCTGCTCATATGGTATTAAATTTATTTGTGCAGGTCTTAAAAAAGGTCTTATAAAGTCTTAAATTTGAGCTTAAAGATCCTGCAGAAACCATGTTATATATTTATTTACATTTATATTTTATTAAAGTTCTATTTTGACCCCTATAGTAGGTGTTTATATATATTTTTTACTTCCATAATATTTGAGGGAGGGGGTACAACAATACAATCCTGCTTAGGGCACCCATTTGGCCAGCAGCGGCCCTGGGTTTATTCCTTTTGTAATCCGAGCGAGAGGACATGTAAAGACTTGATCGGATTGAAAACCGAAACTAGAAAATACTACCCATTTGCAGTGACGTAAAAATAGCGTAATGACGTATGACACGCGGAACAAGCTGCTCTTTGGTGAATAAAGTGTCATAAATGAGTGTCCAGTCATTCTAAAATTCTGCTTTCACTCAGCGTCTGAAGTGGAGCAGCACAACGTCCCACCAGTTCTTGTTTAAGACTCTCATCCACAGACGACTGGTTTTGGGTGCGGGAAGGGGCACTTTTACGGCTTACTAAAGTAAGCAGCACTGCACAACAGTTCGTGTGCTGGTCGTCGTCACCTAATTAGGACCCAAAGTAACGTTAGATAAATATCAAGTGTGCTTTTTAAAACAGTATGCAACAGGGCTCGCAAAATTGCTAGCCCGACGTCCCGGGGCAATTGTGTTTTCCAGTTGGGCTACCAAAATGTATCACTGCCCTGCCCGACGGGCTACCTCCCCGCGGGTTCTTAAAAACTCCTAAAGTGAGTTGTATCAAACTTAAGGCCATAAAAAGTTTTAAATACGTTAAATGGTATAAGAAATGTAATTATATTTTCAAGAGTTCTACAGTTGGGGACGAAAAGACAAGAGTCACGATACTGGATTCAACTTCAAAAGGCAATGATGTCATTGAATAAATATGAGCTGCACTTTTCAAGTCAAAACGTAGTGCAGATGTCTTTATTTGAATGTATCTGAAGGGAACCGACTGTCCTCAGAAATGTGTCGTTGGCAATTTAATTTCATTTTAGCTATAATTCCTGATTAAGCAGCTTTTATGAGGGCGGAGCTGCTTTGTGTCCAATCGTTACCGGGGAAACTGCAATATTTCAGCGCTCCTAAAGCGCCACCTCATGGCAGAGAATGAATTTGCATATCCAATAAGCCTGTCTTGCCATTTATGGTCAGATCAATGCAAATATCAACTCGGCAAACACAGAGTTCTAAATGAGAAAAGTTAATGTGCCTTCTAAAAATCTAAACAATTAAGACAGTAATATTTATACGTTTTAAATTAACAATTTATATGCTTGATTTATCCCTTTTCATAAAAATGGTCTAAAGGCTGAAATGCTGTTGTATAAGATTTTTGTTTTTGTGAAAACCTGTTTCTGAACTGTAAATCATGTAATTTTATGGCTCAATACTCTGTTACCATAGACATTGTCCAACCCCGCTCACACTGTTCATTTGACTTGTGTAGCTCTTAAAGGGATAGTTCACTCAAAAATGAAAATTTTGTCATCTACTCACCCTCAAGTAGTTCCAAACCTGTTTGCATTTCTTCGTTCTGCAGAACACAAAGGAAGATATTTTTGAAGAAAGTTTGTAACCAGGCTGTTTTGGGGCACCATTGACTTCCATAGTAGGAAAAAAAATACTATGGAAGTCAATGGTGCCCCAGAACTGCTCTGTTTCCCACATTCTTCAGAATATCTTCCTTTGTGTTGAGCAGAACAAAGACATTCATACAGGTTTGGAACTACCTGAGGGTGAGTAAATGATGACAGAATTTTCATTTTTGGGTGAACTATCCCTTTAAAATGGGTCATAAATTGCCTTAAATTTATTTTTAAAAATTCTGCAGATACCCTGTAAATAGTGAAATAAAATTCCTTCCTTCATATTTGTTGATATTTGTGTATTGAAAATATTTTTGATTGATTTAAACTCCTGTCTGATTTTCTATATATATATATATATACACTGTAAAAAAAAATTCCGTAAAAAAAGGAGAACTTGCTGGCAGAAAATTACCAGGTCATTTTCTGTTAAATTTACGGACATTTCCTTCAACATTAAAACAGAAAATTCTGTAGATTTACATTTTCTTCTGTACCATAAACGGACAATCCGTTATGCAGAAATTTCTAAAAAATTATAGCATAGGCCTATCTTTAGCAGCAAATAAGTCCAGCACAATATATACAAATTGAACATGGTTTATTTTTACCTCATGTAAACATTCTTAAAAGTGCATTCAGTAGCTTTTATTTGCCTTTAACAGGTGAAGACAAAAATATTATGACATCAGTTCATTTAATGTGTAAAGCACCATAGAAAATGCTTGTATTGTGGAAAACTTTTTAGTTTTAAACAGCAACAGGCAGAAAAAAGAAAACATGAGCAGGTACTTGTACAATACTGGTGTTGCACCAAATAGTGGTCACAAAGATAAACTTCACTGTGAAGCAAGTCAAGATTCAAATCATTTTCAGATACAAATTTATACAAAGACAGGGCTGTCATTAATAACAATTGCTATAGACTTATAGTCAAGTGAAATGTTATTTAAAAGGACAGTAAAAAAAAAAAAAAAACCTTTCTTGTACAGCATTTGAAAATAAAGAACAAAGATTCATGCACTCATGCCTGACATTTCAATGTGAAACTAAGAGATTTATACAATCTAAATTAAGAGCAGGGCTCCAAATGTTTGTGTGCTCTTAGTATCTCTTGCCATCTGCCAGCTTGAGGAAACTACTTTTTTTTTATTTTGCTGCATGTTCAGTCAAAGTTCCAAGTTGAGATTTGAAAAAAGCTCAGATTGTACGTGGATTCTCGAAGTTGTTCATACATGAGTCTTCGAAGCGTAGGTTCCCTTCATCTGAACCTTTGACCCTCGTTCAGGATTTCTTCACAGGAAGACTGGAAATGATAAGAAATTAAATGAATGAAAGTGAAGTACAGAGTAACGTGCAGAACAGGTTGAGATTGAATTATCAAGTTCCAGTTCAAACATTGTTTATAAAATGCTAAACTTGCATTTCTAGTGGTCTCCAGTTGCATCTGTCATGTGATCTTGTCAACAATGTTTTATGATATACTTAAAGGGTTACTCCACCCCAAAATGAAAATTGTGTCATTAATCACTTACCCCCATGTCGTTCCAAACCCGTAAAAGCTTTGTTCGTCTTCGGAACACAATTTAAGATATTTTGGATGAAAAAAGGGAGGTTTGTGTCTGTCCCATTGACTGCCAAGTAAATAACACTGTCAAGGCCCAGAATCACTGACAAGCTACGCAATATCGCGTTCATTATCGCAGATGAATCGCCTTCGATAATGAACACGATATTGCGTCGCTTGTCAGTGAACTACGGCTCTGTGTATTAAATGCCACTCCATTTGAAAACAGGTGATGGAGATTTACCGCAAATCACTATCGCATGCGATATATCGCCCAGCCCTAATGAAAAGCATCGTCAAAATAGTCCATCTGCCATCAGTGGTTCAATCTAAACTTTATGAAGTGGCGAGAATACTTTTTGAACGCAAAGAAAATAAAAATAACGACTTTATTCAACAATTCGTCACATCTGTGTCACACTAGCGCCATTTTGGAGAATATCTGCTGGACGCAAACTGTGTACGCTGTTCTGTGTCAGCCGCACCACACAGATATGCTGTTTTTGTTAAATAACGACTTGAATGAAGTCATTATTTTTATTTTCTTTGCATACAAAAAGTATTCTCGTCGCTTCAAAGTTCAGATTGTACCACTGATGGCAGATGGACTGTTTTAACGATCTCCTCGCTACGTTTCTGTGCCTTGACCGTGTAAGGACCCTTGCACTCTATGGAGGGTCAGAAAGCTCTCTGATTTCATCAAAAATATCGTAATTTGTGTTTCGAAGATGAACGAAGGTCTTCTGGGTTTGGAACGACATGAGGGTGAGTAATTAATTACATTTTTGAGTGAACCCTTTGATTATTATCAACTAAACAGAAACACAACAAA
This sequence comes from Schizothorax lantsangensis, assembly GCA_027422415.1. Classification (NCBI taxonomy): domain Eukaryota; kingdom Metazoa; phylum Chordata; class Actinopteri; order Cypriniformes; family Cyprinidae; genus Schizothorax; species Schizothorax lantsangensis. The sequence goes on from CM049841.1 coordinate 22,196,643, forward strand.
ATGCTTTATACACAGTTTCATTACATGTTTTCCTTACATTTGTATGAATTCCAGCGTAGGTGCCATTCTCCTCTGGATGTTTTATGTTTAAAATAAAATGAAGAGAATGTGTAGCTCAGCCACAATGGGGGAGGAAATGATAACTTCTTGAATGACAGCAATCTGGAATCACCAATAACAATAAACAAATAAGAAATTATAAACATCATTGTAAATTCAGAAAGCCACTCCAAACATTGATTAAATCTTTCCTACACAAACAACTTCAATAACAAAGTCAACTGAATAAATGACTCAATGACACATTTTTTGTCAGTATTGAACATCCCAAGGTAAATAAAAATGGAAGCATATGGGTAGCAAAATTCAATTTGAAATATTCAATTTGAAATATGCAAAATGGCAAAGTAGTTCTGTATTTTAATTTACATTTTGCCATACATGTGTCCAAAATTTAGTGCAAAATGAAAATATAAATATATAAAATTATATAATTTAGATATGCCATTTTCTACACTAGTTTTAACATGCAAATAAAAAAAACAAAACATACTTTAACACTTTATAAGTTGCAAAATTAAAATTAAAATGTATTACACAGATTGATTAGATATGTTTAATATGTCCAAGCAAAAACTGTAGCAAAATTATCATTTAAATGCTGTTTTTCCTAAATGCATTTAGACTTAGGGGTAGGACACTTGGGATTGCATTTTCATCATGATATCGCATGATAATTGTAGCAAAATGCAGTGAGAATTTGAGGATGCATTCTGAGCCAAAAGTGCAGCAAAAGGGTGATTTTAAATGTCTTTTTTTTTTTTTTAAATGCATTGACACTTACATATAAGACGTTTCAATAGCATTTTCATTTAATACCTCGTAATGAATATAAGTACATGTGGAAAGCGTTTGGTTAACGGTGAATATTGACCTATTGTGCATCCTGTTGCTGAGCCTAAAGATTGACAGGTCAGGGGCGTGTTGCATTTTCAAATGCATTTCAAATCCACATTGACTTTATATCCATAGCGAGGTATTAAACGAATTGCAATTGAAACGTCTTATATGTAAGTGTCAATGCATTTAAGAAAAATAAAAGATTTAAATCACCATTTTGCTACCCTTTTGCTGCACCCTTGGCTCAGAATGCATCCTCAAATTCTCACTACATTTTGATACAATTATCATGCGGTATTATGATGGAAATGCAATCCCAAGTGTCCTAACTCCCAAGTCTAAATGCATTTAGAAAAAAACAGCATGTAAATGATAATTTTACTACAGTCTTGGCTTGGACATATTATTGCAACTTATAAAGCATTAAAATATGTTTTTATTTTGCATATTAAAACTAGTGTAGGAAATGGCAAATGTAAATTATATAATTGAATTTTCATTTTGCACTAAATATTGCTCATATTGTATGGGAAAATGTAAATTTAAATACAGAAATACATTGCCATTTTACATATTGCATTGCCATTTTGCATTTTACATTTCTGATTGAATTTTACAACCCATATGCTTACATAAATAAAAACTGTAGTGTTAATAAACAAAACAGAATACAAACCCATGATAAGAATGCAGGGGGTGATCAAGGCACAATACAGCAGCAATAACGACCTGTCATTAGAAAAGAAAACAAAAGAAACACTATGAATGTCATGAACTGCTGTCCCTTTAAAACATGACTCACACCTGACACATCCCAACTCTTTACATCAGTCAAGACATTTTAACTTTTTAAGACTGCCACTAGCCACAAATGGTCATTTTGACATTATTTTGTGTGCTTTTGTCCGTGTAAGTGCGAGAGAGAACTCGGTGCGTTACTGACGTGGCATTCTCTGCGCGTGCATCACGACAAGTGTGTGCGTTAACAGACAGCGCGCCAGTAACGTTACCGAATTAACTTCTCGTGTGTGTGTGTATGTTTAACATAAACAAGACAATAAAATGTCTAAACCTACCTCGTTTGGCAGAGAAGGTGCGTTATCCTTGAAGAATTCCGCGATGTCAGATCTAGTCGTATAATCTCTTTTAAATAATAAAAAAAGTCGTAATGGTATCTTCTTTTCTTGACAATTCCTCTGCCAGCTTCTGTTGAAGGCACACAGCGCTCTAAACACAGTTGTACCGCACTTTAGATTCAACGTTATCACAGCTGCTTAACATCACCTCAGTAACCTTAATATGCTGGATGCTTAATATGCTCAGTAACAAATACACCGCATCAACAACAATTAAAAGTTGATAAACTTTTATTAATAAAACTGAAAGTGAGCACACTGTAACACGTAACTTACCTCCACGTCGAGTTAGATGTGACGGTGTGCTGAAAATGTTGAATGCCACGGCTCCGACATTAATTTGCCAAACAAGGAAGACTTTTTCTACTAGGTTAAGGTTACAGTTTGTTACATTTAACAAAATATAATTTACCACGAAAGTGTAAGAACGGTTCCTCAAACCCGAAATCCGACTTTGAAACGAAATTTTTACCGAGACTATCTCCGTGTATAATGGCGTCTGCTCAAGCACCGTTTTCGCGCCGAAAATCGACTGAGCTTCTTGTTCCCACAATGCAAAGCGTAATTAAAAAAATACGGAAAAACACCTGTAAAAACCAAATACGGAATATTCCTTCAAATTATTACGGTATATTGTACTGTAGTTTTTACGGACTTTTTTTACAGTGTATATGTGTATATACAGTGGGTACGGAAAGTATTCATTAAATTTTTCACTCTTTGTTATATTGCAGCCATTTGTAAAATCATTTAAGTCATTTTTTTTCCTCATTAATGTACACACAGCACCCCATTTACAGAAAAACACAGAATGTTGACATTTTTGCAGATTTATTAAAAAAGAAAAACGCATGTCCTAAGATTAATCTAAAAAATTTTGAACGCATTAATATTTTTTTAACGCAAATTCTCCAATCGTTTGATAAGGTCACAGAGTTGAAGCCCTCATTTTACTTCTTCCCGTCGTCGCAGCGCGGAAGGTTATCTGTCAGTGTGTGATGAGCGTGCTGCCAGAGTGAACCAGTGTTGCCAGGGTAGCTTATTTGGCTGTGGCACACACACAGGCACAAGTGCATCTCTGGAGCTCGCCACAGTGATCTTTGGGTTCTTCTTTACCTTCTCACCAAGGCTCTTCTCCCCCGAAGCTCAGTTTGGCCGGACGGCCAGCTACAGTCGGTCGTCCCAAACGGAAAAATTAAGTGCAGAGAAATTTTTTTGTAACCTTGGCCAGATCTCTGCCTTGCCACAATTCTGTCTGCGGTTTTTGACCTCGATTCTCATTTGCTCTGCTGCACTTGAGCTTAAGGTAATCTAATCAAGTCCAATCAGTATAATCAAACACAGCTGGACCAAATGCCATCAAAGTGTATATAGACAAATCTGAAAAACCATTAAAATAAATCTGAAAAATCCAATTTTGTTTTTCTGTCACTAATGTGTATGATTTTAGCAAATACAAAGAGTGAAAAATGGAATGTACCCACTATATATATTAGGGGTGTCCTGGTTAACAACTAAAAAATTTAACGCATTAATATTTTTTTAACGAAATTAATCGGATAAGACCCCAACTTCTTCCCGGCGGCGCGGAAGGTTGTAGTGTGTGACAGAGTGAACAGTGTTGCAGGGTAGCGGCTGTGGCACAACACAGGCACAAGTGGCCGTGGGCTATTTTGAAAATACAGTCGCGGGAAAAATTACAGAGCCGTGGGTTGCGGTTTTTCGGGCTACTTTTATAATCTACCGCGGCCGCCCATATATAGACAAATAAAAATTAAAATAGATCCTTTTACAGTGTATCATACTTGAAATACCTGGCAACAGAACGGAGAGGCGGTGACAACAAACAACGTGAGTTTCCACAGCATACAACACAGCAGAAATAAACATGACAACAGCCACTTAGATTATAAGATAATAAACACACGATTACGATAGGATATGGTTTCTATGTGATTTTCTTGAGATGAATGTGTAACTTACATCTGAAATGCTCATTTTTGCAGCGATATAAAAGGCTATAAAAAGCATATTTTAACAACAGTAAACAACCAAATTCCACATGTGATCGCAAAAGGAAGTTATTACAAACACTCGATGGTGGTTTGAAGTGAGTTCTGAGTAAAAGTGTACTATTAATCTCATAAATTGTCTTATGATGCTAATGTTAGCTCTAATGCACCAGAACAGGTCCAATTCTTCTTCATAATGCATTTTGTCATAATACTTCACGTAAGGTCGCAAGAAAATGTTTTGTTGTATTTATTTAGAAATACTTTTGATAATAGTTGGGTAAATGTATACTGGGATTGAAGCAATGTGGTTTGGTAAACGTTTTATTGCCAGTATAAAGACTGATAATGGCTGAATAAAAACAAATGAGTAATGATAAAAGAATAATAAGGATTATGTCTCATACCTGGCGGAAGTGTGAAAGGTTATGTTTTTTAAACTAGTTTGTCATGCATTTCTTTATTTCAACACATTTACAGGTAAATCCTAATATTTTAAATTTGTGATTAATCATGATTAATCACAGTCCAGGACTGTGATTAACGCGATTAAATTTTTTAATCGATTGACAGCACTAATATATATATATATATATATATATATATATATATAAAAATGTTATTTTTTAAAGGTCTTTTTTTTTATTTGGGCTAGTTAAATTAATTTTCGGGCTACCATTTTTATATCATTTTGAAATTTTGCGAGCCCTGAACAACAGCGGGAAACTCTGTATATTCATGCAGTTTACGCATGTCAAAAGATTAAATCCGATCAGAAGTTTGTGACAAACGCTCACATCAACCCGATCACTTTATTTAGTGTTCATGTAAACACTACGTTCGGATTCGTCAATCAGAATGAATTTATTCCGATGGAAGCAAAAAGTGTCCATGTAAACGAACCTAGTGACGTACAAAAGACTTAATTTTCTCGATCTCAACATAACGAGTTGTTTTCTCGTGATCTCGACATAAAAGTGGTTCCTATAACAATGATTGTTTGATTTATTATTTTTTTTATTTTTTTAACAATGCATCATGAGTCTACTGTTGCTATAGTAACGAACGCATCCTTGAAGGGGACATTCTATAATGCTCATCCTGGCTTAATGCATTAATTGAGAGTGTTTTTAAAAGGCCAAACTCAGTATGCACATTATTACTAATTCATACTATGTACAGACAAGATGATGAGCCCATAATAAGAACACAATGCGTTTAGTTACACGTCAAGTGTTTTCCTCCCATAGAATACCGTACGGACAACACTTAACATGGCTTAATGCGTTAAGGCAGTGTTTTTAAAAGACCAAACTCTGTAAACACATCATTAATAAAGCATTCTATGTACAGACAAGCAAATGAGCCCATAAATAGTGCAATGCGTTTAACCTGTTAAATGTTTTACCCATAGAAAACTATTTTAAAGGGGTCATTGGATGCCCATTTTCCACAAGTTGATATGATTCTTTAGGGTCTTAATGAAAATCTATAACATACTTTGGTTAAAATTTCTCAATGGTAATGTAAAAAAATTTTTTTTTTACCCTGTCAAAATCAGCTCTGTTTTCAGCAAGCTGTTTTTTTAGTCCATGTTGCTTTAAATGCTAATGAGCTCTGCTGACCCCACCCCTCTCATCCATGGAGTGACGAGCAGACTGTAAACTTCAGCTGTGAAACTGGCTAACTAGCACATTATTAGAAAAGGCAATTTGCAAAGATTCATAAAAAAAACCTTATACTCACTTCTTCTGTAGGTGAGGAGGGATCACGAATGATTCGCGCGAACATAGACGCATTTAGGCAGATCGGGATCGGCGCATTCAAAACGTAAGTAACGTTAACCCTAGGGCTGTGCGATTAATCGAAATCGCAATCGCGATTTGAGAGGTTGCGATTTCCTAATCGCAAAGCCTGCGATGTCGACGCGATATTACTCTGTTCCAGAGCATATGCATGACTGCCAGCCTTAAGTGACAGTCTTACTAACCAATAGAGTGAACGCACCTCCGTTCTCCCCGATCAGCACTGCTCTAGCCAACTGCGTAAATGCCCACCATTTAAAAAGGGCAAATTAAAACTAAAGAAAAACGCGTGTAACTTCAGCTTCGAAATGACAACGAACAAAAAAGGTAATTTGCAAGAGCTGCATCACAACGCATATCAAGAGCTCCCTTATCGGTTCTGCTTTCAGTACTGGAGAATAAAAGATACATTTTTAGATGTTTTTATTAGTAGGCTACATGAACGTTATCTTACACATTTTATCTCCCCAACAGATTAATTTGAAATAAGTTTATAATGCATGTTCGCTAATTCAGAAGCCCGTGTCTCTGAATGCTTCTCATACTCGCTCCGCTCTGCCCCACGCTGTGCGTCTCCCGCATCTCCATTCGTTTCCACGCAGCCTGTCTCGTAATGCTCTTTTATACTCCTGGTCTCGCGTCCGGTTCTGCTCCGCAAGTCTCTCACGAGCGCATCTGGCAATATGGATGAGGCCTGAAGCACACGCGCAACCTGTGTCACCTCGCGCCTGGCTCCGTGCTTAAAACTAATGTAAATTAGGTCTAACTGCTTGCCAATTTCACTTGGAAGAAATTAAACATTCAGCACATTTCCCACTCGTTCTTAAAATCCCAAATACTTAAAAATGAATAAATCAGCCCGTGTAACATGTAATACTTTAATAATTGACTAAAGAAATAGTTATTTATTTATAAAAAATAAACAAATCTTTCCTGTGAAATTCAGTAATTCTGTAAAAGTAGTAATACCATTATAATCTTCCCTGCAGAAAAAACCCCCACAAAAAACAGTAGAACCCCTCCCAAACCACAATAGAAAATGTAATGGATTTAAGGGTTATTATGGGAATTATATTGGTTTTAATGTAAACTATAATGGTGTCTACTGGTATTTGATGCATTCTATTGGTGGGATGTAATCTAGCAGATGGCAACCAATAGAACAACAGTAATTCCTATTGGAATAATGCCCAAAACAAAAAGGAAAATGGAAACTATAAGAATTTCTATTGTTTTGTTTTGTTTTCAGCAGGGTAACGATACTCATACTGTGCTGCACATTATTGACAATATTGAGCTGAAGCTTGACTTTGCAAATTTAAAATCGCAAATCCAATCGCAATATCTGTCAAAAAAATCGCAATTAGATATTTTCCCCAAATCGCACAGCCCTAGTTAATCCTCTGCGTCTTCAGCGGCTCAGATGTCGGGAGTAAATGACGACTGCTATGTTTTTTATTACATCCAACAACAAAACACCTCAATCGCTTTATCAGAGACATTCTTGTATTCCCCTGCACCGGAGTCGAACAAATGGCGGACGGATGACAGCTCACTCAGGGCGGGTCTAAGGGAAGATGGCCTTGTCAATCAACTATCGTGGGAGCGGCATGTGCAGAACTACGTCATTCTGACAGGAATCTCAGAACAGCCTGATTTGAGAAAGGGGATTTTAAAATAGGGATTTAACAAAAAACACTGGGTGGATTTTTATCATTATAGGATGGATGTGTACACACACTTCCAACACACATTTATGTTCAAACAACTTGTGTTTTCAACAAGTGAATTTTGCATCCGATGACCCCTTTAAGAAAAACGAGTTGCATTCGCATCCAGGACTCATTTGCTTGTCTGTACACAGTATAATTTATTAATGTGTTTACTGAGTTTGGTGTTTTACACTCTCTTAACGCACTGAGCCACGTTAAGCATCAAGAATGTCCCCTTTGAGGTGCATCTGATTGACAGATAACCATGTGCTTTTATACTGTTTCTTGTGGATATTTCAGCAAATGTTGCTTCAAATAATGTCTACAATAAATAAAATATAGTCTAATCAAACACTGCTTATTTTTCCAGAGTTAAGCTACGCTAAAAAAAATATTTGTGTAATTAACATGTTTAAAAGGTATAACAACAAAGCATTCAACACCGCAAGCGCAGGCAGAAGAATACAGAGAAGAACTATCCTATTCTAAAAATCTTAAGCTGCTTGGATTCAACTCACTTTATTTTCCTCATGCCTTTGCCATAAAATTATATATAATATTATATTATAATAATTTGTTTGTGATTTTTATTAGTCATGTAGGATAGGCTGTGATATCATGTGCGTTAGAAGCTTGGGATGCTGTTTGAGAAGAGTGTTTATTTGTGATTCTGTGTGGTTTCCTACAAAGAAATATACAAAAGATTAGGCTACAACACTGTAGGCTATAAAATCACTGAACTAAATGATACACATGTCTGATCAATATACATTTATTATCAATAAAGATTAAAAATAAGAACACAGATTACATATGTCATTGTAAATGTGAAACTGTGATGAGACGCGCAGCCGTAACAATAACAGATACACTTTCAAGCAAAATTATCATATTTATTCAAGCGTTTAACATTTAGTAATGTCAGTAATGAACTGACTGCACTGATCTGCACAAATTATAGCAATCACGAAGAAGGTCCTCTGCAGTTGTGTTACTTGGAGAACAAATTATGTCGAGGTCATGAGAAAAATAAGTCGTGATCACGAGAAAATTAGGTCGTGATTACGAGAAAATGAATTTGTAATCACAAGAATGAAAAAATAATAATGCATGGCCTCTTAGAACTTCTGTACTGATGCATCTTTAGGCCCTATCAACATTCCTGAATTGCCACTACCTTGCACTGTTATTGACTGGCTGAGTAATCTACAAATTATTATTGGGTCATTTCGTGTCAACTCAACCAGAGGTCCCTGGCTCAAATTTTTGATTTTGCTAATATTTTTTTCTGAAGAAAGATAGACGTGTATAGTGATGAAAGCCAAAATATTAAATGTCATGGATGAATATTTACGGAGTAATCCACTATTTTGTGGAGGGAGGTTAAAATGGCAGTGTTCACCTGAGATTCAATGCCAAATTACAAGGGGATAAAAATGACTTCAGAAAGATGGCAACATCATAATGTTATTTTTACACAGAGATTGGTAGTTCTATTAGTAAAATCTGTTGACTTTAGCAATCTTTGTTACAATATGTGCTAGGGGTGCTCCGATCAGGATTTTTGAGGCCGATCACCGATTGCCGATCACAGAAAGCAGTATCTGCCGATCCGATCACCGATACATATCTTTTTAAAGCCTTCTTTTTATTATGTAGAATTATTTATATTGATACTCCAATCAGGATTTTTAGACATTTATTCAGGGCCTGAATTTCATTTCTGAGAATGAATTTCCCCCTTAGGTGAATTTTTTAGCCATTTTTCAAAAATATATATTTATCTCACCTAAATGTTTGATCATGCAGTGCATTTTTATTTTTACAATCGTGCAATAGCTTACACACAGCACAAGCTTGATTTTGTGAGCTGTATATGAGGTGGCCTTTTATGCCAGGTTCACACATAGGCCTATTTCGTTTGCAGTGTGTATGCAGTCCATGTGTGGTACGTAAGTGGTGCAGAAGCAGCACTGATTGTGCTTTCACACAGGAGTCTGCAACTGATCTGTGGCTGTTTACCACAAACACAACATTTATCCATTATTTTGATTTCAAATCCAAACATTGTCACTGAAAATGCTTTTTCAGCATTGTGATTATTTTTTTTTACACCGTACAGTAATACAATCTTTCATAGACGGGTTTAAACATAATAAATATAAGTAAAGCAACACATTATTCAATGCCTTTTACTTTTGCATTTACTTCTAGATTTATATATTAAGTTGCTCAAGTGGCAAAACATTTACCCCCGGTTTCACAGACAAGGCTTAAGACTAGTCCTAGACTAAAATGTAATTCTGAGCTGAATCAACTGAAAAAAACTTGCACTGACTGATCATAAAATATATCAGTGCTGTTGTTTTGTCTGAAGATGCACACCACAGTAATGTTTTTTTTTCTAAGCATGTTTATAAAAATTACTTAAATGTCCTAATTGAACTATGGCCTAATCCTGGCTTAGTCTAAGCCCTGTCCATGAAACCGGGCCTTAAACTACTTTTCTTACGTTATCACAAACTTACCATTGACAGAAACAGTCAGCTCTACTGCCTTTCCTTTTGCATTTAAATCTTTCTTACAAGCAATCCTGCCGTTCATAAAGAACTTTGTTTTTCTACCTCCACGAGTACCATTTATTATTGCCTTGTTTATCTAAAAGTGCTCTTTCCCTTTAAACCTAGCCAAAAAGCCCTATGTGTTGACTGTGAAACACAGTAGACTTTAATTATATGCATTTATGGTGTTATTACTACATTTTCGTGTCAATCCATGTTCATATTTACCGCAAACAATGCGCTATCACTTTAATTCAGCACGTGCAGTGGAAACGATCTCTGCACTGCTGCAGATGCACCGCTCCTGGAACGCACCGCCGGACCTGCAGCCGTGTGCCGGACCTGCAGCGCTCTATTACTTTATGATGAGCACGGAAAAAATACGCACCGCATACACACTGCAAACGGATGTGAACCTGGCGTTATGTGTGTATATGTATGTGTGTGCGCGCGCGCTGCGAGTGTGCAGGAGCGCACGGTCTCCAGCTAGGAGAGCGCGCGAGCGCTGAATGGTTTAAACACTGGCAAGAATTAAAAAGAAAGGCAATTTATAAACTATAGTGACGACGCGACCCTGCCTCGATTGTGCAAGTGACAGTTCCTGTCAACTGTTCAGGTTGCAGCTCGCTTATAGTGCAGACGCGATTTGATTTGAAGCCGTTTGAGCATTTTGTGAGAGAAAGAGAGAGAGCGTGAGCGGTGATTCACTCGCGCTGTTTGTGAAATTGTCTCACATAAGGTTTTCAAATTACTTTAAGTTATTTAATGAAGATATATGAATTGTACCTCACCTACAGCATTTTAATTATTTCACCCGTGCGTCATCCGCTAGAGATCGTTTTTTTGAGATCAGCCTTTTTAGAGCCCGCCGATCACCCCCAAGCGATTATCGGCCGATAATGATCGATAGCCGATCAATCGGAGCACCCCTAATATGTGCTAATGATGACCATTCAAAAATGGGGAAACAGCACTTTTCAAGTTTTTACTCCAAAGGTTGCACGTCTGTAACTCAAGGGCCCCGTTTCACAGACAGGTCTTAGACTAAGCCAGGAATAGGCCATTGTTCAATTAGGAAATTGAAGTAATTTTTATTAACATGCCTTAGAAAAAAACATTGCTGGTGTGCATCTCAAGACAAAACAAAGGCACTGATATATTTAAAGATCAGTCAGTGCAAGTTTCTTTCAGTTAAAACAGTTCAGACTTGCACTTTAGTCTGGGACTAGGCTTAAGCCTTGTCTGTGAAACCGGGGGAAGAAGTATTAAAGATATCTTAATGCCCTTTTAGATATTGGGTCTCAACAAACTTTCCTTTTGGCATCTTTATTTTTAAGGCCCTACATGGTTCGGTTCCAGAGATATTGGAATATCAATATGGCTCCAGGGGTAGATCGTTAAATTGTACGCATGTTCAATGGTCAAAAACCCAATGTGGGTCAATGTTGAAAATAGAGATGTATCTCATTTTGTCAAGACAACTGAATTGAACATACCTGTCTGAGTGCTATAAATATTATTTTTCCAAAGTTTGCGTGCCTATAACCAATATGATTTTAGATTTTAGTTCTTAATGAACTTTTCTTTTGGAATCTTAATTTTCAAGGCCCTGCATCGTTCAGTCCTAGAGATATGGGGATCTTAATGAGGCTCTATGTTCAGATTGTTGAATTTTACCCATTTTCAGTGGCTGAAAACCAAATGTTGGTCACTTTGTATTAGGGCTGGGCGATATGAGCAAAAATTCATATCTTGGTATTTTTTGGCTGATTTGCGGTATACGGTATATATCTCGGTATTTTGTATTTGGATTAAACAAATAAAGTGAATGTAACCAAAAAAGCACAGATTAATCAAGTAAAAAGGCTGTTTTGATTACCCCATTACAGTCACTTTACAGTTGGTGTTATCATACAAATACACTTACTTGTAGATTTAAAATTCGACATATGTCACATTTATTGTTTATTAACTACAAATATTTCAGCAAAATGTATATTTTAGTTATTGCGCTCCTATTTCATTGCGCTCTGTGTTTGGTGCGCATGCGCGCGGCGACGCTCGTTCTAAATTAAGTTTAGCGGAGAATCGCAAAGCAAAGGCTCATGCACTTCTGACAGCAAAATGGAAATATTTCCATGGCTTTCTAACATTTACAGATGGAAAATATACCTGTGAAATGTAAGTTATGCATTTAGGAAAACAGCACATGCACATATCAAACACATTAAACAGTACGTCTCTGTCAGCGGCACATGCAGCCTTTGTCAGAGCATCTGACGGGCCCTACTTTGTATACAGCCGATACTTATTTAATAAAAAAAAACGTGTTTGAAATTAGAATAAATAATGTTGAAATTAGAATTGTATCTTGTTTCCCTCTATCAAAACAATATACAGAACACACGTTTGAGTGCTAAAAATTCACTGAAACGGTCAAGTTGAGGCACATTACCTTTCTGTAGTCTATTCATAATATTCTATATTTGAATCAGTTTCAGGGATATTTGGAAGAAGGGATTTTGTTCAGTTTAACAGCTTCTGAAGATACTAAGGCCCAATCCCATTTCTACCCCTTAGCCCTTCCCCTTTCCCCTACCCCTCCGTTTTGCGTGTTCACGTGAAGGGGTAGGGGTGTCTCGATTCTCTTTTGGTTGGAGAGGTAAGGGGAAGGGCCAGATAGGCCTTCAAATGAAGATTTTTAAGGGACCACACTACAAACGAAGGGGTATGAATTATCTCAGCGTAAACCGGCTACAGCGGCAACATGGCTGCCTGAGCGGGAAAAAAAGACACATAAATGTAAGCATTATTGGCATTAATAAAGATTTTAATGAAAAGTAATCATTAGTTTAATGTTACATTCAATCGTGAGTTCATATTTACGGTCATGCTATTCAAAGAAATGTTTGAAAAAAATTGCTAAAGTTTGCTAAACGTCATATCGTTTGATATGAGAGATGAAATTTGCGTGTATGCGCGTCTCTCTTTACAATGAGCGAATTTAACTTACGTACTTCAAAAACCGATTTTATCCTCTCGGTGCTGGAAAATATAATGTAGTGATTCACTATTAAACTGTTATTAATAAAAGTCGTGTGGCAGCGTTGAAAAGTTCCTTTGCTCCTGGATTTGTGAGCTGCACGATCTCCGATGTGTGTCAGTAAGCAGCGCATTAATATAGAACGGTAATTAAAGTATCTAATGCACACCACTATGTGTGTATTGTAGGAGCTAGATGACGTATGATCACGTGTAACGGTATAGGAGTGGTGTCCCAATTCTTAGGGGAATATTTTCACCCCTACCCCTTGACACTCTTGTTTCAAGAGACAAGGGGAAAGGGAAGGGGTATAAAATAGAATTGGGATTCGGCCTAAGAGTTTAAGCATGCAGTATTGTAACATGTTTTAATAAAATCCCACGCCTCATAGAGAAGTGTGGTTGCTTTTGCCACGCATTGCATTCACATCAATAAACCAAAATTTACCTAAGCTGGATTAATTATTGTAATTTCTTTTTCTTTTTTATTGTTATAAAATGTGAAGCAGTTATAGATCGAAGTAGTATCTACTTCTAAAGGACATATTTGGCAGAATCACTGATAGTACCTCAAACATTGAAGGCCTCTTACACTTGAAATAATTAACACTGGGTAATTCTAAACCCTAATCTTATTTTGCATTTCACACTGTTCATACTTTACCTAGAGTTAACAATTAATCCTGGTCATTCATACTTTCACACGTCACACTGTACATTCCTAAACCCTGCATTACTATTATTTTTTGCATATTTACATTGTCAACAGTGTAGGGCTGGTCCGAATGCCATTTTTCGAGCTTCGAAGCTTCGGTAGTAATCAACACCGAATATTCGAAGCTTTGGAGGGAGGGGGCTGAACATATTCTTCTCTCTAATAAAGGCAGGAATCTCTGTGTGTGTGTCTGTCTGTCTGTTTGCATTTTTATTATGACTAGAACCTTTCATCCAATCGACTTCACGCGTGGCAGGTGTGTTGCTGCGGACCCAAGAGAGTGCAGTGTTGCGTTTTGGTGCAATATGGACACGCGACACGTTTAGAATTAATAAACTTTTAAAAAACTACAGAACAGCGCGAGCAGGAAGCGGCGTGCCTCACGCGGGCAGGGCTTATATGCTCCGAGAACGGACACTGCACTAGTGATACAAAACACAGGTCTGCTAAGAGCAATACTTTTAATAAGGTAGCCTGACATTTTTCTAACAAACAAATCACTCCCAAATCAGAAATTAGCAGCACAGTAATTACTGACTGTAAAGCGGACACCGTAAAGCGTAGGCTATTTAAATAAAAGAATGAAAAATAAATGTTCAACGAACTGTAATTAATAAATAAAGAACACTGTAGCATACTTTCAATAACTGCATCACACATTTTAATTAATGAACAGTTTAAATAAAATTAAATGAATTCCCTTATATAGAATTAAAACAAACTGTAATAGGCTAAATAGAACAAGGTAACGTTAGGCTGGCTAGACAGCTCACATTTCAATAAACTATTTATAAGTCAAACTTTCAAATAAATCACAATCAGGTTGCAAGCTAGTGAAGCTACCTACTTAGTCTACCTACACTCTTTTCATGTTGTGTGTGAGGAAGATGAGTTTGTCCACATTTTCAGGTAAAAGGGAACTTCGGGTCTTATTTACGACATAGCCAGCTTTTGAGAAAATGCAGTCTGACGGAGTTGAAGTGGCCGGAAAGCAAAGGAGGTGTTTGGCTGCAAATGCCAGTTTAGGGTAGTGGTCACTGCTCACCACAGCTGAGGTCTTCGGCATTTTTGCCTTCTCTTCCAGATGAACTGAATCATGACGTTCACTCAATGAGAACCGTTTCGCGGGTGATGCCAAGTGTTCGGAAAAAAAAAGAATATTCGAATCTCAAAATTGAAAATCGAATGCAACCCGCTGAACGAATATTCGAATAATCGAATATTCTGGTCCAGCCCTACAACAGTGATGACAAGATAAAAAGAAAGGTTTCTTAGGAACCAAAATCTAAAATCATATTAAGATATGATTTACAGGCATATGAAGTTACAGGCACGCAAATTTTGGAAAAAATATTTGAGACTCAAACGTCCTTTACAATTGATTTGATAGAGGGAAACAAGATACATTTCTAGTTTCAGCATTACATATTCTTCAGACATTTTACTTGAAATACAATTAGTATCAGCTGTATGTAAAGTGACCAACATTTAGTTTTCAAGCACTGAAATGGGTAATATTCAACAATCTAAAAATGGAGCCTCATTGAGATGCCCATATCTCTGGGACTGAACGATGCAGGGCCTTGAAAATGATTTTTAAAGAAAAGTTTATTAAGAACTAGAATCTAAAATCATATGGCAATATGAGTTATAGGCATGCAAACTTTGGAAAAAGAACATTTATGGCATTCAGACAGGTATGTTTAATGCAGTTGTTTCAACGGAAGGAAACGAGATACATTTCTAGTTTAAACATTATTTGTTTTTAAGACATTCCTCTTTAAAAGAAAAGAAGCATCATATTTTTGCAAATTGACCCACATTGGGTTTTTGACCATTGCAAATGTTTACAATTTAACGATTTACCCCTGGAGCCATATTGAAATTCCAATATCTCTGGAACCGAACCATGTAGGGCCTTAAAAATGAAGATGCCAAAAGGAAAGTTTGTTGAGACCCAATTTCTAAAAGGACATTAAGATATCTGTAATACTTCTTGAGTTACAGGCATGCAAACTTTGGAGTGAAAACTTGAAATACTTTAAGATTTTTGAATGGTCATCACTGGCACATAATGTAACAAAGATTGCTAAAGTCAACAGGTTTTACTAATAGAACTACAAATCTGTGTAAAAGTAACATTATTATGCTGCCATCTTTCTGAAGACATTTTTAACCCCCTGTACTTTGGCTCTGAATCTCAGGTGAAAATTGCCATTTTGACCCCCTCTACAAAATAGTGGATTACTCAGTAAATATTCATCCATGACATTTAATATTTTGGATTTGATCACTATACATGTTTATCTTTCTTCTATAAACAATATTAGCAAAGTAAGGAAGTTTCTGAAATTTGGTTGATTTGACACGGAATGACCCTATCGCAATAAATTAGTGGTGTCAAAATTAGCGAGTTAACGCAGGAGATTCATTTTTTCAGATTAACGCCTTAAAAATATTTAACGCAATTAACGCAAGGGCGGGGCTAGGGTTGGCCACCCCATTCACAACTGCTGCGTGTCTCTTTTTCTTTTTTTTTTTAAAGGATTGCGTTTATTTAGATGCAGAACGTCTTTATGACCACATCAAACGGGAGACGTTTCAGACGCGCGCTCTAACGTCACCTCCGCGCCAGGCGCGAGTCAAACGAGCACGGAAAAGACACTGTGCTCGTAGCGCGCGCTCTTCAAATACAGGCACAAAGGTGCCGGTGCACGCTGTAGCCTGTATCATTTCATATCAAACAGCGAAAGAAACTACGTGCATGCAATGTCGTAGTTATGCTGTCAGTTAAGGCATGAAGTTACCAAAAATGCAATTAAAGCTGCCTTAAATCTGTGTGCATGTATGCATTGTTATATATGCGTCACATTTAAGAACATGTCTCTGAAATGGTTTTTGAAAACTGACCTGAGGCACCCCAGCACTGTCTCCCTCATCTAAAACACCCGATTCAACTTGTCCGCTCATTAATAGAGACTTAAGACCTGAAGTGAGTCAGAAAAGGTAAAGAGAGCTGTGAGAAAATAAGATGCATGTCAGATTTGTGTCACTTTCAGCAGCAGCAGCAGCTTTTAAAGCATTAGCAGGCAAATAAACTAATAACCAGCTGCTGGGATGTCTATTAATCCAAGAACAAAAGAAAAAAGAGGAAATCAATAACTTTTGTAGCTTTAAGGGGTTCATCTGTGAAGTCGTGGCCTAATGGTTAGAGAGTCGGACTCGTAACCCAAAGGTCGCGGGTTCGAGTCTCGGGCCAGCAGGAATTGTAGGTGGGGGGAGTGAATGTACAGCGCTCTCTCCACCCTCAATACCACGACTGAGGTGCCCTTGAGCAAGGCACCGAACACCCAACTGCTCCCCAGGCGCCGCAGCATAAATGGCTGCCCACTGCTCCGGGTGTGTGTTCACAGTGTGTGTGTTTTCACTGCTGTGTGGGTTGAATGCAGAGCACAAATTCCGAGTATGGGTCACCATACTTGGCCGTATGTCACGTCACTTTCACTTTCATCTATATTTAATTTAGAATTTAGTGTTTGGTTACTATTCATTTTCTGTATATTTCTGCTGAAGGGCACAGGTAGCTAAATATGTCATTTATTATAATGGGTTCGTGTGAAGATTGTTTTAAGTTCACTTAAATTAGAAGTTAAGTCTAATAAATGTTAAAATTGATAGCTCTCAATTATACTGTAATGCTGAATGGCTACAGTCAATGGTTAAATATTAAGGGGAAAAAACAATTTTATAGAGACATCAGTAGTATTGATATCAGTGATGCTGGCCTTCAATCATAAAAAAGATGCCATTAAAGAAATATTAAACATATATTGTCTTTTTGTTGTTTGTACATTGTACATTTGAAGATTGAATGTGAAATTATAGCAATATTAAACTATATTTAAAAACTTTAATGTTAGGTGGGATTAATCGCGATTCATTTTAGAAAAATGTGCGATTTAATGAGTTTTTTTTTATTTTTATCGATTGCCAGCACTACAATAAATACAACTTTTCAGTGTGAAAGAGGGGAATCAAAGTGTTAATCAAAGTTAAAAGTGCTGTTGACAAAGACTCTTACATCTAAACCTTTCCCACACCTCCAGGATCTCACTGCCCTAGCCAAGGAGCTACGTGCAGTGGAAGATGTGCGACCTCATCATAAGGTGACAGATTACTCCTCATCGAGTGAAGATTTAGATTCAGATGTAGATGATGATGTGGTGGAGCAGGAGCAGGGTGATGAATCCACTTCAGGAGCAGAGGACTCAAGGACATGGTATGTGACACAGTCCCATTAATTAAAACACTGCTCTGGAAACCATACAGGAAACCACAAATCTTAGGATGAATTGTTTTTCCTCTCCAGCTCATCAAAGCTGAGTAATGGTGAAACCGAGTCAGTGAAAACCATGCTTGTTCATGATGAATCAGAGAGTGATCCAGCCACCACACCTAGCAATGATGTAACTTTAATCATTAGACAGGTACTGTAACAATAGTTTTTCTCAATTCAATTCAGTTTCATTATATCATATCATATCACATATTTTGTCTTCATATGTTCCATATTTTTCCCATCATTTCTGTGCTGATTTATTTTATTTTTTGGGGGGGGGGGGTTATGTTTTGTCAACAAAAAAAAAGGTACCATTTAGAGCAGAGCAAGATAAGACAAACGATTCAAATACAGTGTTTAAGATGATGACTTCAGCAGAATACAGCATTCCTTCCCTCAAACCCTCGTTCTCTTTATAGCTGAGTTCAGACTGAACTGTCCTGTTCTTGGTTCCAGAGCATATCTGAGAGAAAGCAGTTGCGTCCCATTCCAGGGCCCAGTCTGGGTCCAGGTTTGAGCCCTTCACACAGTCAAAGCCACCAGGAGAGAAACTGCTATGCAGGCCGCATTCACCTGCTGCCTGATCTCATCCAACAGAGTCATCACTCCCCTTCAACCTCCCCCTCATCCAGTCATGCCAGCCCATCCATGTCCCCCCAGATTCCCATGGACATGCTGATAGTCAGTGAGGTATGTCCCCTGCCCTTGGCACTGAATTCTGCTGCTGTCTTCATGTGGGCTCTACTATTCTGACTGCTTCAAACAAAACCATTATTTTTTTGAGGTCTTGGTAGCGTGTGAAGTCCTTTTCCCACCAAACGCAAGAAATCACAAGCGATGGGTCTATTCATAGCAAGAGCAAAATTAATATCTGTCAGACTGAAAGAACAGCTTTTCATACAGTAGATGGTCAAGTCAAGTCACCTTTATTTATATAGCGCTTTTAACAATACAAATTGTG
Source organism: Schizothorax lantsangensis (assembly GCA_027422415.1). Lineage (NCBI taxonomy): Eukaryota > Metazoa > Chordata > Actinopteri > Cypriniformes > Cyprinidae > Schizothorax > Schizothorax lantsangensis. The sequence continues at coordinate 22,215,826 of CM049841.1, forward strand.
TCAAAGCAACTGCACAATATCAAAATAGGAAAATAGAGTGTCAATAATGTAAAATGACAAGATTAAACACTAAATTTTCAGTTAAAGGCATTTCATTATTGAATTCAGTGATTGCATCGTCCAGCTCAGTTCAGTTCAAAAAGTTTCTGGTCAATCAAGTCGACGATATCGCTGGAAATGAAGTGTCCCCAACTAAGCAAGCCAGAGGCGACAGCGGCAAGGAACCAAAACTCCATAGGTGACAGAACCAACAGAAACCAGGCTCAGTCGGGGGGCCATTTCTCCTCTGGCCAGACGACCCAGCAGTTCAATTCCAACTGCTGCAAATGGTGCAGATGGTGCAGTACACAACAGACCTTTCATCTGTGTATGTCTCTAGCATTTCTTTTTTAGCTTATTTCAGGACGCAAGCCCCACTTGGTAATCAGAGTGAATCTGTGAATGTAGAGTGGAACAGTAGTTGGTTGCCAAAGAGTTTGATGTGAGTTTAACATTTTCCAAATTTAATTATTAGTCATTTAAGCGACTATGTTGATATTGAGAAATATACAGTTTGACTTTGATTTCAATTAGTAACATCTCTGATTTCAGGCAGTTCAATATTGTTCCTTGGTGTGGTTGAAAGTTAATTATATTGCAGTAAAGATTATGGTCGAAACTTACTTATATTGTGGTAAAGATGAGCAGATGAATTTGAAGCACTGTGGGCAAGGGCGTAGGTTTGATTTTGACATTGAGACTTGTCATGGCACTTGTATACTGTTGCTCTCTCGATGGTCTAATTGCTTCTATTGTTCTCCTCATTTGTACGTCGCTTTGGATAAAAGCGTCTGCTAAATGATTAAATGTAAATGTGGAACGCGACACTGTTTGAGAGGGGTTTCTTTTCACTGTTGCACCGTGGTGAGGGCACAGCTATACGTGTTACTAAGCGTGAAACTTCCAAAACTGAAGCTGTAGAACTACTAGAACGTGAACTCAGCCACAAATATCCACCGCCCCCTGCCATCAGCTCCCGCGTCTCACACACACGAGCGTGACTTCAGCACTAGGGATGGAACGATACACCTACCTCCTGATTCGATACCATCACGAAACTTGGGTGCCGATACGATATGTATTGCAATGTTTTTAAGAATTTCGATTCTACAAGTATTGCGATTCGATATTGCTGTGTTGTGGTTTTTGTTTTTAACGCTAGACCATGTGAAAAAGTTGAATGATACACTTAATATACAGACTGTCACAACTAAAAAAACACATCTTAGCAGTCACTATTGCGATTCGATATTACAATTTATTGTGGTTTTTGTTTGCTTATTAAAGACTAGACAATGGAAAATAGTTGATTATACCCTTAAAAGAAACTATAGATGAGTCATATTAACAAAAACAATGCAACACATCTTTCTAAACTTTTATTTCAGGAGCATACACATACACAGTGTATATTTAAAGTACCTTGAACCATGAAACTTTAAATTACCAAAACTCTGAACTTGCACATGAATATAATAGTCAAATGTTCAACAAAATGAGCAGAAAAAATACTTTCTGAAATAAAATAAAGTGCTATGTTACTTTGTATACAGACGGCTCCCACTGATCTATATATAATGGCGTGCTTTCTAGTGATGGGAAGTTCGGATCATTTTACTGACTCGGACCTTTGAGTCTCGTTCAGCAAAATTAACTAATCTTTTTTCCGAGTCATTTCGTTCATTTTAGCAAAATATAATTAAAATGTTACGTGCTACTTCCCTAACACATCTACTACTTATGCAAACGTTGATCACACTACAAACAATTCAAAACTATAATGGTATAAAAAACACAAAAAAATTAATTCATTGTTTACCTGGGTCTTTAGTCTATGATTAGCTCACCTCACCTCTTATCTGACAAGTCTTCGGGTTTGAGTCGTTCGTTCAGCACGTTACAGCCTCATAAACTTAACCAATGCAGTCAGAGCCGGAAAGAGAATTGATTAGTTAATCTCTCGAGTCTTCGGGTTTGAGTCGTTCGTTCATCACATGACAGGCTCATAAGCTAAACCTATGCAGTCAGAGCCGGTGTTGTGCCCAATTCTGACCCTTGCCTGATTATTACCCCCCTAGTATTGGTAGGTTTAGGGTTAGGTGTGGGGGGAGGGGTTAGGATTAGGGGTTGGGTTAGGATTAGGCAATCATATAGCGATTTCAACGAGAGGGGTAATAATTTGGCAGGGGGTCGAAAATGGGCACAACACCGGAAAGAGAATTGATTAGTTCATCTATTGAGTCTTTCGAGTCGTTCGTTATTTTGTCACGTGACGTGACAGCATTGGATAGAGAAATTGGTTAATTTACAACCTTCCTTACAACAAACGGCTGCATAATTATTATTATTATTATTATTATTTACTCTTGCAGTTACGTGATGCGTTTCTGGTCTCAAATTGTAGCTTTTTATTTCTTAGTTTATGAATTTCTGTCATAATGGTTCTTTTCCATAACACTGAATGTGGTAACAAAGGTAATAAACTAAACAGTTGGTTAGTATTATTAAGTCTTTTTCCCTCTGACTGCATAGGTTAAGCTTATGGGGCTGTCACGTTCATGTTTTGTGAATAAAACTGATGACAGGCAGGCAGGACAGCCTATCGTAATGTTCGGACTGAACGTTTTGATTGGACAAAGTTTTTTGGGTCCTACGCCTTCCACAGATGATATAAATACATATACATACATTTAAACCACTTAACTTAATGAGTGCTATCGAGATGTGAAGATACTTTCAATGTTTTTGAACCAAATCACCTACCCTGCCTTTAAATTAACGATCAATTAATCGATTAATTGTTAACCTTAATACTGCAAAATGCATCTATTGCAGTGGCATATAGTCACTGGCATGACAGGATGAGCAAATGCCACTCAAAACGCCAGATTCTTCACCTGAATTAAAGGGGTTTTATTCTAAATAAAAGGCTAGTAGCAGGACTGTAAAATGAATAGATGTGATTATGATCATTTAATAAAATGAAGAGAGCGTGCCGTAGTTACGGATCATTTTACTTTGTTGGCTGTTTCATATCCCGCCATGGAGACGCTGAATGTGCCTTTTTAAATGGTTTCATGGTGCTCGTTGGATTTTAAAACTCAATTGCAATGTTTGCAATTGACATTATTGGCATTTAAAATAAAATGATCCCAAACGTAACTGCAGCGCATGTTTCTGTGCTGTGCGGTCAGAGAACCGCTTCCACCGGCAGTGCTGCGGCAAAACACTGCTGCTCACATGAAACATTTTAATGCGAGTATTATGACACAAGTGAGACAAAGCTTTGTTTATAAGAGAAATAATGGGTTAGCAGGCAAATGTTATGTCGTGACTAGGGATGGCTCGATACCATAATTTTGGCTTCGGTACGATACCAGAATGTAATACCTCGGTATCGATACTAAATCGATACCATAGGTGACAAACAACCAGCCTAAAAAAATAAGTGAACTGAAAAGAAAAAAAAGTAAACAGTGAGTGATCATCATATATAGTATTTATTAATCTTGGTTAATGTTAGGTATGTGTTTAATGCATAAAGTAATGTTAACATACTAAACGTGTATTAGTAGCCTACATTTATCATTTATAAATAATTATTGACCTACATTAATACTGTAAGTGCTGTAATGCTGTTAATTAATTATAACAAATGTTTCTTTAAAGTGTTATTCTAACAGTCAAAGTAATATTCAAAATCAAGTTATTATTTCTCTCCCTCTCCCTCAGATTGTTTTCAGATTTCAGACTCGGATAGGCAAAGAAAAAGCTTTAAATGTAAATCTATCTCTCGGCTGCTTCATATTAGCGGTCGGCAGCGCGGCAGAAACATTCCCTTCATATTATTGATACTAAAATTAATATAACAAAACTGTTGTTTCATTCAATTTAAATTAATATCTGATTGTTTGAAATGCAAGTGCAAATATTATGTGACCAAAACGTCACTGATTCTAGCGTCACATGTTTGAGTTTTCGTGTTTACTGCATCACATCTTATGTATGTGCGTTGATCAGTTGTGAATAAAAATTAAAATTAAGTCTGAATTTATGAATGATGCACTTACTAACCTGTCGATCTTTTTCTCGGAAAAGATCAGGATGAGCAAGTGACAAATGCTTAGCTAATCATCTGTTTTGTATGAAAAGTAATGCCATATTTCACTTCTACTGTTCTCTTTATTTATTAATTTCGGGTGCGTTGATAGAGTTTAATCTGTTTGATTCATCATGTTGTTCTGTTGTCAGGTTTACCGGGTTCGCAGCAATTTGGGAAGCACTTCCCAAAAAAACTGAACTTCGGAACAGCAGTGTATGAAATACCGAAATGAACAAAATTATGATATCGTACCGTTTGAAATATAATAGATACCGGTATTTTTCCAGTACCGGTATACCGCGCATCCCTAGTCGTGACCATGCTTTTGGATTCATGCTGTTCGATAGCCTACATGTAAAGCCATATGCGGCTTTGTGTTCTGTTTTGCCGGTTGGTGATGATTTTCCACGATTTTTAATATTATTTATTGTTTCTTTTCCCAAATCCTCACTGTCTCACCCTCTAATTTTGCAGGTTTATTTTATTGTCGTTCACTTTTAATCAGTTTTTGCATCTCTTACTGTGGTAAACATGCAGGGGGAAATGAAAGATTTCGTGGCCATGAATTAAGAATTCGTTCCTATGACTTATTTTGTTCCCTCATTTTAGTTAAATCGTGGGTTTTCTAGGGAACAAATTAAAGAAACCTAGACAGTGGCCACAATAAGTCGTTGGAATGAATTAACAAGTTGTAGAAATAAATTATATATAGCCTAATATTTATCTGTCCTGCTCGTGTCCCGCAGCCCTGTCAAAGCGCAGAGCCCAATATGAAACAATTATTTGGAGAAATTATAATTAAACGACTTGGTTATTAGATTTCAGTACAAAAGAACTTTGTGTTGTTTCTGTTTTAATGTACTTTTTTTGTTATCAACATTTTTTTATTTTTTTTTCACACATAACATAACATAACATCCAAAATATAACAAAACAAAACAACAGACATATACTCAATAGCTCAAAGTCAAGTCAAAAGGGAGGGAGAGAGGGAAGGACAATAAAAACACAAAACAAGTCACTCCTCCATACAATCACGTACATCAAAAAGAAAACACTGCCAGGCGTCAACGGTCGAAGGCTTGGCCCCACCGACTCGCGCCGTTGTACATTCACATGACACTATTTGCAGGAGGCTACGGATCCAATATGTTTTTCTACACATGTGTGGTGTAAACCAGTTCTGTATTATTGTCTTCACAGCTGTAAAACCAGCAAACAACATTCTCTTTTGCATTGCACTAATACAGAGACCTGAATCATCATTAAGAAGACACAAACTTGGGTTAACAGACCAATCAATTCGCAGTAATGATGACAAAACCAGGTTTACATGTGTCCATAGACTGATGACGACAGGACATTCCCAAAACATATGCAGAAAAGTGCCTGATGATGCAGTGTTACATATATGGCAGTTCAAATTTGACTGTAGTTTCATTTTAAATCTTTTGTAAGGAGTTATGTATGCTCTATGAATGACTTTGAAGTGAATAAGACGATGAGCCAGATTTTTAGATGTTAAGCTGAGATTAGACCACACTCTCTCCCAGTCGACAGATAAATTAAGGTCAGATAATTCCCTATTCCAAATAGTTTTAATAGAAAGAGGTTTTGTAATGCAATCAATAATTTTAGTATATATTAAGGAAACAGATGGCCGACAAGCAGATGGTGCAATCCAGTCCCGCATTGGATGAGAGGAAATGGAAGAAGACCAAGGAACGCCATACGCTTTGAGAGCAGAACGCAACTGAAGAAAGACAAAATATGCGGAAGCTGGTAGACAAAATTTGGCCCTCAATGTCTGAAATGAACAGAGGCCCTGGTCATCATATATATCACCGCACGTGTTTACACCTAAAGAAGACCAAGAGGGTTGGACAAATGGACGATTTCCGCATACAAAATTAAAATTGTGCCATAAAGGTGTACTGTTACAAAATTTGAAGGGTCCTCCTATCCGACGTTCAACCGTTTTCCAGATTTTAATAGAGTTGACCACAACCGGACCAAATTTATAATTATCCCCTTTTTTTCCTGTGCCAGTAAATAGAATATCTTGAAGTCTATTTGGTTTAACCTTGCCAGCTTCAATCACTCTCCATGAAACTGTAGATTGAGGATCAACCCAATTATGAAGAGCTTTAAGCTGGAACGACCAATAATATAATTCAAAATTTGGTACAGCCAGTCCTCCTGCGCTATTAGGATGTTGTAATGTGGTAAGTTTAATTCTGGGACATTTATCATTCCAGATAAACTTAGAAATGATGGAGTTGATCTCCTTAAAGTAACCTGGAGGGGGAGAAAGTGGTAGCATAGAGAAAAAAAAATTAAATCGAGGCAACAAATTCATCTTAACAGTGGAGATTCTTCCTTGGAGAGAGACTTTAAGATTCTTCCATCTTTGAATGTCATTTTTGACCTTAACTAAAATGTTATTAAAATTGTCTCTGGCAATCTTATGAATGTTTTTATATATGGTAATGCCATATATAAAAACAGATGAAAGATTCCTTAATAGGGATAAATGAGGGAATAGAAAAATTAACTTTAACATTGTTAATTGGCATTAAAGCAGATTTGCTCCAATTTATTTTATATCCTGATAGGCTACTAAAATTATCAAATTCCTTAATTATACTAGAGACTGAAACATCAAAGTGGTCTAAATATAGAATAATATCATCAGCGTATAATGAAATACTATGATTATGATCCTGAATCTTAATCGATACTTCAGATTTCCTGATGGCTTGCGCTAAGGGTTCAAGAGATGGACTAAACAATAAGGGGGAAAGCGGACACCCCTGCCTCGTTCCCCGCTGTAAAGGGAATGAGGGGGAAATAATATTACCAGTTATGACTGATGCTGCAGGTGAGTGGTATAATGTCTTAATCATAGAAATTAAGTGTTCACCGAAGCCGAAACATTGCAGAACTGCCCATATATAATTCCACTCTAGCCTGTCAAAGGCTTTTTCTGCATCAAGTGAAAAGAGCGCACAAGGTGTTGGGTGGGAGTCCGCAAAGTCAAGAATATGAAGGAGTCGACGCATATTGTCAGACGCATTGCGCCCCTTGATGAAACCAGTTTGGTCCTCCTTGATCAGACTGTGAATTACCTTCTCCATACGAGAAGCAAAAACTTTGGCATAGATTTTTAGATCACATGGGATAAGCGAAATCGGTCTGTAGCTGGAACAATCTAATGGATCTTTCCCTTTTTTAAGAAGTAATGAAATCAGTGATGTTTTTTGATCTCTGTGAAATACCCCATGTTCAATTGCAAAATTAAATGAGTTAAGCATAAGTATCCCTACCAAATCCCAAATTTCTAAATATAATTCAGGGGGAGACCATTTAGACCCGGCGATTTGCCCTTTTGAAGGCTTTTTAAAGAGACGTGGAGTTCCTCCAAACTTAATGGGGCCTCCAAAGATTCTTTATCTATCTGTGAGATCCGAGGCAGTTCCAATTTATCTAGATACTGCTTACAAATTGGTTCATCAAAATCTGTTTCGGCTTTATACAGATTTGTGTAAAAACCTTTAAATATGTCATTAATTGCCACAGGGTTCGTGGTGACCTGATCATCCGATGATTTTATTGCGTTAATATATGCCTTAGATTCGCATTCTTTCAACCTAAGGGCCAATAAATGACTAGGTCTCTCTGATTCAAAATAATATTTTTGTCTAGTCCTATGGAAAATAAATTCCGCCTTTGAGTGTGAAAGTAAATCATATTCTTCTTTTAAAGAGGACAGCTGTGTAGCCTGTTGCTCAGTAAAATGTTGTTTTTGTAGATTTTGTAATGATTGGATTTTATTTTCTAATTGTGTAAACTGGTGAGTTTTCGCTTTGGCGAGAGTAGAAGAGAAAGATATACAGAAACCTCGTATAGCACACTTAGTCGTTTCCCACAGTATTTGAGGATCCACATCAGAGGGCATATTAATTTCAAGAAATTCCTTAATATATTCTTTTAGAGAAGTAATGAAAGTCTGATTACTTAATAATGATATGTTAAAGCGCCATCTTGGGGACTTGGCTTTAACATCGGAAAGAGGAACACTGCACAACACAGCAGAATGATCAGATAATAAAATTGGTAATATAGAGATGGAGGAATTAGACGAAATTAAAGATGGGCTGAGAAATATGTAGTCTATCCTAGAGAAAGTCTTGTGTCTATTAGAAAAAAAAGTGAAGTCCTTAGCTTTAGTATTCTGAATTCTCCATAGATCGATTAAGTTGAGATCAGTGATAAATTTATTCAATAATTTAGAGGATGGATTGGCTGTTGTATCAGATTGAGATTTATCTAAAGCAGGATTTATGACGTCATTAAAATCACCACCCACCACTAGAGGGCAATCAATCTCCTCAAGTAAAGTTTTGGAAATCTGTGTAAGGAATGCACTGTCTGTCTCATTCGGACCATAAATAGAGACCAATGCTAACCTATTATTATATATTTTGCATCGGATAAAAACAAATCTACCCTTCTCATCACTACCAAGGTGTTCAATCGTTAAATTTAACTTCCTGTTAACAAGGATAAGCACCCCCTTAGTTTTATTTTGAGTGCTAGAAAAAGCTGCTAATTTGTAATATTTATTCTGGAAACATGCCACGTCATATTGTTTTAAATGTGTCTCTTGAATTAGGGCACAGGAAATAGATTTACGGTGTAAATATTCTAACACACGGGTTCGTTTAACAGCAGAATTTAAACCATTCACATTCAGTGATAAAATATTTAGAGTATGCATTGAATATTCATAATCCCAAGATTGTATTCAATAAATGAAAAAAAAACAGAAGCACTTCCATTCTATAAATAACACGTAAACGCTGATGTGCATTTTAGATACCAAACCTCCTAGATGAAAAATCCCTTTAGAAATGAGGTAAAATACATAAAAGTATAAATGTCTGCTGTAAAAAAAAAAAAAAACATAAAAATATGAACAACCCACAACCATAAACAAAGAACAACTCAGACCGCACATTACCGATAGCATAGGTCTGACTGAGCAACAAAAAACAGTGATAATTCGTGACCGACACAAGACATGTCTCCTGAAAGGCTCACGCAGCCAAAAAAATATTTTTTTATTAATTAAACCTACTCTCCATTAGTCCCCTCCAAAAAAGAAAAAAGGGGAGTGTCAGTCTTACCAGCAAAGAGATCGTTATACCGGATAAACGAGGACAATATCCCAGTAGGAGAGAAGAAAACGCAAACAATAGGTTTAGCAAGCGTCCATGCTCATCCTGCTATCATCCCTTTCTGGGCAGCTAGGACCAAGACCATCCCAGCCGTCACGCCCCTCCCGTCGAACTGGAGAAACAGCGGCCGCTGCTTCCCCGCCCCCCGCAGAGCTGCGGCATACGACTTCTGCTGAGACATGGAGCTGATAAAATCCTCCGCTTTCTGAGGGGAATCGTAGCTTCTCTGTTCCCCTTTGTGCCGTAGCTTAATTACCGCCGGATAGATGAGGAAGGGCTGGAGACCAAGCGCTGTCATCTTCTTCAAAACCGGACCAAATGCCTTTCTCCTGATCGCTGTAGCCGGACTAAAGTCAGGAAAAAATAGCAGTGTGACATTGCTCTGTGAACATTTCACGGGATAAGCCTGCCGAGCACCTTTTAGGATATCTGATCTGTCATGCCATCTCAGTACACGGAAGATGAGAGTGCGTGGCCGATCGGAGCCCCTCCCTCCGTCATAGACGCGATGCGCCCGATCAATCTCAATGTCACGGCCCCTCAAGGAAGGAATCCACTTGGAAAGATTAGCTCTGAGGAAACCAGCCGCATCGTTACCCTCCATCCCTTCTGGGAGCCCCACCAGTCTTACATTGTTCCTCCTACACCTGTCCTCCATATCTGTCATCTTCTCGGTGAGTCGCTCCAGCTGATCCTTTAAGTCCGTGACTGTTCTCTTATCTTCACGCGCCTCTGCCTGAACAGAATCAACGCGGTCACGTGTCTGCTTCGTCGTGGTAATTATGGCCTCAAACTCCTCTCTTAGCTCTTTAACAGACTCGTTGGTCGCTTGTATGTCCTCACGCAGTCCGCGCAATGCGGGAATCAGCACCGAGTCCATAGCATCTCTCACTGCCGAATTCACAACCGAATTCAAAGTGCTTTGGTGTTCTTTAAATGCTAGTTCAATGCGGCTAGCAATAGCATTGTCGAGGTCTTCACTGGAGATGGCTGAATCTCTGAATTTTTTCTTAATTGGCGATTGCACAATCTCTCTTTTCCCATTCCCTTTTGTCTGCCTTAGCACTCATGATGGGTCCAATGCAGAGTGGTTTAAATTTTACTGACAGGATCGTAAAATATGTGGCAAAGTGAGCGGAGCAAAAGACTAAGCCTGCATCGCCGTCGAGGGGTCACATGATCCCCTGTTTTAATGTACTTTTAAGGTTTGGATCACATTAAAACGTAATTTTATGTGATTGGATTATTTTCGCGAAAGATACAGCCCCATCACCATCACTCACAGCCGCTTGCACGTGTTTTGCGCATGAGCCGCACGCACCCCAAAATGAAACTGCTTAATCGGCCATCGATAGCTTTAATCAATTGCATCTCTTACCGACAATTAATTGAACGCCGATTAATTGTTGACATCCCTAGTTTACATCATGTGTTTCTGAGTGTTTCTGTTAAAATAAGTTAAAAACATGCTAGCGACATGTTAAAACATGCTAGGAATGTGCTAAAACATGTTAGCAAAATATTAGCCAAGTGTTAAAGGGATCATGAACTGCTTTTTTTATATACATTTTATACTGTTCTCTGAGATCCACTTATAATGTTAATGTGATTTTTACATCAAAAAACGTAATTTAGAAGTAATAGGCTGTTTTTTGTCCTGTTTTTGAACCCCCCCTTGTCGGAACACAAGGAGGGGGTTTCTGAGTGTTTCTGTTAAAATAAGTTATAAACATGCTAGCAACATGTTAAAACATGCTAAAACATGCTAGGAATGTGCTAAAACATGTTAGCAAAATATTAGCTAAGTGTTAAAGGGATCATGAACTGCTTTTTATATATATCAATTTTATACTGTTCTCTGAGGTCCACTTATAATGTTAACATGATTTTTGCATTAAAAAAATGCCCCCCCTCCAGACTCTTTAAGTTCTGAACTGTTATCAGTTGCTTTTACTTTATTTCATCTTTAACCTTCTAACCGAAATGCACCGAAATGAAAATTCTTGGCCGAAGCCGAACAAAATGAAACACTGGGCCGAAGGCAGAATACCGAACACGGTTTTTTGCATTTTTTCCCCCATGTAGGCCTATTGTGCCATTTTTTTCACCATTGCATAAATTAAAGAGCCAAAATGTGATTTTTACTGTTTTGTCCTGCTTTTCAAATAAAATCAATTACAAAACAACAATTTAAAAATATTTACTTAACACTGATTTTTTTTTAACATTCTATCAGACATTATACCAGCAAAGCACAATTTAACTTAAAATTAATAAGTAATAAGTTACTAAAATAATATTTTTTGGCCATTTTTGAGACCCCCTTCTTGAATCAGGCATGTATTTTTTACTGTACAAATAAATGCAGCCTTGCTGAGCAGAAGAGACTTTTTTTTTTTTTTTTATATTACAGATCCCAATTTGAACACACTGTGAATGTTATAATAAATGTATAGAGCTGTTGTAGGGTCATTATTATTATCATTATTATTCTTATTTTTTTTTTTTTTTTTTTTTTTTTACAGAACAACAGTAAAATTACAATACTAACATTTATGAATGTTGATGGCGTTGTTGATTTTTCTTAGATTTTATTTTGGCAGAAACCCGCAGGAAGATCTGTGCTTCTTTTTGTTGACAACAGCATGCAGATATTTAAATTATTCTCATTACGAATTTGGGAAGATGTTTGTCGCACGTATCACATTGTCACATGTCTTTAAAAAAACTAATAAAAATGTTACTGAGCAAATGATGAGTAACAGTGTTTTAGCGCAGATTTTTCTAGCGCTTTGGACTTTGAACCCTGGCGCCGCGAGCTCGTGCAGCGCTGTTTGAATGCATGCAATCCGATAACATAACATTCTGCAGTTTATTTACTAATCGTTTGAGGCCATTTCGCGATTTCAATCATCATACAGTAACCAGCATCAACCACCTCTTCCTCTTCTCATCGGAGACATGAGATGCGGCACTAAGCAGTCTCTCGCTGTCGGTGTCACGTCATTGTTCGGTACAATTTATTCGTTCTTTTCGCTTATTCGGCCGAACACCGAAATAGTTTTTTTTGCTATTTCCGGCCGAACAATTTCGGTTGCCGAACATTCGGTGCATCCCTACTTCTAACTTTTATGCCATCTGTACTTCCCGTTTAGTTACCAGATTATCATGCTTGGTTTTGAATTGACATAACTTGCATCAGTTACATTTTATTTCATGTTAAGTGTAGATATGAGGGACTTTAAGTAAATTATTTAGAGACTAGATTTTAGCTTATTTCATGAGTAGCCAGTTTCAACATGTTAAATGAGAAGCTTAAACGTGTTCTACCCTGTTTCTTGTCTAATTTTTTTGTACTATTTATTCCAGACACAATCTTCCAGCAACACACTGCAAAAACACAAGTCTTCTTCCTCTTTTACCCCATTCATTGACCCACGTCTTCTACAGCTTTCTCCTTCCAGTGGCAGTTCCCTCAACAACATGGGTAAGTCATTCTGAAGTCATGGACAAGTATTTCTTCAACACCTAAGACTTGTTATGTGACAATATATGTTGTGGTGACAATGTAAAGTGTCTACCGATAGACATTCTGCTATATTGAATATACAGGTGCATCTCAATAAATTAGAATGTCGTGGAAAAGTTCATTTATTTCAGTAATTCAACTCAAATTGTGAAACTCGTGTATTAAATAAATTCAATGCACACAGACTGAAGTAGTTTAAGTCTTTGGTTCTTTTAATTGTGATGATTTAGGCTGACATTTAACAAAAACCCACCAATTCACTATCTCAACAAATTAGAATACTTCATAAGACCAATAAAAAAAAAAAATGTTAGTGAATTGTTGGCCTTCTGGAAAGTATGTTAATTTACTGTATATGTACTCAATACTTGGTAGGGGCTCCTTTTGCTTTAATTACTGCCTCAATTCGGCGTGGCATGGAGGTGATCAGTTTGTGGCACTGCTGAGGTGGTATGGAAGCCCAGGTTTCTTTGACAGTGGCCTTCAGCTCATCTGCATTGTTGGGTCCGGTGTCTCTCATCTTCCTCTTGACAATACCCCATAGATTCTCTATGGGGTTCAGGTCAGGCGAGTTTGCTGGCCAATCAAGCACAGTAACACCATGGTCATTGAACCAGCTTTTGGTACCTTTGGCAGTATGGGCAGGTGCCAAGTCCTGCTGGAAAATGAAATCAGCATCTCCATAAAGCTTGTCAGCAGAAGGAAGCATAAAGTGCTCTAATATTTCCTGGTAGATGGCTGCGTTGACTGTGGACTTCAGAAAACACAGTGGACCAACACCAGCAGAAGACATGGCAGCCCAAATCATCACTGACTGTGGAAACTTCACACTGGACTTCAAGCAACATGGATTCTGTGCCTCTCCACTCTTCCTCCAGACTCTGGGACCTTGATTTCCAAATGAAATGCAAAATTTACTTTCATCTGAAAAGATGACTTTGAGCAACAGTCCAGTTCTTTTTCTCCACAGCCCAGGTAAGATGCTTCTGACGTCTCTGGTTCAGAAGTGGCTTGGTAGCCCTTTTCCTGAAGACGTCTGAGCGTGGTGACTCTTGATGCACTGACTCCAGCTTCAGTCCACTCCTTGTGAAGCTCTCACAAGTGTTTGAATCAGCTTTGCTTGACTGTATTCTCAAGCTTGCAGTCATCCCTGTTGCTTGTGCACCTTTTCCTACCCAAATTCTTCCTTCCAGTCAACTTTGCATTTAATATGCTTTGATACAGCACTCTGTAAACAGCCACACCTTTCAGTAATGACCCTCTGTGACTTACCCTCTTTGTGGAGGGCATCAATGTTCGTCTTCTGGATCATTGCCAAGTCAGCAGTCTTCTCCATTATTGTGGTTTCAAAGAACAAGAGATACCCGGAATTTATACTGTAGGGATGGTCATTAATTGAAACACAAATGTCAATATTCTAATATTTTGAGATACTGATTTTTGACTTTCATGAGCTGTAAGCTCTAATCATCAAAATTAAAACAAAAACATTTTTTGAAATGTTTTACTTTACATGCAATGAATCTAAAATATATGAAAGTTTCACTTTTTGAAATAACTTACAAGAAAAAATGAACGACATTCTAATTTGAGATGCACCTGTACCTGTATGCAAATATATAAAATCAGACATCTCTACTCCCGAGTCTCACGTGGAGCGGAAAGGAGAGGTACAGTTTGCTGTTAAATGAAGTGTCATGTGACCAAAATCCAGTATACTGCCCTGTTAGGACCACTACAGATTATTAAATTTCTCTATTATTTTACTTGAATGCTACTATTAAATAGACCTACTGTACCTGAAAAATATAAAGCACTGTTTTTCATTTGTATCTTTATTCTTATTTTTTAATAACAAAGATAAAATACCAAAAATCATTATATTGTGATAAAACTACTTGGTCATATCGCCTAACACTAATCATGTGTATTTATCATTTAGAGCCAGTGTTTACAGTGTTTTAATGAAAAATCAATACGTTTTGTTTTCTTGAAGTACATTTACATTTTTAAAACATTTAAACATGTGAAATATGTTTAAATTATTAATGAATATATTTTAGCTAAATATATTTAAATCACAAACTGATTGTATGAGTATGTTTTCTCAACAGGCTTTAGTAATGATGGACGTCTGCAGGACCCATCCCGTAAGGGCTCTGTGGTGAATGTAAACCCAGTAAACACTCGCCCACAGAGTGACACACCTGAAATCCGCAAATACAAAAAGAGATTCAATTCTGAGATTCTCTGTGCTGCACTTTGGGGTATGTAGTACACAGTAATAGCCCACTGGACATAGGACATGTGGATACAGAACATAAACAGCTTAATGTGTATTTTTTTATCACTCTCTCTTTCCCTTATTTCCCTGTGTAGGAGTAAATCTGTTGGTAGGAACTGAAAGTGGCCTCATGCTGCTTGATCGCAGTGGGCAGGGGAAAGTTTATCCACTTATTAACAGACGCCGTTTTCAACAGATGGATGTTCTTGAAGGCCTTAATATTCTAGTGACAATATCAGGTTGGAAAATACATGACCGACTTGTCAGAGCATGTTTAAATACTTGTTCATTCCTTTAGTGAATATTGGAAATGTTGTTTACAATCATAACCCTTGTACAGGAAAGAAGAACAAACTGCGAGTTTATTATCTCTCATGGCTGAGGAACAAGATTCTGCATAATGACCCTGAGGTGGAAAAGAAACAGGGTTGGACTACAGTGGGGGAGCTGGAGGGATGTGTGCACTACAAAGTCGGTAAGTAAGTTTCCAGCTGTCAGACATGGTTAGTACAACTGTAATCTGTAGGATATGATCATAAAATTTATTTTTCTGTCACATTCTAGTTAAATATGAAAGAATCAAGTTCTTGGTTATTGCCTTGAAAAATTTTGTGGAAGTGTATGCTTGGGCACCAAAGCCGTACCACAAGTTTATGGCCTTTAAGGTGAGTGCAATACCTGACATATTCAAGTCACACCATTTTTCCACCTAATTCAAATTTGATGTATACTTATCTTTAGGCTGAAGCAGCTGGATGCAAAATTTTGGAATAATTTCAGTCCACAGATCTGACTTGTGATGCAGCACTATAATTCACAATGTTTGTTGATTTAGCCCAGAAGAGTCCTGGTCCCCCACTGAGCCTGGTTTCTCTTGAGATTTTTTTTTTCTCCATTTCTGTCACCTAATGGAGTTTGGGTTTCTTTGGCTCATTTATTTGGGGTCTGAAAAACAATTAATATTCCGTAATACTCCACTGACACTTATCGGATGAGGACAAAACCTTAAAGGTGACCTATTATGCCCCTTTTTACAAGATGTAAAATAAGTCTCTGATGTCCCCAGAGTGTGTATGTGAATTTTTAGCTAAAAATACCCCACAGATAAAAAAATTTTTATAGCGTGTTGAAGTTGCCACTTTTAGGGTATGAGCCAAAACGTGCCATTTTTGTGTTTGTCCCTTTAAATGCAAATGAGCTGGAGCACTTTTCAGAGGAGGGCGGAGCTTCAAGAGCTCATGCTCTGTCATACCAGTTGTGCTACCCTGTAAGATTTTGCTACCTCCCATTAAAACAGTAGATAGTTCAATTCGACAATGAAAAATGCTACCTGTCAAATTATGGTTTATTAACATCTAAACCTACATCAACCCTAAATGTACCCTTACAGTAATGTAAATACAGTAATTATGTGTTGTTCAGGGTTGTGGCTAGAAGGGATACAGCTATGGCCGGAAACCAACAATAAATTAAAGTCCGGGTGAACTGGAAGTTGCTGCCGACTTTATTTCAGTGTAGTGACGTATTTCCAGCAGAAACAGAATATTGAATAGAGGGCAGGGTTTATTTTAGCACTCCTCCTCTCCGTCTCTCACTCATGGCAATCTAACGGTTGGAGGGGTGTGTTTAAGGATATTCTGCCCAAGCCGTCAAACTGACTTCATCAAAAAAGGAACGCCATTCCAGAGCGGAAGTAAATGTTCAGATTTTGATTAAAGGTTACTGTAACACAGTTCGTAGATCGGGAAGGAGGAGGCGGGAACCGGCGAACATTTAAAGAATTTAATAATACAAATAAACAAACACAAAAGTAAAGCGACAGCCCCTCACGGACGACTGCCGCACACAAAACACAAATTAAAGTCCAGGCCTGGTCCTCTCTCCTCTTGCACTGTCGTCGCTCCTCCTTTTATCCTTCCGGAGCTCCTCCGTGGGGACTCGAGACCGGTGAGTGGTGCAGGTGTCGATCATCATCATTAACTCCACCGGCCTCGCTCCGTTCCCACGGCTCTCGGCCCCGCCCCACTCGTCACATACCCCCATCGCCCCTCGCAGGCCGGGGGGTACTCCTGAGACTGCGCTCTACTCCCCCCCTCTCTGGGGGGAGCCGATCACGGCGGCCATGGCGTACCTGGGGGTAAGGACAGACGAGGCGAGAGAAAAGGAGACGGAAGGATGAGGAGAGGGGAGAGAGGAAAAGAGAAAAAAAAATTCTCAGTCCGGTTCCCGGACACACTGCCGCTTGGTCCTCAACCAGCTGAGAGGCTCTCACTCGCGGTGCCATGCGATGGTACTGGACATCTTTGGTGGACGGCCTAACGCTCCTCCGCCTCCTGGCGGACGGCGATGGCTCCTCCAGTCTAGGACAGCCGGCAGCGAGTCCCCCGTTCCCTGCTCCTCCCCAGACATGGCGGATGGCAGCAGGCTCCGGCCTCTTGGCGAACGGCGCCGACTCCTCCGCTCCCTCTTGGACGACAGCCACCCCTCCTCGACCCAGGAGCACGGCAGCGAGCCTTCCGCCCCACCTGCTCTTCTATCGCTCCAGCACCACCGCCTCGGGCAGCCACTGGCGGTCCTGACGGTCTCCGCTTCTCCGTGCTGCCCGACCTCCTCAGCACCGCGATCCCCCTCAGCAGCGAGGGCTTCTTCTGACAGCATGTCCCTCCTTCCTCCCGGGTTTCGGCACCAATGTACCACAGCTCATAGAACGGGAAGAAGGAGGCAGGAACCGGCGAATATTCAAACAAGTTTAATAACAAAATAAATAAACACAAAAGTAAAGCGGCAGCCCCTCACGGACGACTGCCGCACACAAAACACAAATTAAAGTCCAGGCCTGGTCCTCTCTCGTCTTGCACTGTCGTCGCTCCTCCTTTTATCCTTCCGGAGCTCCTCCATGGGGACTCGAGACCGGTGAGTGGTGCAGGTGTCGCTCATCATCATTAACTCCACCAGCCTCGCTCCGTTCCCACGGCTCTCGGCCCCGCCCCACTCGTCACAGTTACCAAGACAAACAATTTTTTTCAGCAGATTAACTTGCACGGATTAATTGTTAACATCAAGACTATCATTATGCGATAGTAAAGTAAATAAAGTCCATTTTGATTTCATGCCGACTTTAACAGCAATACATTTCTGCTTATTAGATTGTTTTATTAACGTCTATACCTATACCAACCCTATGCAAATACAGTAATTATTGTTGTTCAGCATGAGAAAAAATATGTAATATTGATGTGCGCATGTGCAGTAAGACCTGGTAGGACAATCTAACGGGTAGGATAAAATGGCAGGACACCGGCAACAACAAACAATCTCTCGCACTGAAAATGTAAGAAACTCTCAAGCGGTCGACTTCACATTGCTTTCATATGCAATTTCTTTATCTACCACATTCCTATTTACAATTATTCTGGTAGAACATGAAGGCAGAATCAGTGAAAACAGGCAGAGACAATGGTAGCTTTAGCAACATTAGCCTTACAGAGTGCCAATAAGCTCTTTCAGAAAGCCAAAGGCAAAGCAAGGCAAAGTTTATTTATATAGCACATTTAATACACATTGGTAATTCAAAGTGCTTTACATATAAAAGTATTTAAAATAATCATAAAAAATATAATCACAACAATAAAACAAGGAATTTAAAAAAATTAGAATGATTTAAAATTTATTTAAAATGAATTAAAACAGTTAAGAATAAAAATGATTATACATAAAATACACTGCAATTGATTGAAGAAAGGCAATTTGGAAAACAAAATATGACGTGCTTTGTCTGGAGCTGATGTTGGCATACGAAGCATTGGTATCGATCCCTCTTTCAGAATCAACTTTTGCGAAAATCCAGCGTTGAAATGACCCTCATTTGTGAGGCAGTCTGGTGTAAAATGATTGGCACAATCATATAGGACACAATCAATAGGACAATTTTTTTCCAGGACATTTCCTTCGAAAATGAAACTTAACCACAGTGTCCTCAGCGGCTCAGATGGAGGGAGTCTGTGGAGACTCCTATGTTCGTTGGTGCATCCCAAAACCCAACACTTCTAATGTCTTTTTGGCACTGCCAAGCAGCTACAGCAAGAAAATAGTAATGGCGGACTGCTGCTTCTCACTCAGGGCTGTGTCTATGCTAAGTAGGGCAGAGTGTCACAAATGGGCAGGACTTTTTCCTCTACGATGACATTTACGTAGGGAGAATCTGGAATCGCTTGTTCTGAGAGACTGATTATGATTTATTGGGATTCTAAAAAAAATGAGTGGGTGGATTTTACCAGGAGTAGTGGTTTTACCATTTGTAGGCTGGTTGTTTTCACACACTGCGGCCACACAACTGTGTTCAAACAACTTATAAAAGTGATTTTTGCATAATAGGTCCCCTTTAACTGAAATGTTCTGAGTAGTGACGTTATTGTTTACAAGCAGAATCAGATTTCTTCATAAATTGGTGAATTTTGCAACATTGACAGTGTTATTGAACTGATTGAATTGAATTTAGCTGAATAACAACATTATTGTATTTTTAGAGCTGCTTTGCATTTGAATTGAATTTGTTTTTATAACTGACAACATTGCACCATTGCACCACTGCTGTCATTTCACAAGTGAAGAATTTTGCAACCCTAACACTGTATATTTCTGTGAAGCTGCTTTCAACAAACAATCTGTATTGTATATAGTGCTATAGAAATAAAGGTGACTTGACATTGAATTGCAGGTTGTAGTAATACAAAATTTAAAGTTTAAAAAAATCGGAGTGGTGGTTGTATCTCTTAACTGACATTGCCATCTTGTTTTGTAGTCGTTTGGAGACCTGGTCCACAAGCCTCTCTTAGTTGATCTTACTGTGGAAGAGGGTCAAAGATTAAAGGTCATCTATGGCTCCTGCTCTGGTTTTCATGCTGTAGATGTGGATTCAGGGGCAGTTTATGACATCTACCTTCCCACACATGTAAGCTCTTTTAGGACTTTGACTACTGAATTAAGTATTGTCAGATGCTCTTTTTTTATTCCAGCTTTTATCATTGTGACAATTCTTTTTCTCAGATTCAAATGAGTATCCAGACCCATGCCATCATCATCCTCCCAAACACAGAAGGCATTGAGCTGTTGGTGTGCTATGAGGATGAAGGTGTGTATGTAAACACTTATGGAAGGATCACCAAAGACGTGGTGCTGCAGTGGGGTGAGATGCCCACCTCTGTGGGTAAGTTGAACATTTGTTCCACTTCAGATTGCAGAAAACATGCTCTTTTCTTGTTTCCTAGTGGAAAACTAGAGTCCAGTGGTGGATGAAGTACATAAATAATTTGCTTGAGTACAGCTAATGAAATATTAAATAGAAACTTTGCACACCATCAGTCAAATCCTCTTCATGCTCAAAATCATATTTCTCCCACTTTTAGGCTCATTATTTGGCTCATTAACTGGAGACTTACTCCATCTGAAACATTGAGTCAATGAGTTGTGACAGCATTAGGGCTGGGTATCGAGTTCGATACCACCGAGTATCGAAAAACGTCTTGTCGTTCGGTACCAAATTTCGATACCTAAGGGGTTAATCTCATCAACGTCAGTGAGGCAATAAGCCTGCAGCACTAGGTGTGTTCGACTAGAAGCGGCGCGCCGCAGATTGATCAGTGTTTGTCATCCACGAGAGCGATTCGAAACCGTACGGATCAGTCTGCTCTCCACATCGTGCGTTTCGTTTACTACAGACAGACTGAAGCGCACTCGCGGTGATTTCAGCGTCTGCCGTCTAAATGAGGACATAAACACATGAACAACATCTCCAGAACTGCTCTGAGAGTCACTCCATGAGCATTTTACCATTTGATTTGAGTAAAACTAGCATCATATCATATACACACAGAACTGTAAAGGTATTCACGGCAACCCGTCAAAATAAAAGTTGGGTTTAATTTGGAAGACACTGCAGCAGAAATATATTAATATTGTTCAGCAGAGTGTACATACTGCTACTACTAGGCTACTATTAAAATTATTAAACCTTTATTTTTTTTAAAGTAATGATCACACAACATTTCTTCCATGTTTTAATTTTAATAGTAAAATTTTGTTTGCCTAAATAAATAAAGCTTGATTTTTAATAATTTAAACGATAAATGAAATTAATGTTTTATGCCTTCATTTGAAAACCAGATACAGAATACAGAATTTCTGAGGAAAAATAAAACATTTCATAAGGCTATTTTAAGAATAAATTTGAATAAACTAAGTAGTTTTTATGCATTCAAATAATTAGACATACTACAACACAGAATTTAATAACAATAAAACATATGGTGAAAGAAAATAAAACACCCACTTATGAAAGTAGATAAAGATTTTCAATTTCTTGAAGTCTTTAACCTAGAATAAATGAATAGAAATTATGATTCTGTCTGAGCTATGCGTTTTAAAACGAACACGCACTAGTGTAAACGTAGCCTAACAGATGTGTAAACTGAAAACTATTTGAGCTTTATAAAAATTATTTGCACTGATTTATTGTGTTGGATATATTTTGTTCCTTTGTCCAGTGGCTCAAGAGATGAGTCTTTGAGTTTGTATAAATGTCAACAAGCTGAAAAAAATAAACCAAAGTTTTTTGAGATAATGTAATCTTGTTAAAACTGATTTCATAAAATTGGTATCGAAAAAAGTATCGTTCAGGAACCGGTATCGAACTCAAGGTATCGGTATCGATATCGAAAATTTTTGAACGATACCCAGCCCTAGACAGTATACAGATACCTGTTCTGTTCACAGTTTCTGTCATAATCCATATGCTTGACTTGGCTGACAACAGGACAAATGGGAGTGTAAAGTTTTTAGTAATGTGTAATACTTTACTGGTCCTCACTAGTTAAAGGGCTTAAAATCAGCCAAACGGTGTTTTTATTTAAATCTAATGTTCTTCACATGTTCTTTGTTGGTGAGTTTAGGGGTAGGGGTTGGGTTAGGTGATAGAAAATATCATTAACCTGATAGAAAATTAATGAAAGTCTATGCAATGTCCTCACTAAGAGAGCGAAACAAACATCTGGTGTGTGTGTATATTTCCTTTTTCTGATTTTGATTTATGTCAGGAATATATCAGTTAATTGAAATTTAATTGTGATTATGAACTCCTCTGCATCTTTTTTTTAGCTTACATCAGATCGAACCAGATCATGGGCTGGGGGGAGAAAGCTATTGAGATCCGTTCTGTTGAGACTGGTCACCTGGATGGTGTGTTCATGCACAAGAGGGCACAACGGTTGAAGTTTCTCTGTGAAAGAAATGACAAGGTTA
The DNA here is from genome assembly GCA_027422415.1 of Schizothorax lantsangensis. Taxonomy (NCBI): domain Eukaryota; kingdom Metazoa; phylum Chordata; class Actinopteri; order Cypriniformes; family Cyprinidae; genus Schizothorax; species Schizothorax lantsangensis. Next base: position 22,238,316 of record CM049841.1, read on the forward strand.
GACATCCACACAAAATAAAAATAAAATAAATAAATAAAAAGATTATGGCATGGTACCAAAAAAATAAAAAGTTAAGTAGGGCTGTGACGGTCGCCATGACAACCACGTCACCACGGCTGTGCACATGACGTCACACTCTAACAAGTATAAAATACAAAGTTTTGTGTACAAGTGCAATAATAGTAACAGTTGCAATAGAACCCATTATAATCAGTGATGCTGTCTACACTGGATGTGGCGTGGCATGACAAATCCCCAACAGTAAACTGATGCCTCATTCTATTTGTGACGTACTGACACAAAGTTCAAAAGGTTTTTAAAGGTCCTTTTGTCGCGTCCAGTGTAGACAGACTTTAGCTGTTGCGGCGCTGTGCGTTAAGTGTTAAAAGGGAGAACACTTCCAATCTCAAGAACCATCTCCAGATGCTATTTGCAAGAGGAGGCAATTGATGCCAGCGATGACCCACTTGCTTGGTGGTGGAACAATGAGGCAAGATACCCTCTCTTGGCCACGGTTGCTAAGAATGCTTTTGTGCAACAACCATCTGAATGCGTGTTCAGTGAGGCTGGAAACATCGTAACACCCATGAGGTCCTCCCTTAAACCGGACAATGTCAACCTCTTAGTTTTTCTGTCAAAGAATTTAAAATCTGTATAGAAAAGCCAAGGTAGGCTTAAAGCATATGTTTGTGTTCTAATTGTTGTCAGGCCATTGCAGATTTTCCAGCATGTGACTGATGTTGTTTAGAATTTTTGGCAACGAATGCTTAATATTTAACTTTCTTATTTAGGCTACTTTCTTATTTAACTGTATTATTTCTTTGATAGCCTATATATTTTAGTGTTTTGCAGGCTGCGTATTATATATATACATATATATATATATATATATATATATATATATATATATATATATATATATATATATAGTATATATATATATATATATATATATATATATATATATATATATATATATATATATATATATATATATATATATATATATATATATATATATACAGTGTATATATATATATATATATATATATATATATATATATACACTCCCCTCCAAAAGTATTGGAAGGCCAATTCCTTTATTTTTGCTGTAGACTGAAAACATTTGGGTTTGACATCAAAAGATGACGAGAGATCAGCATTTCAGCTTTTATTTCCAGGTATTCATATCTGTATCTGATAAACAACTTAGTTAGAAGATAGCACCTTTTGTTTGAACCCACCCATTTTTCATGTGAGCAAAAGTATTGGAACAGAATTAACATAGATTAAAGTGAAAAAGACTTAATATTTAGTTGCAAATCCTTTGCTTTCAATAACTGCATCAAGCCTGTGACCCATAGACATCACCAAACTTTTGCATTCTTCTTTTGTGATGCTTTCACCGCAGCCTCTTTCAGTTTTGGGGGGTTACTCCCTTCAGTCTCCTCTTTAACAGGTAAAAGGCATGCTCTATAGCAGTGGTTCTCAAACTTTTTACACCAAGTACCACCTCAGAAAATATTTGGTTTTCCAAGTACCACCATTATGACCAACATTAAAATTCAGTAGCACTATGCACAGTTAAAAAAACAACAAAAAAAACGAGTCAGTTTTATTCCTAATAAGAATGTTTATTATTGTCAGCCTCTTAAAACATTGTACATACACAGTTTGAACATTAACACTGCACTGTGCTTACTTCCGGGTAAATAAAAAACGTAATTATTAAATTAAAATATATTGTACCTAAAAGTGAAATAAAAACTGTACTGTACTTAAATGTTGAAAAACTGTACTTAAAGATTAAATGAAAATGTATCGTACTTAACATTTAAGTAGAATAACTTGGTTTTTATTTAACTTTTAAATAAAAAAGTACTTGATTAAAAAAAATAACAGGCTGTATGCGTAGCTGCGAGTAACAACAATCAGGCCACGTGACCACCAAAGCCAGCTGAAAACGCCCAGCTGTGAGCGCTTGAGAGGGCAGCGTATTTTTGTATTTTGAGACACTGTGGTTGCTATATGAAATATTCTCTGAAGTAATATGGCAGACGCATCGCGAATGAAATATTTCTCCAAGCATTATTTTTCATAACAATATTATTGTACTCCGGCAATTCCATCTGGTAAAGACATAAATACTCGGAGACAAGCAATATTAACTTCTCCATTGTTGTTCAGTCGTAGTACAAGCAGGGTGTGACGGTATTAGTGATTGGTTAGCTGACTAAAAAATGACAGTGATGAGCGCTAAGTTTTACCCAAAGTTGAACATTTTTCAACTCTCGGCGCCGAGAAAAAAAACGCCCGAGTGCTCAGCATGAAAAAGACGCTCCCATTTAAAACGATTTTAAAAAATTATTTTTTTCTCCAAACTTTAGCCTTTCCATCATTTTGGTCCATAAAATCAGTCCATAAAACCTTGTCCCAGAATTTTTGAGGCTCGTCTCCTATTCTTCTTGCTAATGAGTGGTTTGCATCTTCTGGTGTAGCCTCTGTACTTTTGTTCATGAAGTCTTTTGCGAACAGTAGATTGTGATACCTTCACTCCTGCCCTCTGGAGGTTGTTGCTGATGTCACTAACAGTTGTTTTAGGATCTTTCTTTACAGCTGTCACAATGTTTCGGTCATCAACTGCTGAGGTTTTCCTTGATCTACCCGTTTGAGGTGTGTTACTTAGTACACCAGTAGTTTCTTTCTTCCTCAGGAGATTCCAAATGGTTGTACTTGCTATTGCCAGTTTTTGGGCAATGGTTTGATTGATTTTTCATCTTCTCTCAGCTTCACAATTGCTCGTTTTTCACCCATAGACACCTCTCTGGTTTTCATGTTGGTTACACGTCTAACTAACTATAAATGCAGTCTGCACAGATCTGAAACTGAGCGCAGACATTCAGTGCTATTTATTGTTTGAATAATCAATTAATAGGACACACCAGGGCAACAAAACACACCTGTCAGTCACCTGTTCCAATACTTTTGGTAACATGAGCAATGGGTGGGTTCAAACAAAAGATGCTATCCTCTAAGTTGTGTATCAGATCCAGATGAAAATACCTGTAAATAAAAGCTAAAATGTTAATCTCTCATCTCATATTCATCTTCTGATGTCAAACCCAAATGTTTTCAGTCTACAGCAAAAATAAAGGAATTGGCCTTACTGTTCCAGTACTTTTGGAGGGGAGTATGTGTATATATATATATATATATATATATATATATATATATATATATATATATATATATATATATATATATATATATATATATATATATATACACTGAACAAAAATATAAATGCAATACTTTTGTTTTTGCCCACATTTTTCATGAGCTGAACTCAAAGATCTAAGACTTTTTCTATGTACACAAAAAGCCTATTTCTCTCAAATATTGTTCACAAATCTGTCTAAATCTGTGTTAGTGAGCACTTCTCCTTTGCCGAGATAATCCATCCACCTCACATGTGTGGCATATCAAGATGCTGATTAGACAGCATGATTATTGCACAGGTGTGCCTTAGGCTGGCCACAATAAAAGGCTACTCTAAAATGTGCAGTTTTACTGTATTGGGGGGGTCCGAAAACCAGTCAGTATCTGGTGTGACCACCATTTGCCATCTCATTCGCATAGAGTTGATCAGGTTGTTGATTGTGGCGTGTGGAATGTTGGTCCACTCCTCTTCAATGGCTGTGCGAAGTTGCTGGATATTGGCAGGAACTGGAACACGCTGTCATATACGCCGATCCAGAGCATCCCAAACATGCTCAATGGGTGACATGTCCGGTGAGTATGCTGGTCATGCAAGAACTGGGATGTTTTCAGCTTCCAGGAATTGTGTACAGATCCTTGCAACATGGGGCCGTGCATTATCATGCTGCAACATGAGGTGATGGTCGTGGATGAATGGCACAACAATGGGCCTCAGGATCGTATCTCTGTGCATTCAAAATGCCATCAATAAAATGCACCTGTGTTCGTTGTCCATAACGTATGCCTGCCCATACCATAACCCCACCGCCACCATGGGCCACTCGATCCACAACGTTGACATCAGCAAACCGCTCACCCACACGACGCCATACACACTGTCTGCCATCTGCCCTGTACACTGTAAAAAAAAAAAAAAGTTGGGCTACCTTAAAATTTTAAGTCAACCAGCTAAAGCAGATTTTTGACTTATTTTTTTTGGAAATTTCTCAACTTTTTGTTGTATAAACTTAAAACAAGAAGTTGAGAACTCAAAAATCTGCTGAAGCTGGTTGCCTTAAAATTTTAAGTTTGCCCAACTTTTTTTTTTTTTTGTACAGTGAAAACCGGGATTCATCCGTGAAGAGAACCAAAGTGCCAGACGCCATCGAATGTGAGCATTTTCCCACTCAATCAGTTACGTCGACGAACTGCAGTCAGGTCGAGACCCCGATGAGGACGACGAGCATGCAGATGAGCTTCCCTGAGACAGTTTGTGCAGAAATTCTTTGGTTATGCAAACCGATTGTTGCATCAGCTGTCCGGGTGGCTGGTCTCAGACAATCTTGGAGGTGAGGATGCTGGATGTGGAGGTCCTGGGCTGGTGTGGTTACACGTGGTCTGCGGTTGTGAGGCCGGTTGGATGTACTGCCAAATTCTCTGAAACGCCTTTGGAGACGGCTTATGGTAGAGAAATGAACGTTCAATTCATGGGCAACAGCTCTGGTGGACATTCCTGCAGTCAGCATGCCAATTGCACACTCCCTCAAAACTTGCGACATCTGTGGCATTGTGCTGTGTGATAAAACTGCACATTTTAGAGTGGCCTTTTATTGTGGCCAGCCTAAGGCACACCTGTGCAATAATCATGCTGTCTAATCAGCATCTTGATATGCCACACCTGTGAGGTGGATGGATTATCTTGGCAAAGGAGAAGTGCTCACTAACACAGATTTAGACAGATTTGTGAACAATATTTGAGAGAAACAGGCCTTTTGTGTACATATAGAAAAAGTCTTAGATCTTTGAGTTCAGCTCATGAAAAATGGGGGCAAAAACAAAAGTGTTGCGTTTATATTTTTGTTCAGTGTATATCCATTACCACCGCGGTAGTAAAAAATATGCCACCGTCACAGCCCTAAAGTCAAGTCACCTTTATTTATATAGCACTTTATACAATTCAGATTGTCAAAGCAGCTTTACAGTATTAAACAGGAAAATAGTGTCAATAATTCAAAAGGATGTTAGTAAACACTCAATTTTCCAGTTAATCAGTCAGTTCATCATTGATTCTGTAATGACATGGTCCAGCTCAGTTCAGTTCAAATAGTATCTGTGCAATCAAGTCGACAATATTTCCAGAAATTAAGTGTCCCCAACTAAACAAGCCAAAAGTGACCGTGGCAAGGGGGAAAAATGTGTGAAAGAGAAACTTTCTCCTACTTTCATGTCATTCCAAACCTGTATGACTGGTCTTACATGGAGTGCAGAAAGAGAGGAATATCTGCTACAGATACTCTTGCTATACCAATGCCGCATTAAAAAAGCAAGTGTTACATTATTTTCCTGACAGATAGAAATAGACCTTAATTGAAAATTTACAGCTCACTTAAACTGGCTGATAAAGATTATTTGTAGCTCAGCCTTTTTAATTCCGCAGAGCATTTTTTAGCCAAACTGTGATGCTTCATTCAGACATTTTGAAAGATATAATTTTTGGCCATTAAAAAACATTATCAATCGAACCAGTACAATGCTGCTGGCTGAAGTGATCATCTGTGTAATTCCCTGATTTGAATAATTTAATTAATGCAATTAATTCAACAGGTATTCTATAGATGTTTTATGCACTCCACAGTAAGTGAATAAAAGATGCCATATTTATTTTATGGTATCCTTGTTACAGTGTAATTGTACATTTAAGTCTAAGTAATACTGCTAAAAAAATTAACCATTCAATAATAATAGTACCACCATAACACCAAGTCAGTTAAACTTCAGGGATATGAGTCTGTCCAGTTAGGAAGCTTAAGTGATTGTGAATTACTAGCTACGTTTACATGGACACTTTTTGCTTCCATCCGAATGAATTCATTCTGATTGTCAAATCCGAACGTAGTGTTTACATGAACGCCAAATAAAGTGATCGGGTTGATGTGAGCGTTTATATGTCACAAGCTTCTGATCGGATTTAATCTTTTGACATGCGCACACTGCATGAATATTCAGTTTCCCGCTGTTGTCGCATATTGTTTTAAAAAGCACACTTGATATTTATTTACTTCAGGTCCTAATTAGTCGACGACCAGCACATTAACTATTGTGCAGTGCTGCTTACTTTAGAAAGCAGTAAAAGTGTCCCTTCCCGTGCCCAAAACCAGTCGTCTGTGGATGAGAGTCTTAAACAAGGACTGGTGGGACGTTGTCCTGCTCCACTTCACATAAGCTGAGTGAAAGCAGCATTTTAGAATGACTGGACACTCATTTATAACACTTTTATTCACCAGGAAGAACAGCTCGTTTCGTGCGTCATACGTCATTACGCTATTTTTACATCACTGCACATGCGCAGTACTTTCCAGTTTCGATTTTCAATCCGATCAAGTGTTTACATGTCCTCTCGTTCGGATTACAAAAGGAATAAACCACCCCTTACAATCCGATTTAAATTTTAATCAGATCTGGCCAATTCAATCCGATTGACGTGTTTACATGTGCCTTTTTTTATTCCGATTGTGCTTCTAGTCCTATTACGATCGGATTATAGGGTCCATGTAAACGCAGCTAGTGTCATCTGCTTTGGTGCAACTCAAAGTGACAACAGGTGCACTGGAGAGGCAACAGCAAGACAACGCCCATGAAGGGAACGGTTTTGCATGTAGTGGCCACAGACGATTGCTTTCTCCTTATCCTTTCTGACAGATTTGTATCTAGTTTTGTGTTTTGTTAGAGTCAGTACTTGTAGCATAGGGCAGTACCTGTAACCCAGTCAGGTTGCACAGGTAGTCCAGCTTCCTCCAGGATGACATGCCGTTGCAAGGAGGCTTGGTGTCTCCCTGCGCAGTCTAAAGTGCATGAAGAAGACACTGAGCCTGGCCTCATGTGACCAGAGTGTGTAGACAGTTTCTGGATGAGAAAGGCACTGATCCCATTGACTGACCCTCACATTCCCCATATCTAATTCCAATTGAGAACCTCTGGGATGTTATGTGTCGGAGCATCCAAAGCCTCCAAGCAGCACCACAGACTGTCCAGAAGCTCACTGATGCTCTGATCGAGTTCTGGCAGGAGATCTCCCAGGAAAACCATCCGCTCATTCCATCTCATTAGGAGCATGCCTAGATGTTGTCAGGAGTGCATACAGGCACGTGGGAGCCATACATGCTAGTGACTTACATTATGAGTTGCTTTGATAAAAATTCATGCAAGTTCAATCAGCCTGTAATTTCATTTTTTTACTTTCATTTTTGGTGTGCTGTTGAATCCAGGGTTGATGATTTTGGTTTCCATTGACCAATGTCACATCATTTTATTCTCAACGAATTACACCGTGTATATAAGTAAAGTTTTGAATATTTTGTTCATCAAGAGCCAATGTGTGATTTAAGTCTTCCTTTAATTTTTTGTGCAGTGTATTAATTAACATATGCTTACTATAGGGTTAGGATTAGGGATTGGTTTTAGGATTAGTTGCATGTAATTATGCATAATTTACTGTTATTATTATATTACGTACATGTAGTGTGGAACAAAGATACCATAAAATAGTGTTACCATTTTTGTCCTGCTGATAAAACACTTTCAATTTTTTTTTCTATGCAATTAAAAATAAAGATCCCATTGACTTTAATTGTATGTACACACTGAGACATTTTTCCTGTCCTCTATTGTGAAGAAGAAAAGCATACAGGTTTGGAATGAGGGCTGAATAAACAGTGATTTTTTTTTTGAGGAGGGGTAAACCCTTTATTGTTTGTAAATTATATGGCTATGTCATCTTAACATCTGCAGTCACTTTGTTTCTTTAGGTGTTCTTCGCCTCTGTGCGCTCTGGAGGGGTGAGCCAAGTTTATTTCATGACACTCGGACGGAGCAACCTACTTAACTGGTGATAAGGATGCTTTCCTCTAGTGAAACTACCAACAGACTGTCTGTCAGAACTCTGTGGACCCAGCATGAAAAATATTAATGCTAAATTGAATTCTATTCAAAAGTCTTGTGCTGTCCTAAACACCTGCACTGTTGTGGGGAAAACTCTGAGAGAATCTTAAGTATGTAAACATAAAATACATTCTGAAAGGGAGGTAGGAGCTTTATGTGGAAGAGTGTTATGTCCACAGCTCTACTATCTGCTGTATCTCTGATGTTTTTTTGTTGTTGTTGTTTAATCTTACACCTTTGAACATGTATTATCATTCAGGGCTTTGTTTGCTCAGTCTTTGTTATATCAAGGAATTGAAGGGCTGAGAATTAATACTCTAGTGTATGTAAGTGTATTTCCATGGACTGGCCATCTGTGATGATATCTCTCTGTTGTCATTTTTTTCTTTCTGGGAAACTGTTAATTTCTCAAAGACCTGGGTCACACAGTATCATTGTACTAGTGCCGGTTAATATAGGGATGCAGTTTCTTTTCTTTTTCTTTAATAATATTAACTATACATTTCATGAGTTTCCTTGTTATTTTATAGGTATTGCACTTGTTAAATAAATTCCAAAGTATATTCCCATTGATTTGCAGAATGGATGGTTTGAGTGAAGGAACATTTACAAACACTTAAATGTTCAACTTGTATTCTGTTACTCTGTTAACCACTCCCTGAGCGAACAATTAATTTTGTTGTCCACTGACTTTAGAGTCATTAAAGTTGATACCAGAGGAGCTGCTGGACAAACAGGATTTGGAACTTTATCACTCTGTCAAAGCTATAACTGCACTCAGCTGGTGAATCTTCAGCCATCTGATCACATTGTATCGTGTCGTTCTGTACCATATTGGTTTGTTTGTTAAATTAAGGTATTGCACTACTTATATTATAATTTATTAGCAAATTACCATGCATCTTTGTAGGCGTGATACTATATTTGCTGACCGTATTTGTGTATGGCTTATGGTCATAATATGGACAAATAGATAAAACGCATTCAGAATGTCACAGGTTGTTTACAGGCAAAAATAGAGAGGATCAATTCACAAGTGGTATATATTGATAAAACAAGCTAGGAGTACCAACCTAACAAAGACAAGGATGAACAAATAACAGTGAAACTGAGGGCTATACTGTATAGACACAGACTAAATGAAGACTTAAACCAGACACAGCTGAACATAATCAGTTACTATAGAAACAATAGAGAAAATGCATAGAAACAAAGGAAACGGGAACAGTGGAACAAAACGAATATCAATATTGTTTTGTTTTAAATAAACACTAAAAACAGATTAAAAATAAAGAATTTTTTCTCAATAGTGTTAATATGGCAACTAGTAAGATTTGTCATTTTAGAATGTATGAAATGTGTGTGCCCTGCTCTCCTCTCTACAGCCCAAGTCCAGTGGATTTTAAGGTTAATCTACACTGCCCCTACAAACACAGAAACATTGATGTTTGGTCAGTACAGCCCTCTAAATTCAACTGCATCCAAATGCCCACTTTAAAAGGTCAGGGCAGTGTGAATTGGTCTTTAAAGCATGTTGTTGGTGGTTTTTGTTTTTTTTGTTGTTTTTTTATGTAAAATCTTCGGCAGCTAAAGATCAATTAGAGAGTCAGCATAAGTCATTAGCATGTCCAATGGCCCTGGTGTTAATGTCAGTCTGGACACAATGTATTTATCCTTTTGTTCAGTCATGTTAATTGTATGACTAATAGCTAAAAACACACTTTTTTGCATTATGTACTAACCAGTAGGCAACGGACATGTTCAATTCAATATTTCAATTTAATCTTTTCTCCGCTGACATCAGAATCTGCAGATTCGTGTAATTGACACACATGAAACTTGCATGATTTCAGTTAAACTTCAAAGTGCAAGCTGCTAATTATTTATTACATGAATGTCCCGAATAGATTCTGAAATCACATCACTTTCACTGACTTTTTCATTAACTGTTCCCACCTGGCGGAATGATCTGCCCAGAAGGAGCAGCTGAATCCTTAGCCATCTTCAAGAAACGGCTAAAAACACATCTTTTCCATCTTTATTTGACCCTCTAACTCTAGCATTCACTGTTCTAATTCTATTTTATCTATCTGTCTTCTTATTAAAAAAAAAAAACGCACACACTTGACCCTCTATCAATTGCATATTTATTCTCTTAACTGCTAGATTTTCTTGAAAAACTAACACTAGCTTTCTTTTTTCTATTCTATCTACTTGTTTCTTTAAAAAAAAATAGGTTTCTTTTTTCTATATTCTATCTGCTCGTTTTCTTAAAAACAAAACAAACCTTGCTACTTACTGCATTAGGCTAACCGAGACTTGTCATAGCACTTGCATGTTGTTGCTCTTTTGTTGTTTTTGAATTCTTCTATTGTCCTCATTTGTAAGTCGCTTTGGATAAAAGCGTCTACTAAATGTAAATTAAATCTGTTAGTGGCCTAGCAGCCGAGGTAAGCAGATGATAACATTTATTAGCCTTTCTGATTTCTTACTGACCTTTCATACAAGACAAACAATACTGTAAGCACAGTAAGCTGCGTACTTGTGACGTCGCACCAGCACGGGAAAAAGGCATATGCTAAATGTGTGGGATTTGATTTTATTCTAGTGATTAAGCAATAACTACAATTTTCGGGTCAGCCGCTAAAGAGCTATTGTCGCTGTAGAGTTAAAATTGGTTTACAGTTTCATAGAAAGAGAATAATGAGTCTGTGCAGGTATACCCCAATGGTAGCTGTTCAGAAAAACTCAGTAGGGTTGGCAACGAAAAGACATTAGAAGGACGTCATGGTTTAAAGAGTGGCTTGATCAAGTGTCGGAAATAACGGATGACTTGAGCAGCACAGTGACGGAAAAACTAATTTACAGTAACACATGTTTAGCGTGCCATCTCAACATACCTCAAAATACGCGTGTGTGTGTTTCAGGGATGTTTAAATGACTTTACTTTAAAGCGTTTCTTGGAATTACTTAATCGAACTAAATGCTTGAATTTGCATTTTATTTTATACACCCTTGATACAGAAATCTTGCAAATTAATGTGCAGTAGATTAACATTTAATTTTGATGGGTTTATGCTTTCTGTAGCAACAATGGACTACTTGCACTGAGCCTCGTGACGCATTTCCGTTTTGAAATATTACGGCTGTTATTTCCGGTTATGTATATTTTCAGTGTGCTGTAATTATCTAGTTGACATAAACGCCTAATAAAATGAGAGTTCGCTCAGAGTTCGATGATTTCAAAATCCGGATATTTTCAGATACAAGAAAAGACATATTCTGATGATTACTGTGTGCATAATTTTCCAAACTCAACCGAACGTGAAGTTTTAATCCAACATAAACCTATCTGAGAAAGCGGTGGCTGATAATCATACCTGATTGTTTCACCACAGGGTGTCAGTGCTGTAAACTAGTGGCTTAATCGCGACGCTGCAGTGCAAAATATGAATATTCAAAGTCGCACTGTCAACCTGTTAAAAATTATTTAAATGTTTAACATCGTTAAATAAGCCAGTTACCGCACATTCATTCAGCCATTTTAAACACTGTAATAAGCAGTAGGGGATCGGAATAAGAGCACCAACGCACACAAACAATACAAATTAGCCATGGTTTTACTACAAATAAAACCAAAAATTGCAATTGAATTTAAACCATATAACCACAAATTAACTCGGGTTTTACTACACTGACCATAGTTTAACTGTATTAGAGACTGTATGAATGCGTTGGTTACTGTTACGGTACTAAATCACCTTAGAGTGTCAGTTACTACAAGTGATGTCCAGTGACCAAGAGAGTAATGAAACAGGCAGTTGTATCTCAGTTTTATGAATTTACTCTTTTAGAGGTTGAGTATCAAGATCAACTCAATATACACACACTCTCATATTTAAAGAGTTCACATAAGTGCAAATAAAATGTACATGAGCGTAGGCCTACGCAAATGATAATTGAAAACAATACAGTATCTTGCAATTATGCAGAGAGTAACAATGATCACAACAGTCCTGGTTGATTTTCACAGTCGCAGGCAACGTTCAGATGTCTGGTTAACTGTGAACTTGGGCGTTGAGCTATAGTCTAAGGTCCACTGATGCACAATATCCGATGAGAATGAATGCAGAGGTCCATAAATGAATGGTTGTTACTTGTTACTGCAAATGGATCTTGTTCGTGTGGTGTGTATAATTCTTGGGTGTGGTTCTACAATACACAAATGAAACTAGTTAGTAATGGAAAGTACAAATTGTGCAATTAATGCTAACAGCTCAAAGGAAAAATGCTGAGTCACAACAGCTCTTTAATGGCGATCGTACTTGTCACAATTAGCACAATATTTCACATAATACGTAATCATACTCTAGTATGAGACGAAATATAACTTAACAGCAATATATCAACGAAAACAATATGATGAACGGTTAAATAACACTCGCGGTCTTCAATGGCGCACATTCAAATCCTCACGAAGCAAACTTCGTTGAGAGATTATTAACAGGAACGCACCATCAACCGTCGATCAAGATCACAAATATTCTCCCTACAGTTCACAACGTGAAATCGCTGCAGGACGACATCTTATTTCGGATTAATTCACGACTTTCATATGCAAGAGAGCGGGACCTCATGATTCTCTCCGTCACTACTGAACTTCAGCCATTTCACTTCCGATGCTCTCGCGTGATCTCTGAATAAACCACGCCTACTCAACAAAATAAATGACCAATCTGAATGCCGTACAGCCCTTTTAATATAAAGAACATGAACAGAACATGGGCTTTTTTATGATTAACAGAAATGGTGCCGCCCCCGCGTTCCTGCTCGCCTCAAATTTCCATTATCTGGTATGCAGTTCTCCGCGGTCAATTTTACATTCCACCTCAGCCAGTAAACTCCACGTATTCAACAAACACCCTGTTTATGATAACAAAGCCAACCTAGGAAAGTAATGCTCTCTGATCCTGTCCATCTGGATCATTGCTACACTCAGGCAACAATGGCAATTCGATCAACTTAGCCACTGGTCTAGTGTATGTATGATCTTTCACTTGGACCACTGCTGTTCTGACCGAACAAGCCACTCTCAATAAGGACCATCCGAACTGGGGATGACAGAAGAAACGGTGCCTACTCTCCAGAGCACTCTTGGAAGCTGCTCATCAACAATGAGTACAACAGTACCGATTGCAAGGTTCTCCTTTTCACGGTACCATTTCTGCCGTGACTGTAAAGTGGGCAAGAAATCACGGACAAAATGTTTCCAAAAATGATCGCTTAGAACCTGACTATGTCTCCATCGTTTTCTACTGAGTAGCTCAGTATCTGGATAGACGACCGGAGGCAAAGAGGAGTCAGGCCGCCCCATCAACAATAAGGAATTTGGCGTTACTGGATCTGGGTCTGCCACGTCACTTGACACGAGGACCTAACCCAAGGGTCGAGAATTAAGCACGTTCTCAACTTCGATCAAGATGGTTCTTAATACCTCCTCAGTAACAGTTTGAGCACCTAAGGTGGTACGTAAGGCGGTCTTCACGGATCTCACCTCTCTTTCCCAAGATCCGCCGAAATGAGGCGCACTGGGAGGATTAAACCGGAATCTGATTTGTTCCTTTGCTAGTTGCTCTCTAAGGTTAGGCTGAAGCTGATCAAAAGGGACTTCCAGCTCTTTGCTTCTGCCTTTGAAATTTGTTCCTTGATCGGAAAGGAGCTCGTAGGGTTTCCCTCTCCGAGAAATGAACTGTCTAAAAGACAGCAGGAAGGAATCTCCATTCATGTGATCCAGCAAGTCAAGATGTACTGCCCGAGCTGTGAGGCATTTATATACAATACCCCACCTCTTCTCTGTGCGGCGGCCCACCTTTACTACCAGTGGTCCAAAACAATCGACTCCCGTAGAATAAAAGGGGGGTCGGAATAACCGCAGGTTCGATGGAGGTAGTTATGTCAAAATAATAGAGTGTGTTTAAAAAAGCATAAAGCCAAAATTTATAATAACTTTTACTTCAATACACACAAATGCATTGAATCATCTATTCTAAATCAAAACATGGAAAATTTTTGCAAATTGTTATTACTTTACAGAAAGTGAAGAAAAAGGAATATTAGGCTCAAAAAAATAGCAGTGTCTTTTTTCTTTACAAAGTAAACAATGTTTAAACTGAAAAATGCTTGAAGATTTAGCTTTCTTGTGAATGACTGAACTACATTTAGTTGTATAGCCACGGTTTCTGAGAACTGCTTCTTTGTTGCATGGAGTCGCTTCTATTCCAGCCCAGGACGATTCCCATAGCACAATTCCTCTGTATTTTTTGGTTTTGCCTCAAAACAGCATTTTTGATGTCCAGTTTTCTATTGGATTAAGGTCTGGAGATGCGCCTCATAACATTAATCTTGTTGGTCTGGAACGGCTGCTCATACTGGTGTGTTTGGGGTCGTTGTCTTGTTGACACCCATCCAGGGCGTTCCTCTTCGGCAGCAACATCCTCTTTAAGTATTTTAATGTACTTAAACTGTCCATGATCCCTGTGTAGGCCCAACATTGGGCATCCCATATCATGTGCTTGTGCCAATGCTTACTGTCTTCATTAGGGCTTGAGCTTTTGGGGGTCGTCTGACAAACTGTCTGCGGCCCCTACCCAAAAAGAACAATGCTTCATCAGACAAAATTGCGCCATTCTCTTTAGGAGAATGTGTTCTTTGCCAAATTGAACTCTTCATTTTTTCAGGGTGCGGGGGCTTCTTGCCGAGGGCTTCTCATAGGCGTCTTCTATTGTTACATCACTCAACTTTCTTTGTCACCCTATCGCACTTTGCCATTTTGGCTACGAAGTGGTAGTTTTCGTCCTCCTGGTTTTGTTTGCCATTTTAAAGCTTTGATATAATTTTAGCAGAGCAGCCTTATCACTTCTTTAATGTTTTCCCCTCTCTAATCAACTTTTTAATCAAAGTCTATTCTTTTGAACAATCATACTTTTACTGATTTTCAGAGAGAAATGCAAGCAACATTTGCTGCCTTCGTCCTTAATGGGCCAGTTTGACGTTTTTTCACAGAATGGTTTACTCTCTAATTAAACTCCACACTGTATTATTTTGAACACGCAATTAATGATTTAGTTGCAAGAATCAACAGTCTTTCTGTTGGGTCTGTTGGTTTTCTCTCTACCACACCTAAGCAAAAATATAATTTCTGCAAAAACAGTTTGATCTGGTTAGTGATATTGGACTCTATTATTTTGAACATAACTGGGTCTGAATCCTTGGAATCATCGTCCTCTCCACTTTGTACAATCGAGACAGTCTGACTTCTTTATTTCTCTTCCCCGTAAAATCCAGAACTCGCCTCAGGATACACTCTTCCAGCTCCTGGGTGGTGTAGTTGGGCATCGTACTTAATTAGGAGCCACTACTGGATTGTTCGGAGACAGAACTTAGGGTTTAAAATCATCGTTATCGCACTAGGCCCTCCTACTCTTATCTCCAATTCTCTGTCATACTCTGCCATGAGTCGGCTGTGAGCGCAATGTCTTTCCCTCTCTTAAGCAAAGCATGTTTCTGAAGGGATCAACTCCGCCTTTTTAAAATCATCGCTGGCCAATCTGTGCCAGCCGCCCCATGAAGGGATCGCGCTAGCCTCTAGAACTCACAATAGCTACTGAATTGAAGGGCATCAGGTACAACAACTTCAGTCTCACTTAACGATCCGCAAAATGCGGATTTCTTAAGCTCTTCAGGAACTTCTTCAGGAACTTGACCATCTGGTGTCCTAGGCCAACAGCTACTAGATTGCATCAAGAAGGCTGGGCCTCGTTTCCATCGCGTGTCTCCAGCTAGCTGAGTCAATGACAACCCGCGTGTGATATCGTCGGCAGGACTGGCTGCAGAGTCAACATAACGCCAAGATCCAGGGTCAGACAATTCCTGAATTTCAGTGACTCTGACTCCTACAAATACCTTGTATCTGCAAGAATCAGAATGCAGCCACGCAAGAACTGTGGTCGAGTCAGACCAATACACAAATTGGCGGATGTCCAGAGTCAGTTCTTTCTTCAAGACATCTCCTAGCTGCGCTCCTGTTAATGCAGCACAGAGCTCCAAACGAGCAATGGAGATCTGTTTCTTTGGAGCAACTCTCGACCTTGCAGCCACAAAGGCTACCTCCACATTGCCCTGATCGTCTTCAGAACACAGGTATGCTACCGAACCGTAAGCTCTTTCGGAAGCGTCACAAAACACATGAACACTTTGGGTCTTGACAGGGTGCTGCAAGCTGGAACTGTAGCATCTTGGCAGACAGATCTGCGACAATTGTGGGAGCTCACTCTCCCATTGATGCCAACCAGCTAGCAGATTCGCCGGTAAATTGGGATCATCCCATTCTCGTCTTTTGTCCCATAACAACTGGACAATGATCTTTGCTCTTGTGCTATACGGAATGAGATACCCAAGGGGGTCGTAAAGCTTGGCTAAAGTGCGATAGATCTTTCGCATGGTAACGTCACCTTTCTCTCTCTGGTAAGGTTTGTACACCAAGGTGTCAGATCTACATTGCCATATTAATCCAAGGGCATTCTCCTGAGGGTTAGCCGTTTCTTGGGTGAGCCAAATCTCACCACTGTTAGACTTTAACTCTTCAGGAAAGTGGTGAATAACTTCAGTGATGTTACTGGCCCACTGCCTCAACTCGAATCCGCCTTCCAGAAGATGACATTGCAGCCGGTTTACCAGCTTGCTAGCTTGAGCTTCCTTTGGGACACTCTTCAGACAATTGTCTACATAGAAGCTGCGCTCAACCGTTTGACGTACTTCATCGGTAGCCTCGAGATTTCTTTGTGCGTGTGTCTGCAGTGCGTAAGTAGCACAACAGGGGCTACAAGTAGTACCAAACGGTAAAACTTCCCACTGGTATACTACTGCTGGTTCAGTGTTCTTGCCATGGTGCCACAGAAATCGGAGGAAGGGTTTGTCTTCATCAAGGAGACGGACTTGATGAAACATGCCCTTCACGTCACTGCAAAAGGCCACGGGATATTCTCGAAAGCGGAAGAGAACTCCCAATAGGCTTGAGCCTAAGGTAGGGCCTGGCAAAAGGTGCTCATTCAGGGCCTGACCCTGATACTCGAAAGAGCAATTGAACACAACACGATCCTTGTTGTTGTGGTGAACCATATGATGTGGTATGTACCACGATCTGGAGCTCAGATCACTCTCCGCCGATGTCAATGGAGTGACATAACCCATCTGCCACAGTTTCTGAATCTCTGACTCATAAGTCGCAGCCCTCTTAGGATCTTTAGCTAGTTTCCGTTCTGTGCTGCATAACAGGGCCATGACTGCTTCTTTGGGGGCATTCAAGGGAGGAAGCGACTCTTTCCAGAGTAGAGGCGTGGCATACCGCTGTACACCACTCACATCGATCCTGATGGTCTTCTCCTCTAGGATGTGAATCGCCTCTGCATCTTGTCGAGATCGACTGACTACCTTTTCAGATCGATAAGGAAGCGTATCGAGCTGCCAAAGCCTTTCAACCTGTCCAAACAGCTCAGCCTCAGGAGAAGCACAAGAGATAAAGAGACATTCTTGAGGCTGTAAGTGAGGCTTAAGAAGCCTTGATGGGCCTTGTAACGTCCATCCAAGCTTTGTGTGAACCGCTGCTGGACCTCCAGGGGGCCCCAATCTGACTGGCTCCACAGGCGTGATCAAGTGCGGATAGTCGGATCCAATAAGCACCAAGGGCTGTGCTTCGTTGACATCATGCAAGGGTAAATCTTGGAGATGGCGGTATCTCCTTTGCAAGTCAGAGATAGGATAAGTATGCTGTACCAGATTTAGCTCTTTAGCTGTGAATGCTCCTTTAATCTGGTATGATCTGTCAGGGTACGAAACAGGAGCGATGGAAAAGGATACAGATCTTCCATGAATGGTACGCACCTCTTGTCTCACCGTACGAAGAGCGAGATCCTCCATTTCTCCTTGAAGGCCCAGACGTTGAGCGGCTTCATTCAGCAAGATAGTTCGCTCAGATCCGTCGTCTAGCACAGCGTAGGTTTCTAGTGACATGTCACCATTCTGAAGAATGACTCGACTTAACTTAAGCAGCACTTGCTTGCTACTTGTGGGCCGATCTAAGTACAAGGTCTGAGAGGCAGGGCTAACCATACTGGTGGTTTTCTCTGACATCTTGATGTTGCCACCACTCTGTGTATCTGAGCTAGGATTAACATCATGGAGAACATCGAGATGCCTTCTCTCACATCTTTTGCACTTTGCTTTCAAGGTGCATTTGGAAGACAAATGCCCCCGTCCACAGCGCCAACATCTGTTGCCTGTCCTGATCCAACTTTCAATCTGCTCCTTAGTTAAGAGTTTGAAGTTGGAGCACTGATTCATGTAGTGCTGAACTGTGTCACAGAACGGACAGTACTGCTTAGGCTTCTCCTGTGGCCTATCTGAGTCTGCGTGTCCAGCCTTTGGACTCTATACTCTATACTCCTACTTTCTGCTCTCGGCCGTGAAGAACAATAGTCAGTTTTCGGGGCACAAAGCCACTTCTCTTGTCTTTGCGAGCACTGTGCTTATCGTGATCTGGATAGGTGCCATACTGGGTTCCTTCCACCTGCACGCGAACCTCATACTCCAGCCAGTCTGCGAAATCCTGCAGGGTTGGGATAGGAGTCTGAAGCGGGTTAATGAATCTCTTAAAATTAGCTCTTAGGTCGTGTGGCAACTTAGCTAAGAGGCGAGAAACATGTGAGCCACACTTCAGTTCAGTCCAACCTGGGCTACCTAATTGATTCAACATCCCAACCAGTGCCTGGACACGAAGGGCAAATCCCTTGAAAGACTTCACATCTCCGCTCCTGATATTGGGCCCGTCCATAAGATTAGTAATCCTTTGCAATGCCAACTGATGTGGCTGCCCATACATATCAGTGAGCGCTCTCATTATGTCACTGAATGGAGTACGACTGTGACTATAGGAGTCAGCGACAAGCAAAGCATTTTCCAGCTTAAGATGGTCTAAAAGTATTTGGAACTTAAAGGACTCAGAAGCGTCATCATGAAGAACGTTGTCTAATGCAAGCTTAAGCCGAGCGAATTCTCGGGGATCATCATGACTGAAATCTGGGATTGTAGGAGTGGGCCCTCGATATTGCATTGGTGGAGGATACATGGGGCGGTAATTCTCAGAACGACGCAATGAATGGTAAGATCGATCAGGTGTACGAAACTGTTTATTATCTTGAGCGCACTCTTGCCTCCAATTACCTGCAGAATGATCTAAGCGATCAATCAAAGCATCATCTTGTAAGGAACGCACTCTGTCACTTGAGTGTCGATAGTAAAGATCTGTTGTAGGTGGATAAGAAACATCACGAGGTGGCATACTGGGCCGCAACAAGGAAGCGTCATCTGTATGATGATGACGAAGGTCAAACGGACCACATGTCCGTAAAGGAACATTAGTATCATAGTCAAGAACATACTGTGGCGAGTCCTTCTTGCTATCATGAGGTGAGGTATATGAAGGAGTTGACATACCTGAACCAGGTTGACTATCATCCCACCTGCCTACTCTCTTTAGACTGTCTGTCAGTTCCTCAATGAGATCTTGTTCGCAACCACGAACTGCAAGGAGGGATTCATCTCTAGGTGGCACCAAATGAGCATATTCTGCTTGGCTAAGATTCCCATCATCCTGAAATGACGCCTGCATACTAGTAGACTTTGGTGTGGATGACACCCCAGCTCCTTCATCCAAAGGCTGCTGCACAGATACTGAAGCCTGAGAAGCTAACACAGGAGAGTTAGCAATTATATCAGAGAGGCGTTGCATATCTTGTCTCATTTTCCTATTTTCCTCCCTCATTTCACAAATACAAGTAAGCATATCAGACTGTTCGTCTTCGAAAGTGAGCTGTTTCTGTGTATAACTAACTTCATAGTCATGCAAATGTGACGGCCGTCTAGTTGTTCTACGCGGGCGAACAATCTCTGGCTTTAACGCCTCCTCTCTTGGTCTGGACATCGTAGCTAAGGTGGTTATGTATCCGGCTCGAAGGACCATAAAATATATTAGAGACTGTATGAATGCGTTGGTTACTGTTACGGTACTAAATCACCTTACAGAGTGTCAGTTACTACAAGTGATGTCCAGTGACCAAGAGAGTAATGAAACAGGCAGTTGTATCTCAGTTTTATGAATTTACTCTTTTAGAGGTTGAGTATCAAGATCAACTCAATATACACACACTCTCATATTTAAAGAGTTCACATAAGTGCAAATAAAATGTACATATAAGGAGCGTAGGCCTACGCAAATGATAACAAATAGTTACAACAGATTTAGACCTCAATGATACAGTATCTTGCAATTATGCAGAGAGTAACAATGATCACAACAGTCCTGGTTGATTTTCACAGTCGCAGGCAAAGATGTCTGGTTAACTGTGAACTTGGGCGTTGAGCTATAGTCTAAGGTCCACTGATGCACAATATCCGATGAGAATGAATGCAGAGGTCCATAAATGAATGGTTGTTACTGCAAATGGATCTTGTTCGTGTGGTGTGTATAATTCTTGGGTGTGGTTCTACAATACACAAATGAAACTAGTTAGTAATGGAAAGTACAAATTGTGCAATTAATGCTAACGCTCAAAGGAAAAATGCTGAGTCACAACAGCTCTTTAATGGCGATCGTACTTGTCACAATTAGCACAATATTTCACATAATACGTAATCATACTCTAGTATGAGACGAAATATAACTTAACAGCAATATATCAACGAAAACAATATGATGAACGGTTAAATAACACTCACGGTCTTCAATGACGCACATTCAAATCCTCACGAAGCAAACTTCGGTGAGAGATTATTAACAGGAACGCACCATCAGCCGTCGATCAAGATCACAAATATTCTCCCTACAGTTCACAACGTGAAATCGCTGCAGGACGACATCTTATTTCGGATTAATTCACGACTTTCATATGCAAGAGAGCGGGACCTCATGATTCTCTCCGTCACTACTGAACTTCAGCCATTTCACTTCCGATGCTCGCATGATCTCTGAATAAACCACGCTTACTCAACAAAATAAATGACCAATCTGAATGCGGTACAGCCCTTTTAATATAAAGAACATGAACAGAACATGGGCTTTTTTACATTAACTATGGTAGGCTATTTGTAGTAAAAGTGTTGTTATACAAATGGTGAAAACGGAAAACAACATGGCACATTTACGCAGAGCTTAATTTGTAAATTTCGAGGTCCCAATGTTGTGCTGAATTCTGACCTCTGCCAGATTATTACCCCCCTAGTATTGGTAGGTTTAGGGTTAGGTGTGGGGGAGGGGTTAGGATTAGGCAATCAGATAGCGATTTCAACGAGAGATGTAATAATTTGGCAGGGGGTCGAAAATGGGCACAACACCGGAACAAAGCGGGGTGACGGATCCGGCATCAGAGGATGGAGAGGTAAGGATCATTCGCGCAATCACTTGGTTGACCCACTTAAGTGATTACCAGCTTGCATCAGTTGCTTTTATAGTGTGCACATATAATCTAAAAATCACGGTTATATTATTGCAACATTTTTTTAGTGTTTGGGTAGATTTTGTGTAACCCAGCTCCTATAGGAGAGTCGCAACAACCCAGCGTTTGCATTTGCAATGAGTGCAAGCACATATTTTGCATTCTTTTCGGGTGAGAGCAGTTCTCAGTGCCGCTGACTTATTTCTGTGGTCAAATATAGGTTTGTTTCATTTAATCTATAAAACAGTAAACCATTTTATTTTATGCAAAGCAAACCAAGTCACCTAAATGAGCCGCATCGGTCTTTTTGCGACTATGAAATGTTTTATTTTTACTTATAAAATGCTTGTTAAACGAGTTTAAATGTAAGAAATGTTGTATACATGTTCAAACGGTAAAATATGTTGTATTAAGAACTGTATTTGTATTTGACGAAAATAAAGGCATTTAGGCAAGAAAGAAAGAAAGAATTAAAAAAGTCAAAATAAATAAACTAAAACAAAACGAAACCAACAGCAACTAAATAAAATAATAATCAAAAATAAATAATCGTTTTTCTAATCAATCTCAGCATGCTTTAATTTTGTGTCGTAGTTTGCCTCAATAAGCTTAAATTAAAATATATTTGGTCTGCGCTCTGGAAGTGTTGTTAATTCTGTTAAACTAATTACTAAAACTAAAATTAACCAAATTATAAAAAAATAAAAACGAAACTGAAATTTATAGCAAACATTGAAAGCAATATTAAAATAAAAAAATATTTAAAAATGCAAAACTATAATAACCCTGACACGTACGTCTTTCATTGGAGGAAGGAGCTCCGCCAAATGAGATGATCGGAATTCGGAGATTTCGGCACAACACCGGATCCGGACCGGGTTTGTTCAGATTAAGCCCTGACTAGGAATAGCTGTGCACACCAGCTGTTTTGCGCTGCTCACCATCAATTCTCCCAAATCTTCCCATGGCCACTTCAGGCTTGTACACTTAATTTGCGTTTGCAGCTATACTAGTGGTTATTTATTTATTTATTATTATTATTATTATTTTATTTTTTACTGCAGTAGGGGGGGAAAAAAATCAGCAAACATGCCAGTGTCTGCTTTTATTTTAATGCAGTTGTATCAATAAACAAATTCTCCAGTCTTTCACATGCCTATTTAAAATCATATTTAATTGTGAGAGTGAAGTGGGGGCGGCACGGCAGGGTTTTGCCTAGAGCGGCAGTTGAGCTTGCGCCGGCCCTGATCACATAGTTTTACTCATCCCGGCAGCTTTCAAGTTTATAATGAGGGAAATATTCCATATAGCAAGTAGTGCCGATCCTAGACTTCTGGGGGCCCTACGCAAAACTGTGTCGCCGGGGGGGGGGGTTGTTGAGGAATGGATGAAACGCATTTGTCCGTGTTTCACTCCGTCTCGAATCGCGCTCGCAGAGGGCGCTCGAGAAACAGCATCTCTTCATGGTACACTTTCAACACGTTTTTTTTTTTTTTTAAACAAGAGACTGTAGACATTCACGTTACAAGATTTTTACATAGAGAGCGTGATAGCGCACCGCGTTAAAATAATGATCATTCATGTTTTCACAACAGCTGGCCAAATTCTAAAACGAAACTAAAATTAAAACATCTTTGAGAGCAAGGGGGCCCCCTGGTGTTTCGGGGGCCCTATGCAGCCTGCGTATTCAGCATATAGGGAGGATCGGCTCTGAGTATAGGTTATATGAGTAAATAAATCCACACAAACTAGCAGATTAAATCAGTCATTTGAAAACAGTGTGAGTGATTCAGCTGGACCGCGTCTTTCTTTCAATCTCTCAAAGCGGCTTCACATCAGCGCATCTCGTCTGCAAGACAACGATCTGCTGCACGCTGTCGCTGATCCAAGACTTTCGCTCGCATTTCTGGACAGTTGACAGAATTGTCACTTGCTTAATCGGGTCATTGTTGCATCGTCACAAAAATGTATAATTTGCACGTCTTTTTAAGCCAGTCGGTACTCGCGCGCTCCAGAGGCGGTTTCAAGGCTGAGCGCTCAGTCACATCCAAAGCCGCCTAGCGAGTATCATATTGAGTTATTTTTCGTAGTTTGTTGTTGATCTTAAGTGGCCAAATACACACAGAATTACGCAAAAATGGCCGTCCTGGCGAGTATCCAGGTTTTTTCTTAAGCAGTGTTAATTTTGGCAGGCGTTTTTGATTTAGTCTTGTCTTTATCTTGAGACGAAAATGCTTAATAGTCTTAGTCACATTTTAGTCATTTGAGTCTTTCATAGTTTTAGTTGACGAAAAGTCATTGCATTTTTGTCAACTTTTAGTCATTACTTTTAGTCAAACTGCAGTTACCAACATTTATTTTGGTAGCAATTTTATATGTAGGCTTCAAACAAAAATAGTCATCAATTCTTCTCTCTTTAGACCAAATCAATTCAGTTTATGAGTAATTTATGAGGATTGAGTTTGGAAAAACTGGAATAAATTCATTTTTTGGAAGAGATACAAATTAAACTGAATTAAAAATTATTTTTTTCAGATACAGAAGGTTTACTTAAGTATACATTTATTTAACATATTTTGTTGGTTAACCTTAATGACACAGATAGGTATTTAATTAGGAATGCTATCCCTTTAAGACGGAAGGCATGCATGTAATACTGACACGCATTCAGTTTTCACCCACCTGTTATACGCTCATTTAAGCCATAACCGACCTTATTTACGTGAGATACTCTACACGATAGACATTTGGACTGCTGTGTGTGTATTTGAGCACTGAGAACTGATCGCGCGCTGTAGCCGAAGAAGTGGAGCGCGCGCGAGAGAGAGCACTAATATCAGCGCAATTCCGCCTATCCCGCCTATCCCGCCTTCACTAACTTTAAGTTAATCGACAAGGAATTGTGACTCCCGGGAAAAACGGGACGTCTGGTCACCCTGTCCCTAACCCTTCAGATGCTGAG
Source organism: Schizothorax lantsangensis (assembly GCA_027422415.1). NCBI lineage: Eukaryota > Metazoa > Chordata > Actinopteri > Cypriniformes > Cyprinidae > Schizothorax > Schizothorax lantsangensis. The sequence continues at coordinate 22,262,961 of CM049841.1, forward strand.
GCCATTGTTTCAGTTCGCTGCGGCTGCCATACTGAGACTAGATATGCAAACTGCCCCTTATCCAATTACAGGGACGCACATTTTGAAAGACGAGACAGTTAACTTAGCCTATCGGTCTTTGTCAGTCACGTGCGTTTATTATGTGTGACGTCACCGAGGCGCCATTTTGAAGGTATCGTTGCATTGAGCAGTGAACTGAATGTGTACAGAGCGTACAATAAAGACTGATTAAATCGTCATACTGGAGAAACAGAAGCAAACCAAGTAGATACGGTACCGAGATAATCTCAGCAATTTTTTTAGGAACCATAATTTGTCATTGATTAGCTAACAATTAACACTGATCCATACTACCTGACGCAAAAAGGTGAGTGCCGCCGGCATCGCTGCCTCCAACCTCGCTGGATATGATTCTTGTTTACAGTATAAAAACGTAATTATTTAATTATCTGTTCTGTTTTTGTCTACCATTGATTTGCACACAATTGTATGTAATTACATCATGTGAGTCTCTACCATTAAACCTTACCCTGTTTGTTCAAAATTTTCCGTACTTCATTTGGCTGATAACAAGTACTGATAACTGATAACAAGGAGACAATCAAAAACACATTTATGAAAATGGCATTATAAATACTTTATTATTAATGCAACACTGTGTTAAAAATCAGTTTCAAAATGCATAACAGAAGATGTGACAAGCATGATGAATCATAAGCACACTGTTTTCTTAAGTGGACAAAGTGTAAGTACTACAAAGAAAGCTGAATAAATGAATAATAAGAAGAAGAAGATGACGATGATTTGATGCTTCTGGCAAACATTTCTGATGACCCTTTCTGCATGGATTCTTAGAAGTGCTAGATGATCTGTCAAATACTAAATAGTGCTTGTAGGTAGAAGACATTTTAACAAACACTTTCACACTGAATGGTTTCTCTGTGGAAATCTCAAAACAATCTATCATTGCTTTTCTGTGTCCAAAGGAGTTGAGAACCCATGTAATAAAGGTTCCCAAGTTTGGCATACCTGTATAATGCTTTACTTTAAGATCACTGAAAAACTATCAGACATCCTGAGTTTACACCACAGCAGTCAGTTTTCTTCTGCGCACACACAAGTTACATTCAGTTAGTGACACTTAGTGGTGTCGTGTGAAGCCAACCGTCTCCTCCAGCCTTCAGTGTGTAGCTGAACATCTCCTCCAGCCTTCAGTGTGTAGCTGGCCATCTCCTCCAGCCTTCGGTGTGTAGCTGACCATCTCCTCCAGCCTTCAGTGTGTAGCTGACCATCTCCTCCATCCTTCAGTGTGTAGCTGACCATCTCCTCCAGCCTTCAGTGTGTAGCTGAACATCTCCTCCAGCCTTCAGTGTGTAGCTGGCCATCTCCTCCAGCCTTCGGTGTGTAGCTGACCATCTCCTCCAGCCTTCAGTGTGTAGCTGACCATCTCCTCCAGCCTTCAGTGTGTAGCTGACCATCTCCTCCAGCCTTCAGTGTGTAGCCGGCCATCTCCTCCAGCCTGGTGGGTCATAGTCTCAGCTGGCTGCAATGTGTTTTTTTCTTAACTGCTCCCACTTACTGTTTAGTCACACCTAGCCTAAGTATATGAAATGAAAATGTACAAACATGTAGTCAGTACTTTTTAAAATTGTAAGAAATAAAAATTAGAAACATTAGAAATGTATTTTAGTGAAGTATTTAGTTTAGGTTAAATTACACTTGAGTTAAGTACAAACCCCAAAAACAATATTTAATTTCAGTAACATTAGTGAAATAAAATAACTCTTTACACCTATGAATAAAACGATTGCAAGACATTTCATGGTACATGACCCGTTTCTGCTCACCCGCTCCCTGGTTATTGGTTTAATAACATTGATAACCCTGAATAACATGTGAATATAATGTTGGCTACTTCAGAAAACAGAAAATAAGCACATCTAAAAAATCTCTTACTTACCTTTATGAAAATGTCGAGGGTAAAGGAACATAAACAGAGATATGTTGGCAAATATGATGATTTTGCATATCACTGCTGCAACCCAGGCCACCTCCGCGGCGACGCCTCTTGTTGTTTTGTCTTTTTTTCAAGTGTGAAACCTAAAATATCTTTCTTCGTGGTGAGTTTTTGACCTTTTCTATCATGTAATTCACTATTGCAGACTTTAACACCACAAGAACGTACCATTTTAAAGCAAATGAAAATGACAATTCTCCAACTACAGAACACCTCGGCTTTGATACCTTACAAATGGCGGCGATACCCAAAATGCACTTCGATTCTCGTGAGTGTGACGTCACCTGACAAAGACCGATTGGATGTATTTTGTGTATTTTTATGTCCGGTAGTCCTCAAATAACATTTTAGTCCCGTCTCGTCTTGTTAACGAAGACGCGGCATAAATTTCATCATAGTTTTTATCATCAGATATTAATTTTAGCTTGTCAACGTCTCGTCTTAGTCACAGAAAAAAGGTTTATTGATGAATATTTTTCGTCTTCGTCGACGAAATTAACACTGTTCTTAAGTAAATGTGAACAGATGAGAAAGAAAATGCAAGTGTATAGGCTACTGGATCCGTGCATTATGTCTTGTGAGAGCAGAGCAGTTCACATGTCGTGTCTTTTGCGCGCTCAGGTTCTTTATTTCAAATGTAGATGTGCAGCAAGCGCTGTCATTATAGAGGATTTTTCATATATGCACACTATAGGTCAGCACAAATGTCTTTCATTGGCGCGTGAGGAGGGGGATCCGACAAAATGAGGTGCCGGATCGGATGGCACAAATTAAGCCCTGCTTTTACTATAGTAAAACCATGGTTAATTTTCGTAAGGGTATCAGTCAAATTCATTTAAAACTGTACATTCACAGGTATGAAATATGATCAGTAAAAGAAAAGTACTGTTCATGATAAGACAAGCGCTGATGCGGCAGGTTAGTGGGGAAATAAAAATTTTATTATTCAGAATGCACATTTGGAAGGGAAATATATTTAGCCTATAGGAATATTTCAGCAGGTTGAAGATAATTCATGTTAACGCAGAGAATATGATTAATTGTTTGTTTTTTTAAGAAATGACAGCCCTAAAATGTAGTAATAATCTGCGTTCTCATGAGAAACTGTCTAGGTGCGCTGAACACCAACCGGAAACTCCGAGCCTTAATAAGTAGAACGCGGAAGTAGTTGTGCAAGTAGTCCATTGATCCTATTAAAACGCATACACGCGCACGCACACGCGCACACACACACACACACACACACACACACAGGCTAGGCAGGCTGGCTGCATCCGCTGCATAGGTCATAGTAGGCTGCATAGTCTTACGTAGAATTTTAGAATATTAATTTTAAATTTTGACCAGTTAGTTTAAATTGTTGTAATATGCTTTTGACTCGCAAATGTAATGCTCAGTTAACTGAAATAAACCAAGCTTGATGACGTATGCAGCCTACAAATGTGACCTACGGAGGATGCAGCCTTCCGTTTGAGAAACGGCCACACACACACACACACATTATCCCATATAATCCCACCGGTCACAATAATGACTGTAAAAAAGTTTTTAATTTGTAAAGCTCTAAAAAACTCACTGACTGATGTTTTAGTGCACTTCCTGCAAATATGGAAAAAATAAAGGGTCTCAATTAAATATGTGCAGTTTCACATGGTTAGTGCAGATTGTCACAAGACCAGAGCAGTTTATTTCCTGTTTGCACCTTGAGAAGATGTTGGTGGCATCAAAGCTCCAAAATGAAAGGCTAGTTAATTATGTTAACATAAAGATATGACAAAGATTTTTGGTACACAATATCTTTAGGGTGTCTAGTGTTCATATATGAATTCACATATATTCAGCTTTGTTGAGTGTGGTCATAGAATGAGTAAACATCTTGATGGTCACAGTAACCGGTGGGATAACAGTGAACTTAGGTATACAATATAAATCCAATTGCAGTTGTTAGTGAAAATTGCACTAAAATGTTGCAATGACAAAATATTGCACTAAATTAAAAATTCAAATGTAAGAAATGTTACAAAATTGATGTTGTGATACTGGTAGCACTAATATATATATAAAAAATATGATATATGTTACAAAAAAGTAACAATTTTGAAACATGTTGATGATTGTATTTTTTGTCTTTTATCTCAGTATTCCTATCAATGTTGTATAAGTTTTTTTTTATGCATAATAGTAACCTTAGAATGTGATCAAACAGTTTAAAATAGCTGGGCTAAGATATATAATATTTTTTATGACTGCAGAAATATGTTAATTCAGTACACACATTATCCCACCGGTCACAAGATATATAATAATTAGTCACAATTGTGACCGACCATAAAACACAATTTTTCACAAACGTTTCCCAAAAAAAATAATTATTGATTATTTCAAAGGGTTACTAATGACACAGCATTAGGATATTTTCATGTCTGGGAAAACTTTGGGATTAAATGGGTTAAAGTCGTAACAAACCATCTCAGTTTAATTTCATCGATTTGATTTACTGACAATAAAATGCGGCGTTACTATAATTTATTATAATATTATTATCATTTTATTTTTCAGTTCATCTGAATGGATGCGCAGTGTAGCTGTATTTGACGTACCGTAAACTGTAGTGTGAAGCGCACGGCTCGCCATAGCTTTGTCTCTCTCACACACGCGCGCGCGCGCAAAGAAAGATACAGAGCGAGAGAGTCTTTCATAACATGCAGAATTGACGCGCTACATGTAAACGATATTCTTTGTTGTATTTTCCTGTCAAAATAACGGAGTTCCTTTGGAATTCTTCAGCTTTTAAGAACTGCCGAGTTCTTCGGTAGTGGGCGGAGCTAATGCGCAAACGACAATCTCATTGGCCGGCGCTCACCTATTATCATCCCTGTTTTGATTTCAGCAAATCAATTCGAGCGAACCCATACAACGTGATTAATATTCATGAACCCAGCAGCTCCTTTATCCTTAGTGCGTTTTATATTGTTATTAGTGGTATAATTCGTAGTAGTTTTGTTATCTTATCAATTTTTTCCCCCTTTTTTTATAGAAACACTAAATGACAAACAATATCTTAAGCACCACCACCAGTCCTAAGTTCAGTCAACATGACAAATATGAATTCATACTTGGTTATTCTAATTACTAAAGTTCTATCATCATATAATGCTAAATTATCATAATATCATATTATAATGCTTGACTAACTAATGCTAAGTGTCAGTAGATAAATAGTGTCGATTAATGTACAATGTTTTATAATAACAATTTATTCTATTTAGTGTCCATTTCATTCATTTAACATTTAATATTGGGGCATCCAAGTTATTTGACATTTGATTTTTTTTTTAAAAAGTAATACAATAGTTACTTTCCCTGGTAATTAGTTACTTTTATAATGATGTAACTCAGTTACTAACTCAGTTACTATTTGTGAGAAGTAACTAGTAACTATAACTAATTACTTTTTTAAAGTAACGTGCCCAACACTGCTAATAACAGTAACAACAAAAAAACTCCAGTGCATATAAGAGAATGCTAATGTCATATGTGACGTTTTACCCCACAAGCATGTCCATTGTTTTAAATAGTAACTGAGTTTTTAGTCTGTCTTAGCAGTTTTTATGCTTGTGAATGGTTAGGCTTATGCTAAAACATTGATCCTAGGATCTATATTTGAAGAGCTGTTAATTTGGCCTAAAAGCCAGTTCGACTTCTCTTGCTTTAAGATCGAGTTTGTTTGGTTAAGTATGCATTGATAAAGGTTAGGTTCTTCAGGTTTGGAGTCAGACAGAGATACTTGGTATTGTTGCTGTGCACTGATTTTATGGAATCACATGCTTTCATTGCCTCCTTTTTTCAAGACTTTCATAACAAGGCCTCTTGTTTTATCTGTCCTCTCTAAAAAGCCATTTTGTGGAAGTGTGGCACAACAATGAAGACGTCTTTTTTTCCTACAAATTTATTGTGTAGATTTCTGGATCTGGCCCCCCTCTGACACACAACTACCCATCTAACCCTTTGCCCTCTCTCTCACACACTAGCACCCTCATCCTCCCTTTCACCCAGCCCTTTTTTTAAAGACACACACAATGCTTTTAACATAATTCAGCCCATTGTTTGTATCCGAACCAGACCCCCATCCCCCCAGTCAAATAAACAAAGAAGCGAGAGCTGCTGTAGTCCCTAAGCGAGCCAGGTGTTTTCCACTGCCAGCCTGCTCCCTAATGACTAAGGCCTCGTGCTGCAGCTGCCTGCTAAGGCCTCTTTTGTGTGGCTCCATTGTTGACCGCGCACCCCTCGTTTATTCATGAACCGCGTGGGGGAAGACCTTTTGGACAGCCACTAGCTTATCCCCACACTCCCTTAGAATATCAACTGTGTGTGTGCATCAGAGAAAGCGAGTGAGAGTGTGTGTCAGTATTTACACTCAATTGTGAGCACTTTGCTCTCTCATTGGTCCACGCACAGCGACTGGCCTATCGGGGAATGATAGACATTGTAGCTCCATCTGCTCAAGCTCTCATTGTCTTCTGACGGAACACAATCTACGGCACAGAGTGTCACTTCTTCAAACTTTTTGGGTTTTGGGGCCCTTCATCTGCTTGACTGGATTTGTGCATCCCTATTTGGTTTCTGCTTCTTGGTTTTGAGTTGGAGTGCAACAAGGAAAAAATATATTTTGTGCATGGCAGTTAGCCAGTGCTGAACTGAGAAGAGGTATTTTAATTAACCGCAAGAACTTTTGGGTTGGATATTCCTGGACTTATGGTAAGTCTTTTTTTTTATATATATATATATCCTTTTTAGTGCATGTGTCTATGTAACATATCTTTTATTTTTCTTATGTAACATTTATTGAATGCACATACTTCCTCCATGTTGAATGAATATTTTATTTCATGTTTTTTGCTCACTAGTTGTTAGTAGTAACTGTTACTTAAAGTCACTTGCCTTTGCTTGGTTTGTGGGATACGGAGGCTCATGTAAAAACAGGTGTCAGAATATCTTAAGGACATAGAGATTCTGCTGCATATTTGTGCTGATTTCCACTTTATTTGAAAAGGAAAATTAGAAGGACATCAATGCAGAGATCTTTTAGAGAATGGAGTTTTGGCTTGCTTTGCCACTCTTTAGAGTTTTGCAAAGGAACTGGAGGCCCTCTCCTTTTACCGTCCCTTTTTTAATAACTGGATTGGTAGATGTATGATGTGCTTCAGATTATTTGGGGCTGAAGGATAGCGGAAGCCATTACAGAAAGTGTTTTTATGTGAATTTGAAGTGGTCATCAAGAATCCCAGAAGGAGTGTGTTTGCAATTCAGAATTAAGACAAGCTTTCCATTTGTGTCACGTGACCCCAGACAGTTAAGAAAATGCAGCGGCTGACTCTTTTGGGTGCTGGAAAAGGAGAATACCCGTTTTTGTTCCCCAGTGGCCTCAGTAGACATCTGTTGCCCTGCTGGCAGGCCCCCCCCCAGTCCTCACTTGGCGACAGCCCTCTCTTTTGTCTGCACAGGGCTGAGTAGACGGCTTAGACAACGTTCCTCACAACCTCAATAACTTCCGAGGCCCTCCAACACACACACACACACACACGCACACACAGTCTTTTAGGAACCCTACTCATTCTCTTAAACAGCATACACACTCTCTCACACACATGCATACACATTCCGTTAAATCAAACAGCATGTGTAACCTAGTCATTACTCATTAATGACAAATGGTCCAGGCCTGGCTTGCTCACTGGCAAGATTTGAAAAATGCCAACAAATCAAAAGTGATGCTACTGGCAAACTCATGTAGGCAGGCATTGGTCAGTTTTGATTTTCAAAAACATTAATCCATCAGATGCTCATTGTCATGAGGGAATAATGTTTTATATTTTTCTCCCCTGTCCCTCCCCCATTCCCACCCTCTGAGAGGGAGTGATGCACAGATTGGTCTGGTGAACTCTTTTTTTTTTCGTAGACAAATCAGACACATGGGGCACCTTTGTACAGCAGCTGCAGCCTTGCAACAATTGGATACTTGACAGTTTCAGTAGCTTTTCATCTGTGGAGCACAAAAGAGGATATTTTAAAGAATGTTTCAGCTGACCATACAGTGAAAGTCAGCAGGGTCCAGAACTTTGAAGCTCCAAAAAGAAGGTGAAAGTTAAATTGGATTTTTTTTTCCGAAGTAAAACAAAGAAAGGTGAGCTTTGAAATTATTATTCTGACTCTGGATGACGGGTGAGGCCACAATGTTGGGGGGCTATACTTGCTGACTGAGAAAGTGGTCTGAATCTGTCAGGGCCTCCAATTTCTGTTTGGACCATTCCTTTGATGTTACTTGGTTTTTCCCTATACAGTTGGGGAGTTTATGGCCCTAGGTGGCATGATGCAACTTTTGGTCTCATCAGACTTTACTTAAGGAAGTAAATGACAGAATTTATTTATTTATTTATTTTTAATTTTAGGGTTAGAGTTCTAGACACTTTCAGTAGCTAAAATCACAATGCATATGCCAAAACATGCGATAAACAAACATGCTAAGGCAAACTGTAGAACTTTGTGTATGATGGGTGTTCTGCCGAAAATGTGGAGTTTCTAAGAATGCAGTGTCTGTTGGGGCTAGTTATCACCTAGCCTGCTTGCATTTTAACATCCTAAAACAAGTCATACTGAAGTCTTGTTGAAATGCAACAGGACCCTTTTAACAATTGCAAAAGCATCTATAATTTAAGAAGTGCATATTTAGACTTAGTCTTTTAGCAGATGCTTTTATCCAAAGGAACATTTTGAGCAATTTCTCAAGAGAGCCAACAATATAGTGTAAAACGGCAAGCCTATAGTAGCTAGATTAGTACGCAAGATAGAGTAAAAATGGAACTTCAGAATGAACATTGTTCTGTCTATACCATCTGAAAATTCTTTAGTGCTAAGATTATATTGTGTGCAAAATGCTTTATTCTGGCATATTTATCTTGTTTTATCTTGTATTTTTAACCATTATCAGTGTTCGTATGTTTCTTTTTTCACCATTATTTATATAGCACTTTTTACAATGCAGATTGTGTCAAAGCAGCTTTACAGTATTAAACAGGGAAATAGTGTGCCGTTTTCCCCTGGCCAGACGAAACCAGCAGTTCAATTCTAGGCTGCAACAAAGTCAGAGATAGTGCAGAGGACTCATCTGGTTCCCATGGCCTTGTCCTGATGGCTGTCTAGGTGAATCTAGTTGACATGGTCTCCGCTGACATTCAGGGCTGTAAGATTGAGTTTTCTTCTCACATCAAGTTCCATGCTGCCCGCATATTAAATATATTAAAGTGGTAGTTCATCTGTCTTTTAAAAATTGTCATTGTTTACTCACCATCATGTTGTTCCAAACCTGTATGATTTTGTTTCTCCTGTGAAACATAAAATTATATATTTTGTAGTGCAGTCAAAATTAGCGCGTTAACGCAGGGGCGGGGCTAGGGTTGGCCACCCCACTCATAGCTGCTACTTCTGTCTTTTTTTTCTTGACAAGGAGTGCATTTATTCAGTCGCAGAATGTCTTTACGACCACATCAAACTGGAGACGTTTCAGACGCGCGTCACGCGCTTCCACTTCACTTCAGCGCCAGGCGCGAGACAAACGAGCGCGGAAACGGTACTGTGCTCGTAGCGCGTGCTCTTGCACGCACAAATGCGCCAAGGCTCGCTGTAGCCTTTATCATTTCATATCAAAGCGCGAAATAAACTACAGCATGCAATGTCGTGGTCAGTTAAGACATGAAATTACCATAAAGGCGACTAAAGCTGCCTTAAAACTATGCATGCATGTAATATGTTATATATGAGTCACATTTGAAAACATGTCTCTGAAATGGTTTTCAAAACTGTCCTGGAGCAGCCCAGTACTGTCTCCCTCATCTAACACACCCGATTCAAATCGTCAGTTCATTAGTAGAGACTGAAATGGGTCCGAACCACTGTTGCCAACCGCAGCTTCAAAAGCAAGCCCAAAACAAGCCCAATATTTTTTTTGATGATTTATTATCATCAATATTATTTATTACCAATTATAACCAATAAATGAGCCTGCAACATTAAACTGAAACCACTCTTTTATCTGAAAATCAAAAACAGAAGCTATTTTACAAACATCAACAAACAGCAACAAAACTCATCTCCAATCACATGTGAGCAGAATAAGATTGGAGAGATGGAAAAGGAGAAAAACACAAGAGCTTCAAAGGGGAGCTCTAACATAGCCACATATTTATAATCTAAAATATATAGGGGTCATTCTATGGAAATGACCATTTTTCTGTCCCTAGACTTTACAGAAATATTACACTTGAAAAACACTTGGTTACAATTTTTTATATTTTAAAATGAAACAATGTGTTATTTGAACAATTACACCTTCTTGAGCCATCAATGTGGCAATATTTGTTCTTAATTATAAAGAATTCCAAGCACCACAAAACTCAGTAGCCCCTCCTGCAGAACAAAGATCCAGGGGGCGGGGTTGGATCCACATCTAGGGGGTGGAGATTGGTAGGTTTAGGGGTGGAGATGGGTAGGTTTAGGGGTGGGGATGGGTGGGTTTAGGGATCAGGGGGTGGAGACGGGTAGGTTTAGGTATATGTAAGGTGGGAGGAGTTGGATCTAGATCCAACCACGCCCCCTGGATCTTGTGTTCTGCAGTGAGGACCATCTCCGGCCCTACAGGCATGTACAGAGGGAATGTGCTTTTTGAGGTCAAAAATAGCTTTTTCTACCATTTAAAATAAAATAATGTATACATAACTATCAAATAAATTACATAAAAAAACAAAATGCCAAATAAATATTATAGACAAATATATAAAAAATATTATATTAAATTATAATATATATTATATTAAAAAAATAAAATATATTATATAATATTATAAAAAAAAAAGATTATAAAAAAGATAAAAAAATCATTAAGCTGTCATTTATGTGTATTCATGAAGTCAAAAGGTAATCTAATAATGTGGTCTAAGTTTAAATGTAAAAAAAAGAAATACATTTTAAGACATCTTGCCATACCAGGCTATTCAAACCAAATGTATTTAGGCTACTCTTGGTATTAGGATATGACTACTTGTTTTTTTATTACAGCCCGTGATAATTAATACATTACAAAAACATTGTAAAAAAAATTAGGCTAAAAGAAAGTCATCCCACTCCTCTACCTCTACTTCTGTCACCGCTTGGATTACAGCGTCACGCGCCTTCTTTTTGAATGTGATTTTTCTCCAATGAGTGGGCGGAACATTTGGCAAATTACCCTATGGCACTTATATCATTGCACTGGTTGGCTATTAACTGCAAGCAGACAGTGTGTCAATCAATGCATTGGAGAATACGGCGAACATAAAGAAACGAAGTTGCTTGTCAGATTTCCCTAACAAGCAACCATATTTTTATAAGCCCAAAAAACCGCAACCCACGACCAGGGATTTTTTTCACGCAACTTTACAAAAAAAGAAGCCCAAAGTCGCATATAATAGGCGGACTTGGCAACTGTGGACCGAACTGAAATGGGTCAGAAAAGGTAAAGATAGTTTAGGCTAAACGATGCGTGTCAGATCCCCGTCATGTTCAGCAGCAACAGCTCTTAAATAAATAGCCGCCAAAACAACCTAATAACCAGCTGCTGTGATGTCTGTTAATCAAAGAAAAAAAAAGAAAAAAAATAGAGGAAATCAATAACTTTTATAGCTTCAAGTATTCATCTGTGTTTAGTTTAGAATTTAGTGTTTGATAACTTTATTAAATTTCTTTATATTTCTGCTGAGGGGCACAGGTAGCTAAATATGACATTTATTATAATGAGTTTATGTGTCACTTAAATTAGAAGTTATTGTTGAAGTCTAATAAATGTTAAAATTGATAGCTCTTAATTATAATGTAATGTTGAATGGCTATAGTCAATGATTGAATATTAGGGGATTTTTTTTTATAGGGAAATCAGTAGGTTATTAATTGGTATCAGATATACTGGCCTTCAGTCATAAAAAAGATGACATTGAACAGATTAAAATACTGTCTCTATGTTGTTTGTACATTAATTTGAAGATTGAATGTGAAATTATTGCAATATACAAGCATATTTAAAAACTTTAATGTTAGGTGGGATTAATCGCGATTAATTTCAGAAAAAAATGTGCGATTAATTAGTTAATTTTTTTAATCGATTGACAGCACTAATATTTTGATAAATGTCTTTTTGTCCATACAAAAAAAGTATAGAAAAAAAGTTATTAAAAAAAAATATATATATAGAATGGCGGGAGGGTAGAGGAAAGTAAAAGGGAATTGGGGAGCCAACAGCAACAATACCACAACTCCTACAGAGATGAGCAAATATTAAAATGTGAGTAGAGACAAAGCCAAAAGTGCTGGGGACAACCTTGCCGTTTCATTCATGGGACTAAAGTGTGAACAGTTGGAGAGTGAAGACAATAGAACTTTCTGTCTCTCTCATTTCTCTCACTACTGATGTCATGTCCTTAGTGGAGCTTTTAACCCCATCTGCTTCAAGCATGCTTTAGCAGTTCAGCAACTTTGGCCGCATTTTTACACTGCATGGTTCAAGTGACCCAATTCCTTTTTTTCCTCCCATGTGGCACAGATCGGATATGGCCCACGACCATGTAAGCAGGAAAAAAACGCATGGATTCCGATATTCTCTGATCGGTTTCAGGCCTCATTCATTTGTGGAAATAAATCAGATATGAATCGGATACGTGCATTTGCGCCTGCCGTGTAAGCGGTCTGATCGGATATTCCCCTGTAAATGTGACTCCTAGGTCATTGAAAAGTTAGTTTTTTTTAAACATTTCCCGGTACAGACATACCTGTAACAAATGAAACCTCTCTAGTTGAGTAGCAGAGTATTAAATTCGTTTGTTTGTGTTAAATAAAAGGCGATATGACGCTGAATGTAGAGCTGTCGCGATTCGTCGATTTTAGTCGACTAGTCGATTTTGAAAAATCATCGACTTCATTTTGCTCGCGTCGACTAACCGGCAAAATACCGGAAGTGCCGCATTTCACGACAAGAATCCATAAAACACATTATTAGACTATTTTCCAAGGCTGCATGATATTAAATCCATTTAAAAATCGTAATTAAGCATAATTGTGAATTCACAAACGCTATGATTTAATTAAATAATTATATGCGATGCAGTTCTAACACAGTATATGCTCTTTAATTATGTACATGCGTGTAGGTTAAGCATGTGCGTCTCACAGCGGCTCCGTTCACCGTAGTTCCACAGAAACTTATCATTTACATGTGGAGCGTCTCAAACTCCATCTCTGCATGTTGTTGTGAGTTTGGGTTTATTATAACGTTCATCTGAGAACGCAACATGCGCCATTTCATCAGATTTGTAAGGTAAATCATTTATAAATCTGTGCAAACACATGAGAATACATCGCGATTTCAAAATAAAAGCTCAAACCCTCACGCCGGTTTCACACTGCAGGCGTAAGCAGGGCGTAAGCAGCGCGTATTTTTTTCGGCGCCCATGTTAACGGATGAGAGCGTTCACACAGCACGCAGGGGCGGCGCGGCAGCGCGTAGCAGGAGCAGAGCAGGAGCGGCAGTGCTGCGATCGTTTCGGCGCCGAGTCTATTTTTGCTGCAGTGCATTGTTCTTGATAAAAATTGACCCGATTAACATTAAAAATAACAAATTTGACCACAAAATCATGTAAGTGATGCGTTTCGTGTTTCACAATCACCATATGGAAAAAAAATGCACGAAAACACCACTTCCACGAGTTTTTGCCCAAACTTCAAAGGTCTGTTAAATAATAAAACTAGAGGCATTTGTTAGTTTTAATATTACTTTTTCAATTCAATTGAAAAAGTTCAATTCAATTCAATTGAAAATTATTCAATCCAATTACACTTTATTGTTGGAATTCGTTCTAAAATATGTCTTGGATCTCAGGACAGCGTGTCTCACATCAATTCACATCAATAATTACTAAACAAACAATACAATAGATGCACCTTAATACAGAAAAACTACAGTATAATAAACATACGGCTACAGTGCATTAGAATAGTGAGTTCTTTCTATTTTCCAGAGCCCAGAGGCCTATTTGAACCCCCAATTCTGATTTATTAATTTTACAGACTGATACACAAAAGATTTACGTAACATAGCCAATTCAATCTAGCATATGCAAGTCTTCTGTTAGATGGCAAAAATTAATATTCCTCATACAAAATGTGAGAAGGGTCAGACAAAATCTTTCCTGACAGGGTCGGCAATTTTTTCGTAAACACATCTTGAAAACTTGGCTCAAGTTTATCGTGTAAACTACCTATATATATATATATATATATATATATATATATGTTATTTACATATGTGTGTGGGACAGAGGGCAGGGGGACACGGTCGCATCAGAGTATGCTGGCCATATCATACACCAAAGCACATGGCACACAGACACAGTGTTCGGAGGAGAACGCTGGAAAATATGACAGAAATGATGATACTCATCTGTATTGTACTAGCCTACAAGCCGCGGTTCAGCTGCGCGCGACAAACGCTGCCAGTATGAAAGCACAATGGGCGCGCGCTGCTCACGCTCTGCATACGCAACGCTTCTGCGCTGCTCACGCTTGCAGTGTGAAACGGGCGTTCACTCTGAGTTTACAGGTTTTGATGTCCACATATTCATTTAATTACAATGGCTATAGCATTTCTGTCCTAAAGAAATGGCCAAATATTAAAGATTAAGTGGACATTTGAATTAAATGGTGCTTGGTCAATATTAAACAAGGATTAGATCGTGCAGTAATGTGAAAATATAATAATCAGGCTGTCGTCGCCCCCTGCAGGCCTTTGTTGTTATGCGTTATCTACATTAGCTCTATTGTTTATAATACATTGTGTTTTAACAGTTTTGTTCAATAAAACCATATGATTTCTTGCTTTTGATACTTTATTTGAACTAATTATCATCATTTATTATCAATCAATGCATCATTGCTATTATACATGTATTTTAAGTCATTTTAAAAGCTATTTTTCACTTACATCTATTTTTATTACCCAATATATATATATATATATATATATATATATATATATAGGGCCCTATGAAATCCGTTTTATTTCCAAATTCATTTTTTTCCATTTTCATTTTTCTATACTCTGTTTTAATGGTTAAATTAAATTTTATTAATCAAAAAGCCTGTGTAATTAATTGAGTTTTACAGTTTTATCTGTACCAAATTCTGTTTTCCATTATTTTCTGGATTCCATTTTAATGGTTCCATTAAATTTTAATAATCAAAAGCATCTCCAAATAATTGATTTAATTTTTTTAAAAAAAGTGTTTTTTTTTCTTTCTTTTTTCTTTCAAAAATACTGCACATTTAAATTTTTCTCCTAAATAAATTCTGGTAAATAACATTTCTGGTAAATACTCCTTTATTTAAAATACTGATTATAATTGTATTATTAGACTAGAACACGTGGATATGTTGTCTTTCTTACACTATAATACTGAACTGATTTCAGTGATCTGGACTGTGAGATGAGATGGACACTTGCTTCTTGCACTCTATGTTGCACTTTACTTTTGCTTTAAAAAAGGATTTCATTGAAATTTGGATTTAATTTGGTTTAATAAAATATTTTTAAGTAAAATTGTTGGTTTTTTTTGTGGGAAATTAATCGTTTAGATTAATCGATTAATCGATAAATTAGTCGATAGATTAATCGAAATAAAAATAGTCGTTAGTGGCAGCCCTAGCTGAATGTGTTGCTTTTGAAATCACGCTGAGTGCTCGTTGCTGCTGTTGTCAGTGACGACGGCTCGCGCACAGACGAGCTCTTCAGTCCCGTTTGTTCCATTGAAACCACAAAATAAAATGCACACAAACATGTCCCTGCCTTTGATATACAATCACCGATGAATTACTAAAAAAAACACAGACGATGTTACATGCTTAACAATATCTACATTCCACTCGCAAGCTTTCAGCGGAGTTGCGTACATCACTGTCCTGAAGAATTTGTACTAGGCTAGCCCTATCTATAATTATTTTGATGCATAGATGTAACTATTGCATTAAAAACGTTTCTATATGAATTCCATGTCAATAAATTAAACTCAATGTACTATTCAAATTGATTTGTGATGTCATATGCTATTTTTGCCTTGTTTCACCAAGTGCAGCGTAAAATGCACACATCGGATACGGGTCACTTTTAAAATAAATGTAAGCACGTCGTCTAAAAAATCGGATATGGTCACAAAATCGGAATTGATCGTCAAGACTTGCAGTGTAAATGCAGCCTTGCCTTAGACACCTCTCATTGTTCCCTGGATTACTATGGAGTCTCTTAAAGTATCCCTCTCTCTTTCTCCAGGTTTACCTCCGAAAGGCAATCTGAGGGCTGAATAACAGGTGGCAGGGGTCAGCAAGACTCTCAGTCAGAACAGCATTGGATGTTTGTTGCAGATTCATGGGCCTGAAAGACCATCTGGATGATGGAACAGGCCACATCCTCGAACTGGGGCTGGATCTAGACTACCTTCATGTGAAGGCTACAGATCAGCAGACTGGCTCTGACGCCGGACTTATCATGGACAGTGGTTCATCTGACACAGGTGACGTTGTGGCCCCCTGCACTAGGAGCTGCGGTTTTTCTCCACAAGATGACTCAGAGGAAAGTGCAGGGTCAGACAGTGAGCATGCACATAGCAACAGTCATCCTCTTGTCGATACGCTTGGTGATGGGTCCATCCATGCAGTCCACCCACCACACTGTTGGTCTCCAAGTCTGGATATGGATCCACTGGTTCTGGATATGGTACACCAAGAGCCAGGCCCTGTGGATACACTCAGGGAATACCAGACAAAGATGGAGTTTGCCCTTAAACTCGGCTATGCAGAAGACTTAGTTCGGCTGGTTCTGAACAAGCTCGGGTCATACGCACTGATCAATGATGTTCTTGGGGAGCTGGTAAAACTGGGCAGTAAGCCAGAGAATGAGGGTGGGACACAGACTCTCTCCCAATCCACTTCCACATCATCATCATCCTCTGGCACATCTTCTTTCTGCAGTTTATCTGACTCACTTGACTCTCGCCGGTCAGAGTCCCCTTCTGTGGAAGATAAGGATAACCTCCGCCCAATTGTTATTGATGGCAGCAATGTGGCCATGAGGTGAGAATCCAAAAACTAAAAAGCACATACAATTGTGTGGTTTAATATAATGTTTATCCTTGATAAATCATTAAACAATCCATTTATATGACATGACTTGAAGTAGCAGGGTTTATGCCTGGGGTAATTGTAATGATCACAAATATTGCTGCAAGTGGCAATTAAGGGGCCAGGCATGACAGAAGCAAAATGAGGAGCTTAGCAAGCATGGCAGAGAGCATCAGGCCAACTACAAAAAGGAGTAATTAGATAACGTTTGTTGATTTTAGACAAAATTTTTGAAAACCCATAAATACAATCAATTGTAATATGATTTAATTCTTTATAACTTTTGATTAATGGGTGGTGCTGTCAACAAATGATGTGGTGTGATCAGTGTGGGGTAATAATAACACAGATTTGGTGCAAGTTTGCAAAACCATTGCAAAAATACACCATCAGATCCAGTTTGGCATCAACTTTGTTGTTGTGGTAAAAAAAAAAACTGTTTAGTCTAGTCTGCATGACCCAAGATATCTATTAATAACCGTCTCGTGACATTGGCTAATCAATAGCTATTAGCCTTTTTTTTTTCTTTTACATTTCATTAGGAATGAAAAAAAAAGTCCTGCTGACTCTAAACCAGGGGTGTCAAACTCAATTCCTGGAGGGCCAGAGCCCTGAAGAGTTTAGATGCAACCCTAATTAAACACACCTGATCCAACTAATCAAGTCCTTCAGGCTTAATTTAAAACGGCATAGTATGTGTTGGAGTAGGGTTGGAACAAAACTCTGCAGGGCTGCGGCCCTCCAGGAATTGAGTTTGACCCCTGCTCTAAACATTTTGAGTACCTTCAGGACCTTGTGACAATGATGCATAGTGACTTTTTAACGAAACACCAATGCGTTCATGAAACATTTTACGAAAACATTCAAAATATCTAATACCCCAAAAGGATAAATTGGGTAAAATAGACAGATGTTGATTAGTACACCCCTGCCACACTGATTTTTATTATATATATTATGTACATATTATAATATTGTAATACTGCAATATAAAAATACTACTTTGCAGGTCTGCAACAGGGCTTCAGGTCCTTCGGAGTTGGTGTCAAGGTATATGAGAATATGCCATCTGTATGATTACTTGCAGTATATGCTTGCAGTTTAGAATATACATGTTTGTTTTATTCTTCATACAACAGTACTTAGTGTGAAATACTACACTATATTATCTTATCCTTCATTTTAAATGGACAGCAACTTTTTAATGTCTGGCAACTTGACAAATAATTGTTTCAATATTAATGTGATATAAATTATAGATAAATTAACATTCAATAATCTATAAGCAAATTACAGATTTACTTTAATTCTATAAAACAACATTGACAGTGCACTATATAAACTTTTTTTTTCACTTTTTTTTCAAACTAATGTAAACTGATAGAAAAACATTAGTCTAAAACAGGGGTATGCAATGTCGGTCCTGGAGTGCTGGTGTACTGTAGAGCTCCAACCCTAATCAAACACACCTGAACAAGCTAATCAAGGCCTTCAGAATTACTAGGGCTATAGGCAGGTTTTTTTTCATGGTTGGAGCTAAACTCTGCAGGACATCGGCACTCCAGGACCGACGTTGCCAAATACTACACCGACCAATCATCCTACTTGTACAACAATAGAGAAGTTAATATTGCTGGTTACTGCATTTTTATATTCAGTAATATTCTTCAAAATGAGATACTAGTAATACATTACTGCCGTGGATATTCCTCATCATAGCAACCAAAGCGTCTCAGCTGGAAAAACGCTGTGCCACCAAAGCATTCTCAAGCGCCACCAGCTGCTCGTTTTCAGGAGAGCACCTGGCATTTTTCAGCTGGCTAAAAACGCTTTGATTGACACGTTAATTGAATATTTATTGTCAACTCAAGTCACTATTATTTGTATAGCGCTTTTAACAATGCAAATTGTTTCAAAGCAGCTTTACATCAGCTTGATATAAAGCTGGGTGGCTTTACATCAGCTTTACAGTATTTAGACGGGGAAATAGTGTGTCGAAATAGTGTCATTCTCCTCTGGCCAGACAAAATCAGCAGTTTAAATCTAGGCTGCAGCAGAGTCAGATTGTGCAAAGGACTCATCTGGTTCCTGTGGTCTTGTCCCGATGGCCGTCTAGGAGACAGGGTCTTCACTGGGGATCAGTCTCTGGGGCTCATCTAGTTGTCCTGGTCTCCGCTGGCGTTCAGGGCTGTAGAGGTCATCTCTAGGTGCTGATCCACCATCTGATCTGGATATGGACTGGATCTGGGTGGCTGCAGTGACCATCTGATCTGGATACAGTCTGGATCTGGGTGGCTACGGTGACCTCGGAATAAGAAAGAAACAGACTAATATTAGCGTAGATGCCATTCATCTAATGATGTAACAAGTACATTGGGTGTTTTGGGAAGTGTTCCCGGTTCCGGTTGACCTAATTAATGCAGCCTAACAATCCTTTAACGGATTTGAATTATAGAAATGTGATAGTGTATTATGTGTAAACCAGGTTAAAGAGATGGGTCTTTAATCTAGATTTAAACTGATAGAGTGTGTCTGATTCCCGAACAGTGTTAGGTAGATTGTTCCAGAGTTTGGGCGCTAAATAGGAAAACGATCTCCCACCTGCAGTTGTTCTAGGTTATCAAATGGCCAGAGTTTTGAGATCGCAGCGGACGTGAAGGACTATAGTGTAATAAGAGCTCACTCAAATACTGAGGTGCCAAACCATTCTGGGCCTTATAGGTAATTAGCAAGATCTTAAAATGTATACGATGTTTAATAGGGAGCCAGTGCAGTGTTGATGGGCTAATGTGGTCATACTTCCTGGTTCTAGTAAGAACTCTAGCTGCTGCATTTTGAACCAGCTGGAGTTTGTTTATTAAACAGGCAGAGCAACCACCCAATAAAGCATTACAATAATCTAGCCTCGAGGTCATGAACACATGAATTAATGTTTCTGCATTTGACATTGAGAGCATAGGTCGTAATTTAGATATATTTTTAAGATGGACAAATGCAGTTTTACAAATGCTAGAAACATGTTTTTCGAAGGATTGCTATCAAAAAGTGCGCCTAGATTCCTAACTTTCTAACGCCTATTATTAGGCATATGGCCTATTAGTCTTTTTTTGCGTTTATGCAATATATTGGAGCCAAACCTGAGAAAGTAGACCAGAATATTCCACTGCGTTCCTGGACACGCAATTAGCTGTAATTCATAGGCGGGGATTATGCTAATTGTGAATGAGTGTGCACACGCGCCCTATTTACGAATGATTGGAATTCATTAACATACGCATGTTTAACTATCAAATAGGAAGTTTACGAAGCGTTTGTGAATCCGGAGGAGCGTTTTCGGGAAGGTCCGTTTTACGTGCAAATTACTCAGAATTTACTCCTATATTTACGAATGTTTCATGAATGAGGCCCATTGAGTTGAAATGGCTGATGGTTTTGCTGTTAGCCATCTGAGCATCAGAAATTCATGAAACTAAGCATGTTTTCTCAGGATGAATTGTTCTCCATATGTACAATGTTTTGAGAAATTTTGACTTCTTGTGTGCACATAGGCATATTAGTCATAATGGGCCACAACCAACAAATACGTCAGATCGTATCTGCTAAAAAAATAAAAAAATCAATAGATCAAAATTCTTTGAGAAGATTCTTTTTTTTGTATTTTTTATTATTATTATTATTATATATATATTTTTTTTTAAATTATTTATTTATTTATTTTATTTTTATTTATTTATTTTGTCAAGGGCACATCCATTTAAATGGGTAAATGTATAAGTTAAATGTCAGCTGGTGGCACTATGACCATGACACACCTTGTGATCAGCCCCTATGAATACAACACAATTTGTTTGATCTTAACCATACTATGCACAGAGAAGATATGAGACTCTTCCTGTTTCCATTTATTGACAGTACTTTAATCCCTCACCATGGAAACACCATTGAAGGTGTGTTCAAAATTCTGTTTGTTATTTAGCATTTTCAGTGTCTTGGCATCATGTGGACCAAATTTGGTGTAAATTGCATGAATCCCTTTGGAGGAATGGTTAAAAATTCAGGGCCTGCAGACAGTGTTAAAAAAAATCCACATTCAGTCCAAAATAGCTGATTTCCTGTTGGTCAGACCTAATGACTTTTATTATCCCGCCCGGCCTCTAGAACCTCCCTCCCTCATGTGCTACTGTAGCCTTACAGGTGGAGCCCAAAAAAAGGGTGTTTCTTTCTTTTCTACTTGAAACAGCTCAAGAATGTCTGAGGTGGGAGAAACATTGTATTCCTTACCTGGGCATATCCACCACTACCAGGGGCGGACTGGGACATAATTTCAGGCCGGGAAATCTCACACGCATCCAGGCCATCACATACACCCACAACAAATTTTGAAACCACGGACAACAATATTTTTTGTATGGCCATCATCATCATCACATAAAAGTTTAAATCCCTAGGCTGGGGCCGCGCAAAATAATTAAAGGTTATCTCTTGAACTTCCATTTTCATTTTTAGTCTCTTCATTTTCTCTGACATCTCTCTGTCTCTCATGTGTGTTTTTTTTCTTGTACCTGTCACTTTTTCATCAACACGTCTCCACCTTGTTGCAAAACAACCACCTCATTGTAATTTGTTTGCACATAGTATACATTTATTTGAGAAAAAATTATTACATTAGGACCATGTGTTATTGTTTTATCTTTCCTACATTTCAAAATTAGTACAATCATAGCTACATCTTGAATATACCTTTATCGAAAAATCTTAATACATAACATGTTTTTGCATTATCACGAGTTTTGTCCTAAGGAAAATTAACCATGGTTTTATTAGGCCTATGGTAAAAGTATAGTAACCATGTTTTTTTGGCAGATTGATTACCATTTGTAACCAGAGTTTTACTCCAAATACCATGGTGAAGCTATATAGTGTAGCAAAACCAATGTTAATTTGTGATTGGTTTAACTATAGTAACCATGGTTTTTGGTTTTATTTTAAGTGAAACCACGGTTCATTTTCGTAAGGGTTGTGTTGTTGTCTGCCTTAGCTCCCCCTAAACCTGTTATAAAACGATGTGAATATTTGTCTGCTAAAGTCCTACTCTTTACAATATTAATTGTCATTTTGGTAATTTTGCAGCAATTTACTGCTACTGCTAACATTTGCTAGCAGTTTAACTAAGTAAACTAAGACAAAACTACAATAGTCTGTCTATTCCTGGGCGCTTCTACTCCATTCTCGAGTCTCGCATCCTTTTGGCGGACGCGCGGATGCGCGGAGCGTGCGCGAGGCGAATCGCGTTGCCAGCCAAGAAGACTGGCCGATTCATGATTTATTGGAGTTTTATTATTGAATGGCGAATTCGGAAATAATCACTTTAGTATACATTCGGCAGGCAAAAAAAAAAAAAAAAAGTACGGTAGCGGGCCAAATTGAATGCCAGGCCACCGGGAATTTTCCCGGTTCTCCCAATGGCCAGTCCGCCCCTGACCACTACTGGTGAGATACAACCTTGATTCCTGAATGAAAGGCTGTAGATCAAGAAAGGCAAATGTAATTAGTTTGCAGCTAATTCTTGCATACTATAATCTCCCCAAGCCTAACAGAGTAGCTACATCTCTGACTACTTAACCTAACAAATAAGGGGAAAGCTCATACCCTGCTTCCTATGAGATGGGAGCAAGCCTGCTTTAATACCTGATACTATCGGGGAGGGACATCTCGTTCAAACCTCGGACTAATGCTGCGTTCAAGTCCTCCTGGGACGTTTGTACTTACGAGTTGACAAGTCGTTATCACGACGTGGGGTGCGTTCAAGTCACTTTGGTCGGAAAAAGATGGCGATTTAACTTTTCTACCTAAAATTCAACGATTTTTTAAAACTCTACATCTACAAAATATTGAATGAAGAATGTACATCAGTGTGTTTTTTCTTTTTTCCGTTTTTATTTAATTTATTAAGGTGATGTAAACTGAATAATTATATATTCTATTATAATTATACAATAATATAATATTGTGTATATGTAACTTATATAGTTTTATTGTACATTACAAAAAAAAAAGATCATTTTATTCATTTCAACAACTTTACCGACGCTGCATATCTTTAGTCTTTGGCTGCATCCATTGCATCCGACACGTTTTTCCCTGACACGCCCATAACTCGGAAACTCGGGGCTTAAAGAAAATTTCGAGTTTCCCACTCGTAATAACGACTTTGTGGTGGCGTTCATGTGCGTTCAACTCGTAAATACGATGTATCCGACATGACTTGAACGCACCACACCGGACGCGACAGTTGTTGTTCAACTTGTGTCGTGCCGCAGCAGCTGAAGACTATCTACACTGGACGCGACAAAGCGACCGTTAAAAATGATTTGAACTTTGTGTCAGTTCGTCATAAATAGAACGAGGCATCAGTAGGCTATACTGTCGGGGATATTTCGCGCCGCACCGCATCCAGTGTAGACAGCATCACTGGATAATAGGTTATTTTGTATTTTGTCGCATTGCGTCGCGCCGCGCCACTTGTGTCCTGTGTAGACACGGTGTTAGGGACAGCTTAACAAAGGATACCTTTCTCGAACAGGTACTGTCATTTATAAAGCCTTCTCCTTAATAGAGAACCTTGAAAAGAGGCTCGACTTTAAGGAAAAAGAAAAACCATAGGGGGGCGCCTACTTCAGGCTGCCTGGACCTTGTTACCCTGAGGACAAAATGGGAGCAAGGAACCCTACTTATGTGTTCATTTCATTCAGAGAGGGACATTTTGCTCAGACCTAAAGCCAAGGAGCAGCTTATCAAAGGGAACTGTCCTCAAACAGCTACCAAATGAAACTCAAACTCTGATGAAGCTGCTACAGTACCTCAACATGGAACATAAGAGAGCCTCGACCTAAAGGAAAGTTGCAGGTGGACCGCCTAACTTGTTCAGGGTTTGTTTACTGTAAACAAAGAGGAGCAAGGAACCATTTGTTCCATTTGGGGAGGGACATTTCACTGAACCCTAAAAGCTGAGGTATACTTCACTTTCTACGTTCCGTTCGTCTCATGCACAGCCGTGTCCACACAGCTTTCAAGTAGGCTATACTCAAATGTGGATGAGCGAGCATTATAATTGGACACTTGCACAGTACCACCTAGTAGACTCGTTGTCAACAGGTGTGTTCGACTAGAAAGCGGTGGTGTGCAAACTGATCGGAATATGACATCAAGTACCGCGCGAGTGATTCTAAAGCATATGGAGCCATCTGCTGTCTATTATCTCTCTATTGCCATCAGCATTAAGTCTGAGGAAGAAATTACTGCTATTTAAATGTTTTAATTCAAAATACTCAACTGTTGATCATATATTTTCATATATTTGGCTCATTAATATTGGCATGCTTTTTGGTAACTGATTAACCAGACTTGCTAAAACATCTTCAAATAGCCCTAATGTAATAAGAAATTGCTTTGTGTAATAATAAGAAATTATTTTATGTAATAAGACATTGCTCAATTGTGAAAAAAGCTTCAAAAAGGGTGTAGGCTACTCATTTATGCTGTGTATTAATATCTTTACAATTACGTACATACACACATAGGGTAGAGTGGGGGAAAACACCCCCCTTAAGGACTGTGAAACAAAAGTTAAATGTGTTCAGAAAAGTTATCATAGTTTTAGTGACACTGACATAGATTATAAACAAAGTATAAAAAATGTCCAGAGTTTTCATGTTATCAGATTTTTAACAAAAAATAAATTTGTACCAAGGGGGCATTTTACCCCACCTATGGGGCAAAAACGCTCCCATGGGTGGGGTAAAATGCCCCCCAGTCTGACAAAGCAATTTGCTTTAAACATTTACAGTAAAATCGGAGTACAGACAGTTTTTGCTTAAAATTAAAAAGAATATAATCTATAATTATGAATTACAAAATTTACAAAATTACAAATTACAATTACAAAATTTAGCTGATGCTAACTGGCTAGCTAACTAGCTTCCTCATGCTAAATTGATGTAATTTTTGGAAAAACAAAGGATTTAATGTTCAGAACAGAATAACTACAGTAATTGCAAATTGCCCGCTGGGGGCGTTTTACCCCACTGACTATGTTTGAGAAAAAAATTATGTCATTCTGAAAATATAATTATATGTTTATTAAATAATATGTACTCTCTATCTACAGGCCCTAATGTTCTCACATCATATATAACTGCGACGCTCTACAAAACAAAAATTAGATCATTTACTGTGAAATCCTGATAAAAAAATCCTGACATACTGATAAAAAAAATAAATTGTATAGCCTGAATGCACTGTAAGTTGCTTTGGATAAAAGCGTCTGCTAAATGCATAAATGTAAATGTAAATCCGTTTTCTCTCTGGTACATCACCAGTGTAAGCTTCATGGTGAAAACTTCTACATCACTCTTGTCAACGTAGTCCATACTTACAATAGAAATTTATCTTGACTTTATCTTGCGGGTTATTTTGGGAAAAACAGTAGGGGGGGCGTTTTCCCCCATACCCTACAGTATGTGAAAATTGTGTGTGTGTAAATGTGTACAATCTGACTATTTGCTTTGCTAAATTTCGAATAAAAAAACAACAACACAGTGAATACACTTTATTTAAAAGTTATTGTGTATTTACAGTTACAGTTGTTTATTTTAAATTATAACTTTCTAATTTTTACAGCCATGGCAATAAGGAGATGTTCTCCTGTCAAGGCATTCAGCTCGCAGTTGACTGGTTTCTTGAACATGGCCATCGAAACATTACAGTTTTTGTCCCGGCCTGGAGGAAAGAACAGTCCCGTCCTGATGCTCTTATCACAGGTGAAAAGATTTGTCATCAGGCCATCAACTGAACAAATGTTATTTAAACTTGTCTGTGAATCTTTTCTTTATTAGGTTATATTGGGTAAAACACTTTTAATGGTATCTGATTTTTTTTTTCATTATTATTATTATTTTTTTATCGCAGTTAATAGAAAAAAAGGTATCACAGCCTGTGACTAACTATATCTACCAATCAAACATTTTTTTTCCCCCTTACAGATCAGGAGATTTTGAGACGTCTGGAAAAGGATAAGATTCTTGTATTTACACCGTCACGTCGTGTCCAGGGCCGCAGAGTAGTCTGCTATGATGACAGGTTTATTGTTAAGCTAGCTTATGAATCAGATGGCATTATTGTCTCCAATGACAACTACAGAGACTTGGCTGTCGAGAAACCGGAATGGAAAAAATTTATTGATGAACGCCTTCTGATGTACTCCTTTGTAAATGATAAGTAAGTCTATTGAATCTGGTATTATGAGGTATATGAATTTTGAACAGAAATCTTAATTTCAGTGTTTTCAGTATACTTCAATTTGCTCTTTTTCCTCTTTATGAAAATAATAATAATAATAATAATCTGGGAAAAAAATCTCTTAGGTTTATGCCTCCTGATGATCCATTGGGTCGACATGGGCCAAGTCTGGAGAATTTTCTTAGAAAAAGACCCATCATTCCAGAGCATAAGAAACAGCCCTGTCCATATGGTAAGTGTTTTTAATGCTGTTGTACAGTTGCCTAAGATGCAAGCAGCTAAACATTTCATGATGAAATGTTTATTAAATTATTTTCTGACTATGAATGTTACGAGACTGGCAGGAACACTGACTTTTGTAGTCAAATTTCACCATTTTTAATTGAAAATATATTATTTACCTGAATGTGAGTAGCTTACTATTATTTTCAACTGCCACAATATTTATATCACACAAATTATTTGAAATTGAATCCTGTAAGCTCTGAGTAAATGGCATATGTTATTTTAAGCACGTATTATGTATGCATTCCGGGAACTGCAGCCGCCTTTGCATTCCTGCACCTTCCAATTTACAAATTAAGCACTTTTTCCCCCTTATTTCCATTAGGAAAGAAATGCACCTACGGGCACAAGTGTAAGTTTTACCATCCAGAGCGTGGTACACAGCCACAGCGAGCGGTAGCAGATGAGCTTCGTGCCAGTGCCAAGAACTCCACAGTTAAAAGTGTGGGAGAGATAGGTCTTGTGAAAAGCCACAGTGAGCCTGGAGGCTCTCGTAATGATAAAGCTGGTGACAGTAAACGATCTCTGCCAAAGAGGCAATTGGACCCCAGTATCCGTGCCCTCTCTTACAGTGATGTGGAGGATAAGCTGTGTTCCAAAACTAAAGCAGACCTGTATAAGAGCAACCTAGCTCTTCCTCCAGCTCCAGGAGGTCCTCCTTCCTTTCATGGGTATAGCCAGGACCTGAAAGATCACAAGCAGACTCAAGCAGAACCACACACAAACTGCGAATCTCACGATCTTTATTACTCCATGGTTAGGGCATATTCTGGCCTAAGCCTGCCCTCTCAGAGCAGTCCAGAGCATCACTTCCTGTCTGATGCTGATCCACGGACCAGCTCAGTGGCATCAGATTGCAGCAGCGATGGCAGCATGAGCTCTGATTCTTATGGCATGGCAACCTACAATGAGCATTCTTGCATGAGTTCTCCTGATTTGTTGCTGGATGAAGGAATCAAGTGTCATCACCATCATCATTGTAGAAATTATCAGTTACCCTCTGTTATTCCGCCAGGGTTCATTCTCTCTCCTGCTACATCTAATCACCCAGGATTCCACCACAGCGTACCTCGTGTTCATAGTTTTGCTCCAGAAGACCAACAAGACCCCCATTTCCAGCACTCTGTCTCCTACATGTCTCCACAACGCCAACATCATGTGGTAGGCTCCCGCTCAAGCTATCCTGGAGACTATCCTCCTCTCTGCCAGAGCAACACTCACTCCCAGAACTCTCCAATGGGTCGTGGCCTTGCCTCAACACATGTGGACAGCGTGTCAGACTCCAGGCTTTATGAACACTCTCCATTGCTGCCTAGAAAACCCTACGTATCCCAAGAGCGAAAGACCAGCTGGGATCCATATTACAGACATCACCCACAACAATGCTATGAGTCCTTCAGTTTCCAGGATCTTTCAAAGAACCGTGAACAGATGTGGCGGTTGCCCTGGGGCTGTCCTTCTGCTCCTCCTCCCCCCCATCTGCCCCATGCTTTATCACACCAGCACCAGGAGCCACTTGCCTTAAGTCGTTACCAGGAAGTACGAGAGAAAGTGTTTACCAACCTGTGCAACATTTTTCCCACAGAGCTAGTGCAGTTGGTCATGGGGCGGTACCCTCATGTGACTGATGCCCAACAGCTGGCAGCAGCCATCTTGGCAGAAAAGAACCATGCTGGATACTAAGCGCTGTGGTAAAATGAAAATACTCTCATCATTTATTTACTCACCCTCACATTTTCACAAATGTGTGTTTCTTTCTTCAGATGAACACAAACAGAGAATTAAAAAAAAAAAAAAAAATCTGGGGAGACCATAAATATATGGGACCCCCAAAGATGATGCTATAAAAGGCACACAAAACACAATGGTAATCCATACTACTCCAGTTGATGAATCAGTGTTTTCTGAGGTGAAACAATAAGTGTGTGAGAAAAATACTATTATATTAACTTTTTTAAATATAAGCAATCTTCTGGCCAACTGTAAAAGGTGTGTTCATCTGATGTAAATGTCAGCATGTTGTGAAATGTGATGCAAGTGCATTGTGAAGTTTGTGAAGCACAGAGGCTTGTCACTTAAGAACATAAATCTCACAAATCTTGTGTTCATCTGAAGAAAGAAAGTTATATACATTGTGGTATGGCATGGTGGTGAGTAAATAACGAGAGACTCTTTTTTTTAATTGGAGTATCCCTTTAACAGTGACCCGCTCTCTGTAAACTTTGACTCTCTCTGGCAGCTTCTTTCACCCTAATGAAATTGAGCCATCTGGTGAGGATGACCCAGTCTATTTATGTAAAACATTCCATTTAAAAGTATCAGATTTAAATTCTCAGATTTAATTCTCAGAAAGTTATGACCTTGTAAACATGGACACCATAATATTAAGCATTTTGACCTAAGAGGAGAATATAGCTATAAAAGACATTTTATAGACTAGAAGTGTGAATGTTGTGATGTGCGTGTGATATTTATTTTTTTGCTATTTATTTTCTGAAATGTTTTACTTTATGTTCATGATTATGTTCAGGTGAGCATGTAATGAATCACAAGGCACTTTCTATTGCTGTTTATCAAATTCAATGCAGTTTGGTAACTTATGGCAATCAGCAAGAGGAGATAGAAGGCCAGAGTGTTTGTAGGTGTAAATGGTTCTACAATGGAATCTATTAGGACAGCTTGGCTATTATATCTGTAAAGCTGCTTTGAAACAAAGCGCTATACAAATATATTTGACTTGAGAAAACAGATGTTTAAAGCATTGCATTCATCTGTGTCAACAGATCAAGCCTCGCTTATATGAAATGAGTGTAAAGGGCAGGACCCTCTTCACTTTGCTAGAATATGACAAACTTTTTTGGTTGAAAAAAAATTTGAGGAATATTATTATATACGTTTGTTCATTTCTGAAAGATAATCACTTTCAAATTCAGTGGTGCTATCATGAAAATAGCTTTATATTTTTATATAGCCATAATCCTGCAGGTCTTTGGCTTTTTCTCCTCTTTGTGATGTAATGCCAACTCTCACTTGAATTATTTGTTTGCTTTTTTTTTTTTGCTTGTTTCTTCTTAAGCACATTCTCCATAATCTAGTTACATTTAAATTTGGTTCTTTATATGCAAAAGTGGAGTAACTTGCCTATCACTGACTACTTATGTTGTCATTTTAATTATGATTTTGTGATGTTTTATTCTTTTACATATAGAGATAAATGTGTCAGGGTGTGCTTGCTTGTAATTTGGGAATGGGCTTAGGTATTCTGTAGTTCTGTCAGTGTTATCATAGGATAAATGGTCTGAATGTAGCCACAGGTGTAGTGTAGTGAGACAGCTCTGTTTGCGTACCTTAGTTTTAGTAAGGGACATCTCTGGCTAAGCTTATGGGTGCATGATACTGTATCCTGCTCTTGTTGAAAGCAACTAAGTTTGGGACCTGATTAGGTGTAGATTTCTTTAATGTTTTGCAAACTTTTTTATCAGGCATTAATTATTCCAGAATTGTTTTCATAACATGTGACTTAGGGTAGCCAGAGAATACCTGTCCTTGTTGATACAAATTGTATCTTTTTAACTTAAATTCAGAGATGTTTATATTCATATGATCTATGAAAAGTATATTCACTCACAAAGTTATGTACAATAGTAGTACATGTATAAATTAAGAAATATTTTGGGCAACATGTTATGAAGATAATTGGTTCAGATTTTTGAGGAAGAGCATTAAATGCTTCTAAAATGAAGAAGGGACAGTAATTAACGAGTTAATTTATTCTATTTTAAAGCAAAAGTATTCACGATCTTATTTCTTTAATAAAAAATAGTTGGGTTATTGGAGTAAATGGGGACAGGATTTGAGCAACTTAAACAGTGAACTTTTTTTAACCCTTCTGTTGCGTTGGGATCAATTGAACCCACAGCCTGAAATACTGGTTAAACTATTTACATCTTGAAATTTTGGGATTATTTAGGGTCATGATGTGCATGCAAAGTTTTAAGACAGATATTTTGGAAAGGCCGTACAAAAAAACAAAAACTTTCATGACACTGATTGGCAAACTGACCCCCACTGGTTTTCATGCAAACCTTAACCAAAAATCAGACTCAAAGTTTAAGACTCAAGATTCAAATGTTTATTTGAAATTGAGACTCACATTCTGATTAATCTAAAGAAAATTCACTGTTACTTCATAGAGTTTCGCAGTCAAAAAATCTGTCAAAGGATGTTTCTGGTTAAGTTTTTGACCTCAATTACAGTACTAGACTGTTGCAGCACTGAATAGAAGCAGAACAAACCCATTTTAGCCTTACAAGGGTTTGAGAAAAAGACAACAAAAAAGCAGTGGAGGAAAAAATTGCAATGAATACTAGGTACAAATAATGTTAGATACTATTTATACTTGTTATTTGCACCTCACTGTACAAATGGTCACTTCAGTATAGCCATGCATACATATTTTTACAGGTAATTTTGGACATAAAAATAAGTGTGTAAATTTTGACCCCCAACACAGAAGTTGTACCTAGTTCTTGAACACAACAGGAGGTTCTGATCATTTACATACTATTAATGCTGGCCTTGTTCTGTTAAACATTTTTACATCTGAAATCTAACTTCAAATAGACTTTTTCCTAAAACTATGAAGACAGATGTAATTTTTGATGCATTTAAGAGGGCTTAGTTTAAGGGCAAGGAATGAGCTGTTAAGCCGTGGTGGTAAAAATACTGCCCGAAATGTTTGTAATGGAACACCTTTTATTTTGAAACAAGAAGAGCCTTCCCTTTGGCCTTGTGGCACTGTGTGCCATTCTTGGCAGTGGTGTGGGCATAGAGTATTTGCCTCTACATGGCATTGTGCTTAAGACACATCTTAATAATCTGAACCATGTTCAGCCAACCGTTTTCAATTAGATAAGATGTTAACAGTTTTTTGTTTGTTTTTTGTTTACTATCAATGTACTTGGTATCACAAATGCTTCTGAGTACGTTATGCTACCTTTAGTATTGACTAATATGTTTAAGTGTGGATAATGTTCTATAACAGCATGTAGTTCAACAGACTGATTGTATTTTTGGGGTCTTTATCATTGAAAAACACATTTGGTAAGGATGCTTTAGAAAGCTGGACAAGTGGCCATGACAAGTTGTTTGATTCATTCATCACTGATAATTGTTTTCTGCAATATTGTAATGCTACAACCTTTAACTATATCAACAATTAATCAGCCTTCAATCACCTAAGACTGCCAAGGTCACTCTGTAGAAATCATTGCAGTCTGTGAGCTCGTGATGCGCACGAAATAATGGAAAGTAGCATTTCCTGCTGACTGAGATGCTTAGGTGTAGCGTATTAAGGTCTCGGTAATATTTGATGTGTCAGTGGGCTTTATGCTTAAGGACCAAAGGAAGCAGTGAGTTTGGTAACAATTTTAATGGCCACTGCCAATGATGCTTTAGTTGTTCAAAGCATTGTATTACAAAGAGTAATAAATATGTGGTGGTAAATGTGTGACTTGTTCAATATGTTATGGATTTTGTATTTTCTGTCATCTCCAAATATGTATCTTTTTAGCAAAATTAAAGCTACAAAGAAAAACTTAATTTGCCCTTTTCTTATAAACCATATTGTCCTTTTGACGCATATTTTTGTTTAAAGTTGCTGAAAGCAAGAAACATTTTATCTATAAGAGTCAACCTTTCATCGGTTACTATGGTTTAAAATCTCAGATGCATTATGCAAAGTATGCATCAAAACAACAGTGAATATTTGGGTCATAGACATTGTACTATTTGTAACAGGAAAAACAAAAAATGAATGGCACGAAAATAAGCAGAAAATAAATATTCAATCTTTATTTTCAACCAAATATTTGTCACAGGCAACATGTTATTTCTATGTAACAAAGCTATATGAACAAAATGAGAGGGGGAAAAATAAACTGTAACCCACCTTCCCCCCAAAAAAACAACATACAACAAAAACAAATATTAAAATGAAAAAGCAAACAAATACACATTGTGACCTTGAGTGTTTTTCTCTCCCTTTTAGTAGATGCAAATGCTGGTGGTTTTGTTTCAGAAATCTTTAGAAGAAAAAAAATGGAAGCACAACATTTATCTTGCTATGGCAAATACATCCGCTCATGGGCACCTGCCTTAGAAAAAAAAAGCAGGACAAAACAAGTGCTTTTGAACTTTCCTGAACATTCTGGTATGAAGGTAAGGTTCAAACATTCCCCTAGCTGTCTTTGTTAGCATAAAAACACTAAATAAACAGTGATATCTTTGCACATTAGTGCAAAATAAAAGTCCAGGTATTAAAAAAAAAAAAAAATCAGCATATACAGATATTTTACCATGCAAACTCTGAAATAAGACATACAGGCCATGAATACTGAGGATTACTGGGTTTCTACTGCAATACAGCACACATACCAGCTGAGCAGAGAAAATATTGCATGGTGAAAAAGCCTGGAGGAGTCCATAGGTCCAAGACCTGTTAACAATTTTGAAAAGGTTCTGGGTGGGTAAAACCTTGAGAGAAGGCTCATCAAGAACAAGAATGGGGAAAAACGCAGGACATTCTTAAAAGTCTTCATTATGGAACAGTCAACACACTGCAGTAGGACCAGATACCACACAATTTGTCATAACTGTTGTCATAACTCCACATGCTGAATAAGAATAAAATACTGACAAGATAGCTTTGGTATTAAATTGCAGTTTTTCTTGAGGATAAATTATCAGCCACTTATCTATCTTAGTGCTGCTAAATAAAACAATTTCATATGACCCTAACCAGCCAAAGCATCATTGTAAGAGTACATCTACCTACAGTAAACTTCTCAAGAGATGCTCAAAAACAACAAGCATAAACGGCAATATTATGATCTGGGTGACACGAACTTAAAAAGAAGAAAATGACAACATTTGTCTCTCTCTGCCGTACACCAAGTGTTTGACTAACCAGTCACCATGTTTGACAGTAATGAGGTAGCGATTCGTCCTGAGAACAGGACTGATGTTTTCATATGCTCCCCAGCCAGAAAGGCCACAGGTATTGCAAAACAACCATGTGCATGCAGGTGTACTAATACATTCACACAAAAATGAAGGGGAAAAAAACAGATGAAGATGAACAGAGAGACAAAGCGCACACATGCACACAACTTTCCATTGATTCCACAAATTAATTTCCTCAAGCAGTTTTCCCCATAATATCGCAATTAAATCAAAACAAATTAAACAAAAAACAAGCAGTTTGTCTGTCTGTCTGTCCATCTGTCAGCCCTGGCCTTTGTGAGCTGGCAGGCAGGGAAAACCATCGATATGGAGACTGGACAAGAAACACTGGGTGTTTGGTAGAATTCTGCTGTCAAGATCAACGGACCCAATACAAGCGCTCCGTCACAGGGCCTCTATCACATTCTGTCAGCTCAGAGCTACATCTTTTGAACCCGAATCAAACAACATCTTGCACTGAAGAAATAAAACTAGTAATGAAGGTCTTGTCCAGTCTAAATCCACAGTAATTACGGATGTATGCACAGTTTGCACGTGGCTAGCAAGAGTGATAGCCTCCCTTTGGTTATCCATAGTTTTGGTTATGGTTCACATTCATTCAAAAGATAGGTGCGCCTCTGTTTCTACATTCTTCACTTGACTTCGGTGGCTCTGAATTTGATTTGATGTCAGGGTTTTGGTGTGGAGAGGTGCTATTTGTGCTCTTCAGGGTATGCAGATGTGGCACTGTGATTCTTAAGTTGCACACAACTTTCACATGACCCTGAAAAAGACTTTTCTTCCAAACTTTGACTTGCTAACCCACTTAACTACAACAGAGTAAACAAAATGTATGAAAGAAGAAAAATGCTGTTTTCCACATTGTGAGCATATAGCTGTAGCCAAAAAACAAACAAATGGCCGTTTCATAAAAACTAATTTTGCTTAAACTCATCTCATGCTCTTCTAAAATACATATTTCCAAGCATTTAGTAAATCAAAATCATCATTCAAGAGTTCAGTGCGATGCACCACTTGCTCCTAACTGGATGATTCTGGAGTAGGGCTATGAGGAGCTCAATACGTGGAAACAGCCTGATGGGCTGTTCACAGGCGGAGAGAGCTTTGGCAAAGCTTGAGGGAGGGGCAGCCATGTCCATCAAGCCTCTCTGAAGGGGGTCAAAGGTCAAGGATCATTGGTCTATAGGAGAAGTATGGGCAGGTAAAAGCTGTTCTTGTATGCCAGCCATGAAGGCATTAGGGCTACAGAGTGGAAAGTGGGGCGATCAAAGAGGATGTACAACCATCACATGGACTCAAATTCATCAATACGCTGCTTGGTGTTGCCCTGGCGGATCTGGCGTAGGGTCTTGTATTTATCCCGGCCGGCCTTCACATTCTCTGCATGCAAAACATCATTTTGGGTCTTCTTGGAATCGTCACGGGCCTGGGCCAGTTCTGAGCTCAAGGCCTGCAATGAAGACGATGTGTAAGCTATGCAGGTATATAATATTTTTATTGGTATTTATTCACATTACAACAGCATAATTCTCCAAAAACATGTCTGTTAGCACAGGGTTCTCCAACCTTTTTATTTTTTACACCACGGACCGGTTATGTTTTGAAAATATTCTCTCTCTCTCGCTCTCTCTCTCTCTATATATATATATATATATATATATATATATATATATGAAGAGTTCAGATGCAAAAGCAAAAATTTTCTTCTAAAATGAGCATTTTTCTCAGGCTCCTATATTTATGTTCAGATATTTCACTTAAATGGCAATGAAAAGAACCTATTCATTGCCATTAAAGTGAAATTACTGAACCTACACGTAGGAGCCTGATAAAAATGCTCATTTTAGAAGAAAATTTCAAACAGCACTTAGAGGCTTTTGCATCTGAACTCTTCATATATAAATAAGTAAATATATATATATATACATACACATAATGGTTCAATGGATCATATTGTGGTTTTTGAGTCACGGATCGTATAATTGTTCGGATAAGCAAAAAAATTAATAAATATACAGATTTATACATTTATAATCTATAAATTTATATATTCACAGATACGTATGTTTATAATTATATACAGAGAATGAGAATGACGATACGTTTTTTGATACAATTTATGTTGTATCTTTGGGTGTGTGTGAGAACAGCGCGTGAGTAACAAATTGAGTTCTCTTTCATTCTTATTCTTGTGGTTTAAAATTGCTTGAATGTGTAAATTGTCAAATTAATCTGCAAATCACATGCGTGCCGAACTGTGGGGTTTGGTCCGTATGCATCACAGATCAACTGCGATCTGTTTAACCTCTAATAAATATATGTCAGATCAGAGCAATCTTTCATTTATTAATTGAACATTTAATTTACATGAAATTGTCAAATTGCTACTCCATAGCAATCGCAACAAAAATACAGAATAATTAGAACACTCATTAACGCACAATAAATAACAGTGTGTTATATCTGTACACATTTTTCCCAGAATGTTCTTGCGACCCGATAGCAACTCTTCCACAGCCCAGTATTGGGTCGTGACCTGGTGGTTGGAGACCTCTGTGTTAGCAGATGGTCTAACCTGTAGCTGTTTTTTGACACGTTCGTTCTTCTGGGTCTCTGTGAGCCGTTCTTCCTCACTTCGCTGGTGAGCAACTCCATCATTAGAGAGCTCAGCACTGGCTTCTGCACTGCTCTCGTCATGCTCGTCATGTTCGTTCTCTGACGCACCACCTGCTGTAGCTGACATCACAGACTTCAGCTCCTCTTTAGTTTTTTCCAGATCTTCCTGAGCAGACAATGCCTACAACAAGGATAAGTGATGAAAAATGCATCAATAAGCAAACATACAGCTTCAACTGGCCAGACATGGTGGTAAGCAAGTGGGGGAGTCGTGGCCTAATGGTTAGAGAGTTGGACTCGTAATCTAAAGGTTGTGGGTTCGAATCTCAGGTCCGGCAGGGATTGTTGGTGGGGGAGTGAATAACCAGCGCTCTCTCCTCCTTCAATACCACGACTGAGGTGTCCTTGAGCAAGGCACCGAACCCCCAACTGCTCCCCAGGCGCTGTAACATGGCTGCCCACTGCTCCAGGTGTGTGTTCACTTAGGATGGGTTAAATGCAGAGAATACATTTCACTGCTGGTTATATAATCTCTATATAATCGTGTATGTGACAAATAAAAAAAATTATATTCTATTCTATAAACTTGACAGAGAATCAGAGAATGAGAAATGGAGGCAGCCTACGTTACAGCCTTTTGACATGAAGTGTAGAAATGTATCATTACATCATTTTCTAACAAATGGATCTTCTGCAGTGAATGGGTGCGTCATAATGCCTTAATGATGAATTTCTGTCTTACAAACATCTTTGCATCTTTTCACTTCATAAGACATTAACTGATGGACTGGAGTCATGTGGATTACTTGTAGATTATTGTTACGTTTTTATCAGCTGTTTAGACCCATTCACTGCAGAGGATCCATTGGTGAGAAAGTGATGTAGGGCTAAATAATGTTATCAGGCAACAGTTACTCCTAACTGGTTGTGGGTATCACATAAAACCTCATTGACAGGTTTTTAATATTGGGCAAGTAAAATGAAAGATGAAAAGTAAAATAAAAGGTTAAAGAAAAAAAGTATACATGTCTTTCTCCAGACTGAGGCAGTCATATACAGTGCAAGTATTTGCCTGTGTGACATCAAAAATCCCACAACATTCAAACAATGTTGTATATATTTTGGTTAACTACATTTTTTTTTTTTAAGCTATGAAACTGGCAGGATGTTTTAATTGTACAAAGACCTCGCACATGTTTAGATTAAAGAAAATATTAAAAAGATTAAAGAAATTTCGGTAACTTTATTTTCTTTATTATTCCTTGTTACATGTACTTACTATTATAATAACAATAGATTATGCATAATTACATGCAAGTAACCCTAAGCCAAAGTCAAACCCTAATCCTAACCATATAGAAAGTACATGCAGACTTGCCAACCTGTACACATTCTGCATAGCGGGTACGCATTATGACCTCAAAATATGCTGGTACGATTTGGCAGTCTGAACTACGCTCTGTCCACGCGCATTATTCAAAACAAGCAAAAGAAAAAGGAGAGCGTTTCTAAACCTGTTGTCCAACAAAAAAGAACATAACATGCTTTTACTCCACAACATCAGACAAATGTTTAAAATAATTTCCTTCCTGATCTGATGTGGCAGCTTATCACAGAATGATGCAGACATATATTCTATATTGTAATAAAGACTATGTAGATTAGCAATGGATTATAAATATACTTAATTATTAAAATACTTGAGTGGTTTTAAGAACACAGATAAACATTGTCACAATAGAATGTTTATTGTCTTAATGTTCTTTTTGAATGTTATCATTCAAAGTGTTTCTGTCTTTCATTCAGTTACAAATAGAGTGGGGGAACTATGACGTCAGAACCCGGAAGAATAATTCGCTGCGGGTTCCTTCGAGATTTTCCTATGGGGTTTTATAATGGGGTTTTTCAATCTATGAGTAAAATAAAGCCTGTGGTAACGATACTTTTACGTTTTGTTCTACAATGTAAATTACACACATCCATACCCAAAACAAAAAATTTGAAGCAGTTATGTTCATTTTTGAAAACGTATGTTTTTAATAAGTAACTAGATAAGAACGTTTGGGCTGTGAGTGGGTGCAGTTTACATTGTAGAACAAAACGTAAATGTATCGTCAAGTTGTGTTTACCACAGGCTTTATTTTACTCATAAATTGAAAAACCCCATAGGAAAATCTCGAAGGAACCCGCGCGAATTACTCTTCCGGGTTCTGATGTCATAGTTCCCCCACTCTATAGCTGGATGCTTTTGTACATATTAGGGATTTCCTGGAGGTGTGACTTATTTCTTCTGCAATGCATATGTGGATTTTCAGCGCAAGGGCGCCCTCAAGCGTCCAGTATGAATGAAACAGGCATTACATGTGTTTAAAGCACAAAATAATGGCCAATCCATAAAAATAATACTCCTCTCAAAATAAATTTTAAGTAGCATGTTTTTCGACAGTATACAGAAGTGTACTGGAGTTTTAATTAAAGTATACTGGAGTTTTTTTTTTTTTTTTTTTTAAATAGCACTTAAAAATAGTAAAAAATGAACTATACTGAAACCTGTGGTTAAAAAAACCAAGGTATTTATTAAACCGTGGGCTAACTGTATTGTTGCATCCCTACTATTTACTCTAAAATACTGTATAACAGGAATATCACAAACTGAGTGCAGACCCTGAGTACTAACCTATGAAAAATATTTAACATTAAATCTTGCGCCCCCAAGAACCAATTTGGTGGTCAGATCTGGATTGTAAATCCCCTAAATTGGTGACCTTTGCAATAGTTTGACAGCAGAACTTCATGAAAAATTATTTCACCACATGGACAATTTGCATCATGTATATGAAGTATGTATAAAAAGAGTATATGTATCTTACTTTATGCTGCCATTCTGTTGCCTCCTCTTCCTTTTTCCTCTTGGCATCCTCCAGCAGGGCGATTTTGGCAGTAAATTCTCCCAACTCAGCTGCCTGCAAAAACCAAGCAGAGCACCGTTACAGCACCCACACGCACAGTACACCCACAATTGCTGACCATTTCAGTACAAGACCCATGTACCACCAGTATTAACCATGTGTCTGCCTCTATGTGTGGTAAATACAATCTCAGACATTAAATAAATAAAACAACATCTAAATACATTGACATAAGCAATATCATACTTTATCAATAATGATAATGTGCAATAAAGATGTCAATAATGAGATAATAATGGTTGCGTTCACAATAATAGTTATTTTTGTGATTTAATATCCATTGCAGTTGTGCAGTTATTACTTTGTAAAAAATTACACCGTACTTTTTTTTTTAGTCAATATAAAAAAAGATTAATCATTAGTTTCTCCAGCACATAGATTTCATAAATAAATTAATACATTTTGGTGATAGTTTTTGTTTGTTTACATTCTCAGAAGAATAACCATGAAGTACGTATCAAATTTATTTTCAAATTTTATAAAAAAAAAGGTTAGATTTAGGTTTCTAAAAACATTATAAAGGAGTTAGGGTGATGAATTCGAATGGTTTAGTCCACATCTTGGAAAGAGATACAATCTGCTTAATATGAGGATTAGATTTCATTTAAAGGGGTGGTTGACTGCTTTTTTCTAGGCTTGATTGTGTTTATGGGATGCAGTCTAACATGTTAATGCTTCGTTTAAAAAAAAAAAAAAACATTATTATTCACATAAGTTACCTTTATTCTACTCTTTTCTCTTAAGAACGCTCTGATGATTTCCTGGTTTTATGAAGCCCCTCCCTCACAAATACGCAATGGGCTCAGATTGGTTAGCTGGCCCAGTGTGCTGTGATTCGCTAAACTGCCTAGTGCACGTCCAGAAACGTCACACCCTTCACCTGAGAATGTGCTCCGGTTATATTATAAACAATGGTGCCATCAATATTGCTTATCAATTTGAGCCCGATTGAGACCCAGAGAATATTAGTGAAGAGGATCAGTATGTTTTTTGTCTCATACTTTTAGGTACGCTGTTATATGTAAATGCTACTGCTTATGTTAGCTTTTAATATACGGTTTTATCCTGATTAAAGCTTTAATACAGCAGAATACATGATTACGTTGTAGCATTTTTGTAAAGTAATTGTACATTTTGTAATAGTAAGAAGTGTTTGCCAGCAACTATTGCTCGCTACCACAGCAACCGCGTGCGCATCCATGTTTACCACTTCTTGTAGCTTTAGAAAAATATCTGTCTGTCTATTCACATAAAGTGTATAATTGGAACACAGTTAATTGATGGAGTTGACGAGCTGATGATTGAATGAGAGAGAGAGCGAGCTGCAGAGCAGAGCGTGTGCAGAACAGGGGGACATGAGGAACAGGATTAAGAACCGCTGCTTTATAACATTGATTTTGAAACTTGTGAATCCATAATGTGAGGAACATTTAACTGTTCATAAGGTAGATTGCCTGGGGGAAGAAACTGTTCTTGTGCCTGTAGCGCCGGCCAGATGGCAAAAGTTCAAAAAGGGGATAACTTGAATGTGAGGGATCCAGTGTGATTTTCTGAGCCCTTTTCCTCACTCTGGATGTATACAGTTCTTGGAGGGTGGGCAGGGGAGCACCAATAATCCTTTCAGTAGTCCGAACCGTTCTCTGTAGTCTTCTGATGTCTGATTTTGTAGCTGAACCAAACCAGACAGTTATTGATGTGCACAGAACAGACTCGATGACAGCTGAGTAGAACTGTTTCAGCAGCTCCTGTGGCAGGTTAAACTTCCTCAGCTGGCGAAGGAAGTACAACCTTTGTTGGGCCTTTTTTTACAATGGAGTCGATGTGAGTGTCCCACTTCAGGTCATGAGAGATGATGGATCCCAGGAACTTGAATGTCTCAACTGCAGCCACAGTGCTGTCTATGATGGTGGGTGGGGAGAGTGCAGGGGGGTTTCTCCTGAAGTCTATGATCATCTCCACTGTTTTGAGCATGTTGAGCTAGGTTGTTAAGACTGCACCAGACAGCCAGCTGCTCAACCTCCCGTCTGTAAGCAGACTCGTCGCCGTTCTGGATGAGACCGATGACTGTAGTGTCATCTGCGAACTTCAGAAGCTTGACAGAGGGGTCTTTAGAGGTGCAGTCGTTGGTGTACAGGGAGAAGAGCAGTGGGGAGAGAACACATCCCTGAGGGGCACCAGTGTTGGTGGAGCGGCTGTTTGACATGAATTTCCCCAGTCTCACTAGCTGCTGCCTATTTGTCAGAAAGCTGGTGATCCACTGACAGATAGAGCTAGGGACAGAGAGCTGGGTTAGTTTGGTCTGGAGGAGTGTTGGAATGATGGTGTTGAAGGCCGAATTAAGTCCACAAACAAAATCCTCACATAAGTCCCTGATTTGTCCAGATGCTGCAGGATGAAGTGCAGTCCCATGTTGACTCCATCATCCACGGACCTGTTTGCTCGTGTTTGCTTGGGGTCCAGTAAGGGTCCAGTGATGTCCTTCAGATAAACCAGTTTTTCGAATGACTTCATGACGTCAGACGTTAGTGCCACAGGCTGTAGTCATTAAGTCCTGTTATCTTGGGTTTCTTTGGAACGGGGATGATGGTGGAGTGTTTGAAGCAGGAAGGGACTTCACACAACTCCAGAGATCTATTGAAGATCTGTGAAAAGATGGGGGCCAGCTGGTAAGCACAGGTTTTCAGACAGGCTTGTGTGACACCATCTGGGACTGGTGCCTTTCTTCTCTTGTTCTTTCTGAAGACCTGGCGCACATCTTCTTCACTGATCTGAAGTGCAGGAGTGGGGGAGAGGGGGGTTACAGGAGGTGTCAACGGTTGTGTAGAGAGATGGTCAGGACGGGTATGGGGGGGTTTCAAATCTACAATAAAACTCATTCAGGTCTTCAGCAAGTTGTTGATTCACCTCAGTGCTTTCACCTCAGTGGCTTTCAGACCTTTCCACACTGAAGCAGAGTCATTGGAAGTGAACTGATCTTCCAACTTTTTAGCGTAGGTCCTTTTAGCCACTCTAATCTCCTTATTCAGTGTGTTCCTGGCCTGATTGTACAAGACTCTGTCCCCATTTCTGTAGGCATCCTCTTTGGCCTGACGAAGATGTCTGAGTTTTGCTGTAAACCATGGCTTATCATTGTATAATGTTAAATAAGTCCTGGTAGGAATCATAGACTGTATAAAAAGATGGACGACGCATCTCCACTTCCTTCCACAATAGAAAAGTGAAGCCAAAGCATCTCAGTATGGCCTCTGCCATCGTGAGTAAATTACGTCATTTGGAGCCAGAGTCTGCGCAGTAGAGTTTCGTTTGGAGCCAGAGTCTGCGCAGTAGTGTCGTGAGGTGGAGCCACAGTATCAAACTCCCGCAGACCCAATCAACCATAACGACAGGTTTTTATAGCATCAATTTACTAGCTAAAATTAAACTTATCACAAAAACGAACAATTGAACATATATCAACGTGATAACAACTACCTTAAATGACCAAAACCTTATTTCGGAAAATTGTATTGGAAGTGTAATCTTTTTTTTTTATTTTGACTCAAGTCCCATTCGTTTACATGGAGAGGGCGGGGTTTATGACCTGTACTGCAGGCAGCCACCAAGGGGCGATCAAAGAGCCTGCAGCTTCACTTTTCAAGACGTGTGAGGCACACCCGGTAGGAATGCATATATTCTCACAGAAACTAATATAGGATGTTACAGTCTCTTCAAAAACACTACAATCAGAGCAGTCGAAACAGGCTTGTAAAACCCACTCTGTTTCGTTGGTCCATCTCTTTACAGCCTTTACTACAGGTTTAGCAGATTTAAGTTTAAGTTTTTGCCTGTAGGTTGGTATAGGATGAACCAGGCAGTGGCCAGAGAGCCCCAAAGCTGCCCGTGGGACAGATTGGTATGCATAATTTATTGCTGTGTAACAGTGATCCAGTATATTACTGTCTCTGGTGGGACATGTAACATGCTGTTTGTATTTTGGCAGTTCACGGGAGAGATTGGCTTTATTAAAGTTCCCAAGAATGATTAAAACAGAGTCTGAGTGTTGTTGCTCTGTCTCTGTGATCTGATCAGCGAGTTTCTGTAAAGCTGAGCTCACGTGCGCTTGCGGAGGAATGTAAACACTCACGAGAATGAACGAATGAAACTCCCGCCGTGAATAGAATGGCTTACAGTTAATGAAGAGCGCATCTAGATCGGGACAGCACATCTTCTTTAACACGGTTACATCTGTACACCACCTTTCATTGATGTAAAAGCATGTCCCGCCGCCGTGCGATTTCCCCGTTGATTCTGCGTCGTGGTCCGCTCTGAACAGCTGGAAACTCGGCAGATTTATTGCGCTGTCCGGTATTGCATCATTCAGCCA
Source organism: Schizothorax lantsangensis (assembly GCA_027422415.1). Lineage (NCBI taxonomy): Eukaryota > Metazoa > Chordata > Actinopteri > Cypriniformes > Cyprinidae > Schizothorax > Schizothorax lantsangensis. The sequence continues at coordinate 22,306,780 of CM049841.1, forward strand.
GGTTTCCGTGAAACACAGAGCAGCAGAGTGTGAGAAATCCTTATTTGTCAGTGAGAGCAGAAGAAGTTTGTCCGTTTTGTTGGGTAGAGAGCGGAGATTTGCTAGATGGATGCTAGGCAATGGCGTTCGAAATCCGCGCTGTCTGAGCTTCACGAGCGTGCCGGCTCTCTTCCCCCGTCTGCGCGTCCTGAAGCGTTTGATCAGCGCCGCTGCTCTGCCAACTACTATGTTCAGCAAAACGTCCAAATAATCGAAAACCGGTAGGACATTTTGTGGTGTGCTCTGTCGAATGTTCAGCAGTTCATCCCTGGTGAAACCGATCATGTTTGAAAAACAAAAAACAGGAAAAACTAACAAAAACACTAAAACAACTGGAGAGCGAAGCACCATGGCTGCCATGTGCGGTGCCATCTTGTAGACAAATTTATTCAGATATAAAAGTAGAAACATCGAGTGACTCAACCATGGAAGCTGCAAGACATTATGTGTAGATCAAACCTCACAAGTTCTAGTGCAGCATCAGTCAATACATTGTCGTGTTTCTATATTGGCTTCAGACAATCGTTACACCTGGGGGGGTGTTTCAATAGCATCAGCTACTAACGCACCATATTCCTTCCTTATTCAACCAAAGTTACATACCTAACAGGGACGTTCTCAAAAGGTTTTATACAACTCAGCAATGTATCCATCTGTACCAGGGGTATTGCCAGTTATTTATACATTTATTTCCATTTAATTGTCAACTATTTTTATTAGCTATTTTAGTGATTAGTTCAGTTAGTTCTTGATTGTTCATACAAAAAAGGCCAAGGAGATTTACCAATTGTTCCTGGTTCTTCATCTGGTCAGCTGCTTGTTTGGCCAGTCCTGCCTTGGCCTCCTCGGCTGCCTGTTTCTCTTTCTCCAGCCTCTCTGCCTCCTCCTTTGCTCTTTTTCGTTCTTGTTCAAGCTCTAGAGCTTTGCGTGTTTGCTCCTCCAGCTCTACCCAAACACAGACACACATAGAGTATAACATGTATTGGTTATATTAATCGGAATGTAGCATTATTTAAATTCCTGATGTAGATGTTGGAGAATTAAGGGAGGTGCCATTCATTCTCTAAAATCTACATCAGTACACTGATCAGGAAGGCAAATTCTATGAGGGCAACTTCAACAGGCAACCACATGAGACATCATAAACACTGGCATGATACTACAAAATGCCTGTGTAGCTGGAGATTGTTTTTTAGATCCCTCAGATCTTTCCTATGCCAAACACAGACAAATCAGCAACCAACCCAAAAACCGCAACAAATCTAGCTAATGGGAAACATGGGAACTCAGGAGGAGGATGTGAAAGGAAACAAATCTTTTTTTTTTAAGGGACTTCAAAGTGTTTTTTTCTGGTTTAAGAAAATTACCTTCCTCAGAGGACAGCCCTACGAGAGGCGGGAGATTTAGGTTTAGTTGGTATGACGCTCCACTAATGTGGAGAAAGTCATTTAGCCTCTGACATCACTTATTTTTTTATAGCTGCTCTCAGCTTGGAATTAGGGATGCATCGATCCGATACTCAGTATCGGTATCGGCTCCGATCCGGTCATTTTCTGCGGATCGGGTATCGTTGAGACGAGACTGATCCAAATCCGATATTGTGTGTATATTATTCTGTGTTATTGTTAAGCCCCACGAAAGCACAAAAGCATTATAAAGCACCATAAAGTCAAAGTCCAAGTGTTCTGAAGCCGTTCCATAGTTTAATGTGAGGTACAGATGAATATTTAAGTCGTTAAATTCAAGTTCACGTAAACTCTTCTCTCTGCTGCGACTGTCTGTCATCCTCCATTCAGTATTCAAACTGCGTGTTGCGTTCGGTTACTACAGTCAAAACAATGAAACTCTCTTCAAGAGCGCTCAATAACTGATATTTAAAACCGTTAAAAGAAAAGGCTCAATAAACTATTGCGCAGATTTAATAAGCTACGCATCAATATCTCTTTCTTTTGTGCTTTGAACTTCTCTATGCGGAGCTGCACGCTGTGACTCCTTGCTGCTTCCAAGCGCATCATTCTGCGCACGGGATGCGCATAAGCGCTTTGTGCCGCTCTCTATTGGAGCTTTTCGTATTATAATACTTTTGCGCAATGAAATATTATTTATAGCGTTTCTTGTACTGTCCTATCAAGGCTATTAATAATCTAATGTATAGCACAGTAATGGAGGCAGCAACATATGATAGATAGGACTCCTCTATCATATGTTGCTGCCTTCATTACTGTGCTATATATTTAAAAGAAATGTCTTTTTTTGTAGTTTATATTTATAAATAAATACATTTACTTGTTTTCATTAATGTACTTTACAACAATGCAAAGAGCAATGTGTAACATTTTACCAGATTTAGTCCTTCACATATTCACTTATTTGTTCCTCACTAAATGTTTAGATTTTATAAAATTGTGCACTCATGATTTTTCTAGAATAACTTTTGCTGCTAAATTATCCACTAACCTAGTTTATAATAGTATTTTTGTCATAGATTATGAATGGGCCTGTTTACACCTGGTCATTTCATGCGTTTTCGCTGATCGGATATCTATCTGATTTGTTAAAACGTTTCCATTTACACTTGGCTACATAAATGTGTATTCACAAAATGGATATAAATCTGATCTTCAATTCCCGTGCTATATTTCAATTTAACGAAGTTCACGTCAACGAAATCAAAAGCATTTTATTAATTATCAGCTCATTTCAAGATCAAAGACTGCAATAGGAGAGCGCGCGGCATCAGCACTGGAAAGATAAGTTTGTCTTATACTTTTAATGAAGATGATTGTGTGTTGACCTTCTGCATCTTAATTTCAGTTTAATTTGTGGCAGTTTGCGCGTCTGCTTGCTGAAGAGATACTCAGCTACTCATCCGCGGCGATGCGTGTTGCATTAGCGCAGTCATATCTGACTATAATGTCATATAGCCTATAACACGGTCTCACACGTTTATTATTTTTACATTTTGGGAGGAGTAAAATTCACATATGTGGTTTCAACAACCAGATGCATTTACACATGTCCAGTTTCGTCTGGAATGCGGCCCAGACCACCTCCTGAAGTGGCTTGAGCGATCGGATTTATATTACAAAACGCATGACGTGACCAGGTGTAAACCCCTATATATTTTTTCATGTTATTTTTCATTAAAATGAAGTTGTCTAGTAGATTGTGTTTAACACACAAAAGAGTGACAGAAGTATGGAAACTCTACATTGATTAAGAAAAAAAAAAAAAACAAAAAAAACTGCCCTCGGATCGGAATTGGCCGATACTCAGAATTTTCTAGATCGGATTGGATCTGGAAAAATGGTATCGTTGCATCCCTACTTGGAATATAACACATTTCTACCAAAATCCTAATTTCTGAATCTCTACAAGACACAAATAATAACTAACAACCAACAAAACAACAAAATAATGGATAGGAAAATAAATAGGATCAAAACAAATTATGTTGACATCAAGGTTGTCAAAAATGAACTATTTTGGTACAAATTCAACTTGGCAATATGGCTAGTACAATGTGTTTGTTCCACTTTTTAGACTTGCAAATCAATTTTTTTCCAGTAAATGCTCAATATGCAATTATAAATGTTTTCTGTCATTTTTTTAATTTTCTCATTTTGTCAAGTCCATGCAGTTTACTGTTATTAAGAAAGACGTGGTTTATTATTGTGCAATAACAATTTTGGTATTGTGCAAAATTTGAGTCCTGAAGCAAAACCATTTGAGAACTTCCTGGCATTAGAGGGAGGGATCAACTCGCACAGTGAAGTCCAGATGTTTGTACCTTTCTGTGCTTTTATCGTCTGTTCCTCAATCTGTCTCAGTCTTTCGATTAACTCATCCTTTTCTCGCTCTATTCTCTCCTTCTCCTTTTCTGCATGCTCTCGTTTCTTCTTCTCGTTCTCAAGCTGAGCTCTGGAAACAGGAGGATACAGTAAATTCGATTTATGCAGCAAAACTTCAAAGTTACTTTGTCTAAAGCCTAGAGTCATCACTTCAGAGAAACTAAAATGATCAAACTTCAAAAAACTCAATTAGACTAAGATTATAAAGCTCAATTCATATAGATTATTTTTACGATGTCCTTATGAACTTCTTGAAGCTTGAAAACATTGGCTGCATGGACTTTCAATGGCTAGACAAAAATGTTGAGAGAATACTGAAAATTTGTTTATTTGTTTTTAAACCAAAGTCTTTCTGGAACAACATGAGTGAGTAAATGATGGCAATTAAAATTTTTAGGTGAACTATCCCTTTAATATCAATACACAGAGGCATAGTAACCATTGCAACTTTCAGAAATTTAAGTTCATCCAACTTTTTGTAATAATGATTTTAAGTGCATCTTCATCTGTCATTAAGTTAAACATCTGAAACATTTGATTTAGTTAATCATCAAGCTCCTGTAGACAAAAATTAATAGTCTATAACTTATATAAACAGTGATTAATCATAATTATATAATAAAGCATATTTAATAATAGTAACAATTTAATAATAATTATATATTTTTTAAACAGTAAAAATACAATACTAATATTCATGACTATCTAAAACCATAGAGCTTTTTTGGGCAGAAAACCACAGGGAGACCTAGAAGCTTCCTTTTGGTGACAACAGCTTTAGAAATGATTTAGAATTTTTTGACTATCATATGAATTTTGAGAATAATTACTTACACTAAGTAAACTAAGCATAAATAAAAACATAAAAGATAAAAATGTAAAGTAAAGAAAGTTTATGAAAATTATGTCAGTGTTCATTGTCACCTCTCTATCTGTTTCTGCTGTTTTTCTTCTCTGGCCTGAGCCTTCATCTGCTGCACCTCAATGGTGTCAGGCTTCCTCCTTCTCATGTACAGCTCATGGTTGCCCATACACAAAGCCAGGATGCGCTTGTTGATTCGCAGTCGTGGTGCATAGAACACAAAGTCCTGCCATCACATTTGAAAAGATTCAGTGAACATGTTCATATTTGATCTCTGCATGCTATGATTGATATGACTGATCTCACTGATATGACTGATACTTGTTCTCCAAATGATAAAGTTTTGAGAAGTTTGCACTTTGTGCCCACAAATGATATAAACATTTTAGTCATAATGGGCAACTCCAACAAATTTGTCAGATTGTATCTGCTAAATTTAATGGATCAAAATTCGTTTTTCCCTTTTTTCCTGAATATTAGAATGGCAGATAACAAATAATGAAATATACTGTACATGTGTTAGGGCTTAAAGCATTTAAAGTGTTCAGTAGAAAAGAAGTTTGATACTATCATGTATGGTTGTGGAGTTATTAGCGAAGTTGCTTATTATAGTGCCACCCAACTTCATGTCATTTCACGAAACTGGTGCCTTTTCCACTTGGAAAAATGTAAAAATAAAATAATCAACATTTTTTAAATATTCATGAAATGAAGACCTTCAAATTACAAGAAATTGTAGTGTGCCATCTCAGGCTATGTAATTTATTATTTTATGACTATTTTTCTGCCTCGTGTTTTAGTATTTTTGTCAACCCTGTTACCAACACAAGCGTTACTAGATACTATAGTTTCCAGGGGGGTGGGGGTCCAATGCAATTGGGGGTCCAATGCTGTTTCAAGCATGTTGAGTTATTTACACTTCTCATGGCCAAAGTTTCAAAAAACGATTTGGACATATAACAGAGTATTTCTGTGCCAAATACACACTTCCGGGTTTCTTACAAGGTTCAGAAAGTTTTTTCGATCATGGTTCTTCATGATGTAATGAAGGGTGGAACTCCTTATATGGGCATTTCTCCCAGAAGAGCGTGCCTGCGCACACATAGACCAGCGCGAGAGCAAGAGCGTGCCCATCAACGCGCTTTGTTAGGCAGCACTGCACGGGACTCGCTCGGGAAAAATGCCTCTAAAGAAGTGTGTTTTTGGTTGTAAGGGAAAGATAACCTTGGTTCAGCTTCCCGAAGAACCCAGCGTTACGAAAAACAGTGCATGCATTTTGTTTTTCCTGGGCAGCAACGGAGTTTTACAAGTGTGTTTGTTTACGAATGTTTTATAAACAAGGCTCAGTTCGACTAGGGCTGGGTATCGATTCAGATGTCCCGATTCGATTCGATTTCGATTTGCAAGCTCTCGATTCGATTCTCGATTTTTTGATTATATTCAGTGAATATAGTTTTAATACAAAAGCTATTGATATTTCTAAAAAATGAACATTAAACATCAGTTTACAATTGGTGAATTAATAAAAAGAAATTATGAACCACAGGCCTGTATTTTAAAACCTGTTATTTTTTTGTATCTCCTTTCTTAAACAATAACAGGACCCTATAAAATGTTCTTCTTAATTTTTCTAGTAATCAGATGAAGGCATAAAACATTATTTAATTTATCCTAATCAAATGAAAATTAAACCCTTTTATTTTTTGGCAAACAAAGTGCTGCACAACAGAGGTTTACTGTTAAAATTAAAAAGAAAACAAATGGGATTATTCATTTAAAAATAAAGATTTATTAATATGTATTAGCATTGAGTCTTAAAACTGCTAAATAGTAATATATTCTGCCAGTTTCGTAACGTTAACGTTCTTAACGTTAAACTAAACTTTTATTTTGACGGGTTGCTGTGAGGAACTTGCAGCTGCTGTGTATGTGATATGACCAGTGTTGGGCACGTTACTTTAAAAAAGTAATTAGTTATAGTTACTAGTTACTTCTCACAAATAGTAACTGAGTTAGTAACTGCGTTACATCATTATAAAAGTAACTAATTACCAGGGAAAGTAACTATTGCATTACTTTTTTTAAAAAAATGTTCAAATGTCAAATAACTTGGATGCCCCAATATTAAATATTTTAAATGAATGAAATGGACACTAAATAGAATAAATTATTATTATAAAACATTGTACATTAATCGACACTATTTATCTACTGACACTTAGCAACAGTTAGTCAAACATTATAATATGATATTATGATAATTTAGCATTATATGATGATAGAACTTTAGTAATTAGAATAACCAAGTATGAATTCATACTGTATTTGTCATGTTGACTGAACTTAGGACTGGTGGTGGTGCTTAAGATATTGTTTGTCATTTAGTGTTTCTATAAAAAAAAGGGGGGAAAAATTGATAAGATAACAAAACTACTACGAATTATACCACTAATAACAACATAAAACGCTCTAAGGATAAAGGAGCTGCTGGGTTCATGAATATTAATCACGTTGTATGGGTTCGCTCGAAATGATTTGCTGAAATCAAAACAGGGATGATAATAGGTGAGCGCCGGCCAATGAGATTGTCGTTTGCGCATTAGTTCCGCCCACTAGCAGAGAACCCGGCAGTTCTTAAAAGCTGAAGAATTCCAAAGGAACTCCGTTATTTTGACAGGAAAACACAACAAAGAATATCGTTTACAACTAGCGCGTCAATTCTGCATGTTATGAAAGACTCTCTCGCTCTGTATCTTTCTTTGCGCGCTGTGTGTGTGTGTATGTGTGTGTGTGTGTGTGTGTGTGTGTGTGTGAGAGAGAGACAAAGCTACGGCGAGCCGTGCGCTTCACACTAGAGTTTATGGTACGTCAAATACAGCTACATTGCGCATCCATTCAGATGAACTGAAAAATAAAATGATAATAATGTTATAATAAATTATAGTAACGCCACATTTTATTGTCAGTAACGGTAACGGCGTTGTAACGGGGGAAACAGTAATTAGTTTGATTACTCGTTACTGAAAACAATAACGCCGTTAGTAACGCCGTTTATTTATAACGCCGTTATTCCCATCACTGGATATGACGGTAGTTTTCTCAAATTAAACGGTAAAATGCAAATGGCATTTACTCTCAGAGTAGCTGGAGATGATATTCGTGTGTTAATATCATCATATAGTGAGACAGCATAAGATGAAAACACCGCGAGCGTCGTCCGCGCTTATGTGTGTAGTAACACAACATTGCGTCGTGCCATCCGCCATTCATTCATTGCAGAAATCATGGCGCATTATGCGTGATATCAAATCCTTTCACAGATTTATATTACTACAGCATTTCACCTGAGCATTACGAATCACACGTATGGCTTTGTTCTTGGTTCTTGTCAACAGTATCTCTGCCATGAAAAGCACTGAATGAATGACAGGCTTTCTGTTGTAACATCGCGTGAGGTAAATAAGGGTGACATCTAGTGGAGAAGACTAATGATAAGAATCACATTAATCAGATCTCGTTTTAAATGTGTGCTGAAATAAATACCGGAAAAGATCGATTCGCGGTTTTTGAGAATCGATATCGAATTGACGTCATTAAAAAAAACGAATAATCGAAAAATCTTTTTTTTTTTTTTTGCCCAGCCCTAAGTTTGACGCTGGATTTGCACATCGTTTAATACTGAAAGATGGAGCGGTCCCAGCTATAAAAGATCCCGGTCATGATTCAGAACAGCAGACGGTAAGTGAAACGGCATCAAATGTCTGTTTTGTTGGCAATCGGCGTTCAAGTGCTCGTCACTCTTTAGCTCCGCCCACGGTGCGCCTCCAGGAGCTCGGCTGTTTTCTGAAAGAATCGTAAAGCTGTATATTTCTTTTATAAATATGATAAAACTAAAGACTTTTTGGCGATATGAAGGATGCAGTACTACTCTATAGGTACTCAAGATTAACAAGAGATTGGGTGAAACTGTGTTATGCCCCCTTTAATTAGATCTATATGATAGTTTTCACATATATGAGCAGCATTTTAGTCCCTCTTTTCACTGGGATTGTTTCAAAAGTTTGATTTTTTTTTTTATGTATTTGTCATTCAGATGACCAAGAACATCCTAATTTTGGAGGATGTTTACATTTTTTTTTTTTTTAAAGGGCTTTGTCCAAAATAAAATAGTTAAAGTTACAATGGAAAAACCTGGAAGGCTGTATCAAATATATTGTTTTTTACAATTGTTATGAAATTAATGACAGTAACAGGATTGATGTCATTGTCACAGGACTGACCAGAGTAACAGGGATGACAGGGCATACATTCCTCAGCACACCGCACAAATTTGTTTACATAATACTGTTGTCACGGTGCACACACGAGGGAGAAACAGGAAAACGCAGACGAGGACGTAAACTCAAATTATAGTCTTTAATGTAGACATCAAGGGAGGACAAGGCAGGACTTACATGGACAGGATACACCGGGGAAGTAACGAGTAGACCAGACGAAATCAAACTGAACAGACAGGACTATAAATACACAGGTAAATCATAGATAATTAGACAAACAGGGCTGGACAAGGATTAAATCATAATGACACTTAACGAGGACAGGAAACAAACCAAATATGGACACATGAGGTGGGAACACGACACACACACACACGACAGAGGACTGACAACTGTAAAGTTTTAAGATTTTAAATAGCATTATATTGTTTTGCACTTACTTGGCATAGTTGTATGATAATAGTAAACAATACATTTTTTCATTATTGATTTAGCACATTACATTTCTAAGAGATGTAATGTTTTAAGAATATTGTAATTAGCTAATGCGTTCCACCTGTTTGTCTCTGCCCTCTCACAGAACAGTCTGTGTCCCTTCACAGAACTTAAAATATACTGATCTGGTTCAATTGTTAGCCAAGGAAGATGATCAGATCTTGGTCTTTCTGTGATCATCTGAAACTAGATCAAGATGCTGAAACCAAGACCTTGATGGTGAAATTTGGTATCACTTCCTTGAACACTGCAAGTCTGGGGTGAGAGTCTGCAGTCACCTTGCTGCTCTTGTTTGTAATTGCATTTACATGGATGCATTATTGACAATAAGTTATGGAAAAAAAAAAAGAGAAAAAAAGGTTTTACTGGGACTGATCATCCTATCCCAGTCATTAACAACAATAGTAATAGTAACAATACCAACAATACTAACTAAAAATGTAACTGATGCTCATATGCTACTGAATGATATAGGCATTATCTCAATAATATACCGAGGGTGACCTTTAAAATGTTTGAATTGTACACAGACAATCTTTAAAAACAGGGTGACACCTAATCTATTTCATCCCTGTTACCCACATGTCAAAGCCTGCTACCCTGAAAAGTAACAGGGATGACAGTAACAGGTTTGACAATTTCAAACTAATTTGCTAATTGCTAGCTAACAGTCAAGTTCACAATAGCACATGTTGTACACTTTGAAAGGATTTTACTTGTAGATACTGATTATATTAAATGTAATAAATAATTGTTTAAATTTACATTTTAAAAATGGTAACAGTATTGACACTGCATGATGTCCCCCCTCAGTCAAGCTTCATAAATCATCAGAAATTGAACATTATAGAGGAGTGAGAGAAACATGCTTGTGTTTGGAAGTGTAGGAATCCTGGTTGAGAGATGACGTAACCTCCTAGAAGTGATGTCACTTGAATGTACATTATTTTACAAGGTTTTTTTTGATGAGAGTAACAGGGCTGACATGAAATCAGAGGACACCAATAAAATTATTTATATTTTATAGAATAAATTCATGCTTATGCCAAAAACACTGCTTAACAATAAGACCGTATTTAGAACAATATGCAAATGTTTTTTTTTATATCATTTTGCAAATTAACTGTCCTGCTGAAAAAGAAAAATCATAGTGAGGGACAGGCCAGAAACCTTACCCTTATCAGCATAAATGCTATTTAAATTATTTAAAATAATATTTAATTGACTTTATATTGATGAAAGAATACATAGTATTACGTCTTTAAATTGCAAATTAATTTGTTATATTAAATCTATGTTTGATTATTTCTTAGGGATGCAAAAGCACCGATTTCGTGGAATGACCACTACACAAAATGTTGTACTCGTTTTCACACAATGTACGAATGTGTCAATAATTATAAAAGTTTGCCATTCAGATTTGACATTCTTAGTCACTGAGTTTTGATTGGCTACTGAGTCATATTAGAGGATATGTCAGGACATCCAACAAAGATGACTCATACCAATTTACAACTGTATGGTTACAGCATTATTATAGATTTTTGTTCGCAAACATCACATAAACATCTTTGCACAAATAAGGCTTAACCAGAATATGGACCTTACCACAAAATGATGTGCATGTAAACACGGTCCAAATTGTGCTTAACTTCTGTAGTTCAAATTGACAGAATAATTAAATAATAATCAAAATACTTACAGGTGCTTTTTTATCAATGGGCTTGATGACAAACTTCTTATCGTTGAAAGAAATGTTTCGGATCTCACTCCATGGGAACCCAATCTTTGGTGTGAGCCTTAAAGAAAAACAAGAGAGAGGTGAACAAGTTTGAAAATGTATGCACATTTTATTAACATTATTCAGAAAATCATGTCAAAAACAGCCAGCAGTGGGCAGCAGAGGAACACTGACAGACACTGCTGACAGAAAATCAAATCAGCTGACCTCTTAGAATCTAATATGAAAGTAATTTTTGTGGAGTTGACTGACATGCATTGACCTGGGCATGGGCACTATGACCCCACATATACATAATATCCCGATTATGAAATGGTCCCACACTGTAAACAGGAATCAAGGCTGTATTTCCCTTCACCCAGGGGCAAAAGGCCAAAACAACACATGCTGTGACTCACCCTGTTCTAATGTCTGCCCTATAAGGCAGGGAATGGATGGGTGCTGAAGCAGGAGGTAGAGGTTAACTCTAATAATACAAATAATACTCACAAGATAACGTATTTACCATCATGCATTGTGTCAATTATTGCTTAGATGTAAATAAAAGCCTAAATTTACAACCCTTTTAGTTCTTTTAAGTTTTGGTTGCCTGAACTTTCAATGAAGGGAGAAACCTCTCAGGTTTCATTAAAAATCTATTAATTAGTATCTTATGGGTTTGAAACAAAATGAGGGTGAGTAAATTATGACGATTTCAATTTTTAAATGAACTACCCCTTTAATAAATTCTTCCAAAGAATGTACTGGAATTAGCAATCATACATTTCTGAAACTCCAATGTCTATGCTAACATCCTAAACCATAAAATGTCCATAAAAATGATTATTTAAACTACAGTTCAAAACAAACAAGCAAACAAACAAACAATAAATAAAGCTCATGTTTCATCTATTAAACCATTTAAAAAAACTAATAATTAAAAAAAAAAAAAATTAGTAATAAAACTGATCCAAAGTGACAGTATATACTTTTATATTGTTACAAAAAAAAATTCTACTACAATTAAATGCTATTCTTTTAAATTCATCAAAGCAACCCTGAACAAAATGCATCACGGTTTCCACAAAAATATGAAGCAGCACATCTGTTTTTAACATTGATAATTATATGAAATGTTTCTTGAGCAGCAAATCAGCTGAAAATTCAGCTTTGCATCACAGTAATACATCACATTTTAAACTATATTCAGTTTATACAAAAAGCAAGTGAGAGACATTTCAGTGTAAGACTTACTTGTCTTCATGTTCATAAATGTTAAGACCAAGAGCATCCACTCCCAGCCAGAGCTCTGTTCCCTTCTTATTTTTGATCTCAAAGTAATTCACTCCATACATCTCCAGATCCTGAGCGATCTTCAGATACTCCATCATAGAATCCTCTCTGTAAACATACAATCATGCTAGGAATAGAAATACTGCTATTAAGCATTGTGAAGTTCACAGAGTGTGTAGTTGGGGACTGAAAACACCATTGCCCCAAGTGTGCTCTTGTATAATAATCTGTTTGTGTGTCAAGCCTTACCTCAGCATGCCCCTGTGTTCCTCGTGCCATGTCTGTATTCTGTCCTCCCACTGTTCTTTAGTCAGTTTATGTTGCTCCAAAACTCTACATAATAATATTCACAACGCACAACACATGATGAATCAGTCTAGTATCAATGTAGGGGGTCAGAAAATGGACTAAATAATCATCAGTGTAAAAATATATTACACAAACTCTCATGGAACACAAAAACCAGAGACCTAAAAATTATGACCTGAAATTCCTGAAGGCTGGGGAAGTCTTAAAAAAGTGCTGTTTGCATTGGTTTCATTGTATGGGGTTAGATTTGTTTCATACTTCCAGAGAAATGGATTCCGATCCACAAATTAATATAAACAGATTTACAAAAATTAAACATTGCGAGTGGATAATACACAAAAACCTTGCAATACTGAACAATGTTTCTTTGTATTTAATTTGGATGTATTTATTTGTGTCAAGCTCCATGCCTCATCACTTCTATCTGTGTACTACTCGCTAGGGGTGGGAGAAAAAAATCGATTCTCCAATGCATCGCGATTCTCTCTTCAACGATTTGATTCTGAGCTTTTTTTTTTTTTTGCATATTCGGCACGTGTGTGTGCTAGAGACGCGGTGGGCTTCATTGCTCAGAATTTGCGCTGAGACACGTGCACATTGCTTGACAGTGTGTGCTTCCACCCGCCGTGTTTTACTTTAGATATGCTTTCATTTATACCGTTTGGAATGCAGTACTATTAGATGCACGAAACTTGCGCACTGACAGACTTTCACGTGCGCTTTGTGTTTGTTTGTCCTGAAGCTCGATTGCGCATGCGGGTAAATGCACTTACATTTTTGAATACTTTTAAATGAAATTGATGTAAACACAGTCAGTTATGTTTTCAGAGCAGGACAAAACATCTGATATATCGAAATAGATCTGTGCATTAGTGTGAATGCAGCCTGTTAAAGCTGCCACTGTCTATGATCTCATCAGTAATAATCAAATGGCAATAATGCTGAGGAAAAAAAGAAAAACCCATAACTATTGTCTGTAAACTTTCGGATACTTAAAGAACACTTATTTTAAATAAGTAATTGTTTTAAAAAGTAGCTTGCTTATATAATAAAAAAAAAGAAGTACATTTTGCACAAAATAAATGTGATATAAAATTTATATGAAAATGTAGCCATGTGCAGTAATATTGAAAACTGAGAATGTGACGCATCGTGATATTGAGTTGATAATGATAATCGCAATTGAATTGAATCGTGAAACCAAGATTCACACCCCTACTTTTAAGATGGAAGTACTGACACACAGAGATTCCAACTATAAACAAAAAGCAAAGAAACTCCAATTTTGGTTAAGATGTAAAGTTGTAAAGATGTATTTGCACAGCAGAAGAATTATTTGGGGGAAAAAATGTAGATCAAGAATCGTTTTGGAATCGGATCGTGAAGTGCCTGAAGATTCCCACCCCTACTACTCGCACACTTACAGTGGATATTAAGAATTTCAACTAGGTCTGCTACTGCGCCTATTATTAGGGGTGCACCGATCCTATACCGGTCTCGAAGTAGTATTGGAGCCAGAACAGATACTGAGTATACGATCAGTGCATCCCTTAATCCCTGATCCAATTTCGATCGATATTGTGCGCGCTACTCTGTGTTATTGTTAAGCCCCACAAAAGGCATAAAACAATATAAAGCATCATAAAGTTTTCATGCACTATAGTCTTCTGAAGCCATTCGACAGCTTAATGTGAGGTACAGATATTAACGCCATTAAAGTTCACGCAAACTATTCTTTCCGCTACAGCTGTCAGTCATTCTCCATTTAGCATTCAAATCTCGGTCACATTGAGTTACGATAGTCAGTATGGTAAACACTCTCCAAGATAATTCAATGTTCCTACTGTTATACTTGATTTGTAGATAATGGTCTATGGTTTTGCATAAAAGGACTTTATCTTGCTGAATTTATTGCTGTTTTTCAACCATGTGTCAGTCCTCTGTCGTGTGTGTCATGTGTTCCCGCCTCATGTGTCCATATATGGTTTGTTTCCTGTCCTTGTTTCATGTCATTATGAGTTAAGTATGTTCCAGCTGTGTTTGTCTCGTTATGTGTTAATTACCCTGTGTATATTAGTCCTGTCCGTTGAGTTTGATTTCGTCTGGTCTACTTGTGACTTCCCGGTGTATCCTGTCTCTCTGCCTTGTCTTGGCCTGCCTTGATGTCTTCATTAAAGACTATTATTTGAGTTTACATCCTCGTCTCCGTGTTCCTGTTCCTCCCTCGTGTGTGCACCGTGACAGAAGACCAGACCTAACCGTAAGCTGCGCCCATTCACCCCGTTTTGTTTTCCCTTTTTTTTCTAAAGTCTTTGTTTTGGTTCCTGTTTATGTCTGTTTGTCCCGCGGCAAGGAAGTCGCCGCTCGTCATCCTGCCTTAGCCCACTGCAAGTCGGCGTGGGAGTTCGGCGGGATCGCCGTGAATCCACTGGCCGCGAGCCCTCATGCCCGCCGATCGCGGGAGATATCCGCCGCCGGCGGTGGCTCTCCCAAGCCCGCCGGCGGGTTGTCTAGTTCCCGGGTTGCCGCTCCCCCAGGCGTGCCGTTCGCGGGAGATCACGCCACCGGCCCGCCTCTGACTCAATGCCCGCCGGCCCGCCTCTGACTCAATGCCCGCCAGATCGCCGCTGATTCATGCCTGCTGGCCGCCTCTATCCCTAGCCCCGTGGATCAAGTCCACATGTCATGGCCAGGAGTGCCGTGTGTCTGTTTTGTTGTGCCCACAGGAACATTTTAATCATCATGTCTTGTCTTGTCCACGGAGACTCGTCTGGGGCAGGCGGCTCCTCTTGCTGTGGCCATTGAGGCCATTCTAGCCGCCTGCCCCCTTGTCGTGGAGGTGGAAGCGGTTGCTGAGGGACCCTGTAAGGGCCCCTGACACTTCGTCATTCCCAGAGGAAGCCTCAGCTTCCAAGCCAGCCCAGGAGGGCTTCTGGTTCCTGTGGGATGTCCTGTCCTGTTTGACTGGCCCTGGAGTCTTGTCATGTCCTGTTCTGTGTGTCTAGCCCCGGAGGGCTCCTGATACCCCCTGACTTCCCCAGGGAAATTTTTTTTTGGGGGGTAAAAGGGGTTCCGGCTGTAGGGGCCGGGCCGAGGGGACCGAGGCCAAGGCCCCCGAAGACCATCTGCCATGGCCTCCAGAGCTCCCTACACCGCCATGGCCTCCAGAGCTCCCAGCTCTGCCATGGCCTCCAGAGCCCCCAGCTCCGCCATGGCCTCCTGAGCTCCCTGCACCGCCATGGCTTCCAGAGCTCCCAGCTCCGCCATGGTCCCTGTCTGTCTGTTCCACTCTGGAGGTCCCTGTCCTGTGTTCTTGTCCGTATTTGTCCTGAGGGGCCTCCAGAGCACCCACCCCCCCTCCCGGATGGAACTGTTAAGGCTCGGGACGAGCCTTTCGGGAGGGGGGAGTAATGTCAGTCCTCTGTCATGTGTTCCCGCCTCATGTGTCCATATATGGTTTGTTTCCTGTCCTTGTTTCATGTCATTATGAGTTAAGTATGTTCCAGCTGTGTTTGTCTCGTTATGTGTTAATTACCCTGTGTATATTAGTCCTGTCTTTTGAGTTTGATTTCGTCTGGTCTACTTGTGACTTCCCGGTGTATCCTGTCTCTCTGCCTTGTCTTGGCCTGCCTTGATGTCTTCATTAAAGACTATTATTTGAGTTTACGTCCTCGTCTCCGTGTTCCTGTTCCTCCCTCGTGTTACTTGCTACTGGGTGTCTGTTTACAACACGGGAGTAGAAAAGTCTATGAATTGTTCTTCACACGCAGAGTAACTGAAATTTAAAACTGTTAAAAGGCTCAATAAACTGTTGCATAAATATAATACACTACGCATTAATATCGCTTCCATTTATGCTTTCAACCTTTCACTGTGAAGAGCTGCATGTTGTGACTCAATGTTGCTTTAAATGCATCATTCTGCGCACGGGATGTGCATAAGCGATTTGTGCCGCTCTGTATTAGAGCCTTTAATATTATAATACTTGATTGATATTGTCTGCATTTTTGCTGAATTTTCAGCTGGCTAAAAACGCTTTGGTTGACACATGGCCTAAGAGCATGCAAAGGATCTCCGAAAAGCCTCTTTATAAGCAGTTGTAAAAAGTATATTGACCAATCCTATCATATCCATATCCTTATCATATTCCACTGTTTCAACTGTCTGTAAGTCACGGTGCTTTGCAAGGTGATTCAACAAGAGGCCATTAAAGGCTTGCCAAGGCACAGGGACATTTAATTATAGCCTGCAATGACGCATTGGGTTCTGTTTTACCCTGTGTACTGAAGCATGAGAGTATCAGAAGTAAAATAATTATAATTCCACCCTGAAATCCTCATCTTCTGAATCTGAAAGTAGCTTATATTTGTGTACCATTTTGAACTACAAATCTGTAATAAATCATAGCAGAGAAAGAGAGAGAGAGAGAATATCATTATATCACATTACATTTGCAACAATTGTCGAGCTACTGACTTCCAACTTGTGCATTACTGTGTTGAGAAGACAGGCTCACCTCTGTGGTAGCAGCCGGTCATTGGTGAGGTAACCGGGCTTGTGGATGTCTCTGTTGTAGTCGGCGTACTTGGCCTGAACAGAGTAAGATGCCAGTAGGACTGCTGTCTCCGGAGGGCAGTAAATCTCATCATTCAAAATGGCTTCCTTCACCTAGACAGCACAAACAGTTTAATTATGCCATGTTTGATCTGGGCCTGTTTCCTCTTTTGAGAATTTGTTATCTAGAACTGATAATTCAACACGATCCTGGATTGTTCCAATCCTCGAAACTCATCTTGGAATTGTTGTCATAGCAACAGTTCAATAACCTCAAACCTACTCAGGAGTATTTAAAGTAAACAGGATTAGATCAGCAGTGGGGCTGTTAACAAAAGTCTGAGTCCTGCCATTGCTCCATACTTACTGCTTGTTTGCCATGTTAAGAATTGTGCTCATTCTTTCAATTCAACTGTAAAGGGTTATCAGTATAATCACTTTGATCTATATTAATTTACATGATATAAATATAGGCAAGTAAACACATTACATATGTGATGTGTGATATTGATATTTTTCTGACACCACAGATAAATTTGTCAAGAGTCAAAGCTTGCTCCTATCTAGCCGCTAATCTTTCAGATCATAATCCTATAAAGATGGAACTGAGGTGGGCCCATCTGAATCTGCCTCTTACAGGTGCATCTCAATAAATTAGAATGTCATGGAAAAGTTCATTTATTTCAGTAATTCAACTCAAACTGTGAAACTTGTGTATTAAATAAATTCAATGCAACAAATTAGAATCTCAACAAATTAGAATACTTCATAAGACCAATAAAAAAAACATTTTTAGTGAATTGTTGGCCTTCTGGAAAGTATGTTAATTTACTGTATATGTACTCAATACTTGGTAGGGGCTCCTTTTGCTTTAATTACTGCCTCAATCCGGCGTGGCATGGAGGTGATCAGTTTGTGGCACTGCTGAGGTGGTATGGAAGCCCAGGTTTCTTTGACAGTGGCCTTCAGCTCATCTGCATTTTTTTGGTCTCTTGTTTCTCATTTTCTTCTTGACAATACGTTCAGGTCTGGTGAGTTTGCTGGCCAGTCAAGCACACCAATACCATGGTCATTTAACCAACTTTTGGTGCTTTTGGCAGTGTGGGCAGGTGCCAAATCCTGCTGGAAAATGAAATCAGCATCTTTAAAAAGCTGGTCAGCAGAAGGAAGCATGAAGTGCTCCAAAATTTCTTGGTAAACGGGTGCAGTGACGTTGGTTTTCAAAAAACACAATGGACCAACACCAGCAGATGACACTGCACCCCAAATCATCACAGACTGTGGAAACTTAACACTGGACTTCATGCAACTTGGGCTACGAGCTTCTCCACTCTTCCTCCAGACTCTAGGACCTTGGTTTCCAAATGAAATACAAAACTTGCTCTCATCTGAAAAGAGGACTTTGGACCACTGGGCAACAGTCCAGTTCTTCTTCTCCTTAGCCCAGGTAAGACGCCTCTGACGCTGTCTGTGGTTCAGGAGTGGCTTAACAAGAGGAATACGACAACTGTAGCCAAATTCCTTGACACGTCTGTGTGTGGTGGCTCTTGATGCCTTGACCCCAGCCTTAGTCCATTCCTTGTGAAGTTCACCCAAATTCTTGAATCGATTTTGCTTGACAATCCTCATAAGTCTGCGGTTCTCTCGGTTGGTTGTGCATCTTTTTCTTCCACACTTTTTCCTTCCACTCAACTTTTTGTTAACATGCTTGGATACAGCACTCTGTGAACAGCCAGCTTCTTTGGCAATGAATGTTTGTGGCTTACCCTCCTTGTGAAGGGTGTCAATGATTGTCTTCTGGACAACTGTCAGATCAGCAGTCTTCCCCATGATTGTGTAGCCTAGTGAACCAAACTGAGAGACCATTTTGAAGGCTCAGGAAACCTTTGCAGGTGTTTTGAGTTGATTAGCTGATTGGCATGTCACCATATTCTAATTTGTTGAGATAGTGAATTGGTGGGTTTTTGTTAAATGTGAGCCTAAATCATCACAATTAAAAGAACCAAAGACTTAAACTACTTCAGTCTGTGTGCATTGAATTTATTTAATACACGAGTTTCACAATTTGAGTTGAATTACTGAAATAAATGGAACTTTTCCACGACATTCTAATTTATTGAGATGCACCTGTATATATGGAGATTCAGGGGCTATCTGTTGAAAGACCCAGAATTTATTAGTTTTATGAAAAATCACATTGATGTATACTTAGAATTCCTCTTCTCATTCGAATATTTGGGAAGCCCCTTAAGGCTTATATGAGAGAGCAAAAATAAGGTAAGGAGAGAAGCACTATCTCAATTAGAAAAAGAGATATTGGAGAAGGTTCATTGCTTGACAAAAAAAAAGCTCTGATTAAAAAAAAAGTATTATACAATAACCTATGCACTAGTAAGTTTGAAGTGGCTTTGACTAGGACAAATTATCACTATTATGAATTTAACAATAAAACAAGCAAATTACTTGCATGGTAGATGAGGAAAAAGGAAGATTCTGAAAGATATATCTATTGTATTAAGGTGGAGAATGGTAGAGGTTTAGAAGATCCAAAAGACAAATTTGGAATAAAAAAAACAGTAGATAAAGATCTTCTTGATGTTGGAATATCTGAGGAGGAGGTACTTAGTACTTTAAAGTATTCTTTAAAAAAAGCTACTGAACCATTTAACCAACATTATCAGAGAGGCACTAGACAGTCAAGCATTACCGTATTCACTGGAGGTTGCAACAATAACACTGCTACTTAAACCAGGAAAACATCAACAAAAATGTGGCTCCTATAGGCCTTTCATTTTGCTGAATTCTGACTATAAGGTCTTATCCAAATTAATAGCTTTGCGACTAGAGAATGTCATCCCTAAAATTGTCCATTCAGACCAAACCGGATTTATAAAAACAGACAGGGAGCAGACAATGTTCGAAGATTGTTCCATGTAATTAATACAGCTCGGAAACAAAAACATCCCATGATGACTGTACCGATGGATACTGAGAAGGCGTTCGACAGAATAGAGCCAAATTTTCTCGTATGCACATTGAGAGCTAGGAATTTCGGGGATACGTTTATTCAATAGGCTATATCAAAATGCTCTGTCACCCCCCATTTTTGAACATATACGTGAAAGTGCACTATCCAAACGTAAACTCTTATAATTCATGAATGCTTTGGAATACAGACATAAGGTTGGACACTTTTTAAAGAAGACAATCAGCAGATTACTGCAGAAGTGGAATTATTTTAAAATATGAAAGTAACAAAAAGTTATATAAGTTTAAATTTACTGTAAAGAAAATACACAGTATTACATTTTTTATATTTTATATAAAATAAATATTTTACATAACAGGTTTTACTCTAAAATTGATATAAGATTAAAGCCTTATGTCTAAATAAGTTATGTTCCAAATTTGAAGTTGGTATGAAAAAAATTGAGGTTCCTGTGAGATTTTATTTAGGGCGTCATACAGCCACCATTCATACCATTCAAACTCCATTAAAATTTTTTGATACATTTTTCTGTCACAAATGTCTAAATTTCTCTGTCAATATTACCTTTCCGATGATATGTATTTTGTCAAGATTATAAAAAGTTTTGATTCTAAAAGACCGTAATACATTGTGTAATATGACACTTGACACCGCCCACTAAGGGGGAGGAGACCGCCAAAAGATTTTAAAGTACCATTTCCATGGTAACGCAATGTCCGATTTCAAAATGGTTTTCACAGGATGAATTTTGAGATTTTAAGCTTTCAAATGATATATCATTTATGATGATTATTAAAATATTTGATTGGGAAAAAAGACCGCCAAGTGTCCCACAGGTGGGACGGTGACAGTTAAGGGATTAATGAATGAATGAATGAATGAATGATGCATTTATATAGCGCTTTTATTGTGTATTGCCATACACCCAAAGCGCTTTACAATCATGTGGGGGGGGGTCTCTCTCCTCAACCACCACCAGTGGCACTTAATGCCCCTAAGGCTCAAATTTTGACTAAGAGTGTTTTGTTGGACGCCTTCTCACTTTAGCTATAGAACCACTAGCTACAGCCATTCCCTCTGACCCATCAATTACTGGTATATGCTGGTAGTGCAGTATCTGGTTATAAGTTAAATTACTCAAAAAATGAGGCCTTTCCAATTAGTATACTGGACAATGATATTGGAAATATCTCTGGATCTCTAAAATGGCGTCCCAGTGGTTTTAAGTATTTGGGTATCAATATTAGTGTCTCCTTTGATAAAGTGTATCATAAAAATTATGTAAAGTTTCTGAACCTGGAAGTTTCTGATGGGGGCGCTTCTGTAGCCAGATGAGAAGTCAAAAGTCACAAAGTGTATTGGTATCCACCAAACACAGGAAAATTCAATTTAACATCTTACACAGAACATATATTTACACCCTCTATAGACTAAACAAACATAGTGGTGAGATCTCTGCCATGTGTCAAAGATGTAAAACATCTACTGGGACTCTTCTTGATATGCTCTGGAGTTGTCCAGCCTTGGAGACATTCTGAAAGAATGTTATTGCAACAATTTCTGAAATATCAAAGAATCATACTGATCCTAAAATTTAGACAATATGTGATATCAGCTCACTTTACATGACTTATCATGAAGGGAATTTTATTTTGCTGCAGCTAAAAATTTTTTTTGTCTGAATAAATAAAATTGCTGAAGCTTTTATCATGGTAAAAAGTGTTGTAATAATACAGTATAACAGGTTTAATAACTTTTCTTATAACACAAAAAACTGAACACTTAAATACAATAAAGCAATACACAAAAATGTATAAAAATAAACAAATGTTACAAACAGATTAACACACAAGTGCACCGACGTGTTGTGGTGTTGCTGGACACCCTGATGAAGGCTTGTTAGCCGCAACGCGTCGGTGCACTTGTGTTGTTTTTAATGTAAAGCCATGTGAATAAAGGCTTTTAATTTTTTTCACTATAATTTCAAGTGCCTTGGAGTGATTCGTTTTTTTAATGTTAGACCTTATTTTATTTGTCAATTTTTGTCTATGCTAGAAATTTGTTTATTTGTTCTTATTTTATTACTGACAATTCACATGTCTTTAAAAATGTTAAACCTTTATTAGTTATGCTACTAGTTTCTGCTGTGGTATCGAAGTAGTACTTAAAGTGTTCTTTAAGTAATAAAATCTTTTTTTTTTTTTCGCTCATCCCAAAAAAACGCCCCAATCTGTGACTCAAAATCTGTAATACGATCCGAACCATGAGTTGTGCGAGTTGTCTTGACTTGTTATTTGATGGAAAAAATGCAAACACAGAAGTTTTTGATCATGCTGATTTGTCACAGTGAATGGATTTTGAAATTTTGCGAGGCCTGAAACAACTTCTAAAACTTTGGTCGTCCTCTTCTCACTGACTAATGATTAGATAACTATTAAGAGGGCAGCCCTACAAGTTTGTATGTTATATGTACCACCACATTCTAGGAGGCACTGTAAAGCCACACCCATGTATTAGCTTCAGCCTGGCCCTAATGGCTGATTATTCCAAGGTGTGTGCCCCAAAAGCCCCAAACTTTGACGAAAAATAATAAAAATAATCCTAATCCCTAGAATAATCCCTAGGCCAGGGGTCGGCAAGTAAATTTGGCATCGGGCCCAAAAAAAAATTCACCACTAGATGGCGGCCCAGAACATAGTCAAAGGATAATTTAAGAAATTAATTTATAAAAAATACAACTACAATTGCCTGACAGACTGTTACAGTGTCTTTTGTAACTGGTAGTGAGCTGTTACTCTGTGTTAAATCCTGTAGTAGGACAGTCATTAACAAAAAGCCACATTTGTGTGGCGGTGTCCGGCAGAGTATGTGAGCGGAGTGGAGCGCCAACAATTTCCCCTCCGCGCTCCGAGCATTTAATCACTCCGCTCCTGGTTCACCATTTCCCGCTCCCGCTCCGCTCCTCGCTCATGGATACCAGAGACACCGCTCTGCCTTCGCTATCTCATGAAAAGTATTTCAGTAGATTTGAAATATCACAGTTCTGTTCATAACGTATATTAAAAAATAAAATAACAGGAGAGTTTCAACGTGGCTTATTGGAACACTATAGTGTGCAAACTTTTTTTCCTACCACATGAGCTAATAACATGGTTGTCAGCGTTAAAAGGTATAATTGCTGCTTTTTGCAGTGCAAATTTTGTTTGTGATGAAAAAGTTATTTTACCTACGGATCGATGCATTTCTTACAGATTTCTGCTCATTCGAAATCAGATACAGATGAAGTAGCACTGTAAGATTACATTTGTTTGAATGCATTATTGAGAGAGCGATTGCGTGTGAATAAGTGTTTTAGTACTTGTTTAAATCATGCCTTTAGCTGAAAATATTCAGTATAGGAAAAAACTAATTCCTTGAGAAATATCATAGCCTTCACATTCTTTCTGATTTGAGTGATCCTTCTCTATCAAGCTAGCTAAATATGTTTAACATGTGAATTCTTGCTAAATATGCAGTTATATTACGGGCTGTTGGCATGAATTGTACTCGGGATGGAGCAGTGGTGGGGCGAGTGAAAACCACAACGCTCTGATTTTTTAAAAATTTGCTCCTCGCTCCAGTCAAAATCACACCGCTTCACTCCGCGCTCTGCTCCGCTCACGTACTCTGATTGTGAGTTGCTGTCATGACAGATCTATTTCAGAACCAGCCACTATCAAAATAATCTGGCTGCGGGCGCGGGTTGCTGACCACTGCCCTAGGGGCTAGGGCCCTATGTTTTGTCTATGCAAGCACTGTCAATGCAATGCATTTTTAACATGCTTTTTGGTTTAAAATACATATATCATTATTTTACTTCCATATATACATGATCACTGAAATTGTGGTAATAATAATCATTTGGCACTTTTCTGTAAGAAAAAAAAGATTTACTCTCAATATAAAGATTGCCCTTCCTTAAAATCAAGTATGCTAAATGGTAGAATTCTGTTGTTTCAAGACTTAAAAATTACAATCACATTCATTGTTTTTGGTTCAGTACCACTGAAATTACTCCATATCCATCCTAACACAATATATTATAGTCATTTTCTAAACTAAACTAAATGCATGCAATTTGATGGCAAGTGTGTGGAGACTAGGTTTCCCAATACCTGTAAGAAGAAGAGACGTTGTGTTATCTCTTGGATCAGCTCTTCAGAAACATCTTCTGGAAAAAACTTTGCCCGGAACTTGAACTGCAGAGGGTTTTCCTTTCTAACATCCTGTTGAGTCACCTGCCAAGTTTTCACAGAAACACATTAAATAATTTATTTGCCCTGTTAATTTAGGAAATTTGGCAAACACTTTTAAGGTATACATTTCAGTTTGTGCATTTGCTGAGAAATGAGTTGCTAGCACCACTCTGTTTGAGCTACAGGAATGCCATATAAAACCTAAATCAAGTATCCAAGCTACTACTTCGATGCGTGTTCACGAGAGTACCACAACACGTGTGTAGTGCTGCTGACCCAGGAGCCTGCGTTCGTGAATGCGAGTCAAAGACTGACACGGAAGATAAGAAATTGTTGAATAAAGTCTTTTTCAGAAATTGTTGAATAAAGTTTTTAATTTGTGTTCCGACGATGAATGAAGGTCTAACAGGTTTGAATGAATGAATGAATGATGCATTTATATAGCGCTTTATTGTGTATTGCTGTCCACTCAAAGCACTTTACAATCATGTGGGGCGTCTCTCCTCAACCACCACCAGTGTGCTGCATCCACCTGGATGATGCGACGGCAGCCACAGGACAACGGCGCCAGTGCGCTCACCACACACCAGCTACAGGTGGAGAGGAGAGAGAGTGATAGAGCCAATCAAGTGGATGGGGATTATTAGGAGGCCATGATTGATAAGGGCCAGTGGAGGGAATTTGGCCAGGACACCGGGGTTACACCCCTACTCTTTACGAGAAGTGCCATGGAATTTTTAGTGACCAATGAGAGTCAGGACCTCGGTTTAACGTCTCATCCGAAAGACTGTGCTTTTTACAGTATAGTGTCCCCGTCACTATACTGGGGCGTTAGGACCCACACAGACCACAGGGTGAGCACCCCCTGCTGGGCTCACTAACACCTCTTCCAACAGCAACCTAGTTTTCCCAGGAGGTCTCCCATCCAGGTACTGACCAGGCTCAACCCTGCTTAGCTTCAGTGGGCAACCAGTCTTGGGCTGCAGGGTAATATGGCTGTGGCAAGGTTTGGGATGACAAGGGTAATTAATAGAATTTTTATTTTTGGGTGAACTAACCCTTTAAAGGTGCGTTCACACCAGACACGAATGAAGCGTTAAGCGCGAGTGATTTACATGTTAAGTCAATGCAAAGACGCGAATAGACATCCTGCGGCGCGATTCGCGCAAATTGAGCGTTTCGGGCGTTTGAAGCGCGTAACGCGCGATTCGCGCGAGTTGAAAAATCTGAACTTTGGCGGATATTCGCGCCGCGTTAACCAGTGTCTGAGGGACACATATTTAAAGGAGAGGGGAAAGGATACGGAGAAAAGGAGTGGGTCAGCAGCAGGGTCAGGGAAAAAGTGGAAGTACTCTGCGGTCCTGTCTTTCCTCGACCCCTTCATCTCCCTACGGGAGACAAGTGGGAATATGGAGAGGGGGGATGAGCAGAATCAGGCCGCAGGGTACGACCACCCCGAGGACCAGGGCGAGACAGAAGCAGCAGCAGCAGGGCAGTCAGAGACAGGAGGTGTGTTGACAAGTGAAGCAACACAACAGGGCATACATGTTGTTTTTTTATGATGAAAAGTCTAAATTAATTTCTCTCTGACTGGTGTAATGTGCAGTGTGTGTAATGTTGTATTAATATTGTCATGACAGAGCCGACTGGTTCTTTTGATGGCAGTGAGCCTGGGTCCCCTCTGCCAGAACCTGCTGCTGCTTCTGCTTCCCCTGCCGGCCCTTCAACATCTGCTGCTGTACCCACACAGGTGTGTACAGGCAATAATGACCATGTTTACATGCATATTATATTTACAGTAAGCACTCATAGCCTCACACAACACTGATGGTTTGTGAATGAGTTTAATCCTTTTCTGCCTTCTCATTGTACAAAATGTGTTATTTGATACAGCGCCACCAAGAAGAAGAGCTCAGAGAAGGCCTAGGGAGCAGCCATCGGAGGTGGAGCGGCAGCTCCTAGAAGCACTCCGGACCCATCCTGTAGCTCCAGCGCCGCCTCCACGCTCAGAGGATGAGCTCTTCCTCTTGAGTCTGGTCCCTTCCCTGCAGAGGTTGCCGCCTCAGACGAAATAATTCGTCAAATTTCAAATACATAAATTAATTTATGAAAGCAGCACAGTTCTGCTTAATTTGGAACGATTGGAGCCTTCAGAGTAGTTTTAAAAAAGAGGCAGCAATCTCTGCAGGGAATGAACCAGACCTTCTCTCCTTTCTCCTCTCCTTCACTTTGGCCCTCACTCTTCCCTCTTCCAAGCAAGATCCTTTTTATTCCTGCATGTAAATAGTTGTAAATGTTCTTTGTATATAGTTTTTATATTTTTTTTATTTGATTTGATTTATTTTGAATAAATAAATGTTCTATACAATAACCAAAGGTTTTGGTGTGTTACTTTGTGCACAACATAGTAAATCATAATTTATATTTGTTACATAAAAATATTATTTCTATGTTAAGACTAGAATACTTATGGCAAACATTTGTACATTCATTCTAATTATATCCTATTGCAAATACACTCACAATAGTATAGTAAAAAATAGTTATTTGTGATTGGACCAGTGTTGTGGTATAGTGTAATGAGAATGCAGCAACGAGACAGGGATTCCTTTTGGAGGCTGGCTCCATTTATCATTTGAAAACAAGAAAACTATAACAATCTAAACTTGAACAAAAAAATGATTGAAAAATGATGAAAGATTTACAAGAGTTAAGGATGAAAAAAGATAGCAATATTTACAAGAGAGGCTGAAAAGATGTGATTATTTACAATATATAAAGGGTGTAAATCAAAAGAAAAGACAAAATGATGGGAATATTTACAAGAGCTAAACAAAGTACATAAACAGCAAAGGATATAATTAACAAAAACTATTCAGTCGGTTGCCACGGGACTGTTCCCCCAGCTGAAAAGTGAGCCATAAAGCTGTCCCTGACCCGGATGGCCTCTCTGGCAGAATTATTGGCTGCAACCCAACCGAGACTCTGCAGCGAGTCCTCTGCACCTTGCACCGCCCCCCTCACAGCAGGTGCCTCTGCAGATCTCCTCATAAAGTTGTGGAGGACACACGTCGCCTTCACACACCTCTCCACAACATCAGGCTGAACCTCTATGAGGCGGCGATACATCCTCCACTGTGAGGACAGGATCCCAAAGGCATTCTCCACCACCAGCCGGGCTCTGGAGAGACGGTAATTAAAGACCCGTCTCTCTCGGGGAAGGGTGCGCCCAGGGAATGGCCTCATGAGGTTTTTCCTGAGGGGAAAGGCCTCATCTGCCACAAAGACATGGGGCTGGGGTCCTCTGTGGTCAGCTCCTGGGAGAGGACGGTCAGGTGGCAGATGGAGGGTGCCACCACGGAGTGCCTGGCCAAAGGCTGAGTTGGCCAGAGTCCCACCATCGCTCGTCCACCCATATCCCCCGACATCAATCACCCGGAAGCAATACCTTGCATCCACAACAGCAAGGAGAACTAAGGAAAAAGTTCCCTTGTAGTTGTGGAACTGGGATCCGGTGTTGGGGGGTGCCTTTATCAGGACGTGCTTGCCGTCCAGTGCTCCACAGCAGAGCAGGAAGTTCCACCTCTCCTCGAAACCCTCTGCAATGGACCTCCATTCATCTGTGGAGGGCACAGCCATGAACTCCTCCACTAAGCAGTCCCAGATTGCAGTCACCACGTCTGGGACAACCTTGCAGACTGTGGAGACACCAACACGGAAGCTGCTGGCGATGGTCCGGAAGGAGTCTCCAGTGGCAAGATATCTGAAAGAGAGAGAGAAAAAAATAAAATAAAAATAAACATTGTTATAAATGCAGATTGCAATTCCATATTAGCAAATATAAATTTATAATACTGGTGTTTGTGACATCTTCATTTCTCTTTAGTTTTTTACAGTTAAACAACAACAAGCTTGATAAAATGTCCTTAATACTTTACCTTTATTTAGCATTTGCTCTGATTTGTTTGCTACATTGTAAAAACAGACTATTATTCAATATTATAATATAGCATTTACCTGCATAATTCAAAACCCACTTTGACTGTTGTAGACGAAAGTTAATTGCCATTTCATTAAAGTGCTGTATTGATAACTGTGTGTTCAGAAGAGTGAGAAGACTGTATGTCTGTGGAGGTTCTCAGTCATTAATTACTTGTAATCACACAGAATATTAAATGATTTACTGACCGGAGACAGATGGACAGGTGCTCTGCAGGTGGAATAGAGCACCTGTAGTTGGTGTCCTGGAGGGAAATCCTCCCACCGACACGGGACAACAGGTCATCAAACTGGGACCGGCTCAGTCGGAAGTACCGCTGAAAGCGGCCGTCATCCAGGCGCGGCTTCTGGAGGAGTTGGTGAAACTCACCAAGCTGGGTGCGCCTCTGAAGGATCTGATGGACCCAGACACGACGCCGAACGAGTCTACGCCGTTTTTCAGCCTTCCATAGCACATAAAACGCAGCTACCCTCTCAACAAAATCAATGTCAGCCATTTTGCAACGAGACTGGAGCCAGCCGCTCGCCTAGCAGAAGCCCCTCCCATGACGCGAAATCGCATCTGTTGTGAAGGGAATTTCACGTGCGAATGAAGCGAGTAAACTCAAAATGTTCAAGCGTCCAGCTATTCGCGCAAGTCGCGTCTGGTGTGAACACTCTGTAAGGCTGTTTTTGCAAGTTTCCATAGAGCTGTTTATAAGAAAAGTTCAGGCTTTTACAGCAGGACATCTTTAACCACAGGCTAATTTTCCCCCACTGTTTTTTTTTTTTTTGCTGCTGTTGAACAGGAAGCCAGTTAAAACTGCACATCTGAGGTGTAGTGGAATTGTGGCTTAATAAGAACAACAGTACTAGCAGGAGACATGGAAAAGTAGGAGAGAAAGCCTTACCTTTTTATTCAGCTTCAGCCACGTTGTGTAGCCTTTACTGTCCACGTACTGCAGACCGAAAAACCAGACCTCTCGCAGACCTACCGTCTTCACTACCTGCAGGATGACCATGAACAAATGAATTTTATTCAACAATCAACATAAATGTGAAAGAGCTGAAATAGACTTTTTTTTAACATTGAAGTTACCATTTCTGAATGAATTCAACTACACAATATTAAAGGGATAGTTCACCCAAAAATGAAATTTCTGACATTAATTACTCACCCTCATGTCGTAAACAGTGTACGCTGTTCTGTGTCAGCTGCGCCACGCGGATACACTGTTTACGTCGTTTACGCTTCGATTTGAACGAAAACAACTTATCCAGGTGGCGCAGCTGACACGCATACACTTGCATTTACATTCAGTGGATACTCTCCAAAATGGTGCTAGGGTGACGCAGAGGAGATGAATTGTTGAATAAAGTCATTATTTTTGTTTTCTTTGCGTACAAAAAGTAAACTCGTAGCTTCGTAAAATTACGGTTGAACCCCTGATGTCACATGGATTATTTTACCGATCTCCTTGCTACGTTTCTGGACGTTGATCGTGTTAATTACATTGCTGTCTATAGGAGGGTCAGAGAACTCAGAATGCATCAAAAACAGGGCTTGAAAAAAAAAAAAAAAAGTCAATCGGTTCACTCAGAGCAGAATCGATATTTTAATGCTTCTGTTCCTGCGTTCCTCTGTATTATTACTGTTCCGAAACCGGTTCGAGTAGAAAAATAACGGTTAATAATGTTATTTTTTTTTTAATTGTCTCTGCCTATAATAATAATAATAATAACGGTGTTTTATTTTTATAAGTTTTATAAGTGTTTCCCATTCATGAGTGGCTCCTTTCACAGTGAAGTCTGTTTTTGAATGTGCTGTGAGTTTAGCGCGCATCTGAGAACGCAACGGGCACCAGTTATGCTTTGTTTTCACATTAGCATAATTTTCAACATTTTAATGGGCAAATGTTGACAGTATTTCGTTAGATTTGAAATGAGACGCGTTTGTAAACCTCTTTTCACAGAAGCTGGAGGTTTCCGCCAAAATAAAAGCTCAACTGCAGTTTCCGCCAAAATAAAAGTTCATAGCAAGGATTAAAATTAACATACGCAAACAAAGAAAATATTGTACAGGCAGAGCAAGCTCACTGTTTATTGGATAAAAAATAATAATATTGCGGTGGGGGTTTATATGAATCTATTTCTGAAGGGAACTGGCTTGAGAGAAGTTTTGTCGGCATTTTTCCCCTCTTATCACTGTTCTTCCTGCTGTCAGAGAGTGAAATTCAGCCTGTCTGCTGCTTTTGTTTTATGCAGGTTTTATCGTAATTTCACAAAGCTGAAGTCAGTCAATTCTGTTTTTGCTTCAAATGTTGACATGATACAATCAAATTTAAATAAAAATAAAACTTCTCATGATACATCTACATGTAACATCATTGTTTGTATCGTGATTAAAATGCAGTGGTTGGTTCTAATTTCAAATGGCATTTTATTATTATTATTATTAAATATGTTTAGTAGTTGTAGTAGCAGCAACTGCAAAAACAGTCTAATGGGCAGGAAAAAAATTGTGGCTGGTAGATTTTCTCAAGTCACCAGAAAATGTAGTTTGTATCGTGATTAAAATGGCAGATGTGGCAAAAAGTTAGTTTTAGGCCCTGCTTGCACGTGTGTAAATTAGGACAAAAGTATTGTAATTTCCCTACTGTAGAATAAGGTAAAATAATATACCTGTGAAATATTCATTTTCATTTATTTTACAGTGTAATTGTTTTCCAATACATGCTATTACTGTCATAGGAATAATAATAAGACATTATTATTATCATTACATTCTAATTTGTTTGGCTTCCAAATTCACCGGTGTGAGTGTAATTATATTAGACTGAGACACTATATCACAACTAAAAAGAGCATTGAGTCCCCCTTTAAAGGTGCACTGTGTAATATTTAGGATGATCTATAGACAGAAATGCAATATAATATACATAACTACGTTTTCAGAGGAGTATAAAGACCTTACTTAATGAACTGTTATGTTTTTATTACCTTAGAATGAGTGATTTATAACTACATATACCGTGGGTCCCCTCACATGGAAGTCGCCATCATGTTTCTACAGTAGCCCTTAACGGACAAACTGCTCTACAGAGCGCGTATCGTCACTATGTTCTTCTCGTGAAAAAACACTTTGACACAATGATGAACAAGTAACAGTAATATTCGCAATGACATTGTTTATTGAATAATTAAGTAAATATAATTCCTTAATTTACCTTTGTAAAGAAACCTCATTGCTCTCTGCGGTCTCAGACGACGGCATCTTAGCCCTGCATCGGCCACCTTAGCTTCTCTAAAGGGAGGGGTGAGCGGGGGACTGAGCCGTTGGTTGCAATTCGCAAACTCAACCGCTAGATGCCGCTAAAAAATACACACTGCACCTTTAAACCTCAAGTGCAAGTCAATTCACCAGCTTTTTTCTTTAAGTTTGCACACTGAACTAGAGGTCTTCACGGGTCCACTTGGATCCGAAAACCCGAGACCCGAGCAGGTTCGGGTCCAAAACTTCTACGAGTGCCTCGGACACGGGTCGGGTTCGGTATTAGCAGGCTCGGGTAATTAAAATAAATGTGCTTTTCCCAAATGGACCCGATAAGACCCGAATTCTAAACTTTCCCGGATGCGTAGCCTACTTGTTATGTTGTCATGTTAAGTTCATTTTTGAGAAACGCACGTAAAAAAGGAACACGTTTGTAACCTCAGAAATCCATCTTATAGATATGAGATCCATCAGGAAATCCACTCACTTTATTACGCTGCGTGTCAATGCAAGGCTTTTCTTTTTTTGTGTGTGCAGAAGCCCTTCACCGGAGATGAGGTAAATAACGTTGCAGACAAAACTAGCAAATCCATGATTTATTAACCTATCGATTACATTTTTTATAATACTATCACGTTTATATTTCAAATCCACTGGTTACAATTAAAAGCCAAACTCAGAAATAACATGTATCCATCAGGCAGGCAAAAATATAAAGTAATAGGCTAATAAGTAAATAAACTGAATGAAAGTAATGGAGCAGCGGCCAAATCAGCAGGACCACGGGATTTTTCTGGACCGATGCGGGGCTGCAGGCTGTGCACACGTCAATGCCGTTTGCGTTCGGGTCCAGTCGGGTTTGAAAATAAATGTGGTCGGGTCGGGTCGGACTCGGGTCTGTCTTTTTTTTATTATTATTTATGCACGTCGGGTTCGGGTAAGAAGTGATTCGGGTCGGGCATGGATTTTAGGACCTGAGAAGACCTCTACACTGAACCTGTCTTGGAGTTCTTAATTTTGAACTCTCAAATTGCACCACATAGATTAAATTAACTTTAAAATGTAAAAAAAAAATCTTACGGGTATGGAGAATTTGGATTGTCCGTACCCCCCTAGAGGGACCGAGGTACACCCACCACAGTCTCACAAAATCCTGTGGGAAACACTGAATAATAATAATAAAGTACAGTGTTTTCTTTACACACAAAAAAAAAAAAACAGGAAGAGATCACTCTAAAAAAATATGGTTCTTTAAAGGTAGTAATGGTTTTATTTAGAACCATAGCATTCTGAAGAACCCTTTTATGCCTTTGCCTTTGTTCCTTTGCAAAATGCCTTTGTTCCCGCCCTTTTGTTTTTCAAATCTGTAACTGTCAAAGCACTTCATTACTGATTTTCTGGAGTTCAGTGATCCAACTACACAGACTTTCAACACACTCTGAACAGGTAAATGATTTCATTCTTAAATTTAAATACAAATTTAACTTTAAAATTGTAACCGGTTTCCAAACAAACATGTTCTTATCTTTTTTTTTTTTTTGGGTCACATATAAGTGTGCAGCTCTGTTAAGCTGTGGAAACTTCTCTCCTCTTCTCCACTAAGTAAGTAAAAGAGACAATGAATTTATAATTCATATTGTTAGACTTTTTAAATTATTACTTGGGTTTATGTATAAACATACCCAGTCACAAAAAAAAAATTAAAACTATCCCATGACTTTTTATCACTTTTTTCTTTTAAGATTGTGAAGGGCTCACATACTGTCCATTTTTGCTTTTGGCCTTCATAAACATAATTGTTTTTACATAAACACAGGGACACACTATAACTCGAAACTCAATTGTGTATTTCAGATGCATCACATCCTACAACCTCATCATCTGCAGAGAAAAATCACCACTTAATCACACCAAAATAATGGACTTAAAGGCATCATATTGATTGAAATGTGATTGTTTCACTGAAACTAGGTCTTCATCATCATCTATTTTTTGTTCTTATTTTGCGTTTTAATTCTTTATGTATTTATTCATTTTCATTGTCAATTGTCATTCATTAATGTATTCAGCTAATAACTGTTGTTATGAGCACTGGCAATTTTGCATGTCAATAAAAACATACTTAATTCACACAACATGCTGCTGTTGTGGTTATTGTTGTTGTTGTTTTAATGTAAAACCCTAACCGAGGCTAAATTCTAAGATGCATCATTACTGATTTTCTGGAGCTCAGCCATCCAAATACAGACTGTCAACACTCTCAACAGGTAAATAATTTCTTTCTTAAAATGTCTATAAATTATAACTTTCAAATGCTAATTGGTTTTTCTATGTCTTTTCTCCTTTTAATTTAAGAGAACATGTACGTGTGACCAGCTCTATTCAGTTAACAATATTCTCCTCTTCTTCACTAAGTAAGTAACAAAGATATTGAATTTATGATCCATTTTGTTAGATATTTTTATTACTAGGGTTTATGCATAAACATACCCAGCTATCCCATGACTTTATATTACTTTTTCCTTTTAACATTGTGAAGTGCTCACATAAACAATTGTTTTCACATAAACAAATGAAAGGAGACACATTGTATATCTAAACTCAATTGTGAATTTCAGATGCTACAACCTCATCATCTGCAGAGAGAAACTGCCATTCGACCACACCAAATTACAGATTAAGATATTTTACTGGAGCTTGGAACAACACACTATTTTATGTTCTATTTTGTTTTATTTTTTAAGCATTTATTTATGTTCAATGTCCATTGTCATTCATTAATGTATTCTACTCAGGGCTCGCAAAATCGCTAGCCCGACGTCCCGGGGCTATTGTGTTTTCCAGTCGGGCTACCAAAATGTATCACCGCCCTGCCCGACGGCCTACCTCCCCGCAGGTTCTTAAAAACTCCTAAAGTGAGTTGTATCAAACCTAAGGCCATAAAAAGTTTTAAATACGTTAAATGGTATAAGAAATGTAATTATATTTTCAAGAGTTCTACATTTGGGGACGGAAAGACAAGAGTCACGATACTGGATTCAACTTCAAAAGGCAATGATGTCATTGAATAAATATGAGCTGCACTTTTCAAGTCAAAACGCAGCGCGGATGTCTTTATTTGAATGTATCTGAAGGGAATCGACTGTCCTCAGAAACGTGTCGTTTGCAATTTAATTTCATTTTAGCTATAATTCCTGATTAAGCAGCTTTTATGAGCGCGGAGCTGCTTTGTGTCCAATCGTTACCGGGGAAACCGCAATATTTCAGCGCTCCTAAAGCGCCACCTCATGGCAGAGAATGAATTTGCATATCCAATAAGCCTGTCTTGCCATTTATGGTCAGATCAATGCAAATATCAACTCAGCAAACACAGAGTTCTAAATGAGAAAGAAGTTAATGTGCCTTCTAAAAATCTAAATACAGTAATATTTATACGTTTTAAATTAACAATTTATATGCTTGATTTATCCCTTTTCATAAAAATGGTCTAAAGGCTGAAATGCTGTTGTATAAGATTTTTGTTTTTGTGAAAACCTGTTTCTGAACTGTAAATCATGTAATTTTATGGCTCAATACTCTGTTCCCATAGACATTGTCCAACCCCGCTCACACTGTGTTAATTTTACTTGTGCAGCTCTTAAAATGGGTCATAAATTGCCTTAAATTTATTTTTAAAAATTCTGCAGATACCCTGTAAATAGTGAAATAAAATTCCTTCCTTCATATTTGTTGATATTTGTGTATTGAAAATATTTTTGATTGATTTAAACTCCTGTCTGATTTTATATATATATATATATATTTTTTTTTTTAAAGGTCTTTTTTTTTTATTTGGGCTAGTTAAATTAATTTTCGGACTACCAAAATCTGAAGAGTACCTGCCCGAAGGGCTACCAGGGATGTTGAAATTTTGCGAGCCCTGCTACTAATAACTGTTGTTAGAACACTGTAATTTTTGCTACAATTTCACGTCATATTTTTTTTTTAAATTAAATTGACACGTTGTTGTTGTTGTTGATTTTATGTAAAACCCTAATAGACACTTATATTATAAGATATTACAAGATATAAGATAGGCAAGATAGATTATAAGACCAGGCAGATAGAGGGGTAAAAAAACAATATTATAAATAATATATACAAATAATACTACTATTAATGATATTAACATACTAATATTAATGAAAAACTATCATTAAAAAGTTATTTATAACACCATTAAGGTCCTATATAGCATTTTCAAAGCATGGTTCTGTATGGAACCCTATAAAAAAGGTTATATTTAGCACTAAAAAGGGTTCTGCTATTGTTACAAGTCGAAGAACCCTTTTCTGGTACTGTTTAGAACCATTTTTCTTGAGAGTGTATCTTAACCCACTGCGCTTTGTCACAGCCAATACAGCATCATCTTTTCTAGATTTGCCTAAATGTAGGCTACTAAAAAGGAAAAATCTATTAATGCTTTAAAGGCATTAAAGTATTTTTTAAATATATTTAAAAATGTTTGCTGCATTGTTAAAAAAACGCTACTTTGAGGAAAAAAAACATAGGCTAAGTCATGTCGCATTTTATTAGGCTATTACATTCAGAAATGATGTAGGCTAAAATGCTGGTAAATCAAAATGTTTACAAACATAATAAACACAGTTATTAGCTTCTCTCCACAACATATCCTCTAAACTTAAGGCTATAGCCTATAGGCTATAATAACGTCAATCCAAAAACAAATTAATTTAAGGTGAAACTGATGCCTACCTCTCTCATTCGGCACAAATCCAAATGTCTCCATATTCGCGACATATCAGGATGTTAAAATATTATTTATTATTGGCTGTGAACTTTCATTGACGTAAAACACCATCCTTCACATCGGCTATATCAGCACATGAGGCGGGGGTCACACTGAATGCAACAGATTGGACAACGGAGCACTGTAACTTTTTATACGTTTCTTTAACTGTATTTTATTTTGATAATGAACAGGCTGCAATGTCGCAAAAATATGTTGCGTCTTTGTGCGCGAGGCGCCAGCGCGATATGGCCATGCCAATGCTGGTTGGTTATACAGATGCAAGACATCATTCAAAACTGTCAAGCTTTTGCAAAAATAAAACTGTAAAATAAATAAAACTGTAAAGCTTTTGCAAAATAAAGCAAACTACTTTCTGCCGTCTCATTTTCCTTTCCGAGAACTTTGGAACGCGTCACAATGAACCGTAGGCCTAACTCAGAACATTTTTTTTTCTTTCGTTTCGTTAATCTGTCAATGATTTAAAGGTGTCATATGATGCGATTTCAAGTTTTCCTTTCTCTTTGGAGTGTTACAAGCTGTTTGTGCATAGATAAGATCCCTGAAGTTGCAAAGACTAAAGTCTCAAAACCAAAGAGATATTCTTTATTAAAGGGTAAGACTCTGCCACCCCCCCCTAAAACGGCTCATTCAAACACGTGTCTACGTCACGATGTGGAAATATTTGCATAAAGCTGCCCAAATGTTCACGCAAAGAAAGAAGCCGTGGTTTCAGTAACCGCAGTAGTGTTGATGAAGCCATGTCAGGGAGACACGGTGTGTTTCTAGGCGAAAGCAAAAGCACTTTATTTGGCCTTCTGAAAGTAGATGCATTTATGAATCACTAAGATTACTTACAACAGAACAGCACAACCCAGATGTTATCACAACACATTTTATGGACGACCGTATCGTGAACCTAGGAGATGAGATAATTCTGACTTTGCTATGACAATCTGGTGCTTCTGAATCAGTGACTGTTATTAGTTTAAGTATTTGCTATTGACTGTTCAAATGCTGAGTTTTGCGTGTCGTGTGTGTGTGTGTGTGTGTGAGTATGAGAGAGAGAGAGACAGGGTCATATCACAGCGCGTCAGCTATCTTAATCGCGGCTTGTGTGCAAACACATACGAGCTTCATCACATCTCTCACGCGACTGTTCCTCTTTCGGGCTTGAACTGATGGTAAAACTAAGGACATTATTAACTGTCTGTACATTCATTTTGAAAGCTGAAGCTCGCGATTATGGAAAGGGGTGTTACATTTCCGACGAGTGCTTGTGGTGTTCGGCCAATCACAATGCACTGGGTCAGTTGGCCAATCAGAGCAGACTGCGCTTGTCGGAAGGAGGGAATTTGTAGAAAACGAAGCATTTGAGAGAGGCGGGGCATAGAGGACCTACAATAATGTACAGTATTTGAAAAATAATGTGTTTTTTGAACATTAAAGCATGTCAACATATTCTGTTACTCCAAATACACAAAATAATGATCTTTAAAAAAGCATCATATGACCCCTTTAAATGAAATATTCAGGGTTTCATTTTTGGGTGAGCTATCCCTTTAAAGATATGCTATATATATATATATATATATATATATGAACTTTTTCACGACATTCTAATTTATTGAGATGCACCTGTATGTATATATATATATATATATATATATATATATAATATATATATATATATATATATATACATACAGTGCACAGCATAAATGAGTACACCCCCATCTGAATAAATATAAAATATGTATTTTCTTAATGATCACAAATATAATTAATGGAAAGATGGCAAAATTGAAATGTATTAAACATATACTTAATAAAAACGACAAAATATATGCCAACATTTTCTTTAATATAAGTAAATTAGCCAATTTAGTTTAAATGAAGGACTGCAGAAATGAGTACACCCTAGATTTAATTCACCAAATGTATAATATTCTAGTACTTAGTATGTCCTCCAGAACTTTAAGTATACTGCTCTGACCCTTCTTGGCACTGAGTGTACAAGTTCATGACAAATTTTCACATCTGTCCTGTTTAACTCCTGGAGGACGACCTCCTTAAATGCTCTGGTCTTTAATGGCAAGTTTTGCTCAGCTTGTCTCTACAGAATCCCCCACAGCTGCTCAAGAGTGCTACGATTGAGTGAAATACATGTCCACTGAAGGATTTTCACCTTGGGAGAATGAATATCTTCATTGTCATGCTGAAAAAATGCCCAATAATGCAGGGAATGAGGGGAGGGGAGCATCTTCTGTTTCAAGTTTTTGTATTCCATCACACAGTAGTGTGTGAATTCATGACAGCGTTGATAAAGCACAACTCCCTCACACCTTCAGCACTCATTCATCCCTATATAAGAGCTGTACTAGCACTGAACGTCACTGTGGGTACCAAACACTTCTCACTGTACTCCTCCTCTAGCAACACCAGAACATTTTGGATGCTTTTGGATCTGAAATGATTGACTTGGTCTCTTGAGACCAGAGTATGGATTCCCAGAAGTCTCTATTTTGTAAATATGGGCCTTGGAAGAGGTTAAATGAGTTTATTTTGCTTTGGCTACAGTAGGGTAATTCTAGTGGTGACAACAACCATGCATGTCACTTCTGCAGGCTGCATCATACTCTGTGAGATAAAGTGTCACTCTTTTCATAGCTTTTGCCGGCTCTGAGACACTTGCATGTTATTTCTCCTGCTCTTTTTCTAACAAAAATTCACTCATCACTAAATGAAAACTTAAAGAAAAGACCTGATTATTTCAGGAGCCTTGTCACAAGTCCATTGTTTTTGAATGTCGGTGCTACTTCTGCTATATTTTCACACTTAAAACAATAATTTGGTATTCCTCTTGTAACATTGTCCTCTTTTATGCTAAGGAATAAGTCACCTAGCAGTTCTCTCCCAACTGGTTCCACTGCTGCCAGCATTAAGTCTGAGTATGATTCAGAGGACTATGTAACACTTTTAATTGTCAGAAAAATGATCAAAAATAGCATTAAACATTTTTTTTAGAAACTTTCAGGAGGGTGTACTCATTTTTGCAACACAACATGTTATCACTTTGATAAGAAAATCTTATTTTGATGAATAATTTTGACATTCTTCTTTGGTAATTGATCAAGCAGGCTTGTTGGAATATTATATCTCCAAAGAACCCTAACGTGTCATCTAAGTAAAGAGTATTTGCTGAATTTGTTAAGTATTAGAGGGGGTGTACTCATTTATGCTGTGCACTGTATACAGTGCCCTCCACTAATATTGGCACCCTTGATAAATATGAGCAAAGGCAGCTGTGAAAATAAATCTGCATTGTTTATCCTTTTGATCTTTCACTCAAATAATTCACAAAATTCTAACCTATCATTGAAGTAAAACAATTGAGAGTGGGAGAAAATCTCATGATAAAATAAATGTTTTTCTCCAATGAATGTTGGCCACAATTATTGGCACCCCTAGAAATTCTTATGAGTAAAATATCTCTGAAGTATATTCCCATTCATATTTACATTTTTTAGCACACCAGGGTGACTAGGAGCATGAAATTGTCCAGCCATGACTTTCTGTTCCACAGGACTATAAATATGAGGAACACAAAGGTCAAATTCCCTTAATCATCCATCACAATGAGAAAAAACAAAAAATATATTTCTGATGTGAAGAACAAGATTGTTGAGCATCACAAAATAGAAAGTGGCTGTAAGAAAAGAGTTAAAACATTGAAAATCATTTCCACCATCAGGGTAATAATTAAGAGGTTCCAATCAACTAAAGATGTTAAAAATCTGCCTGAAAGAGGACATGTGTCTATATCGTCCTAATGCACGGTGAGGAGGAGAGTTTGAGTAGCCAAAGACTCTCCAAGGATCACAGCTGGAGAATTGCAGAGATTAGTTGAGTCTTGGGGTCAGAAACCTAAAAAAAAAAAAAAAATCAAACATCCCCTATATCACCACATGTTGTTCGGGAGGGTTTCAAGAAAAATTGTCCTCACTCATCCAAAAACAAACTCCAGCAAATTCAGTTATCAGACACGACTTGAACTTCAAATGGCACTGGCTTCAATTGTCAGATGAAACTGAAAAAATAGCTTTTTGGCAGCAAACCCACCAGATGAGTTTAGTACAAACAGGGATAAAAAAGTACCCCATGTCCACGGTTAAATATACTGCTGGATCTTTAATGTTGTGGGCCTGTTTTTCTGCCAGAGGTCCTGAACATCTTGTTCAGATGCATGGCATCATGGATTCTATCAAATACCAACAGATAAAAAATCAAAACCTGACTGCCTCTGTTAGAAATCTTATAATGGGCCGTGTTTGGATCTTCCACCAGGACAACAATCCAAAACAAACATCAAAATAAACACAAAAATGGGTCACTGAGCACAAAATGAATATTTTATCATTGCTGTCTCTGTCCTCTGACCTGAACCCTACAGAAAATGAGTGAGGTGAACTGAAGAGAAGCAGCACCGTCATGGAGCTGTGAATCTGAAGGATCTGGAGAGATTCTGTATGAAGGAATGGTCTCTGATCTCTTATCAGGTGTTCTCCAAACTCTTCAGACATTATAGGAGAAAACTCAGAGCTGTTACCCTGGGAAAAGGACGTTGCAATAATTGGGTGCCAATAATTGTGGCCAACATGAAATAGTGAAAGCATTTATTTCACAATGAGATCCCCCGCCCCACTTTCAATTGTTTTACTTCAATGATAGGTTGGAATTTTGTGAATTTTTTTAATGAAAGATAAAAAGGATAAACAATGCAGATTTATTTTCACAGCCGCCTTTGGTCATATTTACCAAGGGTGCCAAATTAGTGGAGGGCACTGTATATACATATACATACATACAGGTGCATCTCAATAAATTAGAATGTCGTGAAAAAGTTCATTTATTCTTGTAACTTATTTCAAAAAGTGAAACTTTCATATATTTTAGATTCATTACATGTAAAGTAAAACATTTCAAAAGTTTTTTTTGTTTTAATTTTGATGATTAGAGCTTACAGCTCATGAAAGTAAAAAATCAGTACCTCAAAATATTAGAATATTTACATTTGAGTTTCAATAAATTACCATCCATACAGTATAAATTATGGGTATCTCTTGTTCTTTGAAACCACAATAATGGGGAAGACTGCTGACTTGGCAATGATCCAGAAGACGAACATTGACACCCTACACAAAGAGGGTAAGTCACAGAAGGTCATTACTGAAAGGTGTGGCTGTTTACAGAGTGCTGTATCAAAGCATATTAAATGCAAAGTTGACTGGAAGGAAGAATTTGGGTAGGAAAAGGTGCACAAGCAACAGGGATGACCGCAAGCTTGAGAATACAGTCAAGCAAAGCTGATTCAAACACTTGGGAGAGCTTCACAAGGAGTGGACTGAAGCTGGAGTCAGTGCATCAAGAGTCACCACGCTCAGACGTCTTCAGGAAAAGGGCTACCAAGCCACTTCTGAACCAGAGACAACGTCAGAAGCATCTTACCTGGGCTGTGGAGAAAAAGAACTGGACTGTTGCTCAGTGGTCCAAAGTCCTCTTTTCAGATGAAAGTAAATTTTGCATTTCATTTGGAAATCAAGGTCCCAGAGTCTGGAGGAAGAGTGGAGAGGCACAGAATCCATGTTGCTTGAAGTCCAGTGTGAAGTTTCCACAGTCAGTGACGATTTGGGCTGCCATGTCATCTGCTGGTGTTGATCCACTGTGTTTTCTGAAGTCCACAGTCAACGCAGCCATCTACCAGGAAATTTTAGAGCACTTCATGCTTCCTTCTGCTGACAAGCTTTATTGAGATGCTGATTTCATTTTCCAGCAGGACTTGGCACCTGCCCACACTGCCAAAGGTACCAAAAGCTGGTTCAATGACCATGGAGTTACTGTGGCCTTGCTTTCTGTGATCGATTGCTTCAGTCTGTTCCTGTCTGTTGTGCTGCTGTTTTGCGATTGTAGCTCCGCTTTTTTATTGAATCTTTATCTTACTTTCACTCTCTGTTGTTTAAAGTGATAATATATAACTTAATTCCCACCATATTTCTGGTATTATCTATCAAACTAATTTGATCGCTCGCTTCTAAAACCGCGAGTGCAGCGCGTTAGCATTCGTTAGCCGGTTAGCTTGTCACTCGCAGTTCCATTTGCGTTGCTATTCACGCCTATTATTATTTTCTTTTTTCTCGCTCCGTTTTCATTTCTCTCTCGCTCCGTTTTTCACGAGTTCATCAAACAACAGTGGTAAGTGGTAATTTAAGTTGGTATCATTCATCAATCACGGTGAGTAATGGCTTCTTCTCCTGCTATTGTTATTTGCACAGTTTGCCACATGTACAGTTTATCTATCTCTGTCGGCGATGAGGGATTCACATGTGATAAATGCAGGGAAATAGTTAGGCTGACAGAGAAGGTTTTAGAACTAGAGACACGCATCCAAACTTTAGTTGAGGACAGTAAGAATGTGAGGGCTGTAGATACTGCTTTGGATGTGATTAGCTCAGGGACTCCTGTACATTGTTCGGTTCCGGCATTAGCGCCTGTGCAGCAGGGCAACTGGGTGACAGTGTGGTAGCATAGTCGCGGGTCAAAACACCGCTCTTCCGTTCCGATCAGAACATCAAACAGGTTCCACCCACTGAGAAACCTGGTGAAAGTGCTCTAGTTATTGGCGATTCTATTGTACGGAATGTGAAAATAGAGACACCAGCCACCATAGTCCATTGATTACCGGGAGCCAGAGCGCCTGACATCTTGGCAAATTTAAAAGGGCTGGCTAATGCTAAACGTAAATTCAGTAAGATTGTTATCCATGCCGGCGCTAATGATGTTCGACTTCGCCAGTCGGAGATCACTAAAAATAATGTTAATGAGGTGTGTGAACTTGCAAGTACGATGTCAGACACTGTAATATGCTCTGGCCCCCTCCCTGCTTACCGGGGTGATGAGATTCATAGCAGACTGTCGTCACTCAATGGCTGGATGTCTAAGTGGTGCCCGCAGAATAACACAGGTTTTATAGACAATTGGACGAGTTTTTGGGGCAGACCTGACCTGTTGAAAAGAGATGGTGTTCATCCCTCCTGGGGTGGTGCCGCTCTTCTCTCTAGAAATATGGCACATAGTCTTAGAGTTCATACTTGACTAACTGGGGCCCAGGTCAGGAAGCAGACAGACTGGCTAAACCGACCATCTGCTAGCCGCCTCACGTCAAAGAAGTCAGTTAATTCTCAGCACATAGAGACTCCTTCACCTAGATATCACACTATAGAGACTGTGTCTGTTCCCCGAACTAGAAAATACAGAAAACGTCAAAACCAATTTATGAGTAACCATTTAATTGATGTTCAACAAATAAAAAATGTTTACAATACACAGAAACAATTGATAAAACTTGGCTTCCTTGAATATCAGGTCCCTTTCTACAAAAGCACTTTTTGTAAATGATTTGATTAATGATCATAACCTAGATTTGCTCTGTTTGACAGAAACATGGCTAAAACCAGATGAATACATTATTTTAAACGAGTCTACCCCCCAAGATTACTGTTACAAAAATGAGCCGCGTCCAAAAGGCAAAGGGGGAGGTGTTGCTACAATTTATAACAATATTCTCAGTATTTCTCAGAAGACAGGCTTTAAGTATAACTCCTTTGAAGTAATGGTGCTTCATATAACATTATCTAGAGAAAAAAGTATTAATGATAAATCCCCCGTGATGTTTGTACTGGCTACTGTATACAGGCCACCAGGGCACCATA
This sequence comes from Schizothorax lantsangensis, assembly GCA_027422415.1. NCBI lineage: Eukaryota > Metazoa > Chordata > Actinopteri > Cypriniformes > Cyprinidae > Schizothorax > Schizothorax lantsangensis. The sequence goes on from CM049841.1 coordinate 22,351,211, forward strand.
CAGACTTTATTAAAGAATTTGTTGATTTTCTATCAGAGTTAGTGTCTTAATTGTGGGTGATTTTAATATCCACATTGATAATGAAAAAGATGCATTAGGATCAGCATTCATAGACATTCTGAACTCTATTGGGGTTAGACAACACGTTTCAGGACCTACTCATAGTCGAAATCATACTCTAGATTTAATACTGTCACATGGAATTGATGTTAATGGTGTTGAAATTCTGGAGCAAAGCGATGATATATCAGATCATTATCTAGTCTTGTGTAAACTCCATATAGTTAAAGCTGTAAATTCAACTCCTTCTTACAAATATGGTAGAACCATCACTTCTACCACAAAAGACTGCTTTGTAAGTAATCTTCCTGATTTATCTCAATTCCTCAGCATATCCAACAGCTCAGAACAACTTGATGATGTAACAAACTATGGACTCTCTCTTTTCTAGCACTTTAGATACGGTTGCTCCTTTACGCTTAAGGAAGATTAAGGAAAAGAGTCCAACACCGTGGTATAATGAGCACACTCGCACCCTAAAGAGAGCAGCCCGGAAAATGGAGCGCAGCTGGAGGAAAACAAAACTAGAGGTATTTCGTATAGCTTGGCGGGAAAGTACCCTATCCTACAGAAAAGCTTTAAAAACTGCTAGATCTGATTACTTTTCGTCTCTTTTAGAAGAAAACAAACACAACCCCAGGTATTTATTCAATACGGTGGCAAAATTAACAAAAAATAAAGCATCAACAGGTGTTGACATTTCCCAACAGCACAGCAGTAATGACTTTATGAACTATTTTACTTCCAAAATTAATACTATTAGAGATCAAATTGTAACCATGCAGCCGTCAGCTACAGTATCACATCAAATAGTGCACTATAGATCCCCTGAGGAACAATTCCACTCATTCTCTACTATAGGAGAGGAAGAATTGTATAAACTTGTTAAATCATCTAAACCAACAACATGTATGTTAGACCCTATTCCATCTAAACTACTAAAAGAGGTGCTTCCAGAAGTCATAGATCCTCTTTTGGCTATTATTAATTCGTCATTGTCATTAGGATATGTCCCCAAAAACTTTAAATTGTCTGTTATTAAGCCTCTCATTAAAAAACCACAACTTGACCCCAAAGATCTAGTTAATTACAGACCGATCTTGAATCTCCCTTTTCTGTCAAAGATACAAGAAAAGGTTGTATCCTCACAATTATATTCCTTCTTAGAGAAAAATGAAAAAAAAAATAGAGAAAAAATATCTGTGAGGATTTCCAGTCAGGATTTAGACCGTATCATAGTACTGAGTCTGCTCTCATTAGAGTGACAAATGACCTGCTCTTATCATCTGATCGTGGTTGTATCTCTCTATTAGTGCTACTGGATCTTAGCGCTGCGTTCGACACTATCGATCACAACATTCTTTTGAATAGACTAGAAAACTTTGTTGGCATTAGTGGAAGTGCATTAGCATGGTTCAAATCATACTTATCTGACCGCCATCAATTCGTAGCAGTGAATGAAGAGGTATCATATCGATCACAAGTGCAGTATGGCATACCTCAAGGCTCAGTACTAGGACCGTTACTTTTCACGCTTTATATGTTACCCTTGGGAAATATCATTAGGAAACACGGGGTTAGCTTTCACTGTTATGCTGATGATACTCAGCTCTATATTTCTTCACGGCCCGGTGAAACACACCAAATTGAGAAACTTATGGAATGCTTAGTCGATATAAAAAACTGGATGACGAGTAATTTCTTACTGCTAAATTCTGAAAAAACAGAGGTGTTAATTATCGGACCTAAAACCCCCACAAGTATTAACCTAGAACACTGTCTAACACTTGATGGCTCCTCTGTCGATTCTTCGTCATCAGTCAGGAACCTAGGTGTGCTATTTGATAGCAATCTCTCCTTTGACAGCCATGTTTCTAGCATTTCTGCATTTTTTCATCTTAAAAATATATCTAAACTGAGACCTATGCTCTCAATGTCAAATGCAGAAATATTAATTCATGCGTTTATGACCTCAAGGTTAGATTATTGGAATGCTTTATTGGGTGGTTGTTCTGCACGCTTAATAAACAAACTACAGATGGTTCAAAATGCAGCAGCTAGAGTTCTTACTAGAACCAGGAACTATGACCACATTAGCCCGGTTCTGTCAACACTGCACTGGCTCCCTACTAAACATCGTATAGATTTTAAAATCTTGTTAATTACTTATAAAGCCCTGAATGGTTTAGCTCCTCAGTACTTGAGCGAGCTCTTATCGCATTATAGTCCTCCACGGCCGCTGCGTTCTCAAAACTCTGGCCATTTGATGATACCTAGAATATCAAAATCAACTGCGGGCGGCAGATCTTTTTCCTATTTAGCGCCCAAACTCTGGAACAATCTACCAAACACTGTTCGGGAGGCAGACACACTGTCAGTTTAAATCTAGATTAAAGACCCATCTCTTTAACCTGGTGTACACATAACACACTAATACACTTCTAATATTCAAATCCGTTAAAGGATTGTTAGGCTGCATTAATTAGGTCAACCGGAACCGGGAACACTTCCCATAACACACAATGTACTTGTTACATCGTAAGAAGATTGACATCTACGCTAATATTAGTCTGTTTCTTTCTTATTCCGAGGTCACTGCAGTCACCAGATCAGATGGTGGATCAGCACCTAGAGACGACCTCTACAGCCCTGAACGTCACCGGAGACCAGGACACCTAGATGAGCCCCAGAGACAGATCCCCAGTGAGGACCCCGTCACCTAGACAGCCATCGGGAAAAGACCACTGGATCCAGTTGAGCCCTTACAATCTGACTTTGCAACAGTTGGAATTGAACTGCTGGGTCGTCTGGCCAGAGGAGAAATGCCCCCCCGACTGAGCCTGGTTTCTCCCAAGGTTTTTTTCTCCGTTCTGTCACCGATGGAGTTTTGGTTCCTTGCCGCTGTCGCCTCTGGCTTGCTTAGTTGGGGACCCTTCATTTCCAGCAATATCGTCGACTTCATTGAACAGAAACTTTTTGAACTGAACTGAGCTGGACGATGCCATCACTGAATTCAATAATGAAATGCCTTTAACTGAAAATTGAGTGTTTAATCTTGTCATTTTACATTATTGACTCACTATTTTCCTATGTTGATATTGTGCAGTTGCTTTGACACAATTTGTATTGTTAAAAGCGCTATATAAATAAAGGTGACTTGACTTGACTTGACTGTGCTTGATTGGCCAGCAAACTCGCCTGACCTGAACCCCATAGATAATCTATGGGGTATTGTCAAGAGGAAGATGAGAGACACCAGACCCAACAATGCAGATGACCTGAAGGCCACTGTTAAGGAAACCTGGGCTTCCATACCACCTCAGCAGTGCCACAAACTGATCATCTCCATGCCACGCCGAATTGAGGCAGTAATTAAAGCAAAAGGAGCCCCTGCCAAGTATTGAGTACATATACAGTAAATGAACATACTTTCCAGAAGGCCAACAATTCACTAAATTTTTTTTTTTTTTGGTCTTATGAAGTATTCTAATTTGTTGAGATAGTGAATTGGTGGGTTTTTGTTAAATGTGAGCCTAAATCATCACAATTAAAAGAACCAAAGACTTAAACTACTTCAGTCTGTGTGCATTGAATTTATTTAATACACGAGTTTCACAATTTGAGTTGAATTACTGAAATAAATGAACTTTTCCCCGACATTGAGATGCACCTTTTACACATACATATATATATATATATATATATATATATACTAGGGATGTCAACGATTAATCGACGATCGATTAATTGTCGATAAGAGACGTAATCGATAAAAGCTATCGATGGTCGATTAAGCAGTTTCATTTTGGGGTGCGTGCGGCTCGTGCGCAAAACACGTGCAAACGGCTGTGAGTGACGGTGAAGGGGCTGGATCTTACAAGAAAATAATTATTTTAATATGATACAAACTTTAAAAGTACATTAAAAGAGATACAGTACAACGTTCTTTTGTATTGAAATGTAGTAATAAGTCATGTTCAATCATAATTTCCCTAGATAATTATTGCATATCGGGCACTTCGCTTTGACAGGGCTGCGCACGCGAGCAGGACAGTCTATTCATTCATACAACTTGTTAATTCGTTCCTATGACATATTAATTTGTGGCAGCTGTCCATGTTTCATTAATTTGTTCCCTAGAACAGGGGTTCCCAAACTTTTCCATTCCACGACCCACCTAGACAAGTATAATCTATTTCAAGACCCACCAAAATATTTGAGATAAAAAAACAATTGACATTACTATAAGCTTAATCATAATTAAAAGCATAATATGGCAGAAATTAAGTATTTAAGAAAAATAACCATTTTATTTTATAGGCTAGTACCACTAGTAATATTCACTACTAATATTTACGTTTTAATTTCTTAATTTACAGACGTTAATGAGTCTAGAAATATGTCCATAAAACCTCGAAACCCGCTCACTCCGGTGCGGTTATGAACTGTAATCCGCGCTGAGAGTGCTATAAAAAAAAGTGCCCTCACAACCCAACACTTTATTTTATTTTAGCAAAGCATAAGAAGCGAAGCAGAATTCTCAAACAGTTTAGAGATTAAAATAATTTTGAAATAATTGTAAAAATAATAAACATATGCGTCTCATTTTAAATAAACACTAAAAACCAAGAAGACAAATTTACTTCAGCCAGAAATGTACTTTTGCAATGGTTAAATACATTTTCAGCTATATCTTCAAAATATTATTTTACATTTTTTTCTCTATATAGTGATGATATGGCAAGGAAATAATAGGACATTTTGTAAATTCTGTTATGCTAGCATGTGGAAATGTTTGTATAGTGTTACAATTAACCCCGCATGTGTGCCCCGCTCAACCCGTACATGTGAAATGCTTTTTACGGACAGTTTATGGATTAAATGCATATGAAGGAACGAAAACAACAAACTCTTTACATCTCTCGGAAAGATATAGTGCAGAGTTCAAACAGACGATAGAAATTAATGAACAGCCTACCTGATACAGTTTTCGCAACATTTGAATTTTCCGGTGTATGCAATCTCATGCAGAACACAGCGCAGTGAAGTGAGAGAGTTTCTTCTCATTAATAATGCGGACCGAGCATTTTAATAATGAACCGTTGCTCTGAGGCCCTCACTGTTATTACAACTCGTGCGCGTCCGCGCTTCAAAACACGCAACGCATGTTTTAAATCCCGGCCTTTGCGATTCGAAAATCGCACTGAGCAATATTGCAATTCATAATTAATCTTTGTATATCGTCCAGCCCTAGGAACTGTGTGTGTGTTGTGTGTGTGTCATTTAGCTGCCGCCAAGTGGCTTTGTGCGACCCACAGTTTGAAAACCCCTGCCCTAGAAAACCCATGATTTAACTTAAATGCGGGAACAATTACATAGTAACGAATTCTTAATTCATGGCCATGAAATCTTTCATTTCCCCCCACACGTTTACCACACTAATAGAAGCGAAAACAGTGATTAAAAGTGAACAACAATAAAATAAACCTACGAATCTAGAGGGTGAGACAGTGAGGATTTGGGAAAAGAAACAATAAATATTATTAAATTCGTGACCATCCGGAAAAACAGAACACAAAGCCGCGTTTGGCTTGATTTAAATGTATGCGCTCGGCATGAATCCAAAAGCATGGTCGCGATGTAACATTTGCCTGCTAACCAATTATTTCTCTTATTAACAAAGCTTTGTACCTCACTTGTGTCATAATACTCACATTAAAATGTTTCAAATGGGTAACAGTGTGTTTGTAGCAACGCCGGTGGTTCTGGAAGCGGATCACTGACCGCACGTCACAGCCCCACGCGCCGTACTTGTTTGGGATCATTTTATTTTAAATCCTGATAATGTCAATTGCAAACATTGCTATGATGTTTTAAAAATAAAAAAACGAGCACCATGAAACCATTTAAAAAGGCGCATTCAGCGGTCTCCGTGACAGGATATGAAACAGCACACAAAGTATAATGATCACGTGCTTAACTATGGCGAGCTCTCTTCATTTGATCAAATGATCATAATCACATCCATTCATTTTACCATCCTGCCACTAGCCTTTTATATAGACTAAAACCCCTTTTCATTCGGGTGAGGAAGCTGGCGTTTTGAGTGGCATTTGCACATCCTGTCATGCCGGTGACTATGCCACTGCAATAGACACATTTTGCAGTAGTTATGGTTAACGATTAATCGATTAATTGATCGTTAATTTAAACGACGATCGATTATGGAAATTATTGAAAATTGACATCCCTAATATATATATATATATATATATTTGAGTTCTTCAAAATGAAGATAAATAAGAATAAAAGAATGAACACATGTAAGAACCAAATGCTACTCTAAACAGGCAGCAATCATTCAACACGTATAGTGGGAAAGGTCTCTTCAGAAAGCCCAGTTCACATCAGTCAATAAGGTCAGGAAGCTTTTTGAGGTGAGGTCATTTTTTCCCCCTCAAAATCCATTCAAAGCACAAGTTAAGAAACTCCCCTCTGGGAGGCTGAAGTGCACAATGCGCAAGACCCTCAGTCAGGTTAAGTCATCTTTATTTCTAATAGCGCTTTATACAATACAGATTATTGCAAAGCTTTGTTTTTAGAATTAAAAAAGAAAATACCAGAATGAATAATGCAAAATTCAAAAATGAGGCAGCTGTAGCAGGACAATCGTGTCATTATTCAGCTGCAGTCCGTTTTGGTTCAGTTCAGCTCAGTAAGTGTTGTGAAGCTCTGAAATTTTTTTGAGCGAATAAATATTGTTGTATTTCAAATAGTGCTGTCAATCGATTACATTTTTTTAATTGCGTTAATCACAGTCATGGACTGCGATTAATCACGATTAATCGCAAATTTAAAATACTAGGATTTTACCTGTAACTGTGTTGAAAAAGAAATGCATGACAAACTAGTTTAAGGAAACAGAACCTTTCACACCTCCGCCAAGTATGAGACATAATCCTTATCAGTCTTTTGTTTTTATTCAGCCATTATCAGCCTTTATACTGGCAACAAAACGTTTACCAAGCCACATTGCTTCAATCCCAGTATACATTTACCCAATTATTATCAAAAGTATTTCTAAATAAATACAACAAAACATTTTCTTGCGACCTTACGTGAAGTATTGACAAAATGCATTATAAAGAAGAATTGGACCGGTTCTGCAGCTGCATTAGAGCTAATATTAGCATCATGCTTCATAAGACAATTTAGGAGATTAATAGTACATTTTTACTCAAAACTCACTTTAAACCACCATCGAGTGTTTGTAATAACTTCCTTTTGCGAGCACATATGGAATTTGGTCGTTTACTGTTGTTAAAATATGCTATTTATAGCCTTTTTAATCGCTGTACAAATTAGGATTTCAGCTGTAAGTTACACATTTATTATAGTTATGAAAATATCCAAATCTCAAGAAAATCACATACAAAACATATCCTATCGTAATCGTCTGTTTATTATCTTATATAATCTATAGTGGCTGTTGTCATGTTTATTTCTGCTGTGTAAAAGCCTTAACATGTATGCTCTGGCTGAAACTCACGTTGTTTGTGATGTTACAACCGCCTCTCCGTTCTTAAGTTGCCAGGTATACATTCCAAGTATAATACACATTAGTAAAAGGATCTATTTTCATTTTTATTTGTCTATATACACTTTGGGTGGCTGCGGTACATTTTAAAAGTAGCCCAAAAAAACGCAACCCACGGCTCTGTAATTTTTCCCGCTACTGCATTTTCAAAATAGCCCAACTGTGTGGGAAAACCGTGCCCCTGGCAACACTGGTTCGCTGTACCCTTATCACACAATGATAGATACCCTTCGGCACTGCAATGACGGCAAGAAGTTGGGGTCAAGAAGTTGGGGTAAAAAAAACCAAGATGGCGCTGCTATGCTCGGATGCCGTCCAGGTCGCTCCGCTAAGACTGTGCTTTTATTTACTTTTTTACTTACTTTTGATTTCTCTTTTAACACACATAACGTCTGCACTGATCACCTACGACAAAGGTACACTCTTGGACATTGGAAACCGCTTCACTAACCTGGTTCAGGACACTTTATCACCGAATCCATCGTGGCCTCTTGAGATTCTTCGTAACGCGGAGAACAAAGGCCACAGGAGACGGAACAAGAAACACCGTGGAAAAAGCGCTGGTATTCGCAACAGACTGAGGAAAAGGGCTCACAGTCCTCCTTTACCGAGCATTCTGCTCGCTAATGTCCAATCCTTGGAGAATAAGATGGACGATCTTAGAGCCAGGATAAGTTTCCAATGGGACATAAGGGACTGTAACATCATCTGTTTGACTGAAACATGGCTCACGCCCTCGGTTCCAGACACTGCTGTAACGCCGTCTGACAACTTTTCTGTTTTACGGATGGACAGAACAGCCGAGGCCAGTAAATCCAAAGGTGGAGGAGTGTGTTTCATGATTAACAAGAAATGGTGTGACCCCAGGAATATCTCCTCTCTGTCGCGTTCCTGCTCGCCTCATCTGGAACATCTATCCATTATTTGCCGCCCATTCTATCTGCACCGTGAGTTATCCGCGGTCATCGTTACTGCTGCTTACATTCCACCACAGGCAGACACCGGCTTGGCTTTGTCTAAACTTCACGATGTGCTCAGCAGCTACATTAACAAACATCCTGACGCTGCCTTTATCACCGCGGGGGATTTTAACAAAGCCAACCTCAGGCAGGTCATGCCGAACTTTCATCAACATGTATCCTGTCCAACTAGAGGACCGAATACACTGGATCATTGCTACTCTCAGTTTAAGAATGCCTACAAAGCCCGCTCACTACCGGCTTTTGGCAAATCGGACCATGCCGCCATTTTCCTCACACCGGAATATAAACAAAGGCTCGCACAGGAACCCCCGGTGAAGAGGGAAGTGACGCGTTGGTCCTCCCACTCAGAAGCTATGCTACAGGCGGCTTTATATGAGCGAGTATAAAGCATCGTGTTATGCTCTCAGAAGAGCAGTAAGTGCCGCCAAACATCGATACAAGGAGAGAATTGAGTCTCATTTTCAGCTCAATGACTCTCGACGCATGTGGCAGGGACTAAGGACCATCTGTGCCTTTGGAAACAAATCCTCTGCGGAGGTGAGAGCAGATCCGTTGCTGGCCGACAAGTTAAACACATTCTACGGCCGCTTTGAATGCAATGGCGGCAGCGCGGCTCTGCCGAGCAGCGCGTCAGGAAGCAGCAGGCAGAGAAGCGAGAATCATGTGATCACCGTGTCGGAGGACTAGGTTCGAAGGGCACTAAAGAGAGTGAACATCAGGAAAGCGGCCGGACCTGACGGGATGACTGGCCGTGTTCTGATGTCCTGCGCTGATCAGCTTGCTGGTTTGTTCACCTCAATCTTTAATGAGTCCCTTGCTACCTCTGTGGTTCCCACCTCCTTTAAAAAATCCATCATCATCCCTGTGCCTAAGATCAATAAACCCTCTTGCCTGAATAACTATCGACCAGTGGCCCTCACATCAATAGTCATGAAGGTTTTTGAGAGACTTGTTAAGAGCCACATTAGCTCATCCATCCCTGTTACTTTGGACCCTATTCAGTTTGCCTATCGTCCCAATAGATCTACTGATGATGCCATCTCTCACATACTCCACTCCTCCCTCACACACATTGACAGCAGCAATGGGAACTTTGCAAGGCTGCTATTCATAGACTATAGCTCAGCTTTCAACACCATAGTCCCCATCAAGCTGACTTCTAAACTCACAGGCCTCGGCCTAAACACTTCACTCTGCGACTGGATTCAAGATTTCCTCACCGGCAGACCTCAAGTGGTGAAAGTCGGCCAGTTCACCTCAAACTCCATCACCCTGAACGTTGGAGCCCCGCAGGGTTGTGTCCTGAGTCCCCTGCTCTACTCTCTCTACACACATGACTGCATGTCCTCTCACAGCTCCACATCTATTATCAAATTTGCTGATGATTGTTATGGAAGCAGACTTGACACAGAGGATTAATAATACAATGGGATGTTTATTGATTTCAGCAATGGGTAAGCAGTCGATGGAGGTGAGTAGAGTCTTAGATACTTGATGTAATGGAGAAAGGATATACTGAGATGGTTTTGTCTTGCCAGGAACTCGTGGATGCAGAGGAGCAGCACACACCCCAGGATGCTGATGGAGGAGAGGTTCTTGATCAACGGAGTGGAGCAGACGATGGAGATCCAGGGAATCAACGATGGAGCGGAATAGGAGGTAAGTACACAAACAGGTTAGTTTCAGGTAAGCAGTAGTAAATAGTAAGGAGAGTCCACTTCATATAAACGAGATCGGACGACTGACTGGAGTGAGGTGTGTGCTTTAAGTAGTGCTGAGATGATTGGTGCTGATGAGGTGCAGGTGGCTTGAATTAATCAATGTTCAAGTGAAACCAGGTGAGGGCGTGCGCTGTGATTGGAGAAGGTGGAGGACAAACAGACCCGTAACATTACCTCCCCCTCCCGGAAGGCGCGTCCCGCGCCGTAATAGTAACACCGGGGAGTGGGGGGTGGGCGCCCTGGAAGCTGGTGATTGGCAGAGACTCTGGGGAAGCTTCCAGGGCGGATCCGGGGACTCGGGAGGCCATGGCGGAGCAGGAGACTCGGACCCTATTTTTTCAGGTGGCCAAGGCGGGTCAGGGAGCTCCGTGGCCTTGGCTCTGGGCCCGGCCACCCAGGCAGAGGATATATAGCCCCCCCCCAAATTTTCTTGGGGAAGTTCCCCTCTGGTGGGCACTCTGGAGGAGCGGGCGCTTGAGGCCGCTCTGGAGGAGCGGGCACCAGGGGGCGCTCTGGGGGCGCAGCCACTAGAGGGTGCTGACGAGGAGCGGGCTCTGGGGTGAGCTGACGAGGAGCGGGCTCTGGGGTGCCCACTGGAGGGCAACTGCGAGGAGCAGGCACTGGAGGACACCTGCGAGGAGCAGGCACTGGAGGGCACATGCGAGGAGCAGGCACTGGAGGACAAATGCGAGGAGCAGACACTGGAGGGTAATTGCGAGGAGCAGGCTCTGGAGGGCGCTTGCGAGGAGCAGGCTCTGGAGGGCACTTGCGAGGCGCAGATTCCTGGGGGCGCTTGGGCAGCGTGGATTCCTGGGGGCGTTCGGTCAGCAATGGCCTAGGAGGGACTGGCCCTGGAGAAGCGGGCACTGGAGGGACTGGCCCTGGAGAAGCGGGCACTGGAGGGACTGGCTCTGGAGAGGCGAGCACAGAAGGGACTGGCCCTAGAGAAGCGGGCACTGGGGAATGCTGACATGGGACTGGCACAGGAAAGCGCTGGCGTGGCGCTGGCACAGGAGGGCGTTGTCGAGGAGCAGGTTCCGGAGAGAGGACAGGAGCCAAAATTTCAGGGGGTATCGCCATGTCCATAAGCTCCAAGTTATGAACCTTCATCACCGCGGGTGGCATCATCATCGTCGCGGGCGGCGGAACCATCATCGCCGCGGGTGGTGGTACGGGCACAAACTTCGCCGCGGACGGCAGCTGACTTGCGGGAACTTCCTCCACCGTAAAAGAAGAACCCGCCAGTATGAGTACATGGTCGATATATTGCGCCAGAGAGCCAGGGGTTGCAGCAGGGGGTGCTTGGAGAAACAGGTGATTACTTAGACCGCTCCAGAAGACAATCTTCAATGAATCATCCTTCCAATCTCCTTGGTGAGCGAGCTGGAGGAATTCTTCAACATAGCTCTCAATGGAGCAGCCATCTTGAGTTATCATGAGGAGGTCCTTCTCTGGGGGCGAGGACATGCTGTCCATATTTTGTTCGGTATAGGTCCGATCTTCTGTTATGGAAGCAGACTTGACACAGAGGATTAATAATACAATGGGATGTTTATTGATTTCAGCAATGGGTAAGCAGTCGATGGAGGTGAGTAGAGTCTTAGATACTTGATGTAATGGAGAAAGGATATACTGAGATGGTTTTGTCTTGCCAGGAACTCGTGGATGCAGAGGAGCAGCACACACCCCAGGATGCTGATGGAGGAGAGGTTCTTGATCAACGGAGTGGAGCAGACGATGGAGCGGAATAGGAGGTAAGTACACAAACAGGTTAGTTTCAGGTAAGCAGTAGTAAATAGTAAGGAGAGTCCACTTCATATAAACGAGATCGGACGACTGACTGGAGTGAGGTGTGTGCTTTAAGTAGTGCTGAGATGATTGGTGCTGATGAGGTGCAGGTGGCTTGAATTAATCAATGTTCAAGTGAAACCAGGTGAGGGCGTGCAATGTGATTGGAGAAGGTGGAGGACAAACAGACCCGTAACAATGATACTGTGGTTCTGGGCCTCATTTCCAACAATGATGAGACCGCATACTTGGATGAGGTAGAGAGACTCACATCATGGTGCCAGGACAACTGTCTCTCTCTGAATGTGAGCAAAACTAAAGAGCTGATTGTGGACTTCAGAAAGAGACACCTGCTGCCCTACACTCCTCTTATGATCAGTGGGACCCCTATGGAGAGAGTAAGCAGCTTCAAGTACCTCTGTGTAAACATCTCCGAGGACCTGACTTGGACTACACACATTCAAACACAGGTTAAGAAAGCCAGGCAAAGGCTGTACCATCTGCGACAGCTGAGGAAATTCAGAGTCTCACCAACAATCCTGAAAACTTTCTATTCAGGGACCATAGAAAGTGTATTGACTCCTGGAAACAGCTCCAGTCAAGACTGCAAAGCATTGCAGAGAGTTGTGCGCTTAGCTGAGCGCATCTCAGGGTCTGCTCTCCCCTCTCTGCAGGACATCTACCTCAAACACTGCAGAAGCAGAGCTGTCAAAATCATCAAAGACTCAAATCACCCTGGTAACTGTCTTTTCACTCTGCTGCCATCTGGTAAGCGCTTCCGCTGCCTGATGGCAAAAACTGAGAGACTTAGGAGGAGTTTCTTCCCCCAGGCCATCAGACTCCTTAACTCAAACTCAGCCTCTTAACATCATCATGACTTCACTTATTAATCACTCACAATCAGTAAGATATTCACACTCATTATTCTCTACCTCATACTGACAGTGTCATTTGCACACATCACTTTCTGTGTTTTGGTATCTTATTTTTTTATTTATTTTTTTAGATTGCTGCCACATGTCAACCATGTACAACCTATTTGCACATTCCTCTCTTGTACAGTCATGCTTATCTTATATTTAAGTCTACAGTATACTATCATGCACATTATTTTATATTTTGTTCTTTATATCTTTTTTTTTTTTTATTCATTTAATTTTATGTATACTTCTTTGTGTTGTTTTCTATAATATTACACTGTCCATGGAGCGGACCTGACTCACATTTCACTGCTGGTTAATACTCTCTGTATAATCGTGTATGTGACAAATAAATCTTGAACTTGAAGTTGAACTCAAACCTTATCAAACGATTAATTTGCGTAAAAAAAATATTAACGCGTTAAAATTTTTAGATTAATTGCATACGTTAGCGCATTAACGTTGACAGCCCTAATTTCAAATTATTTCTCATTATATGGTGGTAGAGGACAGTTTTTTAAGTCCCGCTCCCGCAAGGTTATATTTCGCACCCACCCGCTCCCACGATATATTCACTCTTTGTTCACCCGCTGTCCGCTTAGAATAATTTTCTTCCTGACCCGACCATTCACGCTAAATTTAGATCTCTTTTCCAGAATCTCACATTTAAATTTCCGCTAGCCTACTAAAAGAAAGAAATAGGCTAACAAATAAGAGAGTAGTCTGCACAAAATTGTATTTGTTATTTTATTCGTCTTTTCAAGAGTCTTGAATTTAAGCAAAATGTAAAATTAATTTTGTGTCTTAAGACACAAAATTCATTTAACATTTTGCTGCCAACACAGTAGGAAAAAAGTTTCAGAGAAAATAAAATTGTACAAAAATTGTATTTCTTATTTTTATTCGTCTTGTGCAGGATAGGCCTATAATTTGTTTAACATTTACACAATAGGAAAGTGTGGCAGAGAATTTTTTTTTTTACAAAAATAGTCTTGGCAAAATACTAAATTCGTTTAACATTTTGCTGTGTCGCAGAGAAAATAAATAAATAAATAAATACGACATCTGTCTTTTAAAATTATAGGCTAAGCAAAATATAAACAAAACCGAGTTGAACGTTCTTCAAGGACAGCGCATCCACACTTTGCTCCATCCTTATTCTGCTCTGTCACTCATCGACAACCTGCCTGTTCTGTTTGAGGGCCGATTCACCACCGGTACAGTCTGCTCTGAGGCCGTGATGCACATACTGCGCGCACAGACCCCGCAAATAAAACGTGTGACGCAGAAAGCACTGGTTCTTGCGTGCAGCATGTGCATAACAGTCCTGAGTGCAGGCTATACCGGTGGTCAATGAGAATAATAAAAAAAGTGCAGATATGCTGTTCTGAAAGGACGTCAGGAACGGGATATTGTTAGACCGCCCGCTCCCATTCAAATTACACCAGAGTTACTGACCGCTACTGCGTTTTATTCGGGAATTTAATCCTGCGTCGCAAGAAATCTGGTCGGGTCCCACGGATCCCGCGGGAGAGCTGCGGGAATACAGACCTCTGTATGGTGGTGCAATCAGGGAAATGCTTGAATGAGTAAATATTTAATTTAATGACCCAGGAGCTGGTTAACATGAACTACCTGGTGAAACATTTAAATGCTAGATCTCAAAAGTCAGCGGTCTGAGTGGCCTAATAAAGTACAAAGAAGCTTTTTTTTTTTCATTGTGTTCTGCCTGATGTTTGTTTTTACTGTTATATTTAAAAAAAGCAAAAAAACAAAAAAGCATTTGTTAAAAGATCAACAGAAACAATGATATTTCTGAAATATGCAAAATAAGACACATTTGAAATCAAAATATTTGTTTGAGGAGGAACACAAAGCAAGGTCCTGGCTGGCAAATTAGTATTAAACTCAAAACAGAGGAATTTAAATGTAGACACTTACCTGATCAAAGAGCTGTTTGCCAGTGGTGTTGGGTTGGATGGCAAATTCCAGCTCTGCATCCATAGTAGTCACACGCACATTAATCTGTACACAAGAATAAAAAAAAATATATATTATAAATTATCCTGATTGTTCATTTTCATTTTACACTGATTACTGACCAATTAAGACTGATTAGTATACTGATACTCATGAAATATCACACTCCTGGAAGACTCTAGGCCAATCAGATTCCAGGATCTTAAAAGAATTAACTAATATACATATACATACATATATATTAGGGGTGGCAAGGTTCGCAGAAAAAACTGAACCGAACGGTTCTCCACACACGGTTCGGCACGCACTAGG
This sequence comes from Schizothorax lantsangensis, assembly GCA_027422415.1. NCBI lineage: Eukaryota > Metazoa > Chordata > Actinopteri > Cypriniformes > Cyprinidae > Schizothorax > Schizothorax lantsangensis. The sequence continues at coordinate 22,366,572 of CM049841.1, forward strand.
ACTCGCGGTTCAATTTAAATCTGACGACGCATTTGTAATATGGTTTGTTATAAATAACACGTAAAACAAACAGGGTTTGGCTAATGTATGTTTCTGTTAATGGATGCGCATTCTGGCTTCCCAGTACATTACAATAACAGCGATGAGAAAAAAAAAAAAAAAGTGGACAAACCATTCACTCTTGTTCAATGCTAGTTCCGTATGCTGGATTATGAGCTGTCATTTATTCCGTCATCACCCGGGTGCTGATAGCGCGCACACAGGTGAGACCTGAACAGCACACGTTGGTATCTGTGTTTAAACTAAACTCATGTAAGCTTTGCCAGTTTAAACATTTAAGAGCCAGAGGACGCGAGCTCGCGCGCGCAGTGAGAAGATTTGTTCATGAGCTCATTAGATGCATGCAAACCCGCGCCTCACAACGCGCGCAAATATTAAGCTCTCTCTGAAGTATTGTTTGAATGGACAAATTCACACAAAAATTCTGTCAAAATGCCCGTCTTGGTAAGTATCCTATAGCAGACATAGCCAGCTGAACGTACAGTATCAGTGCACTGAATCAGTGCATTCTCTTAAAGTGACAGCACTTTCTTAATATTAATCAAACAGCAACAACAAAGAAATCACTCACTGCTCTTGATTGAATCGCTTTTGTAACTTTAATAAAGATTAATCTTTAATTTATACAGTCAAATATGCAATGCTGTTTTACATTTGATTACTTTATTCAATTTCTGTACCTAAAAACTAATGCCATAGACTATGAAAATCACTGATTATTTTATTTGCATCTTTACTCTATTGCATTTTTATTTGTGCTGTTGCTTGTAGTTAGATAGATTATTCTTATTTTCTTTATTGTTATTTGACAGTATAGTTTTTCCCTAAACATACCGAACTGTACCGAAACCGTGACTCTAAAACCGTGATACAAACCGAACCGTGAAAAAGTTGAACCGTTCCACCCCTAATTTATATATATATATATATATATATATATATATATATATATATATACACACACACACACACACACACACACACACACATTTATTATCACCACAATAAGCCATGTCACTAGTATGCTTTTATTTTGATTAATTAAGCAGTCTCAATCCTTACTTCTCAGGGTTTGTTATATTGTAGCAACTAGCAACAGTATTTTTTAAAATGTCTTTTTTTCTGATTAATTGTGCTGACAATAAATGTTAGTATCTTAGGGATGCATCGATCCGATACTCAGGATCGGTATCGGCTCCGATCCGGTCATTTTCTGCAGATCGGGTATCGGAGAGACAAGACCGATCCAAATCCGATATTGTGCATATACTATTCTGTGTTATTGTTAAGCCCCGCGAAAGCACAAAAGCATTATAAAGCACCATAAAGTCAAAGTCCAAGTGTTCTGAAGCCGTTCCATAGTTTAATGTGAGGTACAGATGAATATTTAAGTCGTTAAATTCAAGTTCACGTAAACTCTTCTCTCTGCTGCGGCTGTCTGTTATCCTCCGTTTAGCGTTCAAACTGCGTGTTGCGTTCGGTTAAGACAGTCAAAACAATGAAACTCTCTTCAAGAGCGCTCAAAAACTGAGATTTAAAACAGTTAAAAGAAAAGGCTCAATAAACTATCGCACAGATTTAATAAGCTACGCATCAATATCTCTTTCCTCTGTGCTTTGAACTCCGGAGCTGCGCGCTGTGACTTTGAGCTTTTCGTATTATAATACTTTTGCGCAATGAAATATTATTTATAGCGTTTCTTGTACTGTCCTATCAAGGCTATTAATAATCGAATGTATAGCACAGTAATGGAGGCAGCAACATATCATAGAAAGGACTCCTCTATCATATGTTGCTGCCTTCATTACTGTGCTATATATTTAAAAGAAATGTCTTTTAATTTTGTAGTTTATATTTATAAATAAATACATTTACTTGTTGTCATGAATGTATTTTACAACAATGCAAAGAGCAATGTGTAACATTTTACCAGATTTAGTCCTTCACATATTCACTTTTATTTGTTCCCCACTAAATAATGTTTTTTCACTAAATGTTTAGATTTTATAAAATTGTGCACTCATGATTTTTCTAGAATAACTTTTGCTGCTAAATTATCCACTAACCTAGTTTATAACAGTATTTTTTGTCATAGATTATGAATGGGCCTGTTTACACCTGGTCATTTCATGCATTTTCACTGATCTGATACCTATCTGATTTGTTTAAACGTTTCCATTTACACTTGGCCACATAAATGTGTCTTCACAAAATGGATATAAATCGGATCTTCAATTCCCGCGCTACATTTCAATTTAACCAAGTTCACGTCTACGAAATCAAAAGCGCTGCATTTTATTAATGATCAGCTCATTTCAAGATCAAAGACCGCAATAGGAGCGCGCGCGGCATCAGCACTGGAAAGATAAGTTTGTCTTATACTTTTAATGAAGATGATTGTGTGTTGACCGTCTGCGGCTTACTTTCAGTTTAATTTGCGGCAGTTTGCGCGTCTGCTTGCTGAAGAGATGCTCAGCTACTCGTCTGCGGTGATGCGTGTTGCATTAGCGCAGTCATATCTGACTAAAATGTCATATAGCCTATAACACGCTCTTACACGTTTATTATTTTTACATTTTGGGAGGAGTAAAATTCACATATGTGGTTTCAACAACCAGATGCATTTACACATGTCCAGTTCGTCTGGAATGCGGCCCAGACCACCTCCTGAAGTGGTTTGAGCGATCGGATTTATATTACAAAACGCATGACCAGCAGTGTTAATTTCGTTAACGAAGACGACGAAAAATAATCGTTTTTTCTGTGACTAAGACGAGACGTTGACGAGCTAAAACGAATATCTGATGATCAAAACTATGACGACATGTATGCCGCGTCTTCGTTAACAAGACGAGACGGGACTAAAATGTTATTTGAGGACTACCGGACATTCAAAATACATCCTATAGGCTAAGTTAACTGTCTTGTCCTTCAAATTGTGCGTCTCTGTCATTGGATTGCAATCAGATGAGGGGCGTTCGCATATCTAGTCTCAGTATGGCAGCCGCAGCAGACAGAAAGGCTACCAAAAGGCGAACAAGTGATCTGAAACAATGGCCTCAGCACCCGAAGGGTTAGGGACTGGGTGACCAGACGTCCCGTTTTTCCCGGGAGTCACAATTCGTTGTCGAATAACTTAGTTTATGAAGGCGGGATAGGCGAAATCGCACTGATACGGATAGAAGTGCTCTCTCTCTCGCGCGCACACGCTCCACTTCTTCAGTTCTCATACAGCGCGCGATCAGTTCTCAGTGCTCAAATACACACACAGCAGTCCAAATGTCTGTAGAGTATCTCATGTAAATACAGTCGGTTATGGCTTAAATGAGCGTATAACAGGTGGCTGAAAACGTCTCCGGTTACTATCGTAACCTCGGTTCCCTGAGAGCGGGAACGAGACATCACGGAGGTCGCCGTGCTCGCTGCACGACCAGCTAAGCGGCGTTCAGTATCCGATTCTGACATAATTGTCGCGTGCACCGCATTTTATACTGCCTCTCAGCTTGTCAGTATTTGCATGCGATGTGCATACTTCGCGACAATTGGCCAGTCATTTGACTGGCGTGAGCCAATAGGACTTCAGGAAAGGTTGGAAGGAAGGAGTTCCCATAACGGAGAATTCTCCGTGATGTCTCGTTCCCGCTCTCAGGGGGAACCTGAGCCTGTGATGTCTCGTTCCCGCTCTCAGTTCCCTCTCGAGCTTTCACGAGACATCACGGAGAATTCTCCGTTATGGGAACGATATTCAATCCCGCCGTGAGAGAGGCTACGAGCAGCCTGTACAAGTTACACTCTAGCGAAGATAGAACACACACACACACACACAATTCCCACAAATAGCGACGCTTGAAGGCGGGCTCGCAGCTGATAGGTGGAGATAAGCCAATGAGCGTCTAAAGCCCAGGTATACGAAATTTGCATATCTGGTCAGTAATAATGTATGCTGCGCTGAGAAACAGGGCAGAAGCAAAAACAACAGCATTGTGAGAAGGCTGCATAGAGATAACTGTATTAAACAGCAGTCAACACAAAACATGATGGTACACCAATAGAATATAATTGTATAACTGGAGCTGCACTGAGTACAGGGCAGACAACAACAATAGCATAAAAGGGCTGCACAGAGTAATTACTGTGTGAGGCAGCAAACACATATGAATAGAGGTAGCATAAACGTGAATCAGTCACTCACCGACAGCACTTAGGAGGCCAAGGACTGACTGTCCAGCTTGTAAAACCTGGCAAGGTATTCTGAGAAGACCAGCCGGCTGCAAAGCATATTTCCTGAATAGACATACCTCTCAACCACGCACAGGAGGCGATAACCCTTGTTGAGTAGACCCTAATGTGAAAGGGGCATTCCAAACCTTGGCTCGTATAAGCAGCCGTGATAGCGTCCACAATCCAGTGGGAAGCCTCTGTTTTGATACGGCCCTTCGCACAACCACCGTAGCACACAAGATAGCCGGTCAGATTGCCGAAAGCTGGCCGAACGGTCGATGTAAATCCTCAAAGCCCTGACTGGGCACACCAAATCTGAGCATTCGCATCACATGAGGTCGATGACTCAGAAGACAGGGCAGACAGCGAAACAGTCTGCGTTCTGAAGGGGTTAGATGGTGATTTTAAGCACGTGATTCTCGGCCAGAGAGTGACGCCGAAGTCACCGGGTCCAAAGTGAATACAGTCGCTGTCCACAGAAAACGCATGTAAATCCCCTATGCGCTTAGCCGAAGCAAGGGCAAGAAGAAGTGCACTTTGAAAGTCCTTCATATCAACGGATGCTAAAGGCTCGAGTTGTAGCTGTGAAAGAGCTATTAACACCACCTCTAGGACCCAGGGCGGGACTGAAGGAGGGCGCGGGGAATGCAATCTACAAGAAAACTCACCACCAGCGCGTGCCTACCAATCGATTGCCCGCCCAGCGGGGAACGAAACAAGGCAATAGCGGCCACGTAGACTTCCAGTGTTGATAGTAAAGATCCACTATCCAGTCTGTACCGTAGAAAACGCAGAACATCCAACACGGAGCAAGCAGCCGGGTCGATATGAACATAACGGCACTATTTCCCAAACACTCCCCATTTCAGAGCATACAAATGCCTCGTAGAGGGTGTCCGAGCCTCCGAGAGCATGTCGCGCACACGAGAATGCAGGGCACTCAGCTCCTCTGATATCCCCGAAGCAACCACACATGAAGGCTCCACAACTCCGGGTTCGGGTGCCACCCCGAACCGCTCATCTGAGATAGCAGATCCTTCCTGACGGGGATCGGCCAGGGCGATGCCACCAGCAGCTCTGTCTGGTCCGGGAACCAAGCTGGGTCGGCCAGTTCGGGGCGATGAGTATCACCGAGGCACCTCTTTTTTTTTTTTTTTTTTTATATATATACAGCCTGGCTGCTGGCCAGTGCGATGTCAGCGCGTCCCCCTTCAGCGGGGAGTGAGACAGGGAGAAGAACAGCAGGCAATGTGCATTCTCGAGCTCGTGGCGAACAGATCCACCTCCGCTGCCCCGTAGCGAGTCCAAATCATTAGAACCGACTCAGGGTGCAACCTCCACTCTCCTTGAGGAATCCCCTTCCTCAAAAGCATGTCCGCCCTGTGGTTCAGAAGTCTGGGGATGTGCGCTGCTCTGATTGAGAGAAAGTGACGGTCCGCACATAGCAGGAGATTCGCTGCATGCTTGTTGGATCGTACTCCGGTGATTTATGTACGAAACCACAGACAGTTCGGTGCGCAATACATGCCGAGTTCCAGCTGCGGCCGAAAAGCTCCTTAGAGCTCAGAACACTGCTTCCAGCTCCAAGCGGTTTATGTGCCAACGGCTCTGAGGTTCTTCTGACCACAGCCCTAAAGTCGGCATTCCCCTGCACACATGCTTACCGGCCTCCAGTCGATGCGTCAGTCATGACCACGACACGTGACGTCACCAAGCCCAGGGGAACACCCGGCTGAAGAGACTTTAGCGGCACGGCCTCAGAGCTTCGATGCAGCCGCGGGGGACCACGATGCGCAAACGGCCTGAAGTCCACGCCGTCCAAGTGACTCGAGATTTCAGCCAAAACTGCAGCGGGCGCATGTGTAGTAAACTGTCCAGTTTGAAAAGGCACAGGGAAGACAAACTGGCGGCCGAGCGCGCATCTCCACTGCTTTTAGTCGAAGCACACTCCCAGATACGTTAGACTGACTCGGGGCAAGAATGCTCTTACACATATTCACGCATAGCCTCAAGAACTCCATTTAGTGACGAAGCAGTTTGTCTATATGGCTGGCTGGCGTGTCCCGTGACTGAGCTAATATCAGCCAGTCATCTAAATAATTGAGAACGCGCATTCCGCTCGCTCTGAGGGGATGGGAGGAGCTGCGTCCATGCACTTCGAGAAAGTGCGCGGGGGCCAAAGCCAGCCCAAACAGGAGAACAGACAGGGTACTGGTACGCTATGCCCTCGAGAGCAAACCTCAGAAAGCGTCTGTGATGCGGTGCTATCTGAATGTGAAAGTACGCGTCCTTTAAATCCACGGACGCAACCAGTCCCCGGGGCGAATTTGCGCCAGGATCTGTTCCAGCGATATCATTCTGAACGGACGCTTGCAGAGCGCTCTGTTGATGGGCCTGAGATCTAGAATCGAGCGGAGTCCTCCATCCCTCTTGGCCACCACAAAATAGCGGCTGTAAAAGCTACTTTCCAGCTCGCTCGCCGGGATTCGTTCTATCGCTCCTTTTTTGAGCAGGTTGCATAGCTCTTGTCTCAGGACCAGGGCATTTCGAGGCAATGTTAGAGACTGCACCACGCCGTTGAAACAGGGTGGTCTGCATCTGAATTGAGGGGCGTACCCACGCTCTATCACGCCGAGTAACCAGCTTGAGATTCTCGGAATAGTTTTCCCACGCGCTCAAGAACTGACATAGCGGCTTTAGCGGCTTGGTCGTTGGATGCGCTGGCGAGTGCTGGGCAGCTATAACCCACGTAAGCAGTAGCTCTGTACCGCTATGAGGCGGGGCGAGCGGCGCTGTATTGACTGAGTGAGGAGGAAAGAGCGCTTTTGCGCAAATATATGCACTTTAATGAACATACACTATCACACAAATTTGAACAATTTGAGACAGCTTGCGGGCTCTTCCCGGGCCTCTTTACACTTTTCCCCGCACATCCGGCTCTTGGCAGAAGCGGTCGCGGGCCACTGTGTCCCTGCACTGCGATGAGCCGTGCGCCAAAGAAGACCTCGATCTCACGGTCTGCTGCTTTTTAACCGGTGAGGGTGGCAGACGACTGTGAGCGGCGCCCGATCTTTGTGCAGATATGCATCAGCACCTGTCACTACAGACTGCGACTATGCTATACGACCTAGTTGAACACCACTTCGTAGGGGCGTGAACAACTGACGTAATAGTCCAACGAAAACTTGAAGGCTGATAGGGTGCGCGCCGGGGCATCAGGTGACTCCTCGCCTTCGCACGCTTTTCTGCGCAGGGGCATCAGGTGACTCCCCGCCTTTGCGCGCTTTTCTGCGCAGGGGCATCAGGTGACTCCCCGCCTTCGCGCGCTTTTCCGCGCAGGGGCACCAGGTGACTAATCGCCTTCGCACGCTTTTCTGCCCAGGGGCATCAGGTGACTCCTCGCCTTCGCGCGCTTTTCCGCGCAGGGGCACCAGGTGACTCCTCGCCTTCACGCGCTTTTCCGCGCAGGGGCATCAGGTGACTCCTCGCCTTCGCGCGCTTTTCTGCGCAGGGGCATCAGGTGACTCCTCGCTTTTGCGCGCCGTTTCATAATATGACTCACTGCCGCTCTGAGGCGGGGGCCGCTTCACTACTGGCGAGTGGGTGAGCGACTGAAGCAGGGGCTCCATGTCACCTTGAATGAGTGAGAGAGCGGAGTCCTCTACACATGGCAGCCGCTGATGTGAGGCTGGTATCGTGTGAATAAAAGAGCAGTGTCTTCCAAAACATGGCAGCCGCTGATGTGGGGCTGGTATCATGTGAATGAGAGAGTGTCCTCTACACACGGCAGACCGCTGTGGGGGGGCTGGTATCGTGTGAATAAGAGAGCAGTGTCTTCCAAACATGGCAGCCGCTGATGTGGGGCTGGTATCGTGCGAATAAGAGAGCAGTGTCTTCCAAACATGGCAGCCGCTGATGTGGGGCTGGTATCATGTGAATGAGAGAGTGTCCTCTACACACGGCAGACCGCTGTGGGGGGCTGGTATCGTGTGCATGAGTGAGGAGCCAAGTGATTGTGCTTTGTACATGGCAGAACGCTGCTCTAAGGCGGGGGGCTGCATGCTTAGACAGTGGGCCGTGCGGCATCCGCGGCGACATAGGAACCCTTAGCTCCGGTATCTGCACTCGGCTCTCCGCTCCGCCATGGAAGGGGGACGTGAGAAGCCGGGCTGATGTCCTGTCCTGCAGGTTCGATGGGTGAGAGGAATGCGGACATTTAGTCGGCATGAGCTCATCACCAGAGTCCAGGTCCACCGCTGATCGAGGGCAGACGGACTCATCTTAAGAAAAACATCATACTCACCTGAACGCTGCAGAGGAGCGGCCATACAGAGACCGCCCTCTGATGAGCGAACCTCAACTGTGAGCTGTAATAGTTTATAAGCCATAAATCTAGGTTGTTCAGCAAAGTGAAGGAGAAGATTCTGACGTAATTGTCGCGTGCACCGCATTTTATACTGCCTCTCAGCTTGTCAGTATTTGCATGCGATGTGCATACTTCGCGACAATTGGCCAGTCATTTATTTGACTGGCGTGAGCCAATAGGACTTCAGGAAAGGTTGGAAGGAAGGAGTTCCCATAACGGAGAATTCTCCGTGATACCTCGTGAAAGCTCGAGAGGGAACTGAATGCGTGCCAGCCTTCCGTCTTAAAGGGACAGCGTTCCTAAATAAATACCTATCTGTGTCATCAATGTTAACCAACAAAAGATGTTAAATAAATGTATACTTGTTAAGTAAACCTACTGTATCTGAAAAATTTGTTTAATTTGTATTTCTACCAAAAAATGAAAATGAATTCCAGTTTTTCCAAATTCAATCCTTGATTCAAATTTCTCATATACTTCATTGATTTGGTCTAAAGAGAGAATAATTAATGACTATTTTTGTTTGAATGCTACATATAAAATAGCTACCGAAATAAATGTTGGTAACTGCAGTTTGACTAAAAGTTATGACTAAAAGTTGACAAAAAATGCAATGACTTTTCGTCGACTAAAACTATGAAAGACTCAAATGACTAAAATGTGACTAAGACTATTAAGCATTTTCGTCTCAAGATAAAGACTAAGACTAAATCAAAAATGCCTGCCAAAATTAACACTGATGACCAGTGACCAGGTGTAAACAGCCCCTATATATATTTTCATGTTATTTTTCATTAAAACGAAGTTGTCTAGTAGATTGTGTTTTAACACACAAAAGAGTGACACAGAAGTATAGAACCTCTACATTGATAAGAAAAAAAAAAAAAAAAACCTGCGCTAGGATCGGATCGGAATTGGCCGATACTCAGAATTTTCTGGATCGGATCGGATCTGAAAAAATGGTATCGTTGCATCCCTAGTATCTATCATTCTCTCCACCTCATACAAACATTCACATAAGAGAAAGGTGATCCAATAAGCCGTCCTGCTGGGATTGAGTTACAGCAGAGTTTTCAGTGGCTCTGTCTGCCATATACCGCAGCTTGGCCTTCCTTTCTTCCCTCTCATCCACACTGTCATTAATTTCTAATGAAAGCTCTAGGATGCATCACATACTATACCATGAATACAGACATCGTTCCTTAACTGCCTTGCTATGCATTTCATGCACAAAGAACTGGCTTTATCACATATGTGTTAGTATTTATTTAGTACATGTCATGCCTACTGCCAGCTATACCATAAAGAAAATGCCTTAATCTCTCCAGCTTTCTTACAATAGGCACCATTATACATAGTATGAAACAAAATAACATTGGCATACGTATCTTTATTTAACTATAAGGATTCCATTACAGATTTGCGCAAAACTTTGGCGATATTTTATAAAATGTCGATAAAAAAGTATTGCGAAATGACGGCGTTTCCATTAATAGATGTTATGCGACAAAAACTTTTTTTTTTTCCTCTCGCGATAAGTCATGGCAACGGAATTTGACGGGATTTTGGCTATATTTAATGGAAGGAGGCGTGTGCATGTATCTTTACAGAAGCAGCGCGGAGAGCTGCTTCAGAAACGTGCGCGGCGCGGCTCATATAAACACAAGCATAGACTAGAGTGGCTGAGATCAACTCCGGTGGCCGTATCAGAGCCACACTACACCACAGACGTGTGCAGTGTAAATTGTCTAAGCATGAATGGCAGGCAAAGCCCCTTATACTTGAGAGCGGCCACGTATTAAGTGTTTCTTGGAGGTTATAGTACATTGAAGACTGATCATATGACATTTTACATACACCATGTGACCTGTAAATGCAGAAAAAACGTTTCCATTGCAGTTTTGCGAATTATTCCTTTTTCGCATTGCCTGAAAAACCACCTCATGCGAGCGTAAAAACTTTTTTGCGATATATGGCAGTTTTTGCGAAATAGGCGCATTTACATTAGGCGTATTTTCAATTTGCGATTTCAATTTGCGCAATTTGAAGGGTAATGGAAACGCGCCTTATGTGTGCCTGCCAGAGACAATGGGATTCCCAAGCTGAGTCAAGAACATACTGTATGATCCTCCTATGGACAGAGGAATCCAAAGCCAATGCTATGTTTCATAAGAAGAACCTCACACCAACCGCCAAGTACAGTAATGGTAATGTGGCAATTTAAGGATGTTTTGCGGCATCATGGACCTGGACGCCTTGCCATTATTGAAGGAAAGGGACTATGATGATGACAAAAAAAAAATCCAGAAGAAGCCATCTATCTATGCACTGAAGCACAGCTGGGTCAGCAGAGAGACAATGATCTGAAGTGATCTGATCTGATATGATCTGAAAAATATTCAAAAAGAATCAGACACTGAATGAAAAAAAATTCTCTGTCTCCCTTACTCCTGAGGCTGATTACTAAAAATAAACAAAAGTTGCATATGAATAATTCAGACTTAAATCTTTATAGACTAAACATTAAAACTATTGAAAAATGTAGATGTACATGTTGTCATTTTAATGTCGCTGTAGTATTTTTTGTCACAAGTTTAATAATTATCAAATATTATTTCAATGATTGAAGAGTTCAAAGATTTGCCAGATGCTTTGTTTAGAGTTGCAGGACCTAATTTCTGGAGTAATACCTACACTGTAAAAAATTACTGTAAAATTTACAGTAACTTACTGGCCATTTTGGTTGCCAGTAAGACTGTAAATTTACAAAGTACTGTAAATCAAGAATTACAATTGTAATGTAAAAATACAGCAATATATGCTGTAAAAGCTATTACTGTAAAATTACAGTAGAAACGTTTATGAATGTGCGTGAAATTACTAGAGCAACTGTGAACTTGTAAAGCTATACACACATTTTACAGTAAATTAGAACATTTATTAAATTTATTACTAAGAAATATTCCTTCTCAGTGGACTCAAATGAAATAAGTTAACCAAAATGTTAACACACTATCACAGCAGTGAAAAATCTTCACTGTAATTTCTTGTAATCTTGTAATTTCACTCACATTCATAAACTTTTCTACTGTCATTTTACAGATTTTTGTTTACAGCATACAAGAGTTTGCTGTATTTTTACAGTACAACTGTAATTATTGATTTATAGTACTTTTGTAAATTTACAGTTTTACTGGCAACCAAAATTGCCAGTAAGTTACTGTAAATTTTACAGTAATTTTTTACAGTGTATAGTGTGCTGAAAAGAAAGTAAACTCCATGCTCAGGGGGTGAAAAAAAATCTCTAGACATCCACAAAACCCAGGTCTTTGCACATTGCATATAAAGGATTTGCTTGTGGGGAGGTCTGGGATATTTTTGGGGGAAATCTATTCATGACAGGGTTTAAACTACAATAAGTAAGAAAATCTGATATGTGCACGAGGGCAGATGATCAGTGATGGTGCAGGCATCATGGTAGATTGTTCAGCCTCAACTGGTCCTTTTTTCCTAATTTTCCTGGAACATGTTGGTTTTGCAAAATAATTTTCTCGACTCTCAAAAAAGAAATCAGCTCTTTTGATAACAAATATTATCAGAGCTCACTTGGGTTGTGTCAGAACTCAACGGTGCCATCTTTCCTCCAAACTCAGTGTATGCAGCATCGTATTGGTGATCTTTTTCTTCTTTTAAAAACACAGAATTCAACTTGTCAAGAATTGTTTTCACACCGTCATCCTTGTTCAAATCACCTGTGGATATTTCTAGAGCGTCATCTTTTGCTCTCCTGTTAGCGATAAAGTGACAGCCATGGTGAAAGCTTGTTTCTTTATTTCCAGTTCAGTAATGCACACCTACATTTTAATTAAACTGAGGTGGAACCTTGTAGTTTACAACAACAATCCTCTGCTACCAATGTTAATCATGAATGACGACAGACAAAAATCTCCTATTCGAAGCCCCACAGTCATCACCCTGTTTCGTCCACACCAAGCGCCACCCTAACAACTAGGGATGGGTATCGTTTTATCGATACCGATACTGCTTATCGATACTGGTACTTATCGATACTGTTATTGATACTATTTGGTGCAAAAAGATATAATGTGAAAAGTTGTTGAAAATTTCAAGTTATTTTATTACTGCTGAACTTTAGCAACTGTATTAAAGTTCTTCAGTCAGGAGCAGGGAGTTATTTTTCTCTTTGTGTTTTATTTTATTAACATTAAAGGAATAGTTTACCCATAAATGAAAATTGTCATTTACTCACTCTCAAGTTGTTTTAAACCTGAATGAGTTTCTTTCTTCTGTTAAACAAAAAAGTTATTTTGAAGAATGTATTAATTTTTATTGAAAAGAAGATATTTTGAAGAATGTGGGTAACCAAACAGTTTATGGTTCCCAGTGACTTCCATATTTGTTTTTTCCTACTATCAAAGTCAGTGGGGACCAGCAAATGTTTGGTTACCCACATTCTTCAAAATATCTTCTTTTGTGTTCAGCACAAGAATACAAATTAATACAGGTTTGGTACAACATGACAGTGAGTAAATAATGACAGAATTTTATTTTTTGGGTGAACTATCCCTTTAATGACAATCGGCAGCATGTTCAGTTCTGTCCCTTTAAAACCTGCACGCATCTGTTTCTCTCTCAACTGTTTACTTTCACTTTAGACATAACTAACTATGTTTATATGTAAACTTTGTGTGTTTTTGACAGTATTAGCGTAATCAGACGATAACTAAGATAACCAAGTAATCATGTGCTGTTTGACCGGCCTTTTAGTGTACGCACGCTTTAAGTGTACAAGACCTAATAAGCGGATGTCAGAACAGCACACAAATGAAATGTTTAACCAGCAAGGCTTTAAACTAAAGCACACGCAAATAATGTACTTTTGTGATTGCGAATAAGTGCAGTGTCTCGTGAGTGTAACTCTACCGCTGAATCAACATTTAATGTGAATGTGTCTCGCGAGTTGCAGTTGGAGCCGGGAGACATAGTAAAATGTCAGATGTCATCGTACCAGTGTTAATTTTGGCAGGCATTTTTGATTTAGTCTTAGTCTTTATCTTGAGACGAAAATGCTTAATAGTCTTAGTCACATTTTAGTCATTTGAGTCTTTCATAGTTTTAGTCTAGTTTTAGTCGACGAAAAGTCATTGCATTTTTTGTCAACTTTTAGTCATAACTTTTAGTCAAACTGCAGTTACCAACATTTATTTTGGTAGCTATTTTATATGTAGTATTCAAACAAAAATAGTCATTAATTCTTCTCTCTTTAGACCAAATCAATTAAGCTAATGAGAAATTTGAATCAAGGATTGAATTTGGAAAAACTGGAATTAATTTTTATTTTTTGGTAGAAATACAAATTAAACTCATTTTTCAGATACAGGAGGTTTACTTAAGTATACATTTATTTAACATCTTTTGTTGGTTAACATTGATGACACAGATAGGTATTTATTTAGGAACGCTGTCCCTTTAAGACGGAAGGTATGCATGTAGTACTGGCACGCATTGAGTTTTCACCCACCTGTTATCCGCTCATTTAAGCCATAACCGACTGTATTTACATGAGATACTCTACAGACATTTGGACTGCTGTGTGTGTATTTGAGCACTGAGAACTGATCGCGCGCTGTATGAGAACTGAAGAAGTGGAGCGTGCCGTGCGCGCGCGAGAGAGATTGTTGTCAAAACAAATCAAGGTTTAACTATCACCAAAAGCAAATATGTATATGTAATTTTATATAAGCATGTAAACTGCAGAAATGAGCTTTTAAATCTCCTTAAATTAAAAGAAAATCAAAATGGAGTTACAATAGCAGGCTTACACTGGCCTGAGTACATGGAAGCATTTAGCAGGCTGTGAGAGTTTAGGAGGTGAATCGCATGTTCAGCTGAATGGAGCTGAATAATTCACAGCAGGAACAAGAGCTGATCTCCCACTCACACTATTTACACCAGCTATTTCACTCTCTGGTTGACGGTCATGTAACAGCTAAAGTAAAATAAACAGGACACGATGTGTGGAAAACAGGACCACTATTACAGACCATATGAATTACTTGTATCTGATGCTGCAGAGGCTGTTGAATTCAGATTTTCATAATACCCAAAGTCCCTTTAAGGCAAGTCATGTCACTCGGCGGCCATCTTTGAAATGCCTCTCTGGCATGCAAGTGCAACTCCTATCTCTTTGAATGGGGAAACATCAAATTCTCCAAAACTGTTCACTAAGCTTACGATTAAATTTCATATTTGAAATCACCAAAGAAATCTGACAACAACTGTGTCATAAATGTTGTATATTTTGCTCAAATAACGTTAAAAAAAGCTTATTTCTCAGGTTAGATCACTCAGTGCGCATGCGCAGTCCTAAGCGCATGTCTCAGAATGCTGACTGTTTCTATAGTAACCAGGACTTCTAACGGCAGCTGCAGTGACGCGCTGACTTTACAGATTAGCGATTAGCTCTTTCATTCAGAAGGCGGGGCTTCATGTGATTGAGCGGTCATATTGAGCATTGTGTTTTCCCATTCAAAACTATACAAGTGACACGTCTTGGGTATTCTATAGTCTTTGGTAATACTCCGGATTAAAAATGGAAAATGTTCTGCCTTACAAGACAGACTATTCAAAATAACCATTTGGCTGATTCCAGAGCAATCCTCAGAAACTCAGAGGACAACAGAATCTTCTGCTACTAAAACCTGCTCACCTAAAACAGAAGAGTCTAGTCTACTGTCCACTAGGGCAGCAACTAACGATTATTTTGATAATAGATTAGTTGGCCGATTATTTTTTCGAAAGCTAAAAAATTATTTTTTTATTTTATTGACAAAAAAACACTTCCACATTCTGCCCAATGTTCTTCAAACAAACGTGCCAACTGAATGCTATGAAAACATACAGTGCTTAACAATTTATCAGACCACCTGTCATAATAAAGAGAAAACACAAATATTTTAGTAATTTGTCAAAGAATTGTTTACATCTAAAACTGTTATTGTCATTTATTTGGCAAATAAACAAACAACTAAATAGTATTTATTCACATAATAAAAAAAATGGCCTCCTGCCTTTCATAACAGCATGCATTCTTGCTGGCATTGTTTAGATACTTTTTGACTGTAATTGGGTATCTGAAAAAAATCTTTCATTCTTTCATAGATAACAGCAATAATTATATTATAGCATTAGAAATAGCCTACTCTTACTAAAGAGCTTACGCATATTGGAGGACTAACCAATACAGATAGCTAAAAAATTATTTTAGTAAACACCAATACTGTTAGTTTAGAGCAACAGTGGCACAGACCTTACATAATTTGTTATAAACCTTACATAAATTTGTTTTAATAAATTTAAGCACTGTATATAGGCTTACAGTTTAAATCTGAATTGAAATCAAAATTGATTTGATGGAATACTGTAAGTGTTTATTATAAATAATTTATCCATGCACTTCATTATTTTTTTTAAATTCATGTGCCCTCGTAATCTTTAATCAAAAACGTTAACCTCCCCTCCCCCTCAAAACGACACCTCTACTCTTCCGGTCAGGAGCAATGGCGCAAGGGCGGAGCTAGTGACGTAAGGAGTAAGCGCTGGGATAAACGACCAGTCATGAGGGAGTACGTTACCCTTAAACACTGAAACGATGTTAGGATATTACGACAACATTACTCTTTTTTTAAACTAATTTGTTTAATGAATATATGACTTAACCTGATGGAGGACGCGCTCAGTCATTCAGGCAGTCTCTCTCTCTCTCTCTCTCTCTCTCTCGCGTGCGCTGTTTATACATGTTTTGTGCCGTTAATCGTGGTCATCATCCCTAATAAATAAAACATTTATTCATGCTTGGGTGTCACGGTGAATCCATTGGTGAGAAATCCCCCACCACTATCTGCAAACTGGCATTTCAGATCTGCCTCCATTTTGTTAGTAATGCCCCAACTTCCAACGATCTAATCAATTCCCGAAGGACGAAATCAAGTCCCGCCCTCTCATTTCAGATGCCGTTTCACTCGGATATACGTCACAGTAGAGAAGAAAAGACAATCGCAACTTCCGTTTCATGCCGACTTTAACCTACAGGTAAGAGTAATGTTCTGCAGGAACACGTGTTCACTTTTTGATCACAGTCACGTACTGTAATTTCTTTATCCTGTAAAAGGCGGCTATGAAGCGTCTGATAGCCTATTTATATTCAGACAATTACACGCTGTTATCCCTTTACAGTTCCTACTTTCATAAAATATGTGCACTACATGTTGACTTGTAAACATTAATTTAACGTTCAACAATATTTCAGCACAATGAATGTTTTTGCGCTGAATATTGTCTCGCTCTCTGACACGCGTTCACGCGCCCGCCGCGCCGGCCCGGTGCTCATTCAGTAAAGATCTAAACTTAACACAACTGTCAGAACGGAACTTTATGCAAAAATGGAAATGCTCGCGTGAATTTGTGACATTTACAGATAAGGATATGACCGTGAACTGAAAGTGTTTGCGCTAAGGACGCACACGCATCTGTCAAAGCGCCTGACAGGGCAAGTCATTACGCTAATGCATAGGCTTAAAGCTTAAAATAAAGAATTCTCATGTTTTGGGCAGCTTGGATCAAGTACTTCTCCTGCAGCATCTCATTCTGTTTCCACCACTATTTTTAGATGCATTTTGTACATAGAAATGCGTTATTCAGTGCTGTAATTTGACGCGACCGGCTGAAGTTGGACGTGCACTGTGGGCAGACCAGACTAATCGATAATGAGAATCGTTGTCGATGATTTTCAATATCGATAATAATCGATTAGTTGTTGCAGCCCTACTGTCCACCAGCACAAACATGTGCATACACTCATAGACCGAGTAAAAGCAATGAGCAAGAAATGTAGAGAGTTTAATTGGCTAAGAGATAATCTTTAGATATCCATTCCTCTGTGTGTGCCTGCCTGAAACAAAACAAAACAAAACAAAACATAGCAGAAAGAGGAGAGATTAGATAAGTGATATACTTGTTTAAAATAACTCAATCTCTGATTTTTTCCCCCTCCACTGTATATGCTTCCCCTAGTGGACATTATCAGAAAATATGGAATCAGTTTCTACTGTTATGCTTATAGCTGCACGTGAACACACCGCACAGACTTCAGCCGACTGTAAACTGAACACGTGCGTTCTGCGCCTGCATGAGAGCAGTTAGCTGTCTATTTCAGCAGCTATCAATAGTAAATATTCGGAGAAACCGAAACAAAGATATACGAGATAAATGCAGATATACAAAAGTAAACGAAGCAGCGCTTGCTTACCATTTTGAATACCAGTAAGGTTGATAACTTTATTTTAAGCAGCTCATGTTGTTATGAAAACATTTGCATATTGGAATGCTTGGGCAAGATCATGTCACATCAAAAAACAGCCTTGTGTCTGTGCCGCCTTCATTTACTTGCCCGTTTTCATCACTTTCGCTTTAATTCTCCTGCATGGACTCATTAGCTAAACTGAACATCCAATCAGAGTTCTCTCTCTCACCGACGGTCCGCGACGGCCCGACTACCGCCGACGTGAGCCCGACGAGTGGAACACACCAAACAAAACTAGCCCAACGGACGCTCCCCGACAGCCGACCGTCAGCTTGGTGTGTCCTGGGCTTATGATAATCAGCTTTATATTTCCCCAAGACCTTACAAGGTGCGTTAAGCCTTGTTCAGACTGTCAGTCCAAATCTGATTTTTGTGCATATCCAATTGACCCTTCGCAAAGAGACTGACTGACAGGCAATCTGACCAATAATAATGCCACATTTGCCATCTTGTCTGGCAAACAAATCAGACAGCAGAGTAGCCTAGATTTAGGTCGACTTAAACTTGACAAAATCGTTTGTATTGACGTCTTTCCGCAGTTGAAATAAAATACGTTCTAATGTTCATTCATGTTTATTTTGTGCTTTAAGTAAATATGAAAAGACAATCGGTTCACATGCCGCTTGAACTGAGGCACTACAGTGATCTGTCACGACACATTAAAGAGCCACAAAACGGTATTAATTGTTTGTGTGAAAAAACAAAACAAAAAAAAACCCACTTTGAAAGTGATGTATTTTTCACTGCATATAATGTGAGAGCGGCATGGCTTGTCAGACATAGCAACAGTAACTAAGGAGGGCAGGTTTTTGCAAAGGGTCCATTAGAATGGTCATATTTAGCAAGTGTGAACGGCAATAAATGAATGAATGAATAAAAATGACAAGAAATATGATTTTTACAAATCCATTTCAAGCTATATTCATATGTAGTTCAAATTCCTATTCAAATCACATTTCTGGAAAAAAAAATAGATTTAGCCTTTTTTGCTATTTTCGCACATCAGATAGTGCTTGTAGAAAACATGCTGAGCTAATGCAAGGTTTGAGTCGAGCTGAAAATTACAATATACATACTCTACTTTGAATTTTGAGACTAGCGGAGACAGCAGCACAGAATAATTCCACGCATTCCAGCTTTCTACATTTCTGCCACTGCCTCAAAATTCAGCGCAGCAGCAACATATTGTTTTGTTGTAAGATAACATCTGCATTGCAAACTCTGTTGCTGTTGTTGTTTTCGGCATAGGCAAACACAATGCTGTTGCCATAGAAACCAATGCAGATATTCCATTAAATGATCGGATATGAACAGTTACGATACACAGCATCTGACAGGCTGACATGGCCGAATGCCTCTAAACAAGGGGTCTCTAAACCTGTTCCTGGAGATCTACCACCCAGATGATTTCATCTCCAATCTAATTCAATCTAGGGTTGCAGAAGGGCAGAAAATAACTGGTAAATATCCAAGAAACTTTCCAAAAATTTCCCAGAATTTAAAAAAAATCCTGAGAAGTGTCCAAAAAAGTTTTTGGAAATGTATCTGAAATTCTTTGCCCCTTTGCAACGCTAATTAAACACACCTGAACCAGCTAATCAAGGTGTTCAGGGTTACTTGATAATTACAAGCAGGTGTATTGGAGCAGGTCTGCAAAATTGTAGCTCTCCAGAACCAGGGTTGGAGATCCCTGCACTAGAGCTGCACGATTAATCGTTAAAAGATCGCGATCTCGATTCAAATACCCACACGATCTAATTTCTGAATGACAACGATTCGCCCGTGTCTATTAAAACTTTGAAAAAAAATCATACCGGAACATTCAAATCTGCATTCGCGCTGCTGCTGATCCAGAGAGCAGACAGTTAACATGTTTAGGTAAGAAAAAGCTTCACAAACAGTCTTTTCAACTACACAGTATTATTTCTGTCTTACAGTCATTCATAGAAATACTGGGATAAAAGTTTATAGTTCGGCTACAAACATTGATGTCTATGGTAGCGATCAAAATAGAGCCACTCATCTTTTGAAAGCAACTGGCGCTTCAAATAACGTTTGTGTCGATTGCATCATTTCGCCACTAGGTGGCGACAAGTGACTGTTAAAAAATATATTTGTTATTGAATCATTCATTCGAGATTCGTTCAAAAACACTGATTCATCCATTAATGAAACAAGTGAGGTATGAGTGAGTCATTGAATCATTAATACAAACCAATTTTTCATCATTTTAATTCTAAAAGTTGGTGTATTAAATACACTATATTTTAAATACATATACCCCGGGTTTCACAGACAAGGCTTAAGCCTAGTCCTAGACAAAAATGTAAATCTGAGCTGTTTCAACTGAAAGAAACTCGCATTGACTGATCTTAAAATATATCAGTGCCTTTGTTTTGTCTCAAGATGCACACCAGTAATGTTTTTTTCTAAGCATGTTTATAAAAATTGCTTAAATGTCTTAATTGAACTATGATCTAATCCTGGCTTAGTCTAAGCCCCGTCTGTGAAACCTGGCCATACTGTATTATATATTAAAATATTTAATAATTCATTTAAATTAAACACTTTTAAATAGACTGCAGCAATTAATATTTTGTCACACATTATTTTGTTTAGTTCAGAATCGTGGGAGAATCGTGATCTCTATTTGAGAAAAAAAATCGTGATTCTCAATTTATCCAGAATCGTGCAGCTCTACCCTGCACTAAATAAAGGATTCTAGAATATAATCTATATCTTTTTGTTATCAACGACTCACAAACGATTCGCTCAACGATTAATTTTTTCAAACCCTTCCTTTGCGTGACGCTAATCTGCGGTGATTGTGATTGTGATTGTGAGCGTGCTGCTTTGTGTACAGCGTTACCAGGGAAACCGCTATTTTTAACGCTCCAAAAGTGGCACCTAGTGGCAAAGAATGAATTCGCATTTTCAGTCAGACCAACGCGAAAATCAAGTTTTCCCAGGTCTGCGCGCAACAAGTGGGTGGCCAATATGCTAATGTTTCATGTTGACGTCAACATGAAACGGCTTGGGATTCATTTTAAAAATGACTCGTTTTAATGATTCAGAGTCGACTCTTTCTTTTAAGAGACAATAACTTTATACACGGTGCACTTTCAGATTTAAAACTTTGCAGGATGTTTTCATTCACTTAGAGCTGTGTTACATACTGCATGAAAGGTAATTTTCAAAAATCCATAATAGATATTAAAAACATGACAAAACATTTGGGGACATATTCTCACATTTTAAAGCTCAAAGTAGCTCCTAACATGGACATTTATGAGCAACTTTTAAAAAAAAATTAAGGGCGTGTCACTCCTAATTTCAGGACATTTTTATCTAAGATTAATTCACAGAGCATTTAATGCGAAAAGCAGGTCCTAAACCCAGCACAGCTTAGAAGACTTTTAAATCACTATAGAGTTATTCACATATTAAAAACATGGCTTCTGCTCTCAATACACATGAAACAAGTATTTTTATGACATTTACAGTTATCAGGTATAGCCTGCCTGAATAATTAATTCAATCTATTTTAATATAATATTCTAAAATAAAGATCCACATTGCCTGACTCATTCATGTTCTGTCTGTCTATTAGGGCTGCACGATATTGGAAAAAACTCACATTGCGCTATATTTTTTTTTCTGCGATATATAGTGTTGGGCGATATGGTCATTTTTCATATCGTCATATCGCCAGCCTGTGAGATCGCCGATACACGATATTATCGTGCATGGGTGGGTGTGGGCAAGAGAGAGACTCTCTGTACTTGTCATAAGCTATTTCATAACTATTTGGTGATTTTAAACCACGCGTGCGTGAGAGAGAGAGAGCCTGGAAGTACCAATAACCGAAATAATATACTTTCAAACATACTGAAAAACTAACATGTTAAATATAAAAATATTTAAAACAGCTAGTTCATATTCGGATACAGCAGTCATACATCGCTATTAGGACCGCGCGTCCTACTGTGACAAGTTTGCCGCGGAAGTTATCAGTCTAAAAATCAGTCAAGGTGAAAATCAAAAGTAGATTTATTTTAAAGAGCAACAGTTTAACACTAAATGTTGGACATAAACGAACATGTTAAATATAAAAGTATTTTCAGGTAAGTTCATATTTTTGGAGTAAAGTTAAATTAAACGGATAGGCAGGCTACATCAGTCATACAGCGCTCCGGACCGCGCGCCCCATGACGAGCCCAGTTTTAGACTGATAGCTTATTAACTGCATATTTTTATAATAACAATGATGAAGAATAAGCATCCATGTGTTTTGATAATGTGCTGTAAAGAAAACGAAATGCTGCTGGTGCAGTTTCGTCATGTTCATTCATAGCTCGAAGCTGTTCAAGAAGATGTCTAAAAGATGTCTGTTTTTGCACTCTTGACATAGCCTAATTTGTAAATAAAGATTATCACCCTGCAGTTCAATTTTGATGTGGGCTTAGTTTTAGAGTCCGTTTTTAAAACATTTCCAATGAGGAGGAGAAGCCTAAAGGCCCGGGTATACTTCACTTTCCGCGTTCCGTTCCGTTCTGCGCACAGCCGCGTCCGCGCAGCATTCAAAGTATAGTGTCCTCCACTAATATTGGCACCCTTGGTAAATATGAGCAAAGGCAGCTGTGAAAATAAATCTGCATTGTTTATCCTTTTTATCTTTTACTCAAAAAATTCACAAAATTCCAACCTATCATTGAAGTAAAACAATTGAAAGTGGGGCGGGGGATCTCATTGTGAAATAAATGCTTTCACTATTTCATGTTGGCCACAATTATTGGCACCCAATTATTGCAACGTCCTTTTCCCAGCACAACAGCTCTGAGTTTTCTCCTATAATGCCTGAAGAGTTTGGAGAACACCTGATAAGAGATCAGAGACCATTTTCTTCATACAGAATCTCTCCAGATCCTTCAGATTCACAGCTCCATGACGGTGCTGCTTCTCTTCAGTTCACCTCACTCATCTTCTACAGGGTTCAGGTCAGAGGACAGAGACAGCCATGGTAAAATATTCATTTTGTGCTCAGTGACCCATTTTTGTGTTTATTTTGATGTTTGTTTTGGATTGTTGTCCTGGTGGAAGATCCAAACACGGCCCATTATAAGATTTCTAACAGAGGCAGACAGGTTTTGATTTTTTATCTGTTGGTATTTGATAGAATCCATGATGCCATGCATCTGAACAAGATGTTCAGGTCCTCTGGCAGAAAAACAGGCCCACAACATTAAAGATCCAGCAGTATATTTAACCGTGGACATGGGGTACTTTTTTATCCCTGTTTGTACTAAACTCATCTGGTGGGTTTGCTGCCAAAAAGCTATTTTTTCAGTTTCATCTGACAATAGAAGCCAGTGCCATTTGAAGTTCCAGTCGTGTCTGATAACTGAATTTGCTGGAGTTTGTTTTTGGATGAGTGAGGACAATTTTTCTTGAAACCCTCCCGAACAACATGTGGTGATTTAGGGGATGTTTGTTTTTGTTTTTTTAGGTTTCTGACCCCAAGACTCAACTAATCTCTGCAATTGTCCAGCTGTGATCCTTGGAGAGTCTTTTGCTACTCAAACTCTCCTCCTCAGTGTGCATTAGGACGATATAGACACACGTCCTCTTTCAGGCAGATTTTTAACATCTTTAGTTGATTGGAACCTCTTAATTATTACCCTGATGGTGGAAATGGGGATTTTCAATGTTTTAACTCTTTTCTTACAACCACTTTCTATTTTGTGAAGCTCAACAATCTTGTTCTTCACATCAGAAATATATTTTTTGGTTTTTCTCATTGTGATGGATGATTAAGGGAATTTGACCTTTGTGTTCTTCATATTTATAATCCTGTGGAACAGAAAGTCATGGCTGGACAATTTCATGCTCCTAGTCACCCTGGTGTGCTAAAAAAATTAAATATGAATGGGAATATACTTCAGAGATATTTTACTCATAAGAATTTCTAGGGGTGCCAATAATTGTGGCCAACATTCATTGGAGAAAAACAGTTATTTCACAATGAGATTTTCTCCCCACTTTCAATTGTTTTACTTCAATGATAGGTTGGAATTTTGTGAATTTTTTGAGTGAAAGATCAAAAGGATAAACAATGCAGATTTATTTTCACAGCCGCCTTTGCTCATATTTATCAAGGGTGCCAATATTAGTGGAGGGCACTGTATACTCTAGCCACTGAAGAGTGCGGACGGACGAGCTCAACACATGCGCAGAACCACCAACTTGACTTGCGCAGTCTCAAAAAAATTGCCTGCACTCGGACGGGGTGCGCGACTGTCCGCGAGCCCTCTTGATGACGAAAATGACGTAATAAGGAGGGTGTGCGGACGGCCGAAGTATACTATAATCCTCATTTGCGCGTGTGTGTGAAGTGCGGCGCTGAGGTGAAATAGCGGGGCAATTTGATAGCCCAATAATAATAGGCCGCCTAACAATAATAATAATAACTAGAATGTACATTTCCTGAAGAAAATGTGAGTGGTGCTTGGCGTGGCAAAACTCGCCACTTTAGCCAACCAGCATGTCTGTATGATGTTATGGAGCTGAGATATGGCTTCCTTTTATAGTTATATGGTTGCTAGGGTGCTCTAAATGGTTGCTATGGTGTGGGTACACATTTACCATGTTGATATTTACAGAGTGATGTCCCACCCGAGTCAAAAGAGCCCAACCCCATCTCTGTACGATGTTCTGATGCTGAGATATGGCTTATTTATATGATTGTATGGTTGCTAGGGTACTGTAAATGGTTGCTAGGGTGTGGCTATAGAGTTTATTGGGTGATATTTAAAGACTACTTCCTAGTCATAAATAAAAAAAACAAGCCCTACGTTTCTATTATGTTTTGGTGCTAAGATATTGCTTGTTAATGTTGTAAAAAAACTAGGGTGTTGCTATGCGTTTGCTAGGGTACTCGAGGTGGTTGCTAGGGCGGTTGCTAGGGTACCCAGGATGTTTGCTAAGGTGTTGCCATGCGGTTGCTAGGGGTTGCCATGCGGTTGCTAGGGTACCCAGGCTGGTTGCTAGGGTACTTGGCGTGGTTGCTAGGGCGGTTGCTAGGGTACCCAGGATGGTTGCTAGGGCCGTTGCTAGGGTACCCAGGCTGGTTGCTAGGGTACTTGGGGTGGTTGCTAGGGCGGTTGCTAGGGTACCCAGGTTGGTTGCTATGGGTTTACTATGTGGTTGCTAGGGTACTTGGGGTGGTTGCTAGGGTGTTACTATGCGTTGCTAGGGTACTTGTGGTGGTTGCTATGGTATCTTGGGGGGTTGCTAGGGTGTTGCTAGGCAGTTGCTGGTTTTTACAGATAGTTACTATTGAGTTTTATAGAGTTCTTACATGACTTAGCACTTAGCTAATCACTATTAGCATGTAGCTATTCACTGCTAGCATGACTAACATGTTTCGAGTCTGGTTTGCTAACATGGGTCAGAAGAACCAAAATCCCATGTGTATACGATATTTGGATGCAAAGATATAGGTCTTGCTAAACGGTTGCTAGGGTACTGTTTTTGGTTGCTAGGGAGTGGCTTGACAGCTGCCAGTGATGATATTATAAAGGCTGCTTGTCAGTATGAATTATATAAATCAACCCCCATGTCTCTATGACACTCAGATTTGAAGATACACCTCTTTGGGTTTGGGTTGCTAGGGTGATCAATAATGGTTGCTAGGGTGTGGCAAGGAAGTGCCAGTGGTGGTACATGATTGGTTGTTTGCTGTCCCGAGTCAAAAACACCCAGCCCCATGTCTCTACAACACTGTGATCTAAAGATATCCATCTGGCGCTTTATAATGGCAGTCTATGTGATCAGTTGCTAGGGTGCTCTAAATGGTTGCTAGGGCGTGGTTTGACAGCTTCACAGTGATCCCGAGAGTCTGAATTCATAAATCAACCCCCATGTCTCTATGACACTCAGATTTGAAGATACACCTCTTTGGGTTTGGGTTGCTAGGGTGATCAATAATGGTTGCTAGGGTGTGGCAAGGAAGTGCCAGTGGTGGTACATGATTGGTTGTTTGCTGTCCCGAGTCAAAAACACCCAGCCCCATGTCTCTACAACACTGTGATCTAAAGATATCCATCTGGCGCTTTATAATGGCAGTCTATGTGATCAGTTGCTAGGGTGCTCTAAATGGTTGCTAGGGCGTGGTTTGACAGCTTCACAGTGATCCCGAGAGTCTGATTGGTTGTCTGAGTAAAATGAGCCCACCCCCAAGCCTCTATGACACTGTGATCCAAAGATATCCATCTGGGCCTTTTATAATGGCAGTCTATGGGATCAGTTGCTAGGGTGCTCTAAATGGTTGCCAGGGCGTGGTTTGACAGCGTCACAATAATCCTGAGAGTCTGATTGGTTGCCTGAGTAAAATGAGCCCACCCCCATGTCTCTATGACATTGTGATGCAGAGTTATGTTCAATGAAAAATTCCTATGTAAATTACCATAGTAGGAAAAACGCGTGCTGTTTCATGGGCCGTCCCTCACCATAGTATGTCAATGGGGCAACTTTGGGGCGCTCTTGCCCCCCAGGGGTAAAACTTATACCCCACTGCGGGGTATGTTCTCGCACAGCTTGATAACCTCTTCATATGTGGTGATTTACATGTTTCTACGAAATTCTCGCTCGGAGCTACGACTCGTCAAAGTTGGCCGCAATGCATTGTCTATGGTATTTTTCGGCTGTTTTTTCGCCCACTGTACGATCATCGTACGCCCGATCGCTTATAAAAGTCATAGCACACCATTCCTCAATAGGCCGCACGATTTGACGCCTGTTTCATGGGTCTGTGACAAACGGTGCAGGAGGAGTAGCGCGCCGAAATTTGTACGGAAGAAGAATAATAATAAGTATGTGAGATAATACAAGTGATGCTTTGCCTTTGGCAAGCACCACTAATAATAATAGTTTATACATTAATAGGAGATTGAGCCTAATATCGTCTTGACTATCGACAAAGACATTTGCTATCGTCGATATCTCTGACTATCGTCGATACACGATACTATCGTCTATCGGCACAACCCTAGCGATATATATTGCGATATGAAAAAAAAAAATTCACCAGAGGACTTGAATAGTTCTATATGAAAAAAAATAAAAAATGTAAAAATCAATGATTGGGGTGATTTTGTAGGTGAGTAAATCAGCATAGGAAATAAACAAATTACAAGCATAGATAAATATAACAGAACAAAGATACAAATGAAATAAAGTGCTTTATATTTTTACAGAAATTGAATAATCAAATGTAAAATAACACTGCATAGTCTTCATTGTATAAATTAAATCCAATAAATCTGTGTTAAAGCTACAAAAGTGATTTTTCTCTGTGTTTTGTTGTTTGATTAACATTCATGACACAAAGCAGGAAAATTAAACTCCTGTGAACCAATATAGCCTACTGTTACACATCCATTTTCTTTCTCAATTGTTTACCTTCACCTAAGCCATAAGCAACCATGTTTACAAGGATACTCGCAGAGACATGCATTTTGACAATTTTGCGCATATGTGTCATTTCAGCCAGAAATAAATGCGGAAGTGATCGGAATTCGGTGTTCACGTGCATCTGCGTGGCTCTCACCGTGTACACCGGACACGAGCAGTGCGACAAAATCCAATAGACCGTTTCATCGGGCGCACGCGCCTGGCCTGAAGTTAACTTCCGGTCTGTGTTTGTTTATCGGTCTGGTTAGTGGCGCCGGATACAAACGCAGTTAAAGTTAAAGTGATGAGTAATGAAGTTGGGCTCAGGTTGTTGTGCTGTGGGATGTGTTTCCCATACATGTGGCGACCCGCCACGATATCAAAACTGACTAATTTTCCAAAGGCTTCGTTGAATAAACATGAGCACATAATGCACATTTAAAAATCAAAACGATCGCGGGTGTTTTCATATCACTGTCTTTAGAAAATGTTCGATATCATTTTCATTTCATCTTGCATGTTATATGCCTGATAAAGCAGCGTTTGTAAGCTCAGAGTCAGCGCTGCTTTGTCTACAGCCGTTACCGAGGAAACCTCTAGTTCTCCCGCTTTAAAGCGCCTCCTGCTGGCAGAGAATGAATTTGCATTTTTAATAAGTCCGTCCAAGTAGTTATCGCTGCATCTCAGTCCGTCTGATTTACGCAGCAAACATTTTGCTTGTTATCAAAAAATAATATACTCTAGAGGGACTTAGCTGTTGTTATTGATTCTATTTGGATGTCTACCGGAAGTTAAGTTAGGGCCACAAAAGTGTGCATGCGCAGTAACGTTTGTTTATGTTGTTGCCGCTGAAACCATCTATAGAACCCATTATAATCAGCGATGCTGTCTGACTACACTGGATGCGGCGCGACACGACAAATCCCCAACAGCAAACTGATGCCTTGTTCTATTCATGACGCACTGACACAAAGTTCAAATGAATTGCAACGGTCGCTTTGTCGTGTCCTGTGTAGACAGACTTTGGGGCCGTTCACATGCCGTGCCTAAAAACGCATGGAAAACGCCAGCCGCGCTGCTTTCTCCTTCTTTCCAAAGAGCTCGGGAGCTTGCACCTTCATGGCGTCTGCCGTGGCTAAGCAACCGTGACCTGCGCTCTCCATGATGACGCGGACGTTTCAAAGGATAAATGGATTTCCAGCACTGAAAATCGCTGGCAGTAGCTCTGCTACTAAATGTATTTAAAATGAGTATCTCTGTACAGCTGTTGCGTCCGGTGTGGACACCGTGTCTGTGTGTGAGCAAAGAAAACGATCAGTATGAATAACGATCAGTATCGCACATCTTGCGATGTGACTATCGCGGATGCGCACTAGTGCTGTGTTCGATACGACGATGTATCGATATTGTGGCACGTAGGGCTGTCACAATTCTGAAATTTGGCTGACGATTAATTGTCTAAAAATAGTCACGGTTATTGCGATTAATTGTCTGTTTTAGGGCTTTGGCGATTATGCCGATTATCACGATAAATTGTCTGTTTTTTTATGGCTTTCATTATATAATTGTGATTAATTTAAGGGTTCAGTAAATAATTATGATGTTATCTTTTAATCTTTTTAATCATTAATCTGCGATAATGAACGCGATATCGCGTAGCTTGTCAGTGAACTACTTTATTTAAACTTAAACTTTATTTATTTGTTACAACGTGGGTATGTCTTATTTGTTCTGTTAATAAAAGTTTTATGTTTAATATAAGCTACTTTGTCATTGTAGTATTGTAGCAGATGTTGTATGTGAGATTTTTTTTTTCATTAAGAGTAATACTGAATCAACCTTAAGCATTAATTTTGTTCCAAGAATAGGAAAGATCTAACGTTAAAGATCAAAATAAGCGCTGCAGATGCGAGAATGCGAGATTGGTTGCTGCTGAGGTAAATAGACGCTCCCGCTCGTTCTCTGCTGTATCTTTGCAATGGCTGTAGAAATGGTTGTTAATTCTTGATTTGGGTACGGCACATGTAATAATACAGACATGCAATAATATGATCAAAAAGTCATGGCAATCAACGACTTCCTAAGTCAGTTTAAGTTGAAACAACATTCACAATCAATTTGATTCAACTTAATTAATGTTTTACTGTTGCTTATTGTAGATTATTTTGTCTATTAATTTTAATGAATATACAAATTAATAAAATTAGTTTTATTTATTTTTTGTTACAAAATTAATTAATTTATTTTTAACACCGCACCCCCAGCCCCCCCATTTTTTCTTGGGCTACACGCCAGCACCCTCAGCACCACTACTTCCCGTGGTAATGCCTACACACATACACACACACACAAATTGTGTTAACTTCAATATACTCCAGACTTTAATGTTATTCAGAGGTTATGCTCCTTTCCAAACAACTGTTAAAAGTGTTACAGCAATTTACAAAGGTCATAGCCTTGTATGCACTAAAGTCTATTAATATCCCAGACACAACTGACGATTACATGAGATTAGTGTATGCTCTTAATGGAATGCGTCCATGGAGGTGTTTGACTTAAAGTCTTCATTAAATCAAAATTGACTTTATTTAATTTGTTAGCGCACATTGCTAGTCTTGAGGTGAACAATTAATCCGTGCAAATTAATCCACAAAAAAAAAAAAAAAAAAAAAAAACAGTTTGTCCTGGTAATCTTTAATCAAAATCTTCTCTATCGCTTTTGCTCTTGGAATGGCATAACTTCTCTGATGACGTCAGTTTGACAGCTTGGGCTGAACATCCGTAAACACACCCCTCCAACCATTAGTTTGCTGTGAGTGAGAGATGAGAGGAGGAGCACAAAAATAAAACCCTGCCCTCTATTCAATATTCCGTTTCAGTTGGAAATACGTCACTACACTGAAATAAACTCAGCAGCAACTTCCGGTTCACGCGGTCAGTGGTCCCCTATATCTGACAGAGCATGTGTGAACTAAGAGAGACATACAAATTACAAAATGTGCAATACTGTGGAGCTGAGAAACGCTGACTCAAGGAATGACCCAAAGTACCCAGCTAAACTCACGTAAAAAGCAATTTGCATGATTTTGTCAATCGCTTTCTCCATTACTCCTGACCAAATGCCTTATATAAGTATAAAATAAGAATTGTGACAGCAGCTGGAGGCACGTTTCTCATATAGTCTGTTTTACACCACACATGCAATGCCATGACCGAGACTGCCAGATGAGAATCATTTAAAACCGTTGTCCTGTGGCCACTGATAGAAAGCCACTGTCGGAAATTTGTAGCAATCCAAGCTGAAAAATATATTTATGAACTAATATTAACTATAGACAACATTTGCACTCTTCTTCAAACTCAAAGATGCTCACTCCCAGTCTCTCAGTACAGCACGATTCTGAGATATCATAGATGTGTGTTAATAGAAATGTATAGCCTTATCTGGACAGGAATAGTTCACTGAACAATGCTTGTGTTACAATCATTATCAACCTGTCCTTTTATTAATTATTTTTTATATAATTTTTTTAATAAAAATCTAATTTAAACTTAAGTTTATAAACGTGGATGCTTATAATAAAGTTACATAACTGAGCCGAGAAATCTAGACATGTTTTATCTGACACTGATTTTGAAATGGTCTTAGTAGTTTCTGCAACTTGTTTATTTTATTATATAACATTTTTCTGGACGCAATCAATATTAAAAAGGTGTGGCGTGCGGGACCACTGATTTTGCTGAAAGAAAAGCTGATTTGCTCTGGAATTTTTACAGAAGCAGTGCGAGAAAACACAAACTTGGCAGATTCGGACAGGATTAATTTTGCAAGGTATGTCTATGAAACAAATTTCTCTAAACTCCTATAGAAATCTAGAGAGGGGCACGTCTTATGCACGTGCACAAATTTCAGTCAACGCGATCCTTTTTTTTTCATCAGCATGGGTTTGAAAATCATATTTCACTGGTTTGGAATCAACGAGAATTCAATATGAATATTTACAAAGCTGGAATGCTGTGCTTTGCAACAAAAGACCTACAACTACGTTCGGTAATGAACGTCTGAGTTGTTTCTTGTTTATGGTTGTCGGTTGTTCCTGTTTCTGTGTTGGTTTTATTTTTTTACAACAGACATTCATACTTTTATTTATTTTACCCTATTTCTTAAAAGGATTTTTCACCTAGGTGGTTTGGTATCTAAAATGCACATCAGCGTTTACATGTTACTTACAGAATGGAAGTGCTTTTGCTTTTCTTCATTTACTGAATACAATCTTGGGATTATGAATATTCAATGCATACTCTAAATATTTTATCACTGAATGTGAATGGCTTAAATTCTGCTGTTAAACGAACCCGTGTGTTAGAATATTTACACTGTAAATCGATTTCCTGTGCCCTGATACAAAAGACATATCTAAAACAATCTGACGTGGCATGTTTCCAGAATAAGTATTATAAACTGGCAGCCTTTTCCTGCGCTCTCAATAAAACTAAGGGGGTGCTTATCCTTGTTAACCGGAAGTTAAATTTAACAATTGAACACCTTGGAAGTGATGAGGAGGGTAGATTTGTTTTTATCCGATGCAAAATATATAATAATAGGTTAGCATTGGTCTCTATTTATGGTCCGAATGAGACAGACAGTGCATTCCTTACACAGATTTCCAAAACTCAACTTGAGCAGATTGATTGCCCTCTGGTGGTGGGTGGGGATTTTAATGCTGTCGTAAATCCTGCTTTAGATAAATCTCAATCTGATACAACAGCCAATCCATCCTCTAAATTACTGAATATATTTATCACTGAGCTCAACTTAATCGATCTTTGGAGAATTCAGAATACTAAATCTAAGGACTTCACTTTTTTTTCTAATAGACATAAGACTTTCTCTAGGATAGACTACATATTTCTCAGCCCATCTTTAATTTCGTCTAATTCCTCAATCTCTATATTACCAATTTTATTATCTGATCATTCTGCTGTGTTGTGCAGTGTTCCTCTTTCCGATATTAAAGCCAAGTCCCCTAGTTGGCGCTTTAACATATCATTATTAAGTAATCAGACTTTCATTACTTCTCTAAAAGAATATATTAAGGAATTTCTTGAAATTAATATGCCCTCTGATGTGGATCCTCAAATATTGTGGGAAACGACTAAGTGTGCTATACGAGGTTTCTGTATATCTTTCTCTTCTACTCTTGCCAAAGTGAAAATTCACCAGTTTACACAATTAGAAAATAAAATCCAATCATTACAAAACCTACAAAAACATTTTACTGAGCAACAGGCTACACAGCTGTCCTCGTTAAAAGAAGAATATGATTTACTTTCACACTCAAAGGTGGAATTTATCTTACATAGGACTAGGCAAAAATATTATTTCAAATCAGAGAGACCTAGTCACTTATTGGCCCTTAGGCTGAAAGAATGTGTGTCTAAGGCATATATTAGCGCAATAAAATCATCGGATGATCAGGTCACCACGAACCCTGTGGCAATTAATGACATATTTAAAGGTTTTTACACAAATCTGTATAAAGCCGAAACAGATTTTGAAGAACCAATTTGTAAGCAGTATTTAGATAACTTGGAACTGCCTCGGATCTCACATTTGGATAAAGAATCTTTGGAGGCCCCATTAAGTTTGGAGGAGCTCCACGTCTCTCTAAAAGGCCTTCAAAAGGGCAAATCGCTGGGTTTAGATGGCCTCCCCGCTGAATTATATTTAGAAATTTGGGATTTGGTAGGGACACTTATGCTTAATTAATTTAATTTTGCAATTGAACATGGGGTATTTCATAGAGATCAAAAAACATCATTGATATCATTACTTCTTAAAAAAGGGAAAGATCCATTAGATTGTTCCAGCTACAGACCGATTTCGCTTATCCCATGTGATCTAGAAATCTATGCTAAAGTTTTTGCTTCTCATATGGAGAAGGTAATTCATAGTTTGATCAAGGAGGACCAAACCGGTTTCATCAAGGGGTGCAATGCATCTGACAATATGCGTCGACTCTTTCATATTCTTGACTTTGCGGACTCTCACCCGAGCCCTTGTGCGGTTTTTTCACTTGATGCAGAAAAAGCCTTTGACAGGCTAGAGTGGAATTATATGTGGGCAGTTCTGCAATGTTTCGGCTTCGGTGAACAATTCATTTCTATGATTAAGACATTATACCACTCACCTGCAGCATCAGTCATAACTGGTAATATTATTTCCCCCCCGTTCCCTTTACAGCGGGAAAGGAGGCAAGGGATGTCCGCTTTCCCCCTTATTGTTTTTTCTATCTCTTGAACCCTTAGCACAAGCCATCAGGAAATCTGAAGTATCGATCATAATCATAGTATTTCATTATACGCTGATGATATTATTCTATATTTAGACCACTTTGATGTTTCAGTCTCTAGTATAATTAAGGAATTTGATCATTTTAGTAGCTTATCAGGATATAAAATAAATTGGAGCAAATCTGCTTTAATGCCAATTAACAATGTTAAAGTTAATTATTCTATTCCCTCATTTATCCCTATTAAATAATCTTTCATCTATTTGGGCATTACCATATATAAAAACATTCATAAGATTGCCAGAGACAATTTTAATAGTATTTTAGTTAAGGTCAAAAATGACATTCAAGAATGGAAGAATCTTAAAGTCCCTCTCCAAGGAAGAATCTCCACTGTTAAGATGAATTTGTTACCTCTATTAATGTTTTTTTCTCTATGCTACCACTTTCTCCCCCTCCAGGTTACTTTAAGGAGATCAACTCCATAATTTCTAAGTTTATCTGGAATGATAAATGCCCCAGAATTAAACTTACCACATTACAACATCCTAATCGCGCAGGAGGACTGTCTGTACCAAATTTTGAATTGTATTATTGGTCATTCCAACTTAAGGAACTTCATAATTGGGTTGATCCTCAATCTACAGTTTCATGGAGAGTGATTGAAGCTGACAAGGTTAAACCAAATAGACTCCAAGATATTTTATTTACTGGCACAGGAAAAAAAGGGGATAATTATAAATTTGGTCCGGTTGTGGCTAACTATTAAAATCTGGAAAACGGTTGAACGTCTGATAGGAGGACCCTTCAAAGTCTGTAACAGTACACCTTTATGCCACAATTTTAATTTTGTATGCGGAAATCGTCCATTTGTCCAACCCTCTTGGTCTTCTTTAGGTGTAAACACATGCGGTGATAAGATAACCAGGGCCACTGTTCATTTCAGACATTAAGAACCAAATTTTGTCTACCAGCATCCGCATATTTTGTCTTTCTTCAATTGCGTTCTGCTCTCAAAGCGTATGGCGTTCCTTGGGCATTTCCAATTTCCTCTCATCCTATGCGGGACTGGATTGCACCATCTGCTGGTCGACCATCTGTTTCCTTAATATATAATACAATTATTGATTGCATTACAAAACCTCTTTCTATTAAAACTATTTGGAATAGGGAATTATCTGACCTTAATTTATCTGTCGACTGGGAGAGAGTATGGTCTAACCTCAGATTAACATCTAAAAATTTGGCTCATCGTCTTATTCACTTCAAAGTCATTCATAGAGCATACATAACTCCTTACAAAAGATTCAAAATGAAACTACAACCAAATTTTAACTGCCATATATGTAATACTGCATCATCAGGTACTTTTCATCATATGTTTTGGGAATGTCCTATCGTCATTAGTCTATGGACACATGTAAACTTGGTTTTATCATCCTTACTACAAACTGATTGGCTTGCCAAGTTTGTGTCTTCTTAATGATGTTTCTGGTCTCTGTATAAGTTCAATACAAAAGAGAATGTTGTTTGCTGGTTTTACAGCTGTGAAGAAGACAATAATACAGAACTGGTTTACACCGCACATGTGTGGAAAAACATATTGGATCCATAGCCTCCTGCAAATAGTGACTTGTGAATGTACAACAGCGCGAATTAATGGGGCTAAGCCTTCTACAATTGACTTTCTACCTTGTTTTTTCTTTAACATACGTGATTATAGGGGTGGGCGATATGACCAAAATCTTATATCACGATATGACTAATTTTATATCACGATAACGATATATATCATGATATAGTAATTTTTTTCTTTTAAAAAGGTTTTTATGATATTAAAATCTTTGATACTATAGAATTTTCATAATCCTTGTCACCAATGTCAATATCAAACTAATACAAGCCTAAAAAGAGAGACACAAAAAAACCTCAAGCTCACTGAAGATAAATAAACAGTCAGTGATAAAATAAGAATAAGAAACTAATTGCAAGCAATAGGACAAAAAACTACAATAAATAAGAAAAGCTACATACATTGTGTAAATTAATTAGTCTTCACTGTGTTAATTATATCTATCTATCTATCTATGATAGATATAATTAACACGTGTATTATGTATAGATTCTATACATATATATACAGTATATATATATATATATATATATTTTTTTTTAATTTTTTTTTTTATATTTATATACAGTATGTATAGAATATATACATAATACACGTGTTAATTATATCTATCATAGATAGATAATCCGAAATACTTTTTCTTTTTTTGACAGAATAGTGTCCCTATCACTATATACTGCCAGCACGGGTCACATATGATTTATAAATGGTTTCCAAGTTTTAAAGATTTTTTTAAACAAACCTATGAAGAAAGCATATCATTTTTTGGCATCTTTGATTCTATAGCTGTGTGATTGAGGATTTTTTGACCACAAGGAACAAAAAAGCAATAACCTTTTACAAACAGGCAACGAGGCTTGGAGTGACAGAAATAGCAATAAGCGGACATGGTATATCTGGGCAAGAGAAGAACATGTGATAGATGGCGTCTGGGGTCTTGTTACACATTTAGATTTAGCAGGGCCGTGCGCAGACATTTTGAGGGGCAGTGGCCCAAACCAAAAAAGGGGGCACTAAGGGCTACCCAGCTTGTTAATACAAATTATCCAGTTGTTACAAATATACAATTAAAAGAGAAGACAACACACTCTGTAATAATTTCAGACTGTATTGTAGATGTTTTGATAGAGTGGCTCTCACTCTCTGAGCCTGCTTCTGCCTCATCTTTAATGGAAGTATAAGTATTAGACATTTAATTTATTATTATACACCATAAATCTATATTATATACTAAAAAAAAAACTCATTTAGAACATTTACATTACCTTTTTAGATATTTATAGGCCTACTATTAATATAGTTTTAATAAAATATTATAAATAGCCTATGATGTGTTATAGATTACTAGTATCAACTAAGACAAGTGTTTATAATGGGAAATATACTTAATTACAAGAATTAAAGTGTGACAAACTGCTAAATATTCTATATCAGTGCTTCTCAAAGTCCGGACTCCGGCCCGGATCCGGAGGGAATTTAATCCGGACCCACCTCCATTTTGTATTTCAAGAGAACTAATTATATTTCCTACTTTGATAAACGCATGTTAAACTTGAATATCATTTGTTTAGTTTTTTAAAGTGAAGGCGAGATATTAAAACTTTTCCTTCATGACATTTGTTGTCATGACATCCAGGGAGCATATGACGTTTGACATAATCGGGCGACACTTCACCGCTAATATGAGTAATTTTCTTTTTTTTATTTGTTTATTTTTGTTATCACTTAGATTATGGCCATTTGACTTATAGCGAGATATTAAAACTTTTCCATTCATGACATCACTTGTTGTCATGACCACAAATCCAGGGAGCATATAGGCTGACGTTTGAGCATAATCGGGCGACACTTCACCGAATATGAGGAATTTTCTTTTTTTTATTTGTTTATTTTTGTTATCTTCAGATTATGGCCATTTGACTTATAGCACGTGTCTAGTGATTTCCCATACAGAGTAATTTGTGGCGGCCCATCAAATATCAAAACTGACTATATCCACAAATAGATTTTTTCAAAAGGCTACTACTACAATTACAGTGCATCTCTGCTGGCAGAGACCCTGCATAATCATTTTCTCAAACTCTCTTTTATGAGATAAAAAAAAAAAAAAAAAAAAGAACATCGGCCAAACATATCGGCCAAAAAATCAGCATCATATATCGGCCATCAGCTGCCCTGATTTCTAAATGTTGTTTTGAGAGAAAAACCCTTATCGGTGCTCTATTCCTGTTTTGACACTTAAATTAATTGTTTTGCCACTTTTGCACTTGTTATTAATGTAATTTGAATGCAAAGGGCACTTTGTTTTTTCAAAAAAATTATGTTTATTTGTTATGCATGTTATGTATGTTTATTAAAAACAAGTTTTGTAATAACCAATTCTGCCCTGCAATTCATTTTCGGTCCTCTCTTTTATGGACCTTTGACACTGAAACATGAAAATTCAGAAAAAATTTGGACCTTTGAATATATCGTAGACTTTGAGAACCCGCGTTCTAAATGTCGGCCAGATATGATGATTTACGGTCGACCTCTATTCCTGACACTTAAATTAATTGTTTTGCTGAAGCTTTGTTATTAATGTAATTTGAATGCAAAGTTTGCAATGTTTTTTCAAAAAAAACTGTTTATTTGTTATGCCTTTAGCAGTCTGTTTATTAAAAACTCTTTGCTCTTTCTCTCCCTGTCTTTTTTGTCATTGTTTCTTTTTTTGTCTACAAAGTGCCGCAACAACAACACATTTGGTGTTATTTATATTAGATATCATCGGGTACAATAATTTGATTAGACATTCTAATTCTAAGAATTCTTTTTTTGCGACAGGTGGGATTCAGCTTATGGCATTTCCCATTCATTCCTATTATATCCGTAAATGGCTACTGAGTGTGAACTGCCTTTAGCAGTCAACTTTGAAATTAATTAATTCATTCTTTCCTCCCTCAGCCTTTTTTGTCATTGTTTCTTTTTTTGTCTACAAAGTGCCGCAACAACAACAAATTTGGTGTTATTTATATTAGATATCAGAGGGTACAATAATTTGCATTAGTGGCTCTCTAATTCTAAGAATTCTTTTTTTGCGACTGGGCCACCCCCCTGTGGATTCAGCTTATGCCCTGATTTCCCATTTAGAAATCCTATTATTTGCAAGTTTATCCTTAGAAAAGTGTAGCACTACTGGAGTGTCGCACAACTGAAATATTAATTAATCCTTCACCTCACTGTAGTGAAAATCAAGTTTATGTTGTTTATATGTCTATGTGGTGTTTTTAATATGCTTTTAGACAAACCATGTGCCAATCCATTAATCAACACCATTGCTGAGTATTTTCTCCTTAAAACTTTACTTTCCCAAAGGCAGTCCTAGAAATGCGGTTTGAAACAGCCCTTTTTTTGCTATGTCACAAAAATCAATAACCAATCACGTCAAGGGATCCTGTGATTAGCGTATCATTAACTGTACTGTAAAGCAGGGGCTCTAGTGAGAAGGCAGCCAGGTTAATCCAGTATATTTTTCTGTAGATGTTTCGCCAACTTGAATAATAACCCACGGCAACAGTGTAAAAGTAGCCTGGAGTCAGACCCACCTCTCCCGCATTGGCGCCCGCTCTTCACTCACGGGCGCGAACTGGAATCACAAACTTGGCTGCATTCGAGTCTTCAAGTCTTCAACGAATGTTACAGTATCCACTGTAGTTGTCCGCTAGTAAAAACATAGTTTTATCAGTCATCAACCGTGGATCAGGAGGCCTTGGCTGGTGTGACTGAGTGGAGGCGGGGCTAATTTGCATATTCATAGATCCGCGTAATGTAAATGAGGCAAGGGTGAAGAATTACATTCAAACTATTTTAAGGCATGAGAAAATAATTTTCACTAGAAAAACATTTAATGTCATTTTGATGATCAAAGATGAGTTTTAAGTAGGGGTGCTCCAATTGATCGGCTACCGATCACTATCGGCCGATAATCGCTATGAGGTGGTTTAATCGGCGTTCTCTAAGGGTGCTTTCACACTAGCACTTTTGGTGCGCACCCGAGTTCGATTGACGTCAGAGTTCGGTTCGTTTGGATGATGTGAACGCTGTCATCCGACCTCGGGTGCCCACCCGCGAACCGAACCAGAGTCCGCTTAAAAAGGGTGGTCTGGGGTACGGTTCAAGTGAACTCCAGTATACGGTTTGCTGCTGATGTGAACGCAATCGCACCAAATCGCGGAAGTGAACCACTATTAATGCCGTATTATTTGATAAAAATGTGTGTGTGTGTTTCACTCACTTTCCTGACGAGAGTGACTGACGCGCTGCAAGCAGAAAGCTGTATGTCTCATTTATGTTCACTTTCAGCGTTCTTTAGAGCATTTGCAGTACATTAGTAAGACAGACATAAGTGTCCTTATGCACTAAGCTTTGTAAACAAAACGAACGGTTCAAAAACCTAAATATATAAAAGTGCAGAGAGCAATGTTATGCATTTTGCCGCCTTCTCCTGTGCCGTCGTTACTAAGCAACGGGGTAAACAGCTGCTGGCTTGATGACGCAAACGAACCGCGGTTCGGACCCAAATAAAATAATATGAACGCAGTCCAGCCGGGGTAGGGGGGAGCAAACAAACTCTGGTTCGGACCAGGCAAGCGAACCAAGTGTGAAAGCACCCTAAAAAGACCGATCTCAAAAAACCGATCTCAAGTTGATGCGCATGCCGTCAGAGGTTTGGCATGACATGCAGCGTCACCGTCTCATCTCTGTCCGGCGCGGGTTAAATAATTATAATGCTGAAGGTGAGATACAATTCATATTTCTTCATTAAATAACTTATAAAATAATTAGAAAACTTTCTGTGAGACAATTTCACAAACAGCTTGAGTGAATCACCGCGCGCACTCTCTTTCTCAAAATGCGCAAATGGCTTCAAATCACATCGCGTCTGCACTATGAGCGAGCTGCACGCTGCACAGTTGACACAGGAATTGTCACTTGCACAATCGAGGCAGTCGCATTGTCACTAAAGTTTATAAATTGCATTTCTTTTTAATTCTTGCCAGTGTTTAAATAAACCATTCAGCGCTCGCGCACTCTCCTGGAGACCATGCGCTCATGCACACTCGCAGCGCACACACATAATGCCAGGTTCACATTACTCCGTTTGCAGTGCGTATGCAGTGCGTATTTTTTCCATGCACATGTTAACGGATTAAATCTTCCTTCCGGGTTCGTACAAGTTTCGGAATTTTTTTTTCAATCATGGCTCTTGCTGACGTAAACAACGGTGGAACTCCTTATATGGGCATTTCTCCCGGAAGAACGCACCTGTGCACGCATCGACCAGAGCGAGAGCAAGAGCGCGCCCATCAACGCGCTTCATTCGGCTGCACTGCACGGGACTCGCTCGGGAAGAATGTCTCTAAAGAAGTGTGTTTTTGGTTGTAAGGGAAAGATAACCTTGTTCAGCTTCCCAAAATAACCCAGCATTACGTGAACAGTGGATGCAGTTTGTTTTTCCGGGTCAGCAATGGAGTTTCACAAGTGTGTTTGTTTACGAACGTTTTATAAACAAGGCCCAGTTCAACGCTGGATTTGCACATCGTTTGATACTGAAAGATGGAGCAGTTCCAGCTATAAAAGATCTGGGTCATGATTCAGAACTGCAGACGGTAAGAGAAACTGCATCAAATGTTTCTGTTTTGTTCGCGATCGGCGCAAGTGCTCGTCACTCTTTAGCTCTGCCCACGGCGCGCCTCCAGGAACTCGGCTTTTTTCGAAGAGAATCGTAAAGCTGTATCTTTCTTTTATAAATATGATAAAACTAAAGACTTTTTGGATATGAAGGATGCAGTACTACTCTATAGGTACTCAAGATTAACATGAGATTGGGTGAAACTGTATGTATTATGCCCCCTTTAAGGGACAAAAATTTTGACTACAGGGGGACTTTAAGGCATGTCTTGAGCATATGAATGAGGACTGTTGCAGATATCTTAAAGTGCAGGATATCAATGGCCAATATAAAGCCATATCACATTTTCACAACTAAAGAGCAGGTAATGTTAAAGGTGCAATACGTGATCGTCTTCAGAAACATTTTTTGTTATGCTGGTTGAAAGTCTCTTCACATCCCGATAGCAACCATTAAGTTAAGTGGTCTAAATGTATTTATATATATATTCTGTGGAAGGCGTAGGACCACGAAATGTTCGTCCAATCAAAATATTTGATCCGAACATTATGAGAGGCTTTTCTACCTGCCTGTCAACATATGTATTTGCATACCTCTGCGCATCCTGTTCGCGCAGACTGGATACATCATCAGCGCGTTCACGTATGCCGTGTAGACAGAGCGAGAATGGCAGGCAAATATCAACTAGCAGACCTTCCTTCCTGGTATTGTAGTACTGTTACTAACTGTACTATAAAGTTTTCTCACCGGTGAATGACATATGATGTATTGTAGTAATGATGTCTCTGGTCGTCTGGTCTGTGCGCATTCATGCGTTCAGGAGGCGTGGCTTTGGACAGCGATTTGCAGGGAGGGTGGGATGTATGATTTCAGTGCTATCAGGCTAAAGTTAGCATTTTCCAAGTCCTACTGCACCTTTAATTTCACATTCAGCACACAGTGATTGTGACATGATTATGACATAGCGCCAACTAGATATAGCACAGAATAGTTTTAAATTAAGGATTTAAGGTTTGTCAGAAAAAGAAAAAAAAAAGTACAAATTTTTATGCAGGATACAAATTAACACCTCAAAGGTTGGATTTGGCAAGTTTGCAAAGTTTGTGGAAAACTTCAATATTCAAATACTTGTTGTAAAGTGATTTAAATGTGTATTTGCTGAATGCAAACAGTATATGAAAGTATTATAATAAAAATGTTTTCATATACAAATATTTTTATTATATATATATTTTTTATATACATATTTATATTTTATTCATATTAGGGATGCACGATATTGGATTTTTGCCTATATCCGATATGCTGATAATTTTCAACTAATTTTGTCCGATAGCCGATGCCGATACCAATATATAATTATTTTTAATTTTGGTTAGTCTTTAACAAGAACTTATTTGTTAGAATTAAATAAACAATAATAAAGTTATTTTATAATGACAGTACATTGAAGATTTGAAAATAACTATAAATAAACTATATATTAATCACTGCATTTTTTTTATCAGAAAGATGCAGTGGTAACATTAACATTTTTTTTTATGATTTAACATTTGTAAATGGTCTAAAGCAAAAGTGTTGTAAAATTCTGAAAAATCTATTAGAGCTCATAAATTGTTTAAAAAAATATAACATTCCACATTAATAAATAACTCAGTATATATATAAAATTATTTAATTTAAGTGTCATGTAAGCTATAGCTTCTGACCTTTAAATCAAAACATACTCATGATTTTATGGCATCAATTACTGCTTTATTTAATCAGAAACAGTCTAAATATTATTTGTGTATTTTGCTTTCATTTTATTAGAAGTAGGTCAACAGTGTCCCCTACATAATTAATACCCCTTACTGAGTGGGCATTAGGACCCGGGGGAGGCTGCCGCTGCACGTGCTATTACGGTTTACTTTATCATACACCGAACGCATCATTCTGTACGTGCATTCTCAGTTTAAATGCAGCGATCCAAAACAGTGAATCCAATCACCATTCAGGCAATACTTTTTTCAAGAATGAGCCACAATGCTGACGTGATCTAATTGCACTGTTGACGTGATCTAACCGCTAGCACACCCTGGGCACATGTGATTTAATGTATTTCTCTTGTCGGCAAGACATATCGGCATACATTTTCATATCGGGCCGATGCCAATATTTACATTTAAAGCCATTATCGGCCGATTCCAATATTGGTCCCATAATATTGTGTGTCCCTAACTCATATATTTTACATTTACTTTAATATTTCTGTCTAATAATTTATAGTTTACTGTCTTTGTTTAACAGTTCTGTCTAATGACGAGGGAGAATGTGAGCTTGTGTGCATTTGTGCTGAAGTGCTGGCGTTTTTTTAATTGATGTCAATATATGCCAATTTTTGTAAAACAAGTTATCCACTTATTCAAAATTGGAAATCTTATACGTTCGTTCCTTATATTTAATAATTTTGGTAAATTCCCATCTGTTTCCTGGAATTACCTAGTTAGCATGCATTTGTTTTCCATCTATAGTATACAGTTAGAGGGCATTAATGCTTTTCATTTACAATTATGGTGGAAAACAGCAGTTGTAGACAGTAGGAAAGACACATTCACAACAGTGTAAACAGTTGTGGGCATCTCCACATAGTCCAAACTAAAAGAGTGTGTGTGTGTTTATCCCCTT
Organism: Schizothorax lantsangensis; assembly: GCA_027422415.1. Classification (NCBI taxonomy): domain Eukaryota; kingdom Metazoa; phylum Chordata; class Actinopteri; order Cypriniformes; family Cyprinidae; genus Schizothorax; species Schizothorax lantsangensis. The sequence continues at coordinate 22,410,315 of CM049841.1, forward strand.
TCTAAATTGCTCCCTCTTAATTGAATGTGCAGCTGTTTGATAGTAAGCCGTTTATAGAGGCTTTGCTGAAGGAAGCTTCAACTGCCGACATACTCCCTCCCCCTGTTCTGAACTCCAAATCCCCCCTGCTGCACCTGAATGCAACAATAGCCCCTTTCGCACCGCTTTAGTTCCAGAACTAAAAGTACAGTACTAAAGTACTGGGACGATTTTGCGCGAACTATTTCCCAGTACAATTTAAAGGGTTGCATTCGCACCGACAGTGGGTACTAGGAAGTGACGTAAGCCGGTCGACAGCGACGTCATTTGTGCGCGGCGTTCAACAACAAAAACAAAGAAGAACAACGACGTTAACAACAGGAGGATGAGGACACTGTGATGGGAGCTGTGTTTTTGTTGTGTCTCGCGGGTTTCACAATAATGGACATGGAATGTCGACGTATACCTCAAGCAATTGAAAGATCGGAAAGGAGGACTAAGAAACCAAAGCAGTAACGTTAGTGTATGTGTTTTGTTCAATAAATCATTTTAAATGGTACATTATTTTTGTCTGTCCATCCTTTTTTATGACTGCATAAGCCATATATACTACATTAATTACATATATACTAACTTACGTTTCTCTTATTTTGGTTAAAAATACCTTTTTGGGATTTTGGGATTAAAGACGTCGCAATTTTTCAACAGCTGCTATCTCATCATTATGTTCTGCAACAAGGTGATTATCAGCACAAATAGAAAGATTAAGCACACATCTTTTGTTTTGTAAACTTTATTTACATTTTTGTAAACTTTATTTACATCCATTCTTTCGAAATATAAGTTGATACAATGTTTACACAGTATGTGTTTACACAGCGTTTTAAATCATGGCGGGTGAGGGTGTTTTCATACGCGTTTAGCCAATCAGCATACACTTACGTCACGATAGTTCCTACGGAACTGTTTTAGACCCTACTCTGAAGTAGGAGCTAATTTAGTTCCTCCAAACGGAGTTCCAGGAACTAAAACAGTTCCTAGTTCCCGCAGTGCGAACACGCCAAAAAGTGGGTAGTTCCACAATTAGTTTGGGTACTATGAAAAGGTTCCTGCGGTATGTCACTGTGAGCTAAGAGCAGGGCTGGACAATGATGTTTCAATTCAGTTCACAATCAGTCTGCAAGCAAAAAGGGAAAGCAACTGCTCTGCTAATGCGGTTCATTTTAATAAATGTGAACACCTTTAAGTTGTCTACAATGCATATTAAATATCTTATTTACATGACGCTTACACACTGATAGTTAGATTTACATTTAGTCATTTAGCAGATGCTTTTATCCAAAACGACTTACAAATGAGGACAATGGAAGCAATCAAAATCAACAAAAGAGCAATGATATGCAAGTGCTATGACAAGTCTCAGTTAGCTTAACGCAGAACACGTAGAAAGTTTTTTTAAGTATATAATAAATAAAAAAGGAAACAGATAGAATAGAAAAAGAATAGAGCAAGCTATTGTTAGAGGCCTTTTTTTGCTTTTTGTTAATTGTATAATAAATAAAAAGAAAACAAATAAATAGAATAGATAGAATACAAAAAGAATAGATAGTTATAATAAAAGGCTTCACAAGCATGTAGAACAGTCAGTAAAGTTCATTGAATGAAAACTACAGCATTTTGAGTGGATGCGCCACATGCGCTTACTGTCTTCTTCAATAAGCTAAACTTAACATTAATCGCAGTACACAGTATTCCCCAATTTTATATCATCAGCAAAAATAGTGATATCGCTAATATTCAATGTACTGCCTAGCCCTAACACACATATTTATAAGAGCAAAGAAATTTTCAGGGCCTATGAAAATGTTGCCAGAACAAGACAAACAAATCTATAGACAGAAAACAGCACTGTGGAAAAAAAAGTCCTGAAGTCTTGAGCCCTGAAGAAGAGCTGCACGATTATGTCAAGGCTGATAGCTGCATTTGGTGACTGGCTTTACAACTGAGACAGTAATGGCAATGTAGGCAATGTAGTTTTAAACCTGTGACAAGCATGGGAGATTAAGTGTCTATGGGCAAGTCTGCGCTCTTAAGGACAAAAACAGATCAAGGAATCATAAAGCTTTACCATCTGGTCCTCAAGAAAGACCAGTGTACTCAAAACACAGCTTTTAATCCTTTCACACGTAAGTTTACAATATTTTATCTGAGCCCCCATTGTGAGTTTAAGGAAACTGTTGTTTTAGAATGTATTAAGGGTGCTCCGATCAGGATTTTTGGAGCCGATCACCGATTGTCGATCACAGGAACCAGTATCTGCTGATAAGATCACTGATACGGATCTTTTTGAAGCATTCTTTTTAACATGTAGAATTATTAATAGTGATACTCCAATCAGGATTTTTACACTTTCATACAGGGCCTGAATTTCATTTTTGAAAATGGGAGGAATTCTCCTCTTTGGTGACTCTTGTGGGGGGTGGGATTTTTTCATTTGAGGGGTTTTTCATTCAAACCAAGAAGCTGGTGGACTGGGCAAAGAATTTGAAAAAGATAACGTTATACTTACATACACAATACAAGTTGTACGAGAACATTTGGGCGACAAGTGTTTAAAAGCTTTTTTTTTTTTACTTCTGTGTATTTTTACAAACTATACATGTTTTGTATGCATGTATTTGTTTAAAATATTAAATTGTGGTTGAAAACACTGCTCAGTTGTGATACACGCTCTTATCACACCAGTACGAACATATAACTGTTATAAAAAAATAAATAAAAAAAAAACACATACACACAGCAACAACGAAACACACGACAAACAGGACATTCCCAAATTTCTAGGGGATCTATTTCACCATTGCACCATTCCACCAGAGGAAACAAAAACACAAGGCTGCTTGTGGGGCCTCGTTCTAGGAGATCTATTAGGTCATAATCACCCCATGCAGGGCAGGATTGTAGGTTTAGAAGAGTGACGGGACCTTCCCTGTTGCTCACATGAATAATACATTTCACCCTCACACACTCCCACTGTTCTAGTCACAGCGGTGGATTCACTAGGAGACCAGGCAAGAATGTCAGAGTTACATAACCAGAAGACTGAGGGAGGCAGATGTTAAAGTGGTCCACTTGTTTGCCTGCTCTTGTAGTGCTGTGAAAGTTCTTTTTTTTTTTTTTTTTTTACAATTTTAGAGAAACAAAAGTCTTGTCATTTGGATAAATAAACAGTGTCCTTTGCTTTGAACATGTTTACATTGGTCTAGCTAGGGATGGGTATCGTTTACATTTTATCGATACCAATACTGATATCGATACTGCTTATCGATACCGGTACTTATAGATACTGTTATCGATACTATTTGGTGCAAAAAGTTATGATGTGAAAAGTTGTTGAAAATTTCAAGTTATTTTATTACTGCTGAACTTTAGCAACTGTATTAAAGTTCTACAGTCAGGAGCAGGGAGTTATTTTTCTCTGTGTTTTATTTTATTAACATTTAAAGGAATAGTTCACCCATAAATTAAAATTGTCATCATTTACTCACTCTCAAGTTGTTTTAAACCTGAATGAGTTTCTTTCTTCTGTTAAACATAAAAATTATTTTGAAGAATGTATTAATTTTTATTCTTGTGCTGAACACAAAAGAAGATATTTTGAAGAATGTGGGTAACCAAACAGTTGCTGGTCCCCCAGTGACTTCCTTTTTTTTCTATCAAAGTCAGTGGGGACCAGCAACTGTTTGGTTACCAACATTCTTCAAAATATCTTCTTTTGTGTTCAGGATAAGAATAAAAATTAATACAGGTTTGGTACAACATGACTGAGTAAATAATGACAGAATTTTTATTTTGGGGTGAACTATCCCTTTAATGAAAATTGGCAGCATTCTGTCCCTTTAAGAGCTGCACGCATCTGTTTATCTCTGTTTACTTTCACTTTAGACATAACTGTGTTTATATGTAAACCTTGTGTGTTTTTGACAATATTAGCGCAATCAGATGATAACTAAGATAACCAAGTAACCATGTGCTGTTTGACCGGCCTTTAGTGTAACGTACGCATGCTTCAGGTGTACACGCTCTGAATAAGCGCTTGTCAGAACAGCACGCAAATGAAATGTTTAACCGGCAAGGCTTTAAACTAAAGCACATGCAAATAATGTACTTTTGTGATTGCGAATAAGTGCAGCGTCTCGTGAGTGGAACTCTACCGCTGACTCAACATTTGATGTGACTGTGTCTCGCGAGTTGCAGTTGGAGCTGGAGACGGGAGACAGAGTAAATACAGCGCATTGCTTGAAGTAGATGTTGTGTTTTGTTAGTAAATGTTTCATTATATTACTAGTGTTGCCTCCTTTGTTCACTATTACACTACTGCACATATTGCATCTGACACTGGTGTCGCTTAGTTTTGTAATGTGAGCCCACACTTTCGAACGTTTCACTCTTGCCGCGATGATTGATTGCACGCAAACACACACACCAGACACACGCTCATGGATATCACACGCATGTCGAGCAAACGACTGCCACATCATTCAGTGAAGGAAAATGACAAGCAGCAGCTTCTAATTCGTCATTAACATTGACGTATACGGAGATAAAACAACGCACGTATCGATAACAGTATCGTTTGTCCTGAAGCTTACCGGTAGTCCGGTATTGACCCAATTACGTACCGGTCCAAAAAAATACGGTTCTCGGTACCCATCCCTAGGTAAAGCCCTGCACTTGTGTTTACTGTGGCTTTTGTTGGAATAAGGGAATTATCGCAGCATTGGACGGAAGTGTAAATGGTATTTGCAAAAACAAACAAACAAACAAGGTAAAAAAAGAAAAGAAAAAAGTATTTAGTGTAATATCATTTACAAAAAAATATAATGAATGAATTTCCCCTGCTGTTTCCTGTTGCATGTGAGCTTCCGAGTGAAGCCCAACTGGAAAAAAAAAAAAGTTTGCATCAAGCTGTCGACACAGACCAGTTAATGTTGTAATAGAGTATCCAATTAACAGATGTAGGTACAATTACAAATTACTTTTGTGTCTAAATGAATAAAAATAAAGTTTACATTTCAAATCTTTAGTGTTATCAAATGCTCAAAAACGCTATCAGCGTTTATCAACACCTTTCAACACTAACTGTCAACACTTTATCTTTATGATCCGTTATCTGACTTTTATTTCCCCATTTATTATTTTGAACTTTAAGCATAGGCAAATATTGTCTATTGCTAAAGTAAACAAACTGCATCCAGCCATATGCATCTAAGAATGGGCACACATACCGCAGTTCTCCGATGTGACACCACTTCATTTTCATAATTAACACAATTATTAAAGGGGTCATGACATGGATTTTTTTTTTATTGATTTTTTTTTATGTTCTTTGAGGTTTACTTTTGTTAAAGTTTTTCCCCACCGGTTAATCAACGTGTAACACACCAGTAGTACTGGTATCACCGTGGGGATGGTTGGGGGGATGGGGTTCCCCTCTTTTTCATAGCTTATTTAAATAGAACCAATTAAATAAGAAACAAATGTTTAAAAAAAACTTCCAAAATCACCTTAGATAAACAGTCAACAGGCTTTTCAAAATGCAAAATATTGCCACATGTGCGCTTTTGCATTTCGTTTTGAAACTAAATCTTCCGCTATCATCTTGTCTGTCTCACCCCACTCTTCTTGTCAGTCAGCTCGACTCACGTGAATGAAATCTAATCTATGATGCAACTGTCGTTCGGCACGCTGTATTGAGCTGCCACGTTCAGTTTTTAATTGTAGTGTCTGTTCTCTAACTGAACTAAATGATTTTTATTACTATAAAAAATCAAAACGACGGTAGGGGAACGGTGCCAAGGTGGGCAAGTGACATACATTGCGGATTAACACCGGTATCACCGCCAACACAGTCTATCGCAGCAAGCCAACTGCAGTCAGATCTAGTACCGCTTTATCTTTCAACAAATGTTTCTTTGTGAACTCTCCATAGCCCCATTCACACTGCACGTTGGTCCCGGAAAATTGCCAGAAAATTGCCGGAGTGCCTTCTGTGTGAACGCAAACACGTCCCGGGATTAATTCCGGGATTGATCCCGGGTTGGGGACCTAGTAACATTGCCGGGTTCAGTCCCGGAACGAGCGCTGTGTGAACAAAAGCCGGATCAATGCCGTAAAGGGTGTGTCGTAGTGATGACGCACTTTATCGTTCGACTGTTTTACCGGGTGTTTTGAAGGCAGATCAACGTTCACACGACGAAAAATATGTAAACTGGAATGAAGCAGCGATCAGGGAGCTCCTCACTATCCGCGCTGAAGCTGAAATCATTCTCCAGTTTAGTGAAATGGTGAGCGCGCATTATACATGTCACATGAAAGGTCACGTGTCTTTACGGGATCTTTACGGGTTGTGTGTGAACGCACGCACAGATTCCGGAAAATCACTGGCAGTGTGAATGCAGCAAATCTGACGATCCGGGAACAAATGCCGGAACACATTACCCGTGTATTTTCCGGAATCTCTGTGTGAAAGGGGCTCATGACACTGTGCCTCATTTACAAAGCAAAATGCTCCAATCAATCCTCAGATATGATCCGGGGTGCCATTAAAAATAAACAATCCACTTGTTTCTTATGCTGGGATCCTTCTGATATCTGTACAAAGACGCGAACAAGCTGTTTAAACCAAACAAGCCAAAGCGAATGTCAGGGGTGCAAACTCGTCAGGAGTGATAAAGGTGACAAACTAACCCCCCCTATCCCGTTTGGTCCTCACACGGGAGTGTGACCCATAAAATATAACTATACATTTTTTTATTAATAATAGTGATAATATTATTGCACTTTATTTAGTTTTTTTTAAATAATAAACTAAATAATCAAGTGTGATAATACTATTTTATTTTAAAATAAAAAGGGAGTATTACATACAAGTACAATTGTGTTAATATTTTTATTATCATTTTTATTATTATTATTTGAATTTGAATTTTCATGATTTGTAAACGTAAAATCAGCGAGCTTTTATTTTGGCGGGTTGCTGGCAAGTAAGTATATGCGCTTCTGGGTTTAGCGCTGCTGATGGAAGAGCGTCAGTGAATGAAATGTCAGTTTTGCTTTGAAAACTGCAGCGGCTAGCCTAGGTTATGCTTTCAGTTTGAATAGAAATCTTATACAGTACAGTTCGTCGATCTAAAATTGTAACTGTGCATCCATGTCGGTACGCAAAAGACCTTTTAATTTAGGTTGCGCATGCGCACCCCTGTTTATATGATTAAGACGTTTGAGCGACAACTACGGTCTCCAATCAGCAAGGATTGTTGTTAAGATGTTACATTAACTCAGTCAGGGCAAATAAACCACTGTAAATCTTCATTTCATCACTCGAATCTATGAAGCAGCTGACGGCTAAACGCGAGGTGTTTCTCCGTCTTGAAACAGGCTGTTACAGGCTGACACTTAGCGCTGCCTGACTTGAGCTGAGTGATACTAATATTACTGTAATATTACGTGAACTCTTTCACGGGGAAAGAGTTAATGTGCTTCTTCTTGAGCCACTCCTTTGTTGCCTTGGCTGTGTGTTTTGGGTCATTGTCATGCTGGAATACCCATCCACGACCCATTTTTAATGCCCTGGCTGGCTTCAATGCCCTGGCCCTGACGGTACATGGCCCCGTCCATCGTCCCTTTGCTGTGGTGCAGTTGTCCTGTCCCCTTAGCAGAAAAACACCCCCAAAGCGTAATGTTTCCTATTCCATGTTTGACGGTGGGGATGGTGTTCTTGGGGTCATAGGCAGCATTCCTCCTCCTCCAAACACGGCGAGCTGTTGTCACCTTCTCACCAAGCTGCTTGGCGATTCACGTGAATGACCAATTTCAAGGTGAAAACGGCGAATTTCGCCGAAAGGTGACAAGTTTGCACCCCTGGAATGTTCTTTCACTCCATTTGTCCTTTAACAACAATCCAAGCAAACGGTGACTTTAAATTTGATTAAACATAGATAATTTCACAAGCAAGAACGCTGTTATTTTATAAAGTCGGCAGCTGAAATCTCAGTGTATTCCCAATTGTTTGTCAAGAAGTTTCTCTAGCTCTTTGGAAACACATGGCAACTCAAGAAATTTGGCTCCGCTTTAAATCCATTTTTGAACACATGAAAAACAACAGCTCTTTTCCAGGCTATGGGTATTTCAGCTGGATTTTTTTTTAATTTTTTAACATTTTAAATTTTGGGGGGCTGCAACGATAGGTGCAGAAACATTCAAGACAATAATGGGTCAGGAACATGATTCACCTGGATTCAAGTTTACTAAGCTCCCTTTCCCTTTGCAGGAAGAAACTTGGAAAAAGTGAAGTGGAACTGCTCAAATTATTCGGCCGGCCGATTGTGCTGCAAATTTGGCCGATTTATAGACAGGCGCAACTGCGGTCAGCTACAGTGAGGAAAAAAAATATTTGATCCCCTGCTGATTTTGTACGTTTGCCAGTCTAATTATCAGTCTATAATTTTAATGGTAGGTTTTTTCGAACAGTGAGAGACAGAACAAAAAAATCCAGAAAAACGCATTTCAAAAAAAGTTATAAATTGATTTGCATTTTAATGAGTGAAATAAGTATTTGACCCCTTCGCAAAACATGACTTAGTACTTGGTGGCAAAAAAATGCCTTGGTTGGCATTCACCGAGGTCAGACGTTTATTGTAGTTGGCCACCAGGTTTGCACACATCTCAGGAGGGATTTTGTCCCACTCCTCTTTGCAGATCCTCTCAAAAGGCATTAAGGTTTCGAGGCTGACGTTTGGCAACTCGAACCTTCAGCTCCCTCCACAGATATTCTATGGGATTAAGGTCTGGAGACTGGCTAGGCCACTCCAGGACCTTAACTCTTTCCCCGCCAGCTTTTTAAAAAAAGTTGCCAGCCACCGCCAGCATTTTTGATGATTTTCAACTAAATTTGACGGCCCTCAGAATATTTTCTGCTATGAATATATTAACATATTTAATATCAAAATAAGGAACCAAGCCTCTGCTTTTAAACGAATTAAAACTATTTTATTCTATCTTCATGTGTTCATGTTTTATCACCACTTGAATGCAGATAGGTTTCATCAGAAATACAACATTTTGGACAAAAAACAGAGAAAAACGCATTTTTAATTAAAGTAGTGCATTTTCAAGCAAAATACATTCAGATGTCATATTCTTTCAGAAATAAAACCTTCAAAAATAAATAAACATTGAAAATAAATAAAATTGTAAATTGGTAAATAAAATTTAGGCACTGTATTTTATCTTTGAGTGGTAAACTGTAACAATTCCCGGAATGTAAGGGGACGCCACAACTTTTGCAGTAGAACGAGGTCTCACTTCGCAAACCGTTACGTGCACAAACCCTGCACCTTCTCGTTGGGTGTTGCTTTTTGGAAGTGGACGCAATCGGAACAAGTGCATGAACTACAAAAAGGTCAATTCACCCTATTTCTAGGGTCAGTTTTGTATGGTGCTCTAGGAGTGCTTTCAGTTGGAGGGTCAACTCTTTCTTCCCCACCACCAGCCTGTTCCTGGCTGGTCCATGATTTTATAACACTCTGGATGAAAGAGGAGAGTTTTACAATTACCTTGTGGGTTTTTTGCTTTGTAAATAACAAAAGCATTTAACAAACTGATCTGCAACAAATATGTGACAAATTTCTTTGTCCACTTGTGTGACTTCCTGACAAAAGGGTAGTACCCAATGTTTTGATCCAATTTGTCAACTCCATTCATTGCATTATTGTATTCCACAATGAATGCTGGTTTTTGCTTTGCAATTTTTGCTTGGTGGCTTCTCTGCCATACCTCAACTTCTTCCATGTTGTTCTCATGGCATGTTGTGACCATTTTCACTGTTTGTTTGTCTCGCCATGCCAAGACCATCACATTTTCAGTGTGACTCATGACTGTTTCCCCAATCCTAAGGTCAGCATTTCTGAGATCTCGAATGACTGGCGGTTCACCTCTGTTTTTCCTAATTGTACCACAGACATGGGTTTTCAAATCAAGTAGGTGCTTACACAGTGGTACAGAGTGGTAAAAATTATCCATAAATAATCTGTAACCATGACCTGCTAGGCGATCAAGAAGAGAGACAACCGTGTCTTTCAGAGCAGAACTTTCTCCACAATAGGGCTTCATGTTAAAACGGTACCCTGTTTCAGAATCGCACAAGATGTAGGATTTTATTCCATATTTGATGGGTTTTTGAGGATTGTACACCCTGAAAGCTAGGTGCCCACGCCACATAAGCATACCTTCATCAATGCAAATGTTTGTGTTAGGCTGATACATTTCACGGAATTTGGACACGAGGTGATCTAAGACAGTGTGGACTTTGTACAGCCTGTCAGTGTCATTGGCTGGCCTTGCTGTATTATCACTGAAGTGACGAAATCTCCATATGATTTCAAACCTGTTGCGAGACATGACCTTGCTGAAGTAGGGGGTAGCTAACATTTCATCTGTAGACCAGTACATATCAAGTTCAGGGTTATGAATGATAACAGTGAGAAAAAACAGCCCCAGGAAGACTTTCATTTCTGAAACTGTGACAGGCTTCCATGCATGAATTCTAGCATGCTGTGAAGTACCATCCATAGCCTGAATACACTGATCTGCATACAGGTTGGTCTGATCAACAATGTTCTGAATCAGTTCATCAGAAATGAACAGCTCAATAAAGTCTTTAGGTTCTATTGAATCAAGAGCAGCAGCATCACTGATAGGCCCAGGATTCTCAGAGAAGGGAAGGTTTTTTGGCTGCCAGTTCATTTCATGCCACTCATGAACAGGTTCAGGATCTTCAGCTGGATGGTTCACAGCGGCTCGTGTCTGGTCACCAGCAGGACCATGTCGATGTGCTTCACGTGTCCGACCTCTGCCTCGTTGCTGTGTTCTACCTGTAAATAGTTATATGAATAATTTAAATTGCATTCAATAAACAGAACAGACACACACGTTTATACACACACACACATTTATATACATATATAGATCATGCACACACATGTACATACATATATAGATCATGCACACACATGTACATGCATACATATTCATTTATGCATGCACAGTGCACACATATATATCACTATATGTATATGCACACTATATTACACCAAATGTGCACAAGAAAGAGACACTTTTTTTTGGCCATTTCCTTATCTGTCTTACCTCGATTGACTCTGGCACATCGGAACGAAGAATGAGACAGCCTTGAATCTCTCCACGAAGTGTCCGAAGTATCGCCATCTGAACTATCAGTGTCCACACGTAAATAGGCCGGTGCACTTCGTCTTCGTCCAGATCGACAGGTTATCGGTCTATCCACGACACTAGAAGTTTCTGTGTCTGTAAAGGCATCTCCCTCACTAACTACTTCGTCCCGATCAGATTCAAAATCATCAAAACACGAGTGATCGGAGTCCGAGTCCATCAACACCTCCAGTGCCTGTTCAGCTGTATACCTCTTCATTTTAATATGGGATATGATCTACATTTTCCTTTTACGTTATGCCGATCATTTTTGAATTTCGCACCCGGAAGACTCTGAAGTCCCGTAACTCATTCAGGGCATGCGCTAGGGCTTTCCTTACCATAATACACCTAGAACACAGATTGCCGTAAAAACTCGTCTTTGGCGGGGAAGCGTTGTCTCTTAATTGACGAGATATCTCGTCAATGGCGGGGAAAGAGTTAATGTGCTTCTTCTTGAGCCACTCCTTTGTTGCCTTGGCTGTGTGTTTTGGGTCATTGTCATGCTGGAATACCCATCCACGACCCATTTTTAATGCCCTGGCTGGCTTCAATGCCCTGGCCCTGACGGTACATGGCCCCGTCCATCGTCCCTTTGCTGCGGTGCAGTTGTCCTGTCCCCTTAGCAGAAAAACACCCCCAAAGCGTAAGGTCATAGGCAGCATTCCTCCTCCTCCAAACACGGCGAGCTGTTGCCACCTTCTCACCAAGCTGCTTGGCGATGGTCTTGTAGCCCATTCCAGCCTTGTGTAGGTCTACAATCTTGTCCCTGACATCCTTGGACAGCTCTTTGGTCCTGGCCATGGTGGAGAGTTTGGAATCTGATTGATTGCTTCTGTGGACAGATTGTCTTTTATACAGGTAACAAGCTGAGATTAGTAGCACTCCCTTTAATGCTGGGTACACACTACAAGATTTTTAAAATCTTATAAGATCTTCAAAATGCGAGAGACCACAACCATGAGGACAACAAATCCTAGATTTAACCGTTTTGCTCTTAAGTGTGTGGTGTGCTGCAATGTGACAAAGACAGCACACCACACACCAACAGATTTTCAACTAAGAGTCCCGACTGTGAACACGGGAAATCTCGCAAAATCTCTCGAGACTTGAGAATAAATATGTTTTACAGGACACGTTGTATAAACACTCCTGCTGTTGCCACAAATCGACAAGCTGATCCTCCATCTCTGCTGTCCAAATGCTTTTGTGCTGCACCATGACTGTGTTTGTTATGCTTCCATCTTCTGTCAGCTCGCTTTCTGATTGGATATTGTTTCATTTCACGTGATAATCTGCAGTTCATTCGCGCGTTTGTCCTCGGGGTTTCCCCCACACATCAGGATTTCTGATCGTAAATATTCAACATGTTGAATATTTACGATTCACGATGGGGCGCCTCCGACGTTCTTCCGAGCAGATTCAGTCACTCTTAACACACCTCACACCACAGGAAAATCTGATAAGATAATCTTTAGAACCACCAAGATAATCGGGACATTACCTAGGATTGTAGGAAGGGGAAAAATCAGTACACCCGATTATCTTGTGGTGTGTACCCAGCGTAAGAGAGTGCTCCTAATGTCAGCTCCTTACCTGTATAAAAGACACCTGGTAGCCAGAAATCTTGCTGATTTATAGGGGATCAAATTATTTTTTTCCTCACTGCAAGCGTTGTTGTGGAACAACACTTCACACTTCAACTCGTTCACACTCAGCTTCGGCTAATGATGGCAGTGGAAAACAGACCGTTTCGAAAGCGTAATTACTTTGTACCCAGGGTGCGAATTACAGGGGGGTTTGGGGGGTCTGACCCTCCTAAAGAAGGCTTGATCCTATGGGATGATATTAGACTCAAATTGATTTATAGATGCACGCACAATTATCCATGGACTGCATACATTTTATGCGTATCTTACTAACCACAAACAAATGCCTTTCAATTTGAGTCTGTGGAATTCAGGATTAAATGATTGTGCAGCGATTTATACAAATACAGACATGTTTGCGAATAAAAATGTTATGTTCTGCATTAATATATCATAAATTGCTCATGCAAAAAGGAATCCGTGCATTTGCGGATCAGGTGACACGCGTTCATTTATCGAAGTCTTGTTCGAGTCAATCTTGTTCGGTTCATTTGGATTTTGAGACTTCATTTTCGCAGTTTACAACATTTCACGACCCTCATACACACAACTACCAATGAACAAAGCCCAGTGAAATTCATTAACGCGTACACGATTTGAAAAATTCTCAAATGTGCGTCACTACACTGAAACAAATGCTTTTCAATCAGTGTCTGCAGAGTTAAGAATTGCATTAATGTGCAGAATTTTGTTCAAATAGAGACATATTTGTGAATACAAATGTTATAGTTTGTATTAAAGTATCATAATTTGTGCATGTAGCGATTAAAATGTGCATTTGTGAATCAGGCGACACGCGTGCATTCATTCACATCTCTTCTGAGTCGATTCTATTTGATTCATTTGAATTTTGAGACTTTCGTTCCGCCCTTTTAGCCTTGTTAGCCTTGTTCAATCCACACACACACAGCTCGCGATCCACATGCAGCTGAGCCTAAGAAAATCAGCGACCACTAGATGGCACTAGAGACGTGTGCGCAGTCCATTGTGTACAGTTTTATGAATGTTACATTGTGTTATCTTTGTTTCTTTTTGGTTTGGCTGATCTCCTCTGCCCGTATATAATAAAGATGTTTTGTCGAACTTTTTCTAACTTAACTTGTCTTAAAACACAGAATAGCTTATATTAATTTTGCCAAACAAGGAATCTGTGACGATACCTTGTCTTTTTTTTTTTTTTTTTTTTTCAGTGGCACGTTGTCAGTTATTCATTGTTTGTATTATTATTTTTATTATCCATTATAAATAGCCAGTTTTTCTCGAAATACAACAACTTTATATTTGCTCATGTGAAGAGGATGATTTTTCATGTGAAGAAGACCAGGATTTTTTTTTTTCTTTTTTTTTTTTGGGCGGAAAGTATAAAGCCTGGTTTACATAATAAATAATACAGGTGCATCTCAGAAAATTGCAATATGGTGAAAAAGTTCATTTTTTCTTGTAACTTATTTCAAAAAGTGAAACTTTCATATATTTTAGATTCATTACATGTAAAGTAAAACACTTCAAAAGTTTATTTTTTATTTTTTTTATTTTGATGATTAGAGCTTACAGCTAATGAAAGTCAAAAATCAGTATCTCAAAATATTATCGGCACGAATCCAAATGTTTCCATATTCACAATGTTGGCAAATTTGAATTTGAATGCTACAAACTATTATGTAAACCAGGCTTTGTACTTTCCGGAAAAAAAATAAATAAATCATGGTCTTCACATGAGCAAATATGTGCTTGGCCCGAGCTCAGGCTGAACGACACGGATTGTACTAACCACGGGCTATTTTAATTAACCACTATCTAGATTACCACTAGATAACCACTAGATTCTATAGTGTATATATGTTTGGTTGACTGTATTTGGCTGCAACGTTTGCAATGCAGTGCGTGACGCGATCGAACAGCGGAAATATGAGATGGCGAATCAGCATTGTCCTACTTCATCTTTGCAGCCGAATCTGACTCAGAAAACAGTTTAGTAATAAGTAAATAAAATATGTTCTAGCTATTTTTTTCCCCTAGACATTCATTATCATTCCTTTAGCCAGCAGGCTTTATGCATCCACTTGAGCGTGGAATAGCCTATAAAAGGCTCATTGCAATAGGCTTATAGTTTAAGTTAATATAATAGTTTAATTAATTTAATATAAATATAAAAAAAGACAAGGTATCATCACAAATTTCTTGTTTGGCAAAATTAATATAAGCTATTCTGTGTCTTAAGACAAGTTAAGTTAGAAAAAGTTCGACAAAACATCTTTATTATATACGGGCAGAGGAGATCAGCCAAACCAAAAAGAAACAAAGATAACACAATGTAACATTCATAAAACTGTACACAATGGACTGCGCACACGTCTCTAGTGCCATCTAGTGGTCGCTGATTTTCTTAGGCTCAGCTGCATGTGGATCGCGAGCTGTGTGTGTGTGGATTGAACAAGGCTAACAAGGCTAAAAGGGCGGAACGAAAGTCTCAAAATTCAAATGAATCAAATAGAATCGACTCAGAAGAGATGTGAATGAATGCACGCGTGTCGCCTGATTCACAAATGCACATTTTAATCGCTACATGCACAAATTATGATACTTTAATACAAACTATAACATTTGTATTCACAAATATGTCTCTATTTGAACAAAATTCTGCACATTAATGCAATTCTTAACTCTGCAGACACTGATTGAAAAGCATTTGTTTCAGTGTAGTGACGCACATTTGAGAATTTTTCAAATCGTGTACGCGTTAATGAATTGCACTGGGCTTTGTTCATTGGTAGTTGTGTGTATGAGGGTCGTGAAATGTTGTAAACTGCGAAAATGAAGTCTCAAAATCCAAATGAACCGAACAAGATTGACTCGAACAAGACGTCGATAAATGAACGCGTGTCACCTGATCCGCAAATGCACGGATTCCTTTTTGCATGAGCAATTTATGATATATTAATGCAGAACATAACATTTTTATTAGCAAACATGTCTGTATTTGTATAAATCGCTGCACAATCATTTAATCCCGAATCCCACAGACTCAAATTGAAAGGCATTTGTTTGTGGTTAGTAAGATACACGCATAAAATTTATGCAGTCCACGGATAATTGTGCGTGCATCTATAAATCAATTTGAGTCTAATATCATCCCATATGATCCCCCCTGATGGATGTCAAAACTAGATGGGGGGGGGGGGGGGGGGTCAGATAGAAATAGGCTAGCCTACGCATAATATGGAGATTTACTTGTAAATATTAATATGCATTTCTATAGCCCTAACTGATTTTAAAATGCAATTTTGGCAGCCCCTGAAATGGGTTGTATTGACATTACCTGAGCGGTTGAAGAATATGCTACAGTGCTCATTCAAAGACGTGCATTTATTGCTTGGACAGAGCAAGAACACCTAAAATGCATGTGTAGATTCAGTCGAGTGATAAAGTTTACCCTCTTCAACTTAATGCTGTTGAACTGAATTTATGGAGCAAACTATTTGCTAAAATACTAACCATAACATCAACAGCACCGCTGAAATACAAGCGTGCTGTTCTGTCTGTCAGATATGCGTGAAAGTTGCATGTGTTTTAGGCTACTATAACAAACACTGCGGTTTTCTTTCAGAATCATCATTGGCTGGTAGAAAGACAAAAATAGGTTAGCCTACATACATTTTTTATACCTAAAAATGAAGATAAGGCAAAGGTGTGAATAATTACATTTTACTTTTTCAGTAATTTTGCATACAAAAATAATGCCCTAAGAGATCTGTTGTGCATCTCTGATCAACACATAGCTGTGTTTCATTAATGAATCCACATTTTTAAATGATTCAGTGAGCCATTCATAAAGACAGTGGTCATTTCTCAATATCAAATAGGCTACGCAAAGTTCGGACTTGCGTCCTCGGTAGTTCAGACTTTGCAAGTTCGACTCGGGAGTGTTAACTCCCAGGGATGGGAGGACGCATTCTGTAAATGGAACAGCAGAGTACTTGATAACATCACTCAGCTCGCCTTGGCTACTCCGGTTATCCTCACTGTATGTATTATTTATGTAACGATTCACTCAACTCACGATTTTGATTTCACGATTCGATTCACAATTTTTTTTTGAACAATCAGATTTAAGACAAATTATAAATTAAACGTGTCCTTGTATTATTGCTTGGACAAAATGCTGCACATTTCTTTGTGAAACTGAAATATAACACTATAATAATACAGGGTTCCCACTCTTTCATGAAGACCAGATTCAAGGACTTTCAAGGACTTTTTTAAGCACCATTTATTTTATATCAAGCACCTATCGATTCACACGCCAGCATAGTAGTGTCATGAAAGACTTACAGTACTTAACATTTCATTACACTTAACATTTACATTAAAAATTTCAGGTAATAATGTTTTGAATGTGTAGGTTTTCATAAATTTAGACCGTTTTGAGCAGTCGTGTTCAAAGGACTTTTGATTGAAGTTAATACTTAATATTCAAATACAATTTCTAAAATATTGTAAAATATGCATCAAACTGGTTTTTGCTGTATTTTTAAGTTTAAATTTGAAAGAATTTCGCAATTTTTTAAATTAATAAAAAGTAGTTAAATGTTGTAAAACACTGTAAAACGTTAACTTAAAAATTTGCACACTCTCTCAAAGAGACGTACTCATTAATAAATAACTCGAGTCAAATTTTTTGTAAATACCTATTATTGTAAATCCCTTTTTTCATCTTTGACCTAAGGATGCAGCTGCTCAAAACTTCAAATTTTTTAAAAATATGTCTAAATTTTAAAACCTTGAAATTGCAAAATTAAAAAAATAGGACTTTCTATTTGCTTTTAAACTGTAAACCTTTTCCTAAGCTGTTTTTCTTATTTTTCAAGTTCTATGTTCTCCTTGGCTCCATGTTGCAGAAGTTTTGAGAGTTCATTTTTAGTCATCTCCTATCCTGAAAAGTCTGTCTTGCAAATGGACTAAAAATGAGCTCCTAAAACTTACTGCTCGATTCTGGAAGATAATTCTTCAAACAGTGGTAAAGAGGATGTGGTGCGGTCCATCATGAGTCACTCTCAACTTATCTGCAAAGGCCTGCAAATTAGTCTTCATGTATCTCACAACACTTAGCATTATTCTTATTAGTGAGGGTCATTTTTTAAGATTTTTTACCAAGCAAAGTCTTAGAACCTGACACCTTGTAATTCTGGAGACCCAGGAAGGTTTTTGGAAAATGGTGGTGCTGGAGACTAAAGGTTTGATAGTTTACCCTAATTCTTCACTTTAATTCTTAATTATTTTGCAGTTACCGTGTGTCTTTTCTTCTCCACCTGTTTTTGTCTAACAAAAATTTTTTTATTATGGACAATTATATATCACTTATAAATGTTAAATATAAAATTATAATAGTAGTATTAAGATGTGTGGTTTGGAATTGGTAAAATGTGCTTGGAAAAAAATATGATCAGAATCAACGTGCCTTATAATTATGCACGCACTGTAAGATGTGCTCACTTTACACAGTGTGCGCGTGATCGCGAAATGAAAGTGAACTGCAGCGCTCATTCAAATGTGATTTCAATACCCCGCATATTGATAGCGCAAAAATTATATACAATTGAATTTTGGAGGGGAGGTAATGGTCAGAAACTCTGCGGGACTAGGCTGTGCACAACACACACGCAGTTTTTTTTTGCATTACCCCACTCCACCCCCAAAATCGTTTCGCTGTCTTTGACCACATATGAAATTTTTGAAATAGCGCCATAAACAAAATGTATTTAAAATTTAATTCAAGCACTAAGGACAGTTTGTTTTCACTTTCTTAAGTGAAATAAAAAACTTTCAAAAGCGTGGGAACCCTGTAAAAAACTAATATAGTATATACTTTTTGTTGGTTTTGATTGCTTCTATTGTCCTCATTTTTAAGTCGCTTTGGATAAAAGCGTCTGCTAAATAACAAAATTTAAATATAAATGTAAATGTAAATAAAACTAAATTGAAATTTTAAAACAAGCCCCAAATCAAATAAGAAATACAAATAAAAGAACAAGTAATAAATAACGATATGCAGCAAATGTTCACTTTATTATAAGAAAACCACCTTATTTACCCCTTTTTGTCCGTTAATCTGTGTTAAGAAATTTCTGAGAAGAAAATTGTTTTGGAGGGTGGGCACCCACCAGCAGAAACAAAAATCGGCACCTGAACGTCCAGACTCTATCACAGGATTGTAGGATTGTAGGCCCCTAAAATAAGGGGATAAACTGAATAAGAACACTCCTACATTCTTCTATATTTTCACCAGACAAAAGTTGACATCTTGATTAAGCTTCATTCACAACAGTTCTCTATGAGGACAAGTATTAAAATATTTGGACAGATATTTGTCTCAGTAGAGAGGAGCAGTATTCATGTAAATATACCAGCATAGCACAGTACTATGTTAATGAAACTTTAGACTGATAAAGAAACATGCATGAATGAGAAAATAAAGAGTAGGAGATGCCATGCGTGATGAGTTAAGCGCAATATGCAGTCAAAAAAAGGACTCAGTGTTGTGCTCGCGCTGACTGACAAACATAATCCGCTTGCAGTGTGTATGCAGTCTGTGAGTGGTATGTGGTGCAGCAGCACAGGCTCATTGTGCTTTCATGTTTGCAGCTATGTACAACAAACACAACAGTCACTGAAAATGCTTTTTTCAGCATTGTGATTCATTTAAAGGCAATAAATATAAACAATGTATTATTCAATGTATTTTACTATACTATATAGATAGAAATCCCACAGAATTCAAATTTTTAAAGAACTTTGTTGTTCTACCTCCATGAATGCCATCCATTGTCGCCTTGTTTATTCAAAATGTACTTTTCCTTCCTTTACCCATAGCCAAGAAGTCATGTATTGACTTTGAAACACAGTAGACTTTAATTGTATGAATTTAATGTGAAATTACTAGATTTTCGTGTCAATCCAAGTTAATTTTTACTGTGAAAAATGTGCTGTCACTTTAATTCAAAGCATACAGCACAGCAAAAATGAGATGGACTCATGGCTGCAGCCTGAAGAATGGGGCAAAGCGAAATGTAGCCCTGCCCTTAATCTGATTGGCTCTGTTGTCTTTTACAGGCATACATGATAAGAAATGTGTTTGGAGTTGTCTTCACTATAATGAACAGAAAATACAACATTAGCCTACATCCTGCAATGGCAAGATAAATTATGAAATGTTTGTTTGTGGTGGTAAAGAAACGAGAACAAATATTACTCCAATAAAAGATAAGTTTCTAATGTGACAAATAGTTTAGAGCTCAGTCTGACATTTTTATGAATAATTAGGAGCACACTTGATTGGAGAATATCATATTACTCCTGGATCTTGGCTAATTTGTGCAGGTCAAGACCAATTCTTGTGTTCACTGTTCGCTGCAGAACGATCAGTGTGTGACATCAAAGTACAGTGAGAGCTACAGAGAGCAGACGCTCCTGATGCTTTCGAAACGCTCTCGCGGTACTTTGATGTCATACACTGATCATTCTGCAGCGCTGCTTCAAGTCGAACACACCTAATAACTACAGCGCATTAGCATCAGTGGTTCACGGCTCAATCGCGAGTTACTGTCATTTCCGTTAGTTACTACAGCCTACAGTTTGTTAGCTAGCTATGCCTTCGTCACGTAAATGCATAATACCTGGTTGCGATCATTTACAAAACAGCTCGGTCTCATTAAATAAGCTGCAGAGGAAGACAGTTGAGAGAGACTGCAGCTTTCCCGTGAGTGGGCGTGGTTTCAGCGCCACCAGTGGACACGCCCCCAGCATTTGAGAGCAGAGAATACTGCTTATCTTTTCAAGATTTTGATACCTTATTTTATTTACTTGGCGTTTTTTTAGCATTCAAATTTGGCTGGGTGGTTAATAACATTTTTCTGTAGTGTGACAAACTCAGAACACACATTTAAAATTGACTTTACACAGACTTTAACGTTCTGGAGAAGCCAAATTCACAATTGGACCATTTATTGTTATGTGTTATCTGTTATACAAATTGTTTGAATGTGTAGAATCCACATACATTGTTTTTCATCAACAGGTCAAACTTTACAGCAGGCCATGCAAATTCGGTCCGTTTTTTGGCCAAACAAAAACTGCACACAGGCTGAATGTAAAAGTAAGTCTCTGTAAATCCACTCTCTGACACCGAGTGGCGCTTTTGGAACAGCAGATTTACAGCTGTTTCCCGTAACCTCCGTGGACAAAGCTGTTGCTACTTTATTAGGAATTACATGGAGTGACGATGAAAACAAAATACCATCAAATCTTTTTTGAAGACAGCCAGAACCTTCAAAGGTACATTCATATAATTAATTAATTTGTATATTAATTTGTATAATCCCCTTGTACAATACTTCTGTACAATACTTTTAAATTCCTTTGTATAATACTAGGGGTGTAACGATAGGTGTATCGTGTATCGAACGGTTCACGGGCAGTTCCAAATGGAAGTGATCATCCCTATCCCCTTGGAGTGGGGACTTTGGAGTGAGCAGGGCTCCTCATTATGTAGTCGTCTGGAATGCACTTGGTGAAGGGAGCGTAATTTCCTCATTATCTTCAGCTGGGATGTTCCCGTGACAACGCAGCACGGTGTGCGTCAGCAGATTAAGTTAAATAATGATAGACACATTTTTTATTTCATACTACGATGATAAATCATGAATAATTTAATTCACAATTCCTCTACCTGAAGACCAGACCATCCTGCTGTGGTATGATCAACCAACACATTTTTGTTTAGCCTAAATGTTGTAGGGTTGTTTGTGCGTTAGCCTAAAGACCAGCTTAATTTAGCAAAAAAAAATTCAGGAACATTATTTTTCTTCCATCCATTATAATAAAGGCTTTGTAAAACTGCACAGCTTTTTTCAGTTCACACAGATTTGAACAACATATACTCTTATCCTACACTACTCTGTCCATATGAACGCATTTGCTAGCATGTATGCCTATGAAAAACAATCGAGACAATCAGGGGTGTGTTTCCCAAAAGAAACTATGGTCGCAAGTTCTGCCGTTACCAGTAGAGTTAAATGGAACTTACCAATATAGTTAGCTAACAATGTTTTTGGTATGCACACCCCAGAGTAGGTATGGGACGCTACTGTATGTGCAGCCCTGCCCCATTCTGCAGGCAGACTTGTGTGCAGTGTTTAACCTGCTAACATGGGCAAATATAAAAAAATAAAACAGACTACATATGCACTGCAAATGAGTGAGAATGAGCTTTGGTCAGCATGTGGACAGCATTTTGGACAGCATGTGGTCACAAATTCTCTTTCATGTCTTGTTTTGCATGAATGGTCAGATGCACACCAGGGCTCTAGACTGCGAGCAAAATTTTGCGACCATATTTTGAGAGTGTGTGAGTAAAAATTTGATGTGGTCGCACTTGTGCGAGTGCATGGTCTGCGCTGCTCCAAAGCGTCTGCTTCATACAGCGCGCGCTGCAGAGCCGTGGCACACTGTAGCAGTAGTCAGATTTCACTGATCACGTGAAGAGAGGCGCTTTCAGCGCGAGCACTTCAGTAGAACCTGGTTTACGCCTGTTTCACACCGCACGCGTAAGCAGAGCAGAGGCAGCGCGTATGCAGAGCGGGAGCAGCGCGTGCCCATTGTGCTTTCACTCGCCGCGTCAGCACGAGCGCGAAGGTTCACGCAGCGGACGGAGGATTTGGTTTTCAAACTAAAGTAAAAGACCGCTTCTTAAACCAGAGAAGGTGAACATGTTGGTATTCTTGTAGAGAAAACATGCAAGTCCTGTCAGCGACAGCCAGTTTAGTTTTACATTTCTTTTTGTTTTCGTTTTGAAAAGCTTGTTATCTTTGCTGTTTACCTCACATTACACTATGGAGGCTTTCCTTATTTTTTTAATATTATTATTATTTGATTCCTCAGTGTTTGCTAAACATTCTGTTATGTATTAGTTGGTATAATACAGCATGTGATGTGTCCTATGCCATGCCTCATCTTATTCGTTTTTGTTAATAAATGTTATGTAAGCTAGTTTGTCATTGTAACCTACTGTTTTATTGTTGCTGTGCTTTTTAATTAAGAATAACAATGAATCCATCTTTTGTTTTAGTCTTAAAAAGTGAAAGGTGTATAGATATAAGCAAAACAGACAATTATCTTTTCTTGTAAAGCGTGACACCAAGATCGCGAATTTGAAAGTGAAAGCACACGAAAAGAGGAATTCCGGTTCACAAAATTTAAATCACAATAATACTGATGAAAAAGAACGGGTTGAATGTTGAACACTTTCGTTACCATACAACTATAAACTATGATAAAAGTTCATCAGCATGCATTGATTAATCAAATGTTGTATCAAAAAAAAAAAAAAAAAAAATTGCAACCAAATGATGTGCTCGTGCGACCAACTGAGAAAGTTAGTCGCACAAGTGCGACCAGTGGGAAGAATGAGTCTAGAGCCTTGCACACAAATTTATGTCAAAATGCCTGTTGCGTGAAGTATTCACATAAACAGAACCGGTTATGTCTTAAAGGGGTGGTTGATTGCGATTTCACTTTTTTAACGTTAGTTAGTGTGTAATGTTGCTGTTTGAGCATAAACAATATCTGCAACTTAACAAAGCTGAAAGTTCAATGCAAATGGAGATATCGTCTTTTAAAATTCTGGCAGTTTAATGCCTACAAAAACAGCTCGTAGGGACTACAACGAGCTACTTCCCGGGTCCGGTACGTCACAGTGGCACTGATATTTCACACACTTTAAGCTTTTATTTTCCAAACGTAATAGGATTAGTCCAACCAATCGTTCGGTTTATATGTATACCGAACCGAAAGCCTCGTACCGAACGGTTCAATACGAATACGCGTATCGTTACACCCCTAATGGATGCGCGTGCAGTTGCTGTGCTGTATTAACACTGTAATCAGGATAAAATCGTATATTAAAAGCTAACAGAAGCTGTAGCACTTACAAATAACAGCATATCTAAAAGTATGAACCAACAACAAACAAACATACCATTAAGAGCCATGCTTGCACAGGTTCTGCGCGATCCTCTTTACTAATATCCTCTGCGTCTCAATCGGGCTCAAATTGATAAGCAATATAGACGACGCCATTGTTTACAATACAACCGGAGTGCATGCCACTGAGGTGAGGGGCGGGACGTTTAGACGTGCACTAGAGGTGGTTTAGCCAATCACAACACACTGGACAAGCTAACCAATCTGAGCCTATTGCGTATTTTTTTCCAGGAAATAATCGGGGCGTTTATCAGAGAAGGGACAGAGCAGGGTAGAATAAAGGTAAATGTGAAAAATAATGTGTTTTTTAAAAAAACGAAGCATGAACATGTTTGACTGCACCCCATAAACACAATAAAGCCTAGAAAAAAAACAGTCAACCACCCCTTTAAGTGAATGTTAACAGTTGGGTGAAAACTGAAATTGTGTCAGTAAATCCATGCATTCAGCCTTAAAGTGCCCCTATTATGGATTTTTGAAAATTACCTTTCATGCAGTGTGTAACAGCTCTAAGTGAATGAAAACATCCTACAAAGTTTTAAATCTGAAAATGCACCGTGTATGAAGTTGTCTCTCAAAAGAAAGAGTCGACTCTGAATCATTGAAACGAGTCATTTTTAAAACGAATCCCAAGCCGTTTCATGTTGACGTCAACATGAAACATTAGCATATTGGCCGGCTACTTGTTGGTCTTTTCGCATTGGTCTGAATGAAAATGCAAATTCATTCTTTGCCACTAAGTGCCGCTTTTAGAGAGGTAAGAATAGCTGTTTCCCCGGTAATGCTGTACCGGGAGGGCTTTGGAAAAATTAATCGTTGAGCGAATCATTTGGGAGTCGTTGAGCAAGTAAGGTAGGGGTGACCCCGAATAGTCGGAAGATTCGATGCTTCGATAGGAGGAGCCTGATTCGACTCCCAATCTCACAGTCGATTATTCGCTGAGGTGTTATGATCATGCCATTTCGGCTATATGGGGGTGCTCAAATGTCTGATTTCACATAGAACTACCGGTTTTCTCTCAATAAGTTAATATACTTATATATTTCCTCACTATATATTAATATAGTTAATAATTAATATATTAAGATAATGTTGTAAATAAGAATCTGAAAAGAAAGAAGCTTTTAATAAATATTTTTAATGTGAGTGAATAAATCCAACCACCCCCTATAGATTTAAGTTTCACTTTCCATAATCCGTGACTGACAGAGGAGCATCTTGGCGGCAAGGATTTAACAAGACAGAGTGAAAGACTGGATTTTTTCGATCAGGTAGGGTACAAGTGATTTCAAAATATTTCAGCCAGTTTATATATAGTGTATATATTATTTACCTTGTATAAGATGCATTTGGTTGCATACTGCTTTTAGATGGAGTGTCAATTACTACATAGAGCCGTAGTTCACTGACAAGCTAGGCAATATCGTGTTCATAATCGCAGACGAATCGCCTTCGATTATGAATGCGATATTGCCTAGCTTGTCAGTGAACTACGGCTCTGTGTAGTAATTGCCGCTCCATCTGAAAGAAGGTGATGGTGATTTACTGCTAATCAAGAAACCGGATTTACTGAGGAGATGCGCATGATAATCGAATTCGATTAATTGCACAGCCCTACCGTGAGCCTCAAACACCATTGTTTCCTCCATCTAATGTAAATCTTGTGAATGCAAAAGACCACTGAAAAATAGGCGAATCAGAACATAACACAGACTGTGACGTTACAGTCGGGATCACTAATAGTTACGCCCCCAACATTTGCATATACCCACCCATGTTCTAGGCCAGCTAGAACATGTCCAGCCGCCAGCCGAACCGTCAGAAGTTCTGCAGGTATTGTGAAGAAACAAGCGAGGACAACAGCGAAAATGGCAGATCATGGAAATAAATGTTATGTTCCAGGCTGTGCAGGGATGGATTGGTGTCTGTATTCAGAAAGGCACGGAAAGCAAATAACGTGTTCTAATAAAATAACACAAGCCACTAAAGGGACATGGTTAGATTCTTGCTAGCAGTAGCCTGTTGCATTACAGTACATACAATTTCACTAACCACAGAGTAAGGAGAGATGACTTAGGATGATGGCAAATGATTTACAGATCCTGAGCACCACTGACAAGCATCTGATCTTGCCACAGCCATATCACCCTGCAGCCCAAGACCGGTTGCCCACTGAAGCTAAGCAGGGTTGAGCCTGGTCAGTACCTGGATGGGAGACCTCCTGGGAAAAACTAGGTTGCTGTTGGAAGAGGTGTTAGTGAGCCCAGCAGGGGGTGCTCATCCTGTGGTCTGTGTGGGTCCTAACGCCCCAGTATAGTGACGGGGACACTATACTGTCAAAAGAGCACCGTCTTTCGGATGAGACGTTAAACCGAGGTCCTGACTCTCTGTGGTCATTAAAAATCCCATGACACTCATCGTAAAAGAGTAGGGGTGTAACCCGGTGTCCTGGCTAAATTCCCTCCACTGGCCCTTGTCAATCATGGCCTCCCAGTAATCCCCATCCACTTGATTGGCTCTATCTCTCTCTCCTCTCCACCTGTAGCTGGTGTGTGGTGAGCGCACTGGCGCCGTTGTGCTGTGGCTGCCGTCGCATCATCCAAGTGGATGCTGCGCACTGGTGGTGGTTGAAGAGAGACCCCCTCATATGATTGTAAACCGCTTTGGGTGTACAACCATACACAATAAAGCGCTATATAAATGCCTCATTCATTCATTCATCTTGTAAAATGTGTGGCAAGTACTGCCACTCCATAGTATAAACAGAGTTCGTGCGATCGCAAATCTCAAAAGTGAAACTAAAAAGCGATCGGCATTCGAAAGCAGTTTCAATGCCCAGCATATTAATAGCGGCTCCCTGATGCCCTCATTTTATTTACAGTATAATTAAATTACCCAACGATATAACTGCGTGAGAAAGTATTGAAATATATATATTTTATATTCAACATTATTATTCATGACCCTTCCAAATAAGGTAATAACAGACCATTTCATTCTAGGGAGAAATCCTAGGGTTTTAAATGCACATGCACCTTACCTAAACCACGTACCTTCTATGTAGATATCAGAGAACAATTTAAAATATCGTATCAATGCATTCTATGGCACCTTTAAAGGGAGCTATATATTTTCAAGTATAACATATAAAGTAGGCTATAAAGACCATTTTAAGAGCAGCACAGCAATTTGTAATTTGAATGTGCAAGGCTTTCAGTTTTATTTGCTTCCAGTTATTTTAGCTGTACAAAAACAGTCTGTTATGCTGCTTGATATTGCAAACTGGTACTTCTATCATTTGAAAGAATTGTTGTAATCATAAACACAATGGTTTGTAGCGCAAATAGTTTTACCATTTACTGCACTTTCTTATTCCTCTAACGTTAGTTATTTACCTATAGTGGCTGATGAATGGGAAATTTCACACATTCACAGAAAATAACTTACTTCCATGTTGCTAAATAGGGTGGATATAGTGAAAACAAGAATACTGTAAATGTGTAAAATATTGCCTGGAGAGTGAATATATTTTCTATTATGTTGACTCAATCTTTTTCCGACCCATGATGAAAATACTTTTAGATGTATAAACCTGAAGAGAAACAAAAGGTTGACTGGGCAACCCCTGGGCTATCGTCACATTGAACATGGGTGTTTAATTGTGTCATTAACAAATGGTGGCAAGTAGTCATTTGACACCCGTTGTCTTCAGCAGCAGGGCTACAGCTATACTGCAGGCAACTGAATATGAGTTCAGTAGTCTCTCACAGGTCCTGGAACTAATATTATAGCATAAAATGTTCCTCAAAGAGTAAAACAAAAACACGTAAATGGAATGGCCCACAGATTCCATCTGACAGATGTAGGCCTAAATCATGTTAATCTAAATTTTCTTCTTTACACTAAACACAGACTGAGAATGTTGGCCTATTTTAGTTGTTACGCATTTTTCTTATAAAAAAACACAGGCATTTAACTTAGACATTGGTGGCAGGGGTACAAAAGCATGCAGTTCATTTCCTAAAAATTATATAGCCTATAAGAGAATGACTTAATTTATGTAAAGTCAGCTAGTCTCAAACAAATAGCATGTATTTACAGTAACACTTCAATCACGTCTGTTGTGACCTACAGTGGAGTGGACTCACATCTTCTGATCTTTACAAAACTTTACAGTCTCTGTGAAATGCATTCAATTGTTAAACCCATTTTGAATGACTGTATATATGAACAAATATTATTAAGCCTTTGACATAAGGATAATCTAGCATAAACTGTAGCCTAGAATGATTAGTTCACATAGACATGAGATTAAGTAGAGAGGAGGTTTTAAGATCTACCAGAATTTAACCATCGGGTGTCAAGCTTAAATTTCACCCCTGCCCAATGCAGCACACACTCCTCACTAGGGATGGGGAGTCGACTCCAAAAGAGTCGATTCCTCGACTCTGAATAGCTCTAGAGTCGGAGTCGACTCAAGCACTGGAATCGACTCTCGTTGTCGAGTCGACTCCGAAATCGCGGATGTCTTCACTGATTCTCACATCTCTATATAGTGTCTGGCAATTTAGTGCAGTATATCAGCAAAGAGTGAACGAAATTAAGTGAGGATCCGTTTGCAGTGCAGTCCGTGAGCGGCGCAGAAGCAGCAGCACGGGCTTGCTTTCATATAAGACGCGTTTGAGTGCGCTATGGTTCGTGGCTGTTTGAAACGGGCCATGCACGCGTGCGTCGGAGATGGAGTTGTCGCAGAAACGACTTTTCCCCATACTTTTATCCTACGTGAAGGTTACTTTAGAAATAAATAACAGTCATAGTAAATTTAGTTTGTAATTATACATGCTTCTGTGACAGCATTGTAGTTTAATCGATGCTTTGTTTAATGCAATACAACTGGTTTTCTTGGCTATTTGTGTTCAATCATTAACCTTAAATCATTAAAAACTCACATAATAAACAAGAATAAACAAATCAATAAGTTTGCATTCGTGCATTTATTTACTAACTAATTGTTTTCTAAAAAAAAACACTAACTAGCTTTTCTAATCTTTTTGTATTCTATCTGTTTTCTTTTTATTTATTATACAATTAACAAAAGCAAAAAATGACTCTAACACTAGCTTGCTCTATTCTTTTTCTATTCTATCAGTTTTTTTTATTTATTATATAATAAAAAATAAAAAAACCTTGCTAAGTGTACCGTGTTAAGCTAACTGAGACTTGTCATATAGCACTTGCATATCATTGCTCTTTTGTTGATTTTGATTGCTTCCATTGTCCTTAAGTCGCTTATTGTGTCTGCTAAATTACTTAATGTAAATGTATTTTTAATATCAATGATAGCGCCATCCCCTGACCATTATAATGTGACGAATTCATAGTTCATTTAAAGGTAATGTCACCGCTAAATTAGAGTGATTTGGACAGTCACGCTAAATGGAGTCGAGGAGTCGGAGTCGACTCTGAAAAACCTGGAACCGAACACCGCTACTCCTCACTTTGTTGGATGAACTAGGGTACGTCTGCAGTCCTCTGAGATCTGCATGCATGAACAAATTTACGCAATGTTACTAACCCCACGCTCTCGTTAGCTACATACGCTGAGGAATTTGCGTAGCGACAACGTATGATACATGAATGCTCTTTGCTAAATATATACCAAACACCATACAGTCCCTGCTGACAACGACAGGTTTCGATAAGGCGTTTTGAATGTCTCATAAATTGTGGGCTATCCTGCTGTGTCCCTATTAGAATTAAGGCATCGTGAGCCAAGTAAAACAAGTCAGAAGCATTGTCTCAGCCTTTTACTTAACCTTAATTATTGACATTTCCACAGGCAATCTAGTAACACTCTTACGAGATTAGGCTCTATGTAAATTAGCTGGTAGTATTTCGCCTTCTTTGACTGAATGCCAGCGCTTTTCTTAACGTTCTGAGGCCTCTAAATTAGCACATAAAAAGCATCTAGTCAGCTTGAGCTGTAACCCTTATCAGAGACACGGCTGTGAGGGGGAAAGTTCAGTTGAGACAAGTAGCCTGATACCCAACAATCTGCCTTTACAGTCGCCAGTTATACTCAAGGCGGCCTGCCTGTTGCCAATAATGTTTTTAATACATTAAAATAACGTTGCGACAATGTGTCCATGACACGTATCGCAATCAGATTTGAATAGAGGTCACCGACAATTTCATAATAACTGGTTTTCCTTACACTCCAAACCTGCCAAGCGCAGATTAGGACATTCGTATTAAAAGCTTGATTTACATTATCATTTGAAATGTTATATTGGTATCTATTGGACTTGTGCACACAAGCTGTGCTTTTTTAAATGGCTTAGTGGACCGTCCATACAAACCAGCAAACGCTGTTTTGCTTTCTGCGGAGGTGGTGACAATGAGGCGGCTTAAAGGCAGGAGACTGCGTACGCAGAACGTGCTCAAAAGACAAGACACCCAAAAAGAACCTAAAGAACTCACCTCAGGAATGCACTGCGTTTTCTAAAATAATGAAAATGTCCCCCAAGATGTAGTGACACTCCAGATAAATGCGAACTGTTATTTCCAAGTCGAGATCACCCTATATCCAATGGCACGCCGTTATAACGGTGATGATTACAGAAGCTATACAACCTACCTACCGCAAGGAGATTAGCTAAAATAGTCAATATGGCCGGCGATTGAAGGCAGCGAGAGGCGTGGTTCGCTGACAGAGGAGAAGGGGAGACGTGCGCCCCTCCATGTTAGGTTTGAATTTAGAGGGGTCACCAACGGAAACCCACCAACATTTACAACACATATAACGCTCTGTATAACTAATTTACACATTTTTAACATTACTAAAAGTGGTTAATAGCTCTATATGAAAAAAATAGGCTAGTGACTTTGTTAATATATCTTATGTTTGAAAAGCAAGTAAAAAATGTGATCTTACTAAAACAGTAGCCTGTGGTGCCATCTAGTGAAAAATAATTATTGTGCACTAAGTAGTCAGCTGAGGGTCGTTTCTATTCTCTGTTATTGCTCTTGGTAAGTTAAACATTTTTATGCATCTTTTTTTTCTGTTTAGGTATTAGCTTTATTTATTTATTTTTTAATTGATCAGCAACCAGTGGGTAGCACACAAAACATGTT
Source organism: Schizothorax lantsangensis (assembly GCA_027422415.1). Classification (NCBI taxonomy): domain Eukaryota; kingdom Metazoa; phylum Chordata; class Actinopteri; order Cypriniformes; family Cyprinidae; genus Schizothorax; species Schizothorax lantsangensis. The sequence continues at coordinate 22,441,403 of CM049841.1, forward strand.
ACAAAGCAGGATCACGACAAAAAAAAGCCAATAATAATAATAATAACAACAACAAACGGTAACAAAAACCTATAAAAAAAAGAATATTCACCATAACTCATAAAGGAGAAAAGACAAAAACAACCATGTCCAATTTATATCACCATATATTTATAACTAAATAGTAGGGGTATGTAGATTTATATTTAATTTTTCATATTATGGGTACCATGCTGGGATCTTCACTAACCCCCAAAGATCTCAACGGTTCTTCCCACATTCTGTTAAATGACATAAGTTTACCCATAAGATGAAATCTTAGTTTTTCTAGGGATATAAGTTCTTTTATCATAAATAGCCATTCCCTATATAAGGGAGGGCTATCTCCAACCCATTTGTTCATAATGGCTTTCCTTGCTAGCATCAAAATGCAAAATGCAGAGTAAACACATAATAGGTGAAGCTTTAACTGTAATTTTACAAATATCTGAAAGGGCCTCACAAATTAAAATTTTTTTTTTTCCACCTTCTTACATTCCCACAGACAATGAAACAAAGTGCAAAGGGATTTTTTGCACTTCATGCAATTAGGTGACACCTTTTGTTTATTAAATTTACTACATCTATATGGTGACACATAGGCTTGATGTACTATGTAAAACTGCATTTCTCTAAATTCGTTGCAAACAGAAATAGAAACAGGGAGTTTGATAATGTTTTCCCATGAAGCAGCATCAATATCATACCCATTTTTTTTACTCCAAGATTTCTGGAGATCAGTAAGCTTGTTCTGCCTATGCTCAACTAACATTGAATAAAATTTAGATACAAATTTTTGAGTGTCTGAACTACAAAGAAAAAAATTATACAAAAAATTATAATAATTTCCGATGGAGAGTCCACCATTCCTAATACTAACATAATGTCTAATTTGTAAATATTTATAAAAGTATTTTTGCGTAATATGAAAATGAGATATTATCTTATCAAATGTCATAAATTCACCTTTGTAGAATAGATCATATATGTGATTTACACCAGCTTGCTTCCATGAGGAAAAATATGCTCCCATTTTAGGACACAAACCAGAGTTTTCTACCAGCGAGGAAAGAATAGATAAGGGTTGTTTATAATGAAGACATTTTTTAATAGCAGACCAAGCTTGCAAAGTTGCAAATATAAGAGAAAAATTCTTCAGTTCAGAAGAAACTGAGATCTTATCATCTAAGAGATTCACTAATTCAGAAGTGCCACATAAGTCCATTTCTATTTCAACCCACGAAGCATCAGGAGGTTTATGAATCCAGCTCATAATTATTCATGCTTGTATTGCCCAAGCATACAATATAAGTTTGGCACTGCCCATCCACCTTTACCAGTTGGTTGTTGTAGAACATCTAATTTAATCTTAGGTTTCCTACCTGCCCATATTAACTTAGATATTAAATAATTTATTACTTTAAGATCATTTAAAGAAAACTGAAGAAAGGACATGGAGAGAATGTATAAGATTCTGGGTAGGGTAATCATTTTAATTACATTTTTGAGACCAGGTAGCAAGAAGGAAACAGGAAGAGTAGACCAGCGTGTCAAATCTTTCTTAACCTGTATCAAAGGTTTATATTTGATGAATATAATGATACAAGTTTCAGTGGTATACGTATACCCAGATATGTTATGCCTTGGAGTACCCATCTAAAAGGTTCAATATATAAAGGCTTAGTTTTACTATACATCCCGATTGGCATGATTTCAGATTTATGAAAGTTAACTTTATAGCCAGAGACCGACCCACATTTTTCTATACCTTTAACAATTTCCATCAGTGAAATTTCAGTCTGCCTAAGAGTGAGAATGACGTCGTCTGCATAAAGCATTATTTTTTGTTGATTTTTCCACAAATAGACACCATGGATTTTTTTCATTCTGTCGTATATATATTGCTAAAGGCTCTATAGCAATAGCAAACAATAAGGGTGAGAGTGGGCAACCTTGACGTGTTCCACGGTGAAGATCAAATGAGGATGAGACAATATTATTAGTTATTATGGAGGCTTTATGATTTGTATACAACAAGCTAATCCATTTAGAGAAGTTATCTCCAAAGCCAAATTTTTTCATAACCTCAAAAAGGTAACACCACTCCACCCTATCGAATGCTTTCTCTGCATCGATTGACACTAAAAGGCCTGACTCTGAAGTTCTTTCAAGATAGTTCATAATATGAAATAAACGTCAGGTATTATAATAAGATTGACGACCTTTCATAAAGCCTGTCTGATCAGGGTTAATTAGGCTAACATTTTAGCCAGTATTTTTATATCAACATTTAATAAGCTTATGGGCCTGTACGAGCCACACTGTTCAGGGTCTTTACCTTTTTTTAAGATAAGTGAAATTATTGCTGTATTCATAACATCAGAAACAGATGATTCATCAAATGCTTTAGAAAAGGCACTCAACATGTAACCGCCAAGCTTATCATGCAATATCTGAAAAAAAAATCAGCAGGAAAGCCATCGGGGCCTGAGGATTTCCCTGGTTGTCAAGAAGAAATAGCAGATTTAACTTCTGTCAAAAGAGAAAGGGGATTCTAATAAATCATACTGTCTATTAGTAATACTTGGGACCACTAAATTCTTTAAATAACAGCTGTCTTTTAGACTGTCTGAGTTACCTTCAGATGAATACATTGCAACATAGAACTGTCTAAATACGTTGTTAATTTCCTTGTCATCAGCACCTTCTCCCCTCTCCATCTCTCACCGCTGAGATAAAATTTTTACCTGGTCTGTTCTTTATAAGTTTTGCCAACAAATGATTGGATTTATTTCACATCTCAAATAAACATTGTTTATCAAAAAGAACATCTCTCTCAGCCCATGATGTCAACAAATCATTTAATAACGGCCTAATATGCTTTATTTGAGTAAGTACATCTTCTGATTTTGAAATATAATACTGCTTTTGTAAATAGGATATTTGCTTTTCTAATTGAAGTTGTTTAGCTAATCTATCCTTATTTTTATTTTACTTACATAAGAGATTATCATACCTCTAATATAAGCTTTGTAGGCATCCCATTACACTCTAGGATCGGTCTCTTTTAAATCATTACAAAGAAAATAATAATCTGTTTTATCCTTTAAATATTCCACAAACTGGTCATCCATCAAATAATAAGGCTTTAATTTCCAGAAATCAGAGGTTTTTGGACTATATATTAGACGTATAAAAATAGTGACCGGGGCATGATCAGAGATGGTAATGGGACCAATATCTGCTTGACTGACCAAATGAGTTATATGACATGAAGTAAATATACGTTGCATAATCAATTTGAGAGGCAGTCTGATGCGGGTGAGAAAAAAAAAGTAAACTCTTTAGAAGTAGGATTATGAAACCTCCAAATATCAAGAAGATTCTGTTCATAACATGCCTCACAAATCAGACTAGAAACTTGTGGCGCAAAAGTAACTGAAGGTGATTTATCCATGGTAGGATTAAGAAAGCAATTAAAGTCACCGCCCAAAATAACATTATTACAATCTAAATTTGCCAATCTACTGAATACTTGTACAACAAAAATTATCATTAAGATTATTAGGGCCGTATATACATCCAATAACAATTTCCTTACCATACAGTAAACCCTTTATAAATATAATTCAACCTTCTTCATCACACTAATCTTGTGTTATTAATGTGAACGGGAGGTTTTTATGTAGCAATATACAGACACCACAGCTTTTTGTAGAAAAAGAATAATAATAAATCTGCCCGACCCAGTCCCTTTTATGCATCTTTATGCATTTTTACTGAATGAAGAATAATGCCCCTCAACTGGAATGCTATCCTTAAGTATGCACATACGTATACCTATCACTAAAAATGTACATTGAAGCAAATTTTATTCAATGATAATTAGGCTACTCATGATAAGATTAATTTAGGACACTTAAAATTTTTGCCTATTATTTGTATCATATAGTATATATTGTGTATAATTTTGTTTGTATCATCTGTTGAATCCTATTTTTGTCTTTTGTCTATTTAGTGTCAATTTGTCCTAAAGAGTCACTGCATGTGATGCTGAAACTGCTTAACTGTTTACACTAAGGTTTCCTGAGATACTGTTTTTAATCTTTTCCATTAGGTTGATTATGACAACAGGCACATTGTATAGCCTGAAAATGGAGAGATCAATCTCAGTCTATTCTTTCAATAGGTTAGATATATGTGTAGGTTTTATGTCTATGTTTATATTTTTTATGTTTCATATGTTTATGTTTATATATGTTAAAATATGTAGCACCGTTGTCCTGTATGGCATGCCATTTTGTTCCTTTGTAAGTCTACATATAGTGGAATGACAATAAAGCTCACAAAGCTCACTTGAACTTGAACAGTTGAAATGTGTGCAGAACTGCATCCTGTTTTTTATTATGGATGTAATGTTGTTCCACTACAAGCCATGAACTTTCAAAGAAGACAGATATTCCTAATCAGAGCTTTCCCTTTTCCGTTTCCCATATAATGTACTCTCAGACTGGAATAAGATGAGTTCAAAGTTTTTTAAGGAGATCTGTGAAAAACCTCTGGGGCCTCTTTTATTTAGACATTGCACCTCAATGAGGTTTACCAGGTTCTTAAAGATGAAAGATGCCTCCTAAAAATATTTGTCAGTTTGTTGTAGGCCAGATTTAACTTCTGCAAAGCCACCAAACCACTGACGGCCCATTCTACACTTGTGTATTATATAGAATTTTAAGGTTGGACAGCTGAGAGAAATCTTCATTGTTTATCTTCTGTAACACAAAGAAATGTCCAAATATGTAGCTTTGTCTGTTATGTTCACTGGTTCCAAATTGAGGAAGCTTTTATTGCAGAACACCTTTATGTTTTGTGCACATTTCAAAGAAAATGGTACAATTCTTAACTGAGTATCTCATAACAAGATCTATGAATACACAACAGTAAAGCAGGAATGACACAAAATCACAGAACTGAATTAAATACACACCATATTTTTAGATTAACAATGTTATATCTTTGTTAAAACAGTCTGTCAGTCTTTTTTATTTTCATTACTTTCCTTCAGTTTTCCTACACCAGAGAACACCAGTCTAAGTGCAGTATTAAAGGTGTTATACAGTTATGCTGCAAATGTAATATTGATGCATTGTGAAAATAGCATATCTAAAATTCTCAACATTTTCAGGAACTTGTAACGTTGGTATTGGGTTTTGTTCATGTGTTTGTCTTTTATTTTGTTCTCATGTTCACAGTCTTAGTTCCTGGTTTGTCTTGTGATTCTCCAGCAATTAGTCTCTGTGTATTTAAGCCCTCATGTTTGCCATGATTCCTTGTTGTGTATTGTGTTTCTGCACCACTGTTGGTGAATCTTCTGTCTTCATGTTTGTTTATTTTCTAGTCAAGTCCAAGTTAAATTAGTCAAGTCAACATGTTGTTTACATTTTATATTCCTAATAAATTGGGTTCTTCACTTCAGCTCTGGGTTAAAGGTTATTTTGTTAGTACATATGCTGTTTTTTATTTATTAGTTTCATTGTTATTTATTTGCTCTAAATCCATTTCTTTTAGACGTGTCTCTTACTAAGATCTTATTTACTGTATGTTTGATCGTGTAACATCTGACATCTGCTTGGCAAATTACCTGTTTTTAATTAAACCTACAAAGTTTGTTTCAAAATTTTAATATGAACCTGTGGTAAAAAGATTTTCCTCACCTATTTAAAAGTAATGTAATGTAATACTATATGGATTGCACATGCTCTCACTAATATAATACAAAGCAACTAGACAGTATTATAATAATTAGATAATATGAGCCATTTTCAGCTTTATCTAGTTTAGACGATATTGTTTAAACTGTGATAGAGGCAGACATTATACATTTACATTTACATTTATGCATTTAGCAGACGCTTTTATCCAAAGCGACTTACATTGCATTCAAGTTACAGTTTTACATTTTTATCAGCTCTTATACATTATCTTAACAGGCTGTACTTAACCAAAACTGCACTGACGGACTCTTATATAAGTAAACATAACTAAAATACGTTATTTGTGGGAAGGCATGCGGTTATAAATTGTATTAAAGTTATAAAGTTGACATACTTTTAAAACTTTTCTTTAGTGGTCTACAGTTAAATAAATGTGTTTGTGATTGATTCATTGCCTGGTTTGTGAATCAACAATTACCAATATTAGTGTGTTCTTGTTAGTTCGTGTGCAGCTACTCAGAAAAATCCAAAGAAAGGACATAAACTATACTGAAGCAGATGTATTATAGATGTTGGATTTTTTTTTTCTTCATTTCCACAAACACTTGCCTCTCTGACCTTTCTCAGTTCAGAGAGTTGCTTTAAGTATGATTCAAATATTTATCCTATCTATTTCAACTATAAGGAGCTGTGTGGTTAAGGAGTTGCTTCTTCAGATAAAAGATCTTCAGGCTTTGAGGGGGTCAACTGCCTCTGTAGTTAATGCTCTTCTGATAAATTATACCCATCCAATGGTATTCACTTCCTTTATGTAATATATTTTGGCTAGAGATGTGGTGTAAATATGGAACATACATGGATGTAATCTGACAAATAGATTTACTGTACTGAATAGGCTTTAAATGGTCTTTGTTGTCTTATTTCTCGATTCTTCAATTTAAAATTGATATTACAAAATTTGATATTACAATTTTTTTTTAACTATTATTCGGTAATTGGAAGATGATTCAGTGTTCAGATGAAAGTGTTTTTAGTCTGTTTTTGTTCTGTAAACCTGTGATGAAACTGACTGTATTGCTGTCAATTTTGGCCAGGCCACTCCAGTGAAAGAGATTTTTAATCTCAAAAAAGGCTATCCTGGTTAAATAAAGGCTTATATAAAAAAAAAAAACTGAAATAAAAAATGTGTTATCTTTGAAAACAATCATGCAAAAACAATATAGTATGCCATAATGCCCATAAATGTTGTTACTGTACAATAACCTAGGACAATAAATATATGCCATACAAGTGTCATTTTATTAGTACAAGAAATGCATCAAAATCATTAAGCAGCTTGTGACAATGACTGATAATCAAAAACCCCTCTGCTTTCTATTTTGTATACCGATGATTGTACGTCTACTCAACCCAATTGCCATTTAATAAAGTTTGCTCACAGCAGCATGGCCCAGTTCTTCAAGAATTTGTTGAGTGGTGTGATAACTCCAGTTTGGAATTAAATGTGAGCAAGTCTAAAGAGATGGTAGTAACCTTTTCTAATAAGCAGAGGCAGAAGGTTTTGGCAGCCAAAGCCTATTGATATTGTTGAGAAGTACAAGTACCTTGGTACAATGTTTTGACAATCTGTTGAAATTGAGGAGATATTGAGGAAATGCCAGCAGCGACAATACCTTTTGAGGAAGCTCAAAGACTCTCACTATGTTCTACTATTCTTACATAGAAAGTGTCATTGCATTCTCCATCGTCTGCTGGTTCCATTCTATCAGTCTTCAAAATAGAATCGTTTGGATCGTACAGTTAAAGTTTGCTCAAAAATTATTGGACTTCCTGTCAGGACTCTTTCTACTGTGAGTGAACAGCAAATGCTGAGGTTAGCTGGCAGGATAATACAAGACCCTTCACATGTCCTGTTTTCTGTTTTTGAGTGTCTCCCCTCAGGATGATGGCTTAACTGTCCAGGGTGCAGAACACAAAGGAGGAAGGCAAACTTTGTCCCTTAAGTGGTGCCGTTTTTAAACATCCAACCATCTCTGATCCCCCTGTTTACTACGCAGTGACTTTACTCTTTAATTTATTTTATTTGCACATTGTTGTATACACATACATTTATTTATTTATATATATATATTGCTTATGTTACTCCATGTGACCTTGTGAATTGCCCCTAAGGGATAAATAAAGTGTTGACTTGAATTGAATTGAATTAACTTGAATGTAATTGAATTGACTTGAATTTAATTGAATTGACTTTAATCGAATTGAATTGAATTGAAGCTTTTTCCTTGCCTTGCTTTTATTCTTCACAGCCAAATTTTTCTGGAGAGATCTTTTGAGGTGCAGGTTTGATTTTGCCCATAGCTAGAATCATTGGGGTTTGATATGAATAGAATTCTGGACCAATAAACACCTTTACACCATCAGCATCACAGAAGCCAGCATCAATTTTGAGGAAGGGAATAGGTCTCTCCATTTTAACAGCTCGAGGGGTGGCCGCAAGATCAATGTCATACATCTTTTGACCTGAGGAGTAGAATGAGGCAATCGTCATGTCAGGAACTGAGAGACACAGGAGAGCAGCAATTTTTATATTTGAAGAGATCATTTGCAAAAACAGATAACTCCATTTTTAACAATTTTCAAAAATCATGTTTTTTCATTGTGCATTCCAATTAATCTCAATCAAACTGCAGTTGGGTTATTTTGATTAGGTTAAAAAATAACTAAAAATACAGCTAACGCAATAGTTAGCTTTTGAGAGTTTTTGCAAATAAACTCTTCATTTGTTAATTGCAAAAATACTAGGTGCAAGTAAACAGGGTAGACAGAACTGAGCTCACAAAAAGACAAGACAAACGGACAAGACCTGACAAGATGGGAAACACAAGGGCTGTATTTTCACTCACAGCAGCGGCATTCAGTCCATATAAGCTGCAAATACTCTGCATACCCAAGACATTTGAGAGAATGAGTTTGTGGGCCGTCTAAATATTAACATTAGTACAAATTGCCTGTAATTGTAATTTTCTGCAAATCTGTGCCAATTATGGAGGGATTTGGGTGAGCGGATTCACAGCAACTTTGGTGCCTGTGCTCTATTGATATGACTTGTCATTATTGTTGGTTTGTTGTCATTATTGTTGGTTTGTTGGCATGTGGATGATTTCATGCACAAGGACAAATAAATGTGATGTTGTATTTAATGCAAATCTAACTTGATTAAATCAAATGAAAAAAAAAAAATCGTAACTGTAAATTTTTGTTCTCTCAAAAACAACATTTTAGAAACGTACTGAAAACATACAATATCTTACTTTTTTTTCTTAAATACACATTATTCGGCAACATGCTTGAGCAATCTAAGTGAAAATACATGAGGGTTTTTATTGTTCCATTTGTTTTACCCATGCTTGACAAATTTAGCATGTGTCACATATATATTTGTCAGAATATATATGACAAAACCAGAAAATAGGTTTAAATGCATCTGCTTGTCAGAGAAAGTATTAACAGCAGTACGAACTGATGGCAATATCCTTGTACTTTTAAGGTAATTGTCAGGATTGGACCCGTTTTGTCATGTGTTTCAGTTCCTGTTTTGCCTTATTTGGTCCTTCCTGTCCTTGTTTAGTTTCATTAATTAATCCCCTGCACCTGTGTTCCTAATTATCCTGTGTACTTAAGTTCATGTCTGTTCAGTTAGTGTTTGTCGGGTCTACTTGGTTGCTATGTGTGTTGTTCAAAGCTCCTGTTGTGATTATTCCCAGTGTTTCCTTGATTAAAGACTGTAAAATGTCTCCTCGTGCCTTCAGCGTGTTCCCTACACAGTGTAACGTGACCGAAGACCCGACCTAAACAGTTACTTCCGTGTGTCTATCCTCCGTTTTTGTTTCCGTTTTTTCACTCAGTGTTTTTGTTTCCGTTGTGTTCCCCGTATGGTGCCCTTCTTCACCCCAAATTCCTCCTCCTCCTGCTAGAGCAGGGGGACCATAGACTGTTCCTGCTCCTAACTAACACCACCAGCTACCCGGATGGCTCACTCTGTGCGTTCTACGACGTCAGTTTATACATCGCGTACAGTGCGCCGTTGTCCGAAGATGGTCCTTGAGAGTAGTGGTGGGCAGAGCGAGGCTTCGTGAAACACTGAAGCAGTCGAAGCAAATGTGTCGAGGCTTCGAAACATTTCGACACCCGTCTCTACGGTGACACCTAGTGGTCATTTTCAAGTATTGCTCTGAAACAGCGTCGACAAAGAAACAGTTAAGCGAATTGACGAATTATAACATATGTTGTATTAGGAAAACATAATTTGTCTCCGATAGATAAAGATACGTTAGTTAAGTTACAGTTAGAATTGGATCAAATTTTTGAGAATAAAGCTTAAGGAGCTTTTGTGAGATCAAGGCATACATGGTTGGAAGAAGGAGAAATGAACTCAAAATATTTTTTTAATTTGGAAAAGAGAAATACTGAATTGTCCTCTTTAAAGAGACTTCGTATTGATACTAACATTACATCAGACTCAAGCGAAATCTCTCAGTTTGTAACAAGCTTTTATAAAAAAAACTATATACAAAAGATGACAGTATTGTAGATGCACAGTCTTTCTTGGATAATATTAAAATAAACTCTACAGTAATTGATGAAGACTCAAAAAAAAATTGTGATAAGGAAATAACATTAGATGAAATACATAAAAATATAGCCTAATTGAAAAATAATAAATCACCGGGTAATGACGGCCTAACCGCTGAATTTTATAAAACCTTTCGAGATGATCTCTCTGTGTTCCTTTTACGTTTTTCAGGAAAAACTGGAGGCTGAGAAAATGCTGCCTACAATGACTCAAAGTTTAATAACCCTTATTCCAAAGTTAGGTAAAGATCCACTTAATATTGAAAATTGGAGGCCCATATCACTTATTAATAATGATGCCAAATTGTTATCGACTATATTTGCAGAAAGGCTTAAACTTTGTTTAGATAAAATTATTGAAGACTGCCAATCTGGTTTTATGCGTGGCAGATATATTGGAAATAATATTTGTTTAGTTTTGGACCTAATTGATTATAATTTCTTAATTCAGGATGAAAGTTATATATTATTTGTTGATTATTATAAAGCTTTTGACTCTGTGGACCATTCAGTTTTGATGGATACTCTTAGCTTTTTTGGCTTTGGTAATCATTTTATCAAAGCGATTCGTACAGTTAATAGTAATTGTAATACTTCTATTAAACTGCCTTTTGGAACAACTCCCAGATTTGATACTTCTAGAGGAGTAAAACAAGGAGACCCTTCAGCTCCTTTCTTATTCTTATTAGTTATGCAAGTGTTGTGTCTTCATGTTAAAAAGAATACATTTCAGGGTATTTGTTTATTTGATAAAGAAATAAAATGTTCACAGCTCGCAGACGACACAACCATATTTTTGAGAAGCGAGAGAGAAATAGATGAAGCACTTAGGTGTTTAGATATGTTTTCGTCAGTCTCAGGCTTAATTGTAAATATCAATAAATGTGAATTGTTTCCTTTAAAAGATATATCTGATGGTGTGGTGGAATTGTGTGGTATACCAGTTAAAAACCAAGTGTCTTATTTGGGGATCAAAATATGCAGAAATCAAAAGGAAATAATTGATTTAAATTATCTTCCACTAATTGATAAAGTACAGAAGAAATGTAACGCTTGGTTAGTTAGAGATTTATCTTTGACTGGGAGGATATTGCTATCAAAAGCTGAAGGGCTGTCAAGATTATCTTATACAGCAATGGTGCTGGATGCTCCAAAGTCAATTATCAGGCAAGTTAATAAGAAAATGTATAACTTTATTTGGAGGAATAGACCACATTACTTAAATAGAGATATATTAGGTAATTTATATTATCAAGGGGTGGTTGACTGGTTTTTTTCTAGGCTTGATTGTGTTTATGGGGTGCAGTCTAGCATGTGTTCATGCTTGTTTTTTTTAAAAACGCATTATTTTTCACATAATTTACCTTTATTCCACACCTCTCTGTCCCTTCTCTGACAAACGCCTCGATTTATTTCCTGGTTTATGAAGCCCCTCCCTCGATGGGCTGAGATTGGTTAGCTGGCTCAGTGTGTTGTGATTGGCTAAACCGCCTCTACTGCACTCTGAACGTCCCGCCCCTCTCCTCAGCCAGCATGCGCTCCGGTTGAATTGTAAACAGTGGCGTTGTCTATAATGCTTATCAATTTGAGCCCGATTGAGACCCAGAGGATATTAGTGAAGATGATCGTGCAGAACCTGTGCAAGCACGGCTCTTAATGGTATGTTTGGTTGTTGTTGTCTCATACTTTTAAATACGCTGCTATTTGTAAGTGCTACTGCTTCTGTTAGCTTTTAATATACGGTTTTATCCTGATTAAAGCTTTAATACAGCACAGCAACCGCACGCGTGTCCATTTATAATGCTTCTCATTGCTGTGTGAAAATAAGTGTATAATTGGAGCAGTTTGTTGGAGCTTATTTGACGATCTGAATGAGAGAGAGAGAGAGAGAGAGAGAGATGCAGAGCAGGGCGACAGAGTAACAGTATTAAGAACCGCTGCTTTAATGATTTTGAAACTTGAGAATCCATTAGAATCGTTAGAAGACAGAATCGCGATTCATATGAATAGATTGTTACCTGCATCCCTAGTTTTCTCTTCCTCTTCTCTAAAGCAGCAGCATGGCCTCGCCCCCTTTGCTGCGTGTTCCCGGGGGCAGGGTTTATCTGGGTCTGTGACGTATCAAACCCGGGAAGTAACTCGTTGTAGTCCCTTACCTGTCGTTTTTGTAGGCATTAACTGCCAGAATTTTAAAAGACAATATCTCCGTTTGCATTGAACTTTCAGCGCTGCAACTCTGCAGATATTGTTTATGCTCAAACAGCAACATTACACACTAACTAATGTTAAAAAAGTGAAATCGCAATCAACCACCCCTTTAAATGCTATTGACTTTGAAGCCTCAAACACTATTTTTAAAGTCAAATGGATTCAGAATTGTATCAAGTCTAATAACAAATTATGGTATTATATCCCAAATTTATTTTTTGATCAAATTGGCGGTATTAAATTTCTCCTCAGTTGTAACTTTGACATTAATAAAATCCCTATTAAGCTTTCTAACTTTCATAGGCAAGCTCTGTTATCCTGGTTACTGGTGTACAAACACAATTTCTCTCCCCACAGATGTTTGATCTGGAATAATAAAGATATTAAATATAAGAATAAAACACTTTTTTTTGAACATTGGTTTAAGAATAATATTTTATTGGTGACACAGTTGCTTCGCCATGATGGTAGTTTACTCTCTTATGGAGAATTTTTAGATAAAATCAAACTTCCAATTTCTGCAAAGGACTATGCAGTTGTCTTTGGTGCTATACCTTCTGGTCTTCTTCAATTGTTGCGTGTTACTGATGTTGTTGATTTGAATATAGCTATTGATCTAAATATAAAGTTAGATGGAGTTAGTATTCTTGATAGAAAATGCAATAATAACTTTCTTAGACAGATTTGTAGGCCCTTTAGGATTCCCCCAGCTAAAAGTTTTTGGAATTCCCGCTTCCAAGACATTAAGTGGGAGGAGGCTTTTATGGTCTCCAGGAGATACTGTATCACCAATAAGATTCGTGAGGTTTCATTTATAATTATTCACTGTATTTATCCAGTAAATGAGGTTATAAAAAGGTTTAAGAAAGACATTGACTTAAAATGTGCGTTTTGTAATATGAATGATGAAAGTATTTACCATCTTTTTGTTGATTGTATTTGTACTAAATTGTTTTGGAGTGATTTTAAAGTCTTCTTTAAGGAGATTTCTGGAATTGATATTACATTAGAAGACAGGAATATTTTATTTTTTTATGATAAGCCTTTAGAGAAGAAAATTTGTTTTGTTCTTAATTTGTTTATTATGTTTGGGAAATATCACATTCATAAATGTCGATGGGCAAAAAATACACCTAGTTTTGTGCATTTTAAGTTTGAACTTTGTCAGTATTTTAAAGCATTGGAGGTTGCAAGGAATGCTAAGACCAAAAAGACTATGGATTGTTGTAAAGCCTTTAAATTTTATCCTTTTTAAGGTCTCTTATATTTATTTTGTAATTAGAGAGATGGATTTGTTTTCAATACCCCTCTGTATATAGTTCTTAATTTTTGTTGTTTATTAAGCAGTTTTCTTTTTTCTTTTTTTTTATTACTGTATCTGTAATTTTTATTGATTTCTTGCTGTTATTATCTTTACATGTTATGTGAGTTGTTACTAAATAAAGCATAAAAAACCCCAACAAAAAAAACACTGTTTCGAAGCACTAGTGTGTCGAAAACTCGAGACGTGTGTCGACACTAGGTGTCGATCTACCCATCCCTAGGATTTACTGTATAATTTGACTTTGTTTGGACTGCCCTTACTTCTGGGATTTATGCTCTTTATGGACTATTGTGGATTATTACAGAGGATTTGTGGCTGTTCAAACCCAAACTTAACTGGACCACAAAGAGATGTTCTAAGGCAGGGATTGTTACCTCTGGCCTTTAAGGTCCAATTTTCTGCAGAGTTCATGAAGACTAGATTAATCATGAAGACTAGATGAAGACTTGATTATATTGTTCAGGAGGTTGGAGCTAAACTGTGCAGGTAAGTGGACCTCGAGGGCTAGAGTTAAGAACCCCCGTTCTAAGGTCAGTGGTTCCCAACCACATTCTTGAAGCCCCCCCCCCCCCACATTGCACATTTAGCATCTCTCCTTTGTCTGACACCCCTATTTCAGGTCTTGGAGTCTCTACTAATGAGCTGATGATCTGAATCAGGTGTGTTTGATTAAGCAGACATGGAAAACATGCAGTGTTGAAGGGGCTCCAGGAATGTGGTTGGGAACCCCTGTTTTAAGGTCTGGTGTACTGACCTGCCAAAAGAAGAGTGACTGTTGTTGGGTACATGTGATAAAAGATTATGCATGCCACATGCTTTTTCTTTTGAGAATTTTTGTTTCTTTGATTTAATGTTTCCTTTTACTTAAGGTGCGTTCCGACTGACAGGGTCCCTACGCAGTGTTCACTGCTCCCTACTCCCTAAGCACGGGATATCTGTTGAAGTGGACTTTGCTGACAATAATAGCTCATTTGGAATGTCATCAATGACACACACACACACACACACACACACACACATATATATATATATATATATGATAAAAATCACATTTTGTTCCTACCTTGAATAACGTTTACTATGTGCTGATCTGGACACAAAAATGCTGCATCCACAGGACCATCGATGCCCAGCTCTTCCTTCAGAGGTTTCGGGTAGCCCTCTATGAGCGTATAATGTACTGCTGACTTGTAGATATAGACTTGATCACCCTACTCATGCAAAAAATAAAATAAAAATAAATTAAAATACAAAAAATTGTAGAAATGAGAGAAGAGATTCTTTAGAAATTACAAACCTCAACCCTGTATTTATTCTATCGATCTATCGATCAATCAATTGATTGAATTTACCTGGATAATGTACATATTATCTCCATAATTATAAACAGCATCCACCACACCAGAAATTTCCTTCCATAACCTCGAAATAGGGAAATGGTGGCTGCCATCACGGTGTGTGTCCAAACGCATGTACATTGCATCTGTAAGTATAATAAAATCGAAGTTGAATAATAATGTAAGTTTTGCATACTACTAACAATTAATTAATAATAGTTATATTACCCTGGAATGCATATGATCTCCCTTTATCATCTGTGGTGATATCATTCAGCTTGACCTCACTGCAGCGTTGTCTTCTTGCACCACCTCCATGACCTAAGGAATTATTTCAACTAGACATTAGGTAAAAAATAAATTCAAGATAAAATGTAATTTTTTAAAAGCAGGAGATATAATAGAGGTATACTTTGTGAGTAACATTAAGAGACTCACCAAATCCTTCACACCTCATGAAGTAGTTTCGAGCATCTTTTGGGTATGTTCCCGTCACATCCCCAGAAACAGGATGGAATCTAGTGAAGTTGTAACCATGGAAACAGTAATAATGCTCTAGCCAGCGAAAGGTAGATGTGCAGTTTGGCAAGTGTGCCCACACCTTCTTCTTAACTGACTTTGTCTTGATGTCAAAGCTATAAATTTCATTTCCTAAAAAAGGTTTAGTGTGATATATTAATATGCAAATCACACTATACTATACAAGCAAAGTAACAAATTCCAAGCACACAATGCCAAGGAATACCCATGATAGGTGTATAATAGCTGTATAAAGACACCCAATCTCTAAAGATTTTAATTGTCATTGGTGATGTGAATGTAGAGTAAATATGATTATATAACCTTTGAAGAACAGCACTGAATCAGTGATGCATTCTCCTTTGGGACACTCAACAGCAGCGTCTAGATGGCTGGGGATGCCAGGAAACTCCTGCTGGATTTCCACAGGGTAGCCTTGCTCAAGGGTATAATTGTAATAGCTAAAGACTTTGTCATCCTTAATAAAAAAATAAAAAATACTAATCAGCACTGAGTTGCATGTCTATGGTTGTAATATTATAGACTGTAGGCTTGGGTTTGCACAATGTAAACAAATATTTGATAGGTTCTTGGTTCTTATAAATGATTGATGGTTGATTTGATTTGAAAAAAAAGTTGATTTGAAATTATTTTGATACTCTCTGTATAGAAGCAGACTAGATGTAACTTGTAAAAAAGCACCAGAAAAAAGTAGATGTGGTCATGAACATTGAGATCATCTTGATGGTGCATGCGGAAGGCTGCATCAACATGGCCCAGGTGATGATAGTCATCCAGTTCTTTGAATATGCTGTTTGAGAGCTCAGCTGGTCCAGAGAAACCTTTCCATAAATGGTCACCTGAAAAAAAAAAAAAGAATAAAGAATGCAGAAATGGCTATAGCTTAACTTTTAATCTCCACTTGACCTGGCATTGCCATGTAAAATATACTGAGAAATAATAAAATAAATAATTATTATTGTAGACCTTTGAAAAAGAAAGTGTTTCCTTTTTCATCTGGAGTGATGGCATCAAACTCAATGCCTTTACACCGATCAAGTTTGGCATCATGGTGGTCCTCTCCTTTAGGATGTGAATGGCCCTCAGGGGCATCTATGATGATATCATTACATGAATTTGTCATTCATGAAGTCTAGAGCATGCAGTAGATCAAGAGTGAATATAGTGCCACTTAACATCCAGTTGATAGTCAAATGTAACAAATTTAACCCTTAAAATACCACCAACATAACAATATGGTATTAGTAAAATCCTTTAGAATTGTGGCAAGAAGAATTTGGCAATTTATTAATACACCAAGAATGTCAGAATCTCAGAATTGCAGCGATAGATTTTTCAAACCTACCTTTTATCATGGCATCATGGTGACTGAAATAAAGGAAACAATTTAAATGTAATAGTAAATTTCAAAGCTTTGGTGACCTGGGGTCACCAAACTTGGTCCTGGAGGGCTAGTGTCCTGCAGAATTTAGCTCCAACTTGCCTCAACACACCTGCCTGGACGTTTCAAGTATACCTAAGACCTTGATTAGCTTGTTAAGGTATGTTTGATTATGGTTGGAGCTAAATTCTGCAGGACACCGGCCCTCCAGGACAGAGTCTGGTGACCCCTGCTTTAAACTTTTAGAATTTTTTCGGTTAAATGACTGCAAAAACAAACCCAAACAACATGTAGCTTAATTACATGCTTTAGCAAATTGCTGGCTACTGATCAAACATGAAGTTATTATGCATGGGCTGTGAACTGAAGGCAGCAACATGAATAAAAAAAATGCTGATGTGGACTTTAACCAGTCAGTATCTATGTTATTGATTTTTCTCTGTAGTGTTCTGCAACATCACAAACAATGATAGACAAAATTTTAACATACAAGTAAACAGAGGATTATGCAAACACACTGGTCAAATATGAATTTAAGTATTTATTCCACAGAAAGCAAAGTATATGCAAATGTTGTACTACATGTAATAACATGGATAAAACACTACATGTAAATCATGCATAAAAACATAAACCCCTTAGGCTACAGTACAAGAGTGTTGTGATTAAATTACTGCTTGCTATATTTGCGTCATTGCATTTAAGGATCTTGAAAAAGCTATGAAGAAATGCTGTTTTGGTCCTTTCTAGATGGAAAGTGATATTGTATCAGATACTCACACTGGAGCCGCATTGCTCAGAGCTAGAGCCAAGCATGCATACAGGGAAAGTAACACCACAGTCATAATGAGCTGTTCACTTGATCCAGGTTTGCTGAACTAAGCCAAAGGCACTGAAGCAGGGACTGCAGTGGCCCTTTATACTGGTGCTCTAGGTGGGTGGATGAATGTTTGAGTGTGTGCAGTAATCTTTCGGTAAACATGACACAATTTACTGACAGAGCTGTCCAGAAAAGGGGAGAAGATTCCATTATTACAAAATCCTCACTTTAGATAATTAATCATTAACCATATTGAGTAATAAATAAAGAAAATACAAACATGCATGCGACCCAGTAGCATTTTTTGTTTGATGCAACCATCGCTACAACCCTACAACTAAACCTTTAGTCTTTGCACTAGCAGCCCAAATTCTTATTTAATATAATCCTAAAATAAATAAAGCTTTTGAATAAGAAACTTGACCCCTTGTCTGCCAATAAAAATACTTTGAATGCTTCTGTCACTAATGGTCCGATAAAAGTGTTTTTGTATTTCTTTAGAACTCTCTCTCACACATACAATTGCAATTGAAATTACTCAATCCCCTGGAGACTAAATTAATTTACAAATGTAAGCTTTTCTGTAAGATCCAGAGGGGTTTTTAATTGCATCTACAACAGTTTAGTGGCAAATTAAAAGTGATAATGTCAGTATATAATGTTTAATATAGCTTTCAATCATACAACCCCTATTCAACACTGCTGTTTTTAAGTCATTTATTTGTTAGAACACAATTAAGCCTTTGGGAACTCTATAACAAAACTGAATTAGCTTGAGCTCTTACAAACACATACATTTGGAGGTTCTAAAAATTCTGCACAAAATTTGACTTTTGGGTGTTAAATACATGAATGTTTAGAACTAAATTGTTTTTTCATCAACTTCATGTTCTCAGAAGCACTTGAACGTGTAAACTTTCTATAATAGTTTACTGATGTTGTTGAACTCTTTTTATAAAATGATGTTCTTGTCAGCAAAATGTCAAGGGGTTTGAATAATATTGATTGCAACAGTTTGGAATCAAATCTTTCATCCTTCATTCCGCTATCACGTCACTATCAGCTACTAAAGATAAGGATTGAGAAACACTATATTGTTGTTCAGTTTGTTGTTTGTTGTTCTGCATGAGGAAGAGGCTTGACTCAGTGTCTTACATAATATGAAGACAATAGTTTTGAACATGGTGTTTAGTTTATTTTAAGCTAAAAGGTTTTTACTGCCAAGCACAGACAAATCACGATAAAGACAAAAACAAAATCTTCAAACACATGACTAAATAGAGATCTTAAAGGTAATGCACAACCTTCGGAATAATAACTGGTGATTATTTTTAAACATCCAAGTTGTGTCCCAAATGACGCACTTTTTTTTTTTTTTTAACCATTCAACATCGGAGTCTGATGTCCCCTCCGCTACGTAAATAAAGCAGCAACAGCTGAATGCATGAAGTGCCCAACATTTCCACACTTCGATTTTCGGTAAATTAAGTGTACCTTCTGGTTATTTAAAGTGCACTTTTTTCTTTTTGGAATTTTAATTGTGAACACACTAATCACACTATTTATACTAAAAAACAAAACAAACAAAAAAAACAGCATAGAATAGTGCATAAGTACGCAAAATGGGACGCATCTGTAGTTATCCCATAGATAGCACATTCATTTATTGTACACTTTGTCATTACATCTTTAAAATGATCAAACATATAGTTTTGTTTCATATAAAATATGCTTTTACTAAATCTAAAAGTCAAACAAATAGATCTAGAAATCCATACCTTTTTCCAAAATAAATGATATATTATAATATATTATTTTGACATCTCCGCATGAATGATTGAATTTCTAGCTAGGATTTAACATTCTTAATACTACTACTTAGGTCATATAAGGTATTTAATAGAATAGATTAATCAAGCAGAGGTCAAGCAAACCCAATCCACCCATTTTTGTAAAGAACTGATATTTGAAGGTTACTGACAGCATGTATACTTCACTTGTAGCGATAAATCTTAATGCAGTGGTTCATGCTGTCTGATACTACAAGGTGGCCATCAGGCAGCACAGCAAGGCCTCTAGGGCTGCTTAGACCTTGACTCACAATAGACCGACCAACACCTACAGAAGGATAAAGCACAATACAGTGCTGCTTTCCCCAGTCAGCAACCAGCACATCTCCATCTGCATTAATACAAATGCCCCAAGGATTCGAAAGGACAGGACCCATGCCAGAGCAGATACCCAAGATACGAATGGTGTTCCACCCAGGTTCTAGCACCTTTATACAAGGTGCCCGTCCAGTTTCATTG
This sequence comes from Schizothorax lantsangensis, assembly GCA_027422415.1. Taxonomy (NCBI): domain Eukaryota; kingdom Metazoa; phylum Chordata; class Actinopteri; order Cypriniformes; family Cyprinidae; genus Schizothorax; species Schizothorax lantsangensis. The sequence goes on from CM049841.1 coordinate 22,461,686, forward strand.
CCCCTCTCAGAGACAGCTATCAAACCAGATGTCAAGCAAGTTGCCACCAGGTAAGGCCTATGGAAGCCTGTAACAACTGTGCGCTCCATCTTAGCTCCTGTCTTAGGATCCAGCTTCAAGGCTGTTAAGGTTCCACGACGGATATCTGCCACCAAAAACTCATCTTGCTGTGTCACAGTGACTCCTCTTGGAGCTTCTAGATCTTGCTGAGCACCTGCTGACCCTGATCCTCCGAAGGTCTGCAGAAGGCGGCCATGGCGACTAAACACCAGGAGTACACGTTCAGCAGCACAAGTAAGGGCTATTAAGCCCTTACTATTACCAGCGACATCAAAGAAGTTACGGCAATGTCTGGAAGTGCCCTCACATGCTGGAGGAGAGATTTGTTGCACAACATTTCTTTGTAGATCAGTTATCTGCACACGGACATTTCCACAGTCCACCACAAACAGCTGCCCTTGAGGAGTGGCATGAACTCCACTGGGTAAGGTGAAATCAGTGCGTCCTGATCCTTGCTTGCCAATTTTTTTGACCAGATGTCCAACTTTTAAAGTACTCTTCTCCTCCTCAACCATAAATAGCCCCACGTTTGGTCTCTCTCCACTTCTTTTATCTTTCTTCTGCTCACATCTGGTTTGCTGCATAGTTTTCCCCTCTATAGCAGACAAAGACAAAGATCTGCAAATTCTACTGGAAACCTCAGAGCAGCCTGCTGTTGAATGGTCTTTTGATTCCCAGTTTTCAGAAACTTTAGGGCCTTGTTTTGAATTAGTACACGGAGGACTCTCTGACAGGCAGCGGTCCATCTTTCTTTTTACGTTCTCTACTTTTCCGTTAATCAAAGGACGGCCCCTGGCAGAAAGGTCGGCTGTAGAGATAGACCGTTTTTTTTCTCCTTTCATAGACTCACTACAACTGCTTCCTGACCTGACGATGAATGTGTAGTTTGAATCAATGCTATCTGCTGGAGAGGAAGGTCGTCTCAGTTCACCAGAGCACTGACTTAACTGTGTTGCTTCCTTAGATGAAAGATCTAAATAGCTGTGATAGCTTGATTTAGCACCCCTGTAATCAGACTTAGTTGGTGGCATATTATCATTAACATAATGTAACATTCCTCCTCTGAATCCTTGACTTCCTTTAAAGTGTTTGAACCCATTATCCTCAGGGGGACAGGAAGGTTCTTTGCTAGAGACTGGGAGCAGAGTCCTTTGATTTCTGTTGTCTTTGGAGTGTTTTCTGACTCCATTTTGTCCAGTTACTGGCCACTTGTCTTCTGACTCTCCTTGGCTTGACACTGGATGGATAGCCAAAAACAGGTCATCTCCACGGATGTCAGAACCGGGCGATTCCAGCTCTTCATCCTGGGATGATTCAGAATTGTCCCGTTTGCAACCGAAAAAATGTTGTGGTTTTGGGCTTGTCAGTTTTGCATCCTCTCCCAATGCATTTTCTTCAGTTGTTGATATACGAATCTTCCTGACAACACGACAGGTTCCGGTATTTGTCCTGGATGATTCTTTGTCCATTCCACCTACAGCTCCCTTACATGGAGTATGCAGTTGTTCAGATACAGCCATATGGTTCTCATGTGGCAAATCTCCAGAATGGATAGCACACTTGTGGCCCTGTGGTTTTCCAACTGGAAAACTCAGGTTGTTCTCTTGCACAACAACCTCCCCAAAAGGTATGTTACTTGGCTGTTGGCAAGGCTGGAAATATAAGTTTTTTAGAGAAAGAGAGATTTCCCATGGTTGTATCAGCTCCCGAACACCTCTCAGTAACTGACTTTTATTGGGCCCACTGGGATATCTACCCCACATGTGGATCTGTTCTCTCAGTTGGCCCACCTTTCTCAGCTGTCTGTCTACCAGAGACTGTCCTACCCGAACTGCAGCTGCATTCTCTCTTTTTATCTGTTGCATCTGTTGCTGAGTATCCCTATGTATTTGTTCCACTCTCTCCAGCAGGCAGCATTCCTCTTTCTGAGCTCCAAGAATAGCAGAATCCAAACCCTGGTTTACTTTGTCCACTTCTGCAGTTTGCCATTCCCTTAGCTGCTGGAGTTCCTGCTCACTCTGTGATAGGTCACATAGTGCTTGTGTTATCCAGGTAGGAAAGGAGCTGAGAGACTGGGAGGAGACCTCATGTTTCTCAAAGACTGAACTGGAAAGACGCACAGGGGTGCTGGACACTGGTTGAGATACAGTTGCTGGAAAGGGTCTCCTGTTGAAGTGTGACCCAAGCAGCATCATTCTAAAGCAGGGGTCTTTCTGAACTTCAGTTTCACTGATGATACCTGTTGGGAAAATTGTAAAATTCTTGTTACAAAATACCACACACATACTGTGTACAATTAATACATACAAACAAAATTTATTGGATTTTTGCATATTTGTCACACTTAAAAGATTCAGATCATAAAATACATTTTAATATTTCACAGAGATAATGCAAGTAAATACAAAATGCAGTTTTTAAATGATGATTTCATTTATTAAGGGAAAAAAGCTGTCCAAACCTACCTGGCCCTATGGGAAAAATTAATTGCCCCCTCCTGTAAAATCATGAAAGAACTGTGATTAACCACATTATTTTAGAATGCTGAGTTAAATTTCACTAGCCAAACCCAAGGCTGATTACTGCCAGACCTGTTGAATCAAGAAATCACTTAAATAGAACCTGTCTGATAAAGTAAAGCATGCTTAAAGAGCAACACATCATGCCGTGATCTAAAGAAATTCAAGAACAGATGAGAAACAAAATAGTTTTCCCTCTCTCCCTCCCTTTTGACTGGACTTTGAGATGTTGAGTATGTGTCTGTTGTTTTGTTTTGTTATATTTTGTATGCTGTGTTGTGTTAGATGTGAAAAAAAAAAAATGTTGATAACAAAAAAAGAAACAAAATAGTTGACATGTATCAGTCTGGAAAGGGTTATAAAGCCATTTATAAGGCTTTGGGACTCCAGCGAACCACGGTCAGAGCCATTATATACAAATGGAGAAAACTTGTAACAGTGGTGAACCTTCCCAGGAGTGGCTGGCCTACCAAAATTACTCCAAGAGCACAACGACGACTCATCCAGGAGGTCATAAAAGAACCCAGAACAACATCTAAAGAACTGCAGGCCTCACTTGCCTCAATTAAGGTCAGTGTTCATGATTCAACAATAAGAAAGAGACTGGGCAAAAATGGCATTCATGGGAGAGTTCCAAGGCAAAAGCCACTGCTGACCAAAAAGAACACAAAGGCTCATCTCACATTTGCAAAAAAAAATCTTGATTATACCCAAGACATTTGGGCAAATATTCTGTGGACTTATGAGACAAAAGTTGAACTTTTTGGAAGGTGCGTATCCTGTTACATCTGGCGTAAAACCAACACAGCATTTCATAAAAAGAACATCATACCAACAGTCAAACATGATGGTGGTAGTGTGATGGTCTAAGGCTGCTTTGCAGCTTCAGCACCTGGATGACTTGCCATAATTGATGGAACCATGAATTCTGCACTCTATCAGAAAATCCTGAAGGAGAACGTCCGGCCATCACTTTGTGACCACAAGCTCAAGCGCACTTGGGTTATGCAGCAGGACAATGATCCCAAACACACCACCAAGTCCACCTCTGAATGGCTCAAGAAAAACAAAATTAAGGTTTTGGAGTGGCCAAGTCAAAGTCCGGACTTAAATCCGATTGAGATGCTGTGGCATGACCTTAAACAGTCCTTTCAGGCTTGAAAACCCTCCAATGTGGCTGAATTAAAACAATTCTGCAAAGAAGAGTGGGTCCACCACAGCGATGTGAAAGACTCATTGCCAGTTATCGCAAACGCTTGATTGCAGTTGTTGCTGCAAAGGGTGGCACAACCAGATATTAGATTTAGGGGGTGATTACTTTTTCATGTAGGGCCAGGCAAGTTTGGACAGCTTTTTTCCCTTAATAAATGAAATCATTATTTCAAAACTGCATTTTGTTTTTACTCGGGTTATCTTTGTGTAATATTAAAATTTGTTTGATGATCTGAATCATTCAAGTGTGACAAATATGTAAAAAAATTTTTTTTTGCAGACATACCACTGTATGTCTGCAAAACCTGAATTATGTTGTTCTGCGTACATTTCACTGCACTTTTCATGATATGTCCACAAGAGGCACTATAAGCTATAGTATATAACCTTTTGTAATAGTTGCGTATGAGTCTGTCACGTTTATGGTCTGTGCTGGTTTTGTTTTCCCCATGTTTATTTCTGTTTCTTTATTTGGTCATTTTCCTGTCCATGTTAAGTTTGATTATGATTCCAATCAGCTGTGTGTTAGTAATTATCCTGTGTATTTAAGTTCCTGTCTGTTCAGTTTGTTTTCGTCTGGTCTAGTCGTTACTCCCGGTGTCCCTGTGTGTCTGCCCTGCCTTGTCTTTCCCTGCCTCGTTTGAATTAAAGACTGTATATTTGAGTTTAATCCTCGTCTCCGTGTTCCTCGTTCCTCCCCACTGTGTGTGCACCGTGACAGAAGACCAGACCATACAGGACGGGTCGCCATGGCGGAGAATGTAGTTCAGGAGGCCATGGCTGGATGGCCTCCGTGGCCTAGGCCTCGTCCCTCAGCCCGGCCGCTAGAGCCGGATCCCTATACCCCCAAAAAAAAATTCCTTGGGGGAACTTACGGGCTTCGGGGCCCTCCATGGGCTAGACTCAGAAACAGGAAGCCCTCTCGGGCTAAACAGCCACTTCCTGGGCTAGGCTCGGAAGCTGAGGACCTCTTGGGGCATGACGAGGGTACAACAGCCCTCCTTGGGCTGGACGTGGAGTCAGGGGCCCTCTCAGGGGTGGCCTCAGGAACCGCTTCTATCGGGGCAACCGGAGAAGCAAGCGGCTTGGGAATAGCCTCTGCGGCCATGACAAGAGAAGCTGTCTGCTTCTCAGGAACCCCACAGACAATACAAGACCGACAAGACAAGGTTGATTAAAATGTTCCTGTGGACACAACAAGACTTAAAAAAACATGTCTCCAGGGGACATGGAACGGCACTCCTGGCCGGAACTGGGGAACTGGATCAACAGTCACTCATAACGGCACTCCTGGCCGAAACTGGGGAACTGGATCCACGGGAACTGAAGAGAGCCTCAGCCGGCGGGCATGATGTCGGAGCAGCCGGCAGGCTAGACTTCAGAGTGGCCAGCGGGCTTGAGGAAGCCGCAGCCGGCGGCTTGACTTCGAAATGGCTGGCGGGCTTGAGGGAGCCACAGCTGGCGGATTTGAGTGAGCGGCAGCCCGCAAACTTGACAGATGAGTGGTCGGCGGGCTTGGGATAGCCGCAGCCGGCATGCTGGACAGATGAACGGCCGGCGAACTTGACTGACGAGCGGCCAGCGGACTCGCGGCGATCCCGCCGAATTTCAGCAGGCTAGGGCGGGATGACGAGTGGCGACTTCCATGCCACGAGGGAAACAAAACAGAAAACAAAAAGACTTTCAAAAACACGTAAAACAAAACGGGGAGAATGGGCGCCGCTTACTGTTGGGTCCGGTATTCTGTCACGGTGCACACACAGCAGGGAGGAACGAGGAACACGGAGACGAGGATTAAACTCAAATATACAGTCTTTAATTCAAACGAGGCAGGGAAAGACAAGGCAGGGCAGGGCAGACACACAGGAACACCGGGAGTAACGACTAGACCAGATGAAAACAAACTGAACAGACAGGAACTTAAATACACAGGATAATTACTAACACACAGTTGAACGGAATCATAATCAAACTTAACAAGGACAGGAAAATGACCAAATAAGGAAACAGAAATAAACACGGGAAAACAAAACCAACACAGACCATAAACGTGACAGTGTCCCTCAGTTGTCCTGAAAAGATGGATCTCAAAATCATACAGTCATTGTTGAAAAGTTTCAGCTATTCACAGCTTTCCTGTAGCTCAAATGGTAGAGCATGGCGCTAGCAACGCCAAGATCATGGGTTCGATTCCCAGGGAAAGCAAGAGCTGATCAAATGTAAAACTGTAACTTGAATGCACTGTAAGTCGCTTTGGATAAAAGCGTCTGCTAAATACATAAATGTAAATGTAAAAGGGTTCAAATACGCAAAAGATGCTGGAAAACTAAATAATTTGTGGGACCTATTTTTGTGGAAGTATTTTTCTGAATAATAAAGGGCATAACTGTTCAGGACAAACAAGGGACTCGCGAATGAAGCGTATATAAACTTTTGAACAAGGTCATTTTTAAAAATTCAACTACAGGTGCATCTCAATAAATTAGAATGTCATGGAAAAGTTCATTTATTTCAGTAATTCAACTCAAATTGTGAAACTCGTGTATTAAATAAATTCAATGCACACAGACTGAAGTAGTTTAAGTCTTTGGTTCTTTTAATTGTGATGATTTAGGCTCACATTTAACAAAAACCCACCAATTGGTCATTGAACCAGCTTTTGGTACCTTTGGAAGTGTGGGCAGGTGCCAAGTCCTGCTGGAAAATGAAATCAGCATCTCCATAAAGCTTGTCAGCAGAAGGAAGCATGACGTGCTCTAAAATTTCCTGGTAGATGGCTGCGTTGACTGTGGACTTCAGAAAACACAGTGGACCAACACCAGCAGATGACATGGCAGCCCAAATCATCACTGACTGTGAAAACTTCACACTGAACTTCAAGCAACATGGATTCTGTGCCTCTCCACTCTTCCTCCAGACTCTGGGACCTTGATTTCCAAATGAAATGCAAAATGTACTTTCATCTGAAAAGAGGACTTTGGACCACTGAGCAACAGTCCAGTTCTTTTTCTCCACAGCCCAGGTAAGACGCTTCTGACATTGTCTCTGGTTCAGAAGTGGCTTGGTAGCCCTTTTCCTGAAGTCGTCTGAGCGTGGTGACTCTTGATGCACTGACTCCAGCTTCAGTCCACTCCTTGTGAAGCTCTCACAAGTGAAATCAGCTTTGCTTGACAGTATTCTCAAGCTTGCAGTCATCCCTGTTGCTTGTGCACCTTTTCCTACCCAAATTCTTCCTTCCAGTCAACTTTGCATTTAATATGCTTTGATACAGCACTCTGTAAACAGCCACACCTTTCAGTAATGACCCTCTGTGACTTACCCTCTTTGTGGAGGGCGTCAATGTTCGTCTTCTGGATCATTGCCAAGTCAGCAGTCTTCTCCATTATTGTGGTTTCAAAGAACAAGAAATACCCGGAATTTATACTGTAGGGATGGTCATTAATTGAAACTCAAATGTAAATATTCTAATATTTTGAGATACTGATTTTTGACTTTCATGAGCTGTAAGCTGTAATCATCAAAATTAAAACAAAAAAACTTTTGAAATGTTTTACTTTACATGCAATGAATCTAAAATATATGAAAGTTTCACTTTTTGAAATAACTTACAAGAAAAAATGAACTTTTTCACGACATTCTAATTTATTGAGATGCACCTGTATTATTTTCTCTTGTGGACTATATGTAAATGTATTTTATGTGAAATATCTTATTCAGCTCAGTACAAAATAAAACAATAACATGCATTTTGTAGGATCCTTCTTATTTTGGTAAAATAATTAACATTTTGCAGATGCTGCAAAGTGTATGTAAAATTTTGACCACAACTGTATATCATTTATTCTCCTTTGCAGATGTGGGTTTATTATACAGCACAGCATCATAAAGTATCATGTTAGTACAAAATGGTTGCAAAATGATACTGCATTGCTTGTAATGTTTCACGTGCAAATTTACTACATCAGAAAAGCTATGCATATGGAATGTGTTATGTGATGCAGAAATCAAAATGTGCTTACAAATCATGCACTATGGTAAATAGTGTTTTGAGCTCATAACATAGTACTGTGCCAGGAACCGTGCAAAAATATGACTTTATTTTTTGATAATGTGCCCTATAATCACAATTTGTGGAAACAGAAATAAAGGTATTTGGTGTTTTACTGCCACTAGTGTTTATTTCAACTGGAAACTGCAGTGAAATGTTTCTATAGGCACATTTTGCAATTGTGTAATCCTCTCATAGCTATACAGATAAGTTATTGTATGTCTTGGTTGCTTCGTTCCTTGCTGGAGAGGTCATCACTTTGCAATACAGTCCTTTGTAGGGTCTTTTTTTAGCAGAACACTAGTCTTCTGTTGAGTCACATTTTACTGATAACCACTGGGGGCAACTGAGAGGACAGTCTCACAAAAGCCTTTAGCCTCCTGAGTTTGACAACTGATACCACAGGCATTGACTGACATGGTAACATTTTGTGTGTTTATAGTCTCTACAATGTCTATGAAATTTGAATGCAGGACTTCCAGATATAATTTATGTTAATGGTCATGGAATCTCACACATTTATCAGCCTGGTGCATTTACCCTGTCTGGCAAAAAAAGGAGTATTTCAGCAATGAAAGGTGAAAAGTATCGAATATTACATTGGCATTTTAGCAACAAAAAAAAAACTCTTCTTGTAAATTTCTGACCCCAGTAACTGAATGAAGGACTATCCCCCAGTTCATAAAATGAACTAAATATTATTTTATGTTTTATTTATGTGTAAGCTAGAACAGATTAGATGTATAACATAAAACAATGAAACGATCAAGGTGATACTCAGGTCACAGTAATCAACAACAAAAACACATAGGAACAAAATTGCTTGATTATTGACCAGTGCAATAAAGGACAAAAGATACCTAAAAATCCAAATCCTTTGTGTGCGTGTGGTCACTTGGGCGCTATCATGTTCATTCACATTAAAGATGAATGAGGGCTCAGGTTGCTAACCTACTAAAGCTGTTGCATAGCATTAATGACCAGAAATATGAAATAAACATTTATTTGTATAATAATAATAAATAAAAAAACATAATCTGATTTTGAAAAGAGACTAGTGGATTTAAAATGAATACATGTTTGGAGAAAACAAACAATATAGGTTATGTTTGCAAAGATGCTAACTGCTGTGCATTATACAATTTAAGTTATATTGAAAAAGGCTTTACATCATTGTACATTTACACCATGTATGTTTTAACATTCTTAATCCAAAAAGAGAAATAGATAAATTTTTCAATACATAAATTCATTAATAAACAGGCAATAATATAACAATATATACAATTGTTTTTATCAAAAGTATCTTTAAGGTTTTTTTTTTTTTTTTTTTAAAGAAGCAGTAAGAAAGAGAGATCAACATCCTACCTGAGTACAGGTGTCTCATGTTCTGTGTTTACACAGAGAGCCCCTCCTTCCTTTTTTTCCAATCTCCCTTTTTCCATTGGCTCATGCACTCTCCTCCCACATTTCTGTGAAGACTTCTCTGCATGTAGCCTACCCCTGAAGCAGGTCGTTTCCTCGGAGGGGGCAAGGGAGGCAGTGCCTCCTTAAAAAAATTAAATAATACACTGTACAAAAATAACACACATATTATGAAATTTGACATTAAAAAAAGTGTATAAATAATTTTCTACATGTGACACTGTCCAACCGCCATAGTAACCATAGTAACTCTTGCTGCCCCGAACCCATTGAGTTTTAACACAGACCCCCTAAACTGTGGGGTGGGTTTGGTGGAGGATAATTGAGAATGAATAGGGGAAAGTCAAATGAAAGAAGGTGATAATGTGTTCAACTTCAGCTACGGCTGGATGTAACTGATCAGCGAGCTTTTCCAGTTGCAGTTGAAGAAGGAGTTATACAACGGTCCCATAGTGACACCTGTGCCGTGTTTGCATACTTAGATATCAGATAAAGTGGATTAGATGCAATATTTGTAAGATTTTGGGTGGATATTTATAGTTAAATTATTTTTGATATGCCTATATAATATTCCAATGAAAGTAATAATAACAAGAAGAAGAAGAAGAAGAATCAGTAGAAGAAGACAACAACAACAACAATTTTACTTTTCTTGTACATCTTTTTATTATTATTTAGGGAAAATTTCACATAAAAGAAACTGCCAGAAGTGGTCATATAAGAAACAGTTAGGATCCAAACCAAATTTCATTTATTTTCTTCAGGAAGGAGTACTGCACCAGTTTGGAGTATTGGCAATAAAGTATTGGAGTATTGATAATAAAAAAGCAAAGCAGACTTGTAATGTTTTTCATGAATATTTTTTGCTTAATGAATCAATGGTTTGTGTATCAGTCTGTACATTTCTGTATACAGCAACAGAAACACTTTCTGTTCAGTAATTTACTTCTTAATACAGCCCCTGTACATAACAGAACAAAGTACAAAGTTTAACATAGGCCAGTACTATTAAAATACCAAGAAAGTGAGGTCTATTTATACTGTATATATAGTTTTATTTTTATAAATATGACAATATAATATTAAGATTACATGAAATTATTTGTTGCTGTTATAAAAGCACATTTTTGTGAGTAAACACGAATATGGAAGGCAGACAGGGCCATGAAATTGCTGTATTTGAGACTATATTTGCATATTAGATGTCATGTTTATTCATGAAGGATGTTGTTAATGGTACTCCGCTGTGCACATATGCAAACATCAGATGGTATAGGCCTATTTGTTCATGAGGGATAATGCATTAGTATGTTGTGTGTGATGTCAGTCTTATGTCATGATTTGTTTTGTCCTTTTTAGTTGTTTTTCTCAATATTCTTTCTCAGATAGAAAAGTCTTATTTTACATTGTAACATTAGTTAATTTATATCTACTATATAATCTACTATAGCACAGTAGATATAAGTAAAGCAATAATGAACTAAAAAAACAATTAATACAGTATGTGGGTAAATCTAGGTGTCAAAATTAATTTGTTACTTTTAAAGGCAAAACACACGCTTGTTGTCAGCAGTAAATTCGGCCAATCATGAAACAGATCATGCAGCTGCTCTGGAAAAGCTGCTCAGAATGAGCCAGCCGGCTGCTCTCAAATCTCTCACTGTAGCCTACTTTGATTGTAGGATTGTCACAATGATGTGGCCGGCACAAATCGGACCAAATCCCAAAGCGTTCCATTCTGCTTTTAGACACACACTCACAATCTCCCAGCTCCATATACCACAATGCAACACGATTGTGACATCACCACATATCTCGCTTATTTAACCCCCATCCCAAAAAACTCAATGATATATGAATAATTTCACATATCATGAAATAAATTAAATAAGCAGATATATATATATATATATATATATATATAGATAGATAGATAGATTTAATGCTGTGTCAAAAAAATTCGTAATACCCAACCTGTGAACTTGGGGCAGATCGATCAACCCAGACTTTAGCAAGAAGCGCCATTTGATGTCCCTGCTCCCAAAGAGGATAGTGTGGAGCTACCTTATGTCAAACGTTAAACATTAGTTATTAAGTGTATAAAAAGCTATCCCAATTTTTGCTTTTTCAAATGGCGGCTTTTTTATTTTTATAATTGATACAAAAAATATATATACAGGTGCATCTCAATAAATTAGAATGTCGTGGAAAAGTTCATTTATTTCAGTAATTCAACTCAAATTGTGCAACTCGTGTATTAAATAAATTCAATGCACACAGACTGAAGTAGTTTAAGTCTTTGGTTCTTTTAATTGTGATGATTTAGGCTCACATTTAACAAAAACCCACCAATTCACTATCTCAACAAATTAGAATACTTCATAAGACCAATAAAAAAGACGCCTCTGACGCCGTCTGTGGTTCAGGAGTGGCTTAACAAGAGGAATACGACAGAATACTTCCACTCCACTTTCTGTTAACATGCTTGGATACAGCACTCTGTGAACAGCCAGCTTCTTTGGCAATGAATGTTTGTGGCTTACCCTCCTTGTGAAGGGTGTCAATGATTGTCTTCTGGACAACTGTCAGATCAGCAGTCTTCCCCATGATTGTGTAGCCTAGTGAACCAAACTGAGAGACCATTTTGAAGGCTCAGAAACCTTTGCAGGTGTTTTGAGTTGATTAGCTGATTGGCATGTCACCATATTCTAATTTGTTGAGATAGTGAATTGGTGGGTTTTTGTTAAATGTGAGCCTAAATCATCACAATTAAAAGAACCAAAGACTTAAACTACTTCAGTCTGTGTGCATTGAATTTATTTAATACACAAGTTTCACAATTTGAGTTAAATTACTGAAATAAATGAACTTTTCCACGACATTCTAATTTATTGAGATGCACCTGTATATATACAGTATATCCTCTCGATGTATCATGGTGTGTGGTCAATATGTTACCGTGATGTGACTGACTGGAACTGACTGGGGTTGGAAGTGGAACATTTCAGTTTGGATATTGGTTGTTGTTATGTTTCTTGATATTGTTAGTAGGGTAAGATGCCCCATGGCATGATGATCCACCCTCCCCCACCTTCATTTTTTCTCTTAACCACAAAATCTCATCTCAAGCACTTTTGATGAATGCCTACCTGATTTTTAATTTTGTCATTTCATCTTCAACATTTGTGACATTTAGTCAGTCCATATTTTAATCTTCAATTAAAATATGGGTAATTAAACATGTAAATATTCATATGCCTGTATACAAGTCATAGAATATTTTTTCCTTTCAGATGATTCTATTTTGTCTGTAATTCGTTTTTCTATAGTAACACATTGGATTATGCATCGTCATCATGCATATGCTAAACTTACATCTAAATATTTTACAATTTAAAAGTAAATCTATATTGTTTACTGGGGACATCTTCCCCCATCGTAGTCGAACGTTTATTTATTTAACCTGAAAAATGTGTTAAGGTAAAGTATAACGGGAACATGAATAATAATAATAAATAAAAAAAATAGAACAACAAATTTCAAAACTGTACGCCACTGAAACACCAGCGGAATCCTGCAGCGGATGGGAAATATATAGTTGCGATTTCAAATATTCACCACTAGATGTCATCAAAGGACAAGCCATATTATAAATTCAAGAACATTTCCGAGAATGAATAATTCTGTAATTGTAGGGAAAGGAGATGGAACTTTTAAATACATCCATATGCAAGTATTCAAACATGTCTGTTCTAAATTTATTTAAAAAGTCTGGATTCTGAAAAGTAGGAATATAGCCTACAATACGTTTAATCAGTTCGAATAAAAACAACAACAACAACAACAAAAAACAACAACAGGCTTTAATTGATTTTCCTCTTGGCTAAATGGATTAACGACTGATCATGAAAAAACTGCTGCTCTCTGACACATCCACGCAATAAAATATATTTTTCTAGTAGCTACAAGAAGATACAATAGGCTACTACAAAATTTGACGTTTAATCGTGTTACAGTGTGTTTCTTTGTAATTGTGTGTGAATTTAGGCTATCAATTAGTGAAAATTTCTAATGTTTTGGTCTTTTTTTTCAGCGTGAATGCTTATCGCGGATCCACAAGTATGCGCATATGACAAGTTGCTTTATAAGAAACCAGCTTTACGTTCGCTCTTTTTTTTCTTTCTTTCTATTTTTTTTATTTAAATATGATATTTTACTTTTTAATAAATACAGAGTCTATGTGATGTACTGATATTAAGATCGAGATAATTTCCGATACATTATTTAGCTACGTGGCTAATTTCAACAGGACATTACTTTTTTTTTTTGACATAACAAAAAAAATCTGCTAACACATTGAGCATATATTTTATTTTTATTTTATTTATAGGCCTATGAGGTAGGCTACATGGTACTGTTAGTTTCAGGTGCTGATTTTACAACAAAACAGTAAAATAAAATAAAAGTAAACTAAACTAAATTAATAAATCTCCAGTACCAACATTGCCATTCATGGTAACAAACACTAACACTAAAATTAGAAGAAAAAAAAAGTTTAAAAGCAGGATCCTGGTGCAGAGTTTTTATTTGACCATATAAATACATACATTTTAGATGATTGTACGTAGCCGACTTATATTGACACATTAGCACACAGTTGAAAACAGTAAATGTTCTCATTTTAATTTTTAAATCAAATCAACCGCTTCCTGCTCTTATGGAATCATTTAAAGTAAATATGACACTCTTCAACTTAAATTGCCTATTCAGAAATATGTTTCAATATCATCCTTGCCTTTTGTCATCGTCTTGTACGGGAAGCTTTGTCATCTCTGCTGTTACAGCCTGTCATTTAAATCAGAACACTGCATTATAGAAGTAACCAATATTTCAAACAAACAATAGTTACATTTATATTACCTGCATGGTTTATATCTATATCAGTAATTAAAATGCAATTTAAACTTTATTACTTAGTTTTACATTTAAAATTATAAGTATCAAATGACACTGTAGTCAAAAAAAAAAGGGGGGGGGGGGTCTCATTTTCTATGAAACTGGAAAACCTTCACTGATAGTGACTAACCTAATTTCAAAGGAAATAATTATTTTATGAATATTGAATGTCATTATCCAGATTCTTCAGGAGACGTCAGGTTTATGAAGCTGGAAAGTGGCTTCTCGGACACAGAAAAAGCCATGTCTTGCGCTAAATGACATTCTTGATAGTGATTCAAAATTGAAAAATTCAGTCTCCTTGTGTAGATGCAGTGTGATAAAACCTCTGCCTCAAACAGGGCTATATAAGTTGAACAGACCTGACAGTCAATTCACTCTGCATAAAACCACACTGAGGCCGCTATATATCTAGCCAACCTATCAGAGCAGACACTTACCCCTTTTTGTGGTCCTCAGCCCCTACCCTCTCCTCCTCTACATCTGTCCATCATGCTTCTCCCTCCTTCCATCATCTCCTCTCTGCTCATCCATTCTGTCTATGGGACATCAGGGGCTTTTCTCAAAATGAGCTTGTTCATTTTCTGCTGAAATATGAAGTTCTACCTTAGCGCTATAAGTGGATATTACCTGTTATATCTTTCACATGAGTAATTGTTGTTATTATTTGCATGCCATGGCTAATTTCAAGTATTGTTTTCTATAGTGCTGTCCTGTTTCAAATAATCTTTTCCAAGCACCTGCACTGTAAACAATTTAATAAACATGTTTTATTGCCCTGTGTCTGTTTGACAATGAACAATGAGGTGAGAGGGAGAACAAATATTGCAAAAAATGCCAAGGGGGTTTATACATGATGAATTGTCGTGAAATATAGTACAAGTGCTGATCGAAGGACGTTTCCAAAAATATTCAGTACTTTACTAACAACCTAAATCTGCAGGTTTTCTCTTACTGTCTTTTCTTCATCTCTACACCAACAGAAAAGTTGTAATATCCAGATTAAACGCATCATCTTCATGTAAAATTTTACATACTCACTAATTCTTTCATTCAGCATGCATAATATTATAGGAACAATTGTAGAAACAAAACGAGCTGGAGCTACCAAGATGGGAACAGATGGCCCATAATTGCCTCATAGAGGAAGCCAGGGAGTCAATTTTTACAGGTCTCGAGGGAGTGGCAGATGCAAAAAGTGCAGGTGCATTTGTTTTGATCGGAGATGGCCTAAAGGAGCGATCTGAAAAAAATGCTTCACACACATTAGTGCAGAATTTAACAAAGCACGATTGCTTCGTCTCGGCAAGACCGAGATAAGGCAGGGCGTTTTCATTAGGGGCCAACGAGGTAAACATGGGAACGCTCGCTCATGACAGGCGTGTGAAACTGCAACAGATGTGGCACAAATTAAAGCCGCATCATCGTGCAGAGATAAATCAGGAGCACATCAATAGGGTAAAAAAGCATGGCACATTTTCTCTTGTGCCATTGCAATTTCATATTTGAAGAACTCGTCCTTTAAATCTACTTTGACTAATGTGCAACAACAACAAAAATTGTACTTTAAAGTGTATTAAAAAGCACAGTAGAAACAACAATTGATAATAAAGGCCTGTAACATTTATTTTTTGAAAATTGTGAAAGCAAAAAATCTAATAAAAATCACACATGCATACATATACAAAACAGATTATCCAGTATCATATGTTATCATAATTATTTGGTGTATTTTTTTCCTCAAAATTAACCAGAATCAACATACTGAGCTCTGATCCCTTAGCACTATGCCATATGATGCATCAAACATAGCCCAAGATTTCATTTTTATCAGTCTCTTTCGATTGTATATCACATCTGAACATCATAAGTGCTCCTAAAATACAACCCGCATCCTGAATACGCTTTGTTCCAACCACTACCCCTTTATAATCTCAAACTTGAGCTGCCTGGCAATATCAAACTAATAAATTACATCCTGCCTCCTCTATAACTCGCTAATAAATAAAAAAAGAAGCTCCACTTTCCTCGTACAGCTGTGACCCAGGGTTACCTAGCAACAGGTCATGCCCAGATAAAAAGCACAAGGTAGTGATTCACCTATGAGGAGATGGAGAGACGGGGGCATCTTCACTCTCTGACCCTTGACAGATGGAAAACGCACTCAGAGGAAACGGTTCTTTGATTGACAGGGCAGTTCTGAGTATGCCTGCATCACTCCTTCACTCCTTCAAAATTGTATTAACACAGCAAGCAAAGTATGCTTGTGAGATATGCCTCATCTTTTGCTGTTCCTCACTAGCATTAAAATACAGAAGAATTTGCAAAATGCTCATCAGTTTCTCTGCTCTTTTCCCACCAAATGCAACAATAACCCTTATGTCATTAAAGCTTCTAGAGGTATGACGTACACATGACGTCTCAATGTCCTATGTATGTCCTATACAACATAGGACATTGAGACGTCATGTGTACGTCATACCTCTAGAAGCTTTAATGACATATTGAAGAAATGAAACATTCAGACCGCATATTTAAAGCAGTCTGACCTTTCACAAATGTCTATCCTCCCTTCAATCCAAATAAATAAGACATATTAAACAAAGATGCAAAAATGAATATTATGTCATCATTTAATCTCCCTCATGTTGTTCCAAACCTGTAAGACTTTCGGTCTTCTGTGAATATTCTAAATAAAACAACTGTGAAACCAGTGGAGTTCCTTTGTCATAAAAATAGGACATAAAAAAAAAAGTCATACAAGTTTGGACATGAAGGTGAGCTGATATATATATGTATTTTCAATTCGGAGTGACTAATGCAATTACCATCATATTATGAAAAGCAGCTGTTTAAATCTACTCTTTAGCCTTTCCCTTTAGAAACCAAAAATAACTGAATCTTAATGATATTCAATATTGTTCACATTAAGGCTATTACTTCTAAAGCAATTAAGAGATTTTATACACTCTCTAAATTAGTGGTACATAAACAAGTTATAATTAGGTGTACAAAATAGCTAAAGGAAAATCAGTCATGTGAGAATTATTATTATTATTATTATTTGTATAATAGTTTGTATATATAAATTTGAATGAACACTGCTCTATATGCCACTGTTGTAACTGATACCCAGGACTACAGTTGAAATTTAACTTTATGCTAAGACGGTTACATTTTATATTTTGTGAATTGTCCCTGTACAAACAAACAAAAGCAAATAAATAAATAGGTTAGGGAGTCTCAATAGTTTAGGATGGATTCTCTTATTTATTGGTGCCTAATTATATTTTACATCTCTTGTTTATCGTTTGTATTTATCCACACATCAAACCATCTGATTTCAACAGCTTTGCACTCAGTCAGTGCCTCTGTTGGCTATTCTCTGTCCCTCAGGGGAGCCACACAGCTGTGTGAGTTTAGCTCACGGTTGAGGTGAGGCCACACACAGTTGAATAAAAAAAATACACTCCTTTTTATGCTTAAACACACACTACGGAAGCTTTAACATGCAGCTAGACCTACATTTCAGCTACATTATTGACAACATAATACAGTGTGAAGCTGGCTTCTAATAAGAATTGTATTGTGTATTTCTCATCATAGCGAGATGGGACTGAAGTTACAGTATATGAATAATAAGCATCAGCAATGGGAGGCGAAGATAACAGCAGACCCTTCAGGGGTTAATGGACATGGCAATGAAAGTGAATTCTGTCTACATAGAAGCCAGTTTGATGCTCACTGCTGGCAACATGCAAGTCTGAAGTTTGGTTCTTCGCTTCTGTGTCTATGATCAAAACACAGAAGTCTCACCTACCCCAGGGGAGTAAAGAATTGATGACCTGCACTTTGACTTCTTACTACTTATTTTCTGCTTGAATGTGTATGTTTAGATAAAGGATAGATCAGAAAGCCAGAATCTTAAAATGACTGTGGCAAGTATTTCCACAAGCACCTGTGACACAGAAAGGACTATGTCTATTTTACTATTACATTTTGATAAACATTTTTGATATATATACTATACACACAAGGAGACTCTCATAAGAGTTGAGGAGCCAACAGTAATAACAGATAAAGGCTTATGGAGCAGAGAAAATGGGTATTGTGTTGTGCCCTGGGGCCTGACTGTTAAACCTTACACAGGACCACAACAGTCACATGACAAACAATGCTTCCACAAGAATTTCATCTATAACTTATTCCTTCAAAACTGATTAGGAAAAGAAAGAACAACCTGAACTCCTGAACAAGGAAAGGGAACAACCTGAAACTGAACAAGAAAAGGGAATTTTCAGCACGCAAATTGATTAGTAGGTTAACTAGAATAAAAAACTAAGCATGCTTGTCAAACCTTAAATGTCTAGGTAAAAATTAAAATGTCCTCACCCTTAGGTCATCCAAGTTTTAGATGAGTTTGTTTCTTCATCAGATTTTGAGAATTTTAACATTACTTGTTCACCAATGGATCCTCTGCAGTGAATGGGTGCCATCAGAATCAGAGTCAAACAGCTGATAAAAACATCACAATAATCCACAAGTAATCCACATGACTCCAGTCCATCAATTAACATCTTGTGAACAAAAAGATGCATGTTTATAAATAAATAAATAAACAAAATCCATCAAGATATTCTTAACTTTAAACTGTAGCTTCTGACCAAAATAGTCCATAATCCATAATAATGCTTCCTCCACTGAAAAAGTACATCCCCAGTTGTCCTCTCACATCAATTTCAGTTTAGATGGTGCTTGATCTGTGCATATTTCTCACCTGATTCAGACTAGATTACTTTTTCACTGGAGAAACTTTAAGTATTATGGATTCAGGACTTGTATTAATGTATGCAGGCTGTAGAACTTGATAATGTGTAATCTGAATATGTACAATTTGTATGAATGAATCAGGGCCTACAGCCCATACACTTTACTTTGTAGCATGGCTGTCAGTCTCTAGGCTAAGTCAGAACAAAGCATTTCAGTTTGGCACTCACGTTGTCAAAGACAATGTTCTTCTTTACACCCCACAAGGCAGGATGCAGAGCCCACAGGTGAGGGTCTGCAATGTTACCTGTGTATCCTGTGTTCGGTCAAACACAGGAACATCTGTATAAAGTGTTTTGGCAACCATGATAACAGAACCCCCCTTCTCTCCACGGCCAGTTTTAGTCAATGGGCATCCATCACTGATGCTAACAGCTCTGATTAAAAATACATCAACTGAAACTGGCCTCCTGATGGCAGCGCTTCATAGCGATCATAATTAGGGGATGGGGAACTGTGATGATGAAGGGCAATGCACACCTGCTCTCCGTTAAATCACGCTTCTGTTGGTGAAGCTTGCATATTTCACCCCCGCAAATTAATTAATACCAAATTATGGATGGGACACCTTATTTATTTATGGTCGGAGTTGTCTAAAGTCAGCAAACATACCTCTCATTTCCTTTTTCCTCACTTTCCTGGTTGTTCTCATATCAACTTGAAGGGTTGGTTGCGCTTTTAATAGATTGAACTTAAAATTAAGGTAATAAAAACTGCATTTCATTACCTGAAATAATGTTAATATATCAAATTACTAAAATTGGTTTTATCCTTATAATATACTGACAACCACTTTAAAAACACAGACTATAAAGAGAAAGCCACATGATGCATCGAAGTACATCACAAGTAGTTTTTTCACAAACGGAGGTAAATACTAATACATATATATATATATATATACACACACACACACACACACAGTTCATTGCAGCCTATTTACAGACTTCTCTTAGAGGGGAGAGACCGTTTCTTCAGGCCTCAGGTAGTATCCGGTCATGCTTTTTTTTTGTTTTGAATTATGCACTGCATGTTTTAGGATTAAAGAAAATGTCCGTAAACCTGACGGATGGCAGAAAATTGTCTGTATCTACAAAGATATATTTTTTCTTACAGTGTATAGGTATATACATGAAACAGAACAGCTTTTTTAGGCTACTGATAAGATTGGAGTTTTCATGGCATTTAAGTGTAAATTTTTCAAAAGTGCTCAATTCTTTTTTTATGAACAAGACCGCATGCGTCTTGAGCTCCCTCAAGATTCTCTCACAAACACATGCGCACGTTGTTTCTCCCTTGTGTGTACGACAACTTGCTGATGTAGAAAATTCACTGAACTAACACTCACGGTGATGCGTCCAGCCTCACCCAATTTGCACCTTTGCCTCTCCTGTCAGCGCCAATGCGTTCCCTTTGGCGACAGCACCATGTCAACTGCCAACTCCCCACGAACCAACTGAGACGAAGCGGTCTACAAGATGTCACAAACAACAGCGCGCGCGCGCACACACACACACACACACACACACACACACACACACACACACACAGATGTGATCTTTAGATCGTTCCAAAGAATCAAATCTCGTAAACATCTCGAAAGCCAATACAACATGGATAATATCAACTAGTCGGTTAAAAGTCCTAATCGTTGTTTAAATATCTTAACGAGATTAAGGAAGTTGAAGTGTTTGGTAGTCGCAGTTAATTGAAGCGAATTGGGTTTTTAATAAAGCATGCAGCGATTACAGATGACAAACAGGTCTGTTGGCTTTTTAGGGGCATGGCACTTAATAGTATCAGAACTCATTCAGAACACATTTGTTTTCCTATTCACGCTTACCTAAGTCGTTAGGCTTTTTTCCACTTGAGTTTTAATTATTTTTCATTGGCTGAATTACATGGGGAATAAGGGACAGTCTGTCAGATGAGCTGGAGAGAGATTCATTATGACAAACTGCCTTGACATCATTGTGCACAGTAAGTGTCATGTCTAAAAATATTAGACAAACTCCACAGGGTTTGAAAATTGGCTGCAGAGTTATATACACTGTAAAAAGCAACCTGCAATTGTTTATTTATACCCGTACTATTATTTATATCTGATATGACACATAAAAAATAATTTTGATGGTATAAATTAAGCCTATAAATAAATACAAATTTGGACTTGAATTAAACCAGTTTATTTAGATGTTACCATTCTTAGGTTAGCATTTTTTTTTTCAGTGTACAAAGCTATTTGAACTTGGCATAGCCTCTTTCTCTTGAATATATTTTATATCAACTGATTTCCTAAAGTATTTCCAGTGATGTGTACATCAGTGTCAGAAATTAACCAGGGCTTTGGGCCAAAATGCTAAATCATCCATATATTTAAAATATGGGGACAAAAAAAGTGAAAAATTGGTAATTTCTTATTTGAGCTCTATTATCTAACATTCAACGTGAGCAATATCACACGTGTAACCGTGCACTCGTCAGCCATATAATCACAGCCGTGCTGATATAAAGTGGTCTACACATCATACCCCATAATGACAAGGGAAAAAAAAACAGCTTTGTGATAATTTTGCTAATTTATTTAAAAAAATTATATATATAAAGAAAAAAGAAAAACCTGAAGTAATTACATTGCATAAGTATTCATAGCCTTTTCTAGGACACTTGATATTTAGCCCAGGAGCATTCCAGTTTCGGTGGATCATCTTTGAGATGTTTCTGCACTTTGATTGGAGCTAACCTGTGGAAAATTAAATTGATTGAACATTATGGAAAGGCACACAGCTGGTATATAAGGCCTAACAGCTGAAAATGCATATCTGAGCAAAAACCAAGCCATGAGGTCAAAGGAATGGCCTGCAGAGCTGAGAGGCAGAATTATGTTGAGAAACAGATCAGGGGAAGACTACAAAAATGTCTGCGGCATTAAAGGTTTACAGGAGCATGTGGCCTTTATAATCCTTAATTGAAGAAGTTTGGAACAACCTCTTATAACTGGCTTCCTGGCCAAACTGAGCAATTGGAGGAGAAGCCTTGGTTAAAGTGGTGATCTAGAAGCTGATGGTCACTCTGGTTGAGCTCCATGATCATGGGAGCTCCATGACCATCAGATGGGAGAAACTTACAGAAGGACAAACATCACTGCAACACTCAACCAATCTAGGCTTTATGGCAGATTGGCCAGCCTCTGCTCAGAGTGCTCAGAACCTAGATTCACCTTCCAACAGAAAAATGGCCCTAAGCAAACGGTTAAGAGAATGCGAGAGTGGCTTATAACCAACTCTGTAAATGACCTTGGGTGGCCCAGCCAGAGCTCGGACCCAATCAATCTTTTCTGGAGAAACCTGAAAATTAATTTGAGAGGATCTGCAGAGAAAAATGGCAGAAAATCCTCAAATGCAGATATGCAAAGTTTGTCGCATCATACCCAAAAAGACTTGAGCCTGTAATCACTGCCAAAGGTGCTTCAAATAAGTACTGTGTTAAGGGTATAAATACTTGTACTTATTTCAGTTTCTCTTTTTTAATAAGTTCGAGAAGTTATCATAGATTTTTATTTTTATTTGTCATTATAGTGTATGAAGTGGAAAAGCTTTTTTAAAGCAGTTTAATATAAGGCTGCAACAAAACAAAATGTAAAAAAAAAATGAAGAGGTATGAATACTTTTACAAGGCACTATGTATGTGCTATGGTCGGTACAAGGCTACAGTGGTTAAAAGCCTTACACTAGAGCACAGGCTTATTATTATTATTATTATTATTATTATTATTTAGTCATTTAGCAGACGCTTTTATCCAAAGTGACTTACAAATGAGGACAACAGAAGCAATCAATTGTAGTATTAAAACAACTAAAAACAGGTCCAAAACTAAAAGCTAAAACTTTATAAATACTACCTATACATATTTTAAAAATAAAGAAATTAAATAAAAATGACAAATGCATACAACAAAATTTCAAAACTTAACATTTAACTGAAAAACAAAAAATAAAGCTAAAAACTATTCAAAATATCAAAGAACAAAAGGTATAAGAGTATAATAATGATTCTAACATAACACTAAGCCAAACACAAAAAAAACTATATATATATATATACACGTGTATATATATATACACGTATATATATATATAGTTGTATGTACAACCACACACACACACATACATACATATATATACATACACATTTATAAATTCAATAAATATATATATATATAATTTAATTTCCATTTAGTTTGTTGAAGTATTAAAATATCTCAAATTAAATAAAACTAAAAGTTAATAAAAGACCTATACAGACATAATAAATTCAGACATAATGTAACTAAAATTAAAATAAATAACAAATGCAAATCAAACGACAGTAGTTTATCAGTAATCCTTAAAAATAACACTGCCAAACACACATGCTAAAAAAAACACAACTTAATTACACATAGTAAATGGTTATAAAAAACTGAAACAGAAGTGAAACAAGTAGTAGGAAAGAGGAGAAAGAAAAAGTGATACTTATTATATATCTTTTGTCATAGCTATCTCACTCAGTAAAACAATCAATAAGGCTCCAATTCATGTATCTGGAACTCCATTGAGCCATTTAAAGTAGAGACCATGGTAATTGGTGCATTTAATTCTTTCCCTTGGATGTGAAGAAAGACATTAAAAGATGGAAAGGAATAGCAAGAAAATGAATAAGGAAACAGAATAAGAAAAGCAGAGGAAGAACATTGGGACTCCATTCAAAGCATCACTGTCTGCCGGGTGACTGTCACTCTTTATTAGAGGGCGGAGAGAAGTGTAGCTCGCAGGTACAGTGGGAGGGAATGAAGGATAGCAAGAGGAAGGGGTGGCAGCTGTGGAACAATGACAGGGTCTGTGTCCAAGGCTCCTCAGGCAAAACACCAGTTTTCCTACTGCTGTGAATTCATCTCACTCTCTCCTGTGGATAGAGAGAGAGATAGAGAGGTGGAGGTCACTGCCAATCATACGTGCTGTCCATCACACTGGATGCTGTGTTCACAGAGGCAATTAAATGTACTTTGGCACTGCCACATATTTATTTACTCACTATGAATTAAACTGTGTATTCAGTTATGTATGTGAAAAGCATGTAATTACTTCAGTTTACATAAAACAGTTTTCAGTTTACATAGATTCAGTTTGTCCTAAACAAACTGATATAAACTGATACAACTATAGGGGCTTGTGATTGAAAAACTAAAAACTGTTTCTCTATACAATTTGTTTTTCCATTTTCCATCTAATTCTCTGCAGTTCACAGAGGTTTCCATTATATGCGTATATATGTATACAGTGGTGGCCAAAATTATTAGAAAACTAGTATTTTCACCAGCTAAAAAATGGTTTTAAGTCAGTTATTTCTATCTTTTGCTGCACTGCAAAAAAATTCAAGCTGTTTCAACTAATTGTTATTTAGTAACTATTTCCACAGAAATTTTACGTTCACTCAATTTCTCTCTATAAAGTGTTATCTGAATTGTCAGTTTTAAGTTGGTTCAACCTTTACTGAACTAGTTTTATATTTCATTCAGCTAAAATGTTTTAATTGGTCAAACATTTAGAAAACTACAGAAAATTATGCCAATTAAAATGTAACCATTTACTCCATGTGTTTTATATGTTACCTAAAAGTACACACACATGACAGTGTTTGGTGCCTTAGAAGAACTGACTGGGTTGCATCTGAAAACTTGCAATGATGTCAAAGCGCTAATGAAACCTTTTGCCACACCCGGCCTGATGGAGAAAGCAAAGTATAATTTATCTAAAAAAATGAAATTATGCCTTTTAAATCATTTATAACATAACAATATCAGTTAATTAAATTTGTGATGAAACAGAAGTTGCAACCTATTTTTTTTTTTTTGGCACACACTAAAAAAATCTCATAATCCATCGCACAGCACAGGTAGCATTGATGTTGACTGTGTTCATTTGTTGGAAGGATTTAACAGAACGTACATTTCATATTATAGGTCTACATTAAACAGCATAAAAATAGTATCAAAATATAATGCTCCTGCCTTGTTGATAAATATCAATGGTTGGGGAAGTCGTGGCCTAATGGTTAGAGAGTCGGACTCGTAACCTAAAGGTTGCGAGTACGAGTCTCAGGTCCGGCAGGAAGGTGGGGGGAGTGAATAACCAGTGCTCTCTCCACCCTCAATACCACGACCGAGGTGCCCTTGAGCAAGGCACCGAACCCCCAACTTGCTCCCCGGGCGCCACAGCATTGGCTGCCCACTGCTCCGGGTGTGTGTTCACGGTGTGTGTGTGTTCACTGCTGTGTGTGTGCACTTTGGATGGGTTAAATGCAGAGCACTAATTCCGAGTATGGGTCACCATACTTGGCCACATGTCACGTCAATTTCATTTTTCACTTTCATTATTGTTTTACAAATTGATTGATCAATTGTCCCAAATTCAATGTTTACTGAGCCACAGTCTTTCCCAGTGCACGAACTTGTGTGCACAGCATACTGATTCTTTACCTACCTGACTGACTGTGAGGCTTTGATAATGGCCTTGTGAAAGAATTCAGTTAGTTTTCAGTCATTTTCGTTCAGAACGACGAACTCCCCTTCCGAAGTGCAATTCACGAGACTAGAAACACAATTGGAATTCACCCCGTTTGAAAAGAGCTTTATTTTAGCGTGGCTGGTTGTTAGTCAAGTTTAATGTCATCTTTTAACTTCACAGGACAATTGCAAAAGTTTGCACATGCTGTTTGATTCTTTCAGAATCAGAATCAGAATGAGCTTTATTGGCCAGGTATGTTTACACATACAAGGAATTTGTTATATTGACAGAAGCTCCACAGTGCAACAAAATGACAGCAACAGGACAGGACACAGATAATAAAAGAATAATATACAAATAGGCAATGTACAAAATAGCAAAAACACAATATATAATATAGACAATTATGTGTGTACAGGTCTGATATGTGCAAATTTGAAATGAAAAAAAATAAGTATGTGTGATGAATAAATAAAGTAAATAGTGTTGTGTGTTCCACGTTTAATGTCAGGTGTTCATGAGATGGATTGCTTGGGGGAAGAAACTGTTTCTGTGTCTGGTCGTTCTGGTGCTCAGAGCTCTGTAGCGTCGACCAGACGGTAACAGTTCAAAGAGGGAGTGTGCTGGATGTGAGGGGTCCAGAGTGATTTTGCCAGCCCTTTTGCTCACTCTGGATAAGTACAGTTCTTGGAGAGTGGGGAGGGTTGTACCAATGATTCGCTCAGCAGTCCGGACTACCCTCCATAGTCTTCTGAGGTCAGATTTGGTAGCTGAGCTGCACCAGACAGATATCGACGTGCAGAGGATGGATTCAATGATGGCAGAGTAGAACAGTATCAGTAGCTCCTGTGGCAGGTTGAACTTCCTCAGCTGGCGAAGGAAGTACAACCTCTGCTGGGCCTTTTTCACAATGGACTCAATGTGATTGTCCCACTTCAGGTCCTGAGAAATTGTGGTGCCCAGGAATCTGAATGACTCCACTGCAGTCACAGTGCTGTTCGTGATTGTGAGTGGGGGGAAGAGCAGGGGGGTTTCTCCTGAAGTCCACTATCATCTCCACAATTTTGAGCATGTTAAGCTCCAGGTTGTTAAGACTGCTCTAGACAGCCAGCACCTTAACCTCCTGTCTGTAAGCAGACTCGTCTCCGTCCTGTATGAGGCCGATCAGTGTGGTGTCGTCTGCAAACTTCAGGAGCTTGATAGAGGGGTCTTTAGATGTGCAGTCGTTCGTGTAGAAGAAGAAGAGCAGTGGGGAGAGAACACAGCCCTGAGGAGCACCAGTGCTGATGGTGCGGGTGCTGGATGAGAATTTTCCCAGCCTCACTAGCTGCTGCCTGTCTGTTAGGAAGCTGGTGATCCACTGACAGACGGAGGTGGGGACGGAGAGCTGTGTCAATTTATTCTGAAGGGTGTCCGGGATGATGGTGTTAAAAGCAGAGCTGAAGTCTACAAACAGGATCCTCACATAAGTCCCTGGTCTGTCAGATGTTGCAGGATGTAGTGCATGTTTCTGACCCTAAGACTCAACTAATTTCTGCAATTCTCCAGCTGTGATCCTTGAAGAGTCTTTGGCCACTCAAACTCTCTTCCTCACTGTGCATTAGGACGATATAGTGGCGCTTAAGACACATGTCCTCTTCCAGGCAGATTTGTAACATCTTTAGTTGATTTGAACCTCTTAATTATTGCCCTGATGATAGAAATGGGGATTTTCAATGCTTTATAGCTCTTTTCTTACAGCCGATTTCTATGTTGTGAAGCTCAACACTCTTATTCTGCACATCATAACTATAGGCTTTACTCCTTGTGATGGATGATTAAGGGAATTTGGCCTTTGTGTTCCTCATATTTATAATCCTGTGTAACAGGAAGTCATGGCTGAAGAATTTCATGCTCCTAGTCACACTGATCTGCTAAAAAAAATATATATATGAATGGGAATATACTTCAGAGATATTTTACTCATAGGAATTTCTAGGGGTGCCAATAATTTGTGGCCAACATGCAGTGGAGAAAAATATATATTTCAACATGAGATTTTCTCCCCATGCACTTTCAATTTTTACTTCAATGAAAAGTTTGAATTTTTTTGAATTTTTTGAATGAAAGATCAAAAAGATCAACGAAAGAGGAGCCATTGAAAATTATATGTAATATATACAGTACCCATGTGTGTGTGTGTGTGTTATCTTTCCATTAGGGACAAAGTGTTATGTGTTTATTTAGTGACTTGTACAGTTTAATCAAGTAAACACCAGTGTGGCTTGTGCTACACAAACACAACTCACACACACTTTATTGGTCAGGTCAAACACAATCACAGCTCAGCCACACGGGGTTGGCTAATTATGGGTGGCAGCTGGCAGTGAGGGCTTCCTTTAGGGGCCGGGTCCATGCATGAGTTCTGTACGTGTTCAAACACCATGGATGAAGTATAAATCTTGCTATACTGTCTAGTATGAGCTGTGTGACAGCCCCTTATTTCAAGATAGTTGAAGATGGAAATGCAGAGTTGAATTAACAAGGGAAATGAGGCATTAAATGAACCTGATGTAACTCGGCTCTTCTCAACATGCAGGGATGAACCAGTGATGCTGTTGCATGTGCCTACATGGTGGATGTCTTGCTTATGATTCTAGTTTTGAAATATGTTTCACATAGTTTGTTTAGAAATGTATCCACTATGAAGTCCCTCTTGGTGTCAATTTATTTGATGGAAAATTCAATGACTTAGAAAAGAGAATATTTCAGCCACACACTGGATGTTCTGTAAATTGGACAGCACAACGACAAAAAGTAATTTCCATGAAAATCAATATTAATATCTGTCTGTGAGGCAAGAACATTACACTGTCACCCATAACCGTTGGTGGAATATGAAAGGGAGGAACACTTGGAGAAATAAAGGAAACATTCATCAGACTAGTTTTGTCTGCGAGCAAACAGCATCCTTTTCATCGACTGAAAAATCAAAAGAAGGAGAAAATGCATTCAATCTGGCAGATCTTAATGGGTTATATCCAACGAGTAGGCCTATATTTTGAAACCCGCTGAAATAACAGAATGAGAAGCTCAGAGGTGCGAAGCTTGTAAAGAGAAGTAACATTTCCTGAAGCAGTTATAGTGAGCAGAATAAATAAATAAATAAATGAATGGGTGTTTAAAATAAGTGAAATATCACCCTGTTATTTCCACCACCGAGTCCGACGGGACATATACAAAGTAGGCAATTTGCTCATGTCAAATGATGTCTCTCTGCCCGGTTTGCCGTTTGAATGCTCGCGCTAAGGTGAGACGGGCGCGCGCTGACATATGCAGGCTAGTTTAAACGCATCTGATATGCTCGTTGGATATATCGATCCACTTCATCCTAGCGGAATGAGATGCAAACAGCCTTGTCCCCATCTGTAGCAACCATAATCATGATATAATAGTTTCTTCCAGCCTCAATATCTGATTTGGATATGATGACATTATTCGTACTATGTCTCATTACGCCAAGTTGCATATATATTTTTATATATATTTTTTAACTGTCCTGGTATTTCATAGCCTATGGTAAGACAATACAAGAGAACCGTGCTTTATAAAAGTCTGTATCAAATATACCAGATACGAGACTTAAAATTTACCTTAAAAACAAATCTAGTTTAATTTTTTCCCTAAATGAGTTTAACTTTTTTTTCTCCGAATTTCAGCACCCTGGACAGCACTCTTGTACAGCAGAAAAGGATGTAGAAGTTTTATTGCTTTATGAGACAAATGCACTACTAGCCTACTGTATGTGCGCTTGTGTGTGAGTCCACACAAAACCAGATCAAAGAAATCTTAATATGACTTTAAAAATGTCAAAGGGTGAACTAAAACCCCTCTTCAGCAGCCACTGAGTCAGGCTGGTTGGCTGATTGGTTAAGGATGGTGGATGTGGGCCAGGTCACAGAGGCTCAGTGGCTGTTTGCCTGCAGGACTCTAGTCTCTGATGAGAGGGACATGTCACATGTTGTTTCTTCATCTGGCCGAGAGGCCACAAATTTATTTGAACACAGACTGAGAGCCAGTCAGAGATGTTCCCAGCTGTCTTAGTCAACAAGCCTGTGCAGAGCAACACATCTGAGCCTATGTATTTATAGAACAAAAACGGATGCTACTTGTATAAGCACTGTGTATTAAGAGATACAGATTTTATATGCAGAATGTCTGATTTCTAGGTATTTAAGAAGACATGATGAGAAGTGCTGACCAATCCACACTCAAAAAAAAAAAAAAAAAGATAACCTGCTGTTGTTACTTTAAGGAGATATTTCTACATGATTTACCCATATAAAGTAGCTTTGGCAATTAGGTCGATAGAGCGATATTAAATCATATTTTGCCTTAAATAAAACCAGTTCATTTGGATGTTACCATTTTTTTAAGTGCAATACCAAATATGCTAATAACTGTTTTCAACAAAGCATATTACCATGGAATTCTTTTTGTGTTTTTCTATGTTTTGTTTCCTCAGTGTGGCAAAAAAAAAAAAAAAAACCTACAACTGTTAAAGAACATCCATATATACAGGTGCTGGTCATATAATTAGAATATCATCAAAAAGTTGATTTATTTCACTAATTCCATTCAAAAAGTGAAACTTGTATAATGTATACATTCATTCCACACAGACTGATATATTTCAAGTGTTTATTTCTTTTAATTTTGATGATTATAAGTGACAACTAATGAAAACCCCAAATTCAGTATCTCAGAAAATTAGAATATTGTGAAAAGGTTCAATATTGAAGACACCTGGTGCCACACTCTAATCAGCTAATTAACTCAAAACACCTGCAAAGGCCTTTAAATGGTCTCTCAGTCTAGTTCTGTAGGCTACACAATCATGGGGAAGACTGCTGACTTGACAGTTGTCCAAAAGACGACCATTGACACCTTGCACAAGGAGGGCACAAAAGGTCATTGCAAAAGAGGCTGGCTGTTCACAGAGCTCTGTGTCCAAGCACATTAATAGAGAGGCGAAGGGAAGGAAAAGATGTGGTAGAAAAAAGTGTACAAGCAATAGGGATAACCGCACCCTGGAGAGGATTGTGAAACAAAACCCATTCAAAAATGTGGGGGAGATTCACAAAGAGTGGACTGCAGCTGGAGTCAGTGCTTCAAGAACCACTACGCACAGACGTATGCAAGACATGGGTTTCAGCTGTCGCATTCCTTGTGTCAAGCCACTCTTGAACAACAGACAGCGTCAGAAGCGTCTCGCCTGGGCTAAAGACAAAAAGGACTGGACTGCTGCTGAGTGGTCCAAAGTTATGTTCTCTGATGAAAGTAAATTTTGCATTTCCTTTGGAAATCAGGGTCCCAGAGTCTGGAGGAAGAGAGGAGAGGCACAGAATCCACGTTGCTTGAGGTCCAGTGTAAAGTTTCCACAGTCAGTGATGGTTTGGGGTGCCATGTCATCTGCTGGTGTTGGTCCACTGTGTTTTCTGAGGTCTAAGGTCAACACAGCCGTATACCAGGAAGTTTTAGAGCACTTCATGCTTCCTGCTGCTGACCAACTTTATGGAGATGCAGATTTCATTTTCCAACAGGACTTGGCACCTGCACACAGTGCCAAAGCTACCAGTACCTGGTTTAAGGACCATGGTATCCCTGTTCTTAATTGGCCAGCAAACTCGCCTGACCTTAACCCCATAGAAAATCTATGGGGTATTGTGAAGAGGAAGATGCGATATGCCAGACCCAACAATGCAGAAGAGCTGAAGGCCACTATCAGAGCAACCTGGGCTCTCATAACACCTGAGCAGTGCCACAGACTGATCGACTCCATGCCACGCCGCATTGCTGCAGTAATTCAGGCAAAAGGAGCCCCAACTAAGTATTGAGTGCTGTACATGCTCATACTTTTCATGTTCATACTTTTCAGTTGGCCAAGATTTCTAAAAATCCTTTCTTTGTATTGGTCTTAAGTAATATTCTAATTTTCTGAGATACTGAATTTGGGGTTTTCATTAGTTGTCACTTATAATCATCAAAATTAAAAGAAATAAACACTTGAAATATATCAGTCTGTGTGGAATGAATGTATACATTATACAAGTTTCACTTTTTGAATGGAATTAGTGAAATAAATCAACTTTTTGATGATATTCTAATTATATGACCAGCACCTGTATACAACAAAACAAGTAACACATGCAATATGCTGGTGAAATACAGTATTTTCTTATTTCTATGTGTATGTCAAATACTAAGAGTAATGACAATAAAGTGAAACTTGAACGTGAACTTGAACTTGAAAAGATACTACTCTCCCAAATATCTCCTAAAATGTCCTAAATATAAATTGATTTTATTTATTATAAATTGATTATTTAAATCTAAATTGATTTATTGATTTATTCAGTCAAAAATATTATTAATGTTACAGAATGTATCTAAATACATGAGGTTACACCAACAAAATTACATTTAAGGGTTAGATCAAGTATGCAGTACCAATTTCAGGTTACCACTTTTATAGTGTTATATATATAAGTAGAGGACACTGTAAGGTTTTGTGTAAAGCACATTAGAAGTCATAGGGTACTTTGGCAAGACAAATAAGAGAGGCCAAAAGCATCAGAATAGAAAATAAATAAACAAACAAACAACAGACATATAAGAATTGCTGTCACAAACACACTGGAGTGCTAAAGAGGTGTGATTACACAAAATGGTGTGAATAAAATTAAATGAAGTGAAAGGAAAATTAGAATGAGAGGAAAAAGGGGAGAAAATGTTATTAGAGAAAAAACAGATGGCCAAATTCAGCATACCCTGGGGAATACCGGGGACAATTCACTGCACCTACAGTTATGAGTGCCAGGGAGGTTTTTATTAAGTGTGTGCATGTGTACGTGTATGTGGGGCTACATTATTTCTTAGTCTAAGACAAAGACATTCCAGAAAGTGAGCTCACGCTACATGAATGATGATGTCATAAAAAGGTTGAAAGATAACACCAATGAATGCTTACTGTCCTACCAAGGTATACACATCGCACACACAGAGCACTCTCAGATGACAGGCAGTGAGTGGAAATGAAGGATTTGGGGTTCCATCCCGTTACATTATGCAGCAGATGGCGTGTAGGCCGAGCCAGGCCGGGGCAGTCCCAGAGGTAACACGCACACACATAGACACACTCACAGGATGGGAAGGGGAGGGGCAAAAAGCAGTATTGCCCCTGTCCAATGCTGTTCTTCTCTCTTGCTCTCATAGAGCTAGCTTTAGTCCTGTATCTGGTTAAAGGCATCAGGCAGGCATCTAAAACCCTTCTTCTCTTCTTGAATATTTTTGAATACTGAGTTGTTGAGCTTTCTGAATCAGTGGTTCCAAGGGTTCTGATAGGGTAACACAGTTAGCAGATAATTTTTTTTTAACTATCTGTATAACAGTGCATTCTATACTTATGAATGCAACATAAAATGGAACATTTAACTATATTGTTTGGCCTTTGCAGTTCATGGTTATTTCTGACATTTTCTATCACTCGTTCAAAGACAGACCGTCAGTCTGTTTTCAGTAATTACTTCTGAAGTTTGGATTAATAAAAAGCAGAAGTTTGAATGTTTTTATGAGTGAGTCATTGAATTATTCAGTCAGCCAATTTGTTCAAAAACCCAGATTAATTCAGGAACACCATTGTTGTGTGTTGCTCAGAATATGCCAAAGTTAATTCTGCTTTGGCTTCGTTTAGAACTGTTTTGTTGAGCAGAAAAGACAATATTACTGCCAATAAAAGTATAAGTTATTAAAAATGAACTTTTTGTTTATTAAACTGTTGCAATGCAATATCACATGCATAATCATGCTTTTTGTCTGAACATCAGCACAATTGTAAATCATTTTGCCACTTGATGTCCATTGTGAACTCTGGGTCCTGAAGCAGTGCTAGTTATAAGATAACTCTCTTTCTCTCCTTCCTTTTCTTTCCACTCAGCTGAAGCTGCACCTGAGGACCACTGCAGAGGGCCATGACCCTGACCAACATGGAAAAGTGTGTGTGTGTGTGTGTGTGTGTGTGTGTGTCTGTGTGTGTGCGTGAGATCACGTGGACAAGGTGTGTGGGTTTGAAAAATGAAAACAGCAAGTGCATTCATGGGAGAGGGAGACATTTATAATTGCAGTCACCATCAGTATGATTCTTGCTAGTTTTAGTATTATGTTGATTAGTGTCGTTATGTTTATGATCATATTCGCTGTGCAAGTTCATTAGTGTTGCTTGGCTGATTATGGACCTCCTGTACCTGAGTCACATGTTCACACAAACATAATGGACACACATTTCAGTCTTACTTTCAGATGGGCTCATGTGGAGATATGTCTTTATTTGTGTGGATTCACAGCATAAGAAACTGGAGACATGTTCCATAATGCTGCACAATAGGAATTTATTTCAGTTAAACCACATTATTGTTGCTGTTATTTGTCATCAGAAGATGATCTGTTTATTTTCTTAAGCAGCACTATTACATCACTGTAATTACAGCAGCAGGCATAATTAGAACCAGTCTGGTCTTATTACACAGACAGAGTGAAAGACCTCTATTCTGTCAAATTAGTTTGCTGGATTCCCTGGCATTCCAACAGTGTGAAAAACACTTTCAGCTTCCTCATGTGCAAAGATGCTTTCAAGTGAACTCATTTTCAAAGCACAAATACAGAACACAACACACAGGGAAACTCTTTAAAGATGTATGTGACCATTTGTAAGGTAGTTCCATTTTGGTAGTGTAAATGTCACGGTACTATAAATTACTTTACTCATTTACCACAAAGCCAACTTCACACTCAGTAACCTATAATCAGTGCCAAGAGTCTGGATAGATCTTTCTAAATCAGGAGCTGATGAAAGAGTCAATTCAGAAACAAGTTCATTAAAGTAAGAGACCCAAATCAAAACCCATCCAAAATGTCCTTCCCACTTTGCACACTACCATGTGGTCATCTTGCCCCCTTGTCCCAATAGAAAAATAGATGCCAAGGGAGCAGCAAGCCACCCCTCCCCAAACTACACATACACTCTTGCTCACATGCCCCTTTGATTTAACTGAACCATCATGGAGGTTTGGCATGGCGATGAGTTTAATGAACCCATCAGCCAGCTGGAGCAAAAGGACAAGAGTCGGTTAAAGAGGAGTGAAGAGAGAGAGAAAGGGGTGACCCATTCTGCTACATGCATCTCAAGCCAAAGGGCCAGAACGATAAGAGGGGAGGAAAGCCAAGGGCAGGAGAGCGAGAGCAAGGGCATGACAAAAGGAAAATGAATCTTTTGAGAAGCTACATGTAGTGAAATGGGCCAAGAGTCAAGAATAGGAAGGGGACAGGCTTGGTAAAACAGGGCATACAAAGAAATAAATTTGAGAAATGTGAAGTAAACTAAAGGGCAATGCTAAAGAGGGGCTGTTTAAAATACCAGAGAATGTAGAAGGAAGTGAGAAATGAGAAATCATGGATTGTTGCATCCAGATGCTTAGACATCTGCACCCACCTGAATCACTAGCTGACTAATGGGGCCCCCAGACTGCAACACATATCCCATGCTTTGTATCTGAAATTTCTCCCCCCTGATTCTGTTGGCTTTATTGTATGTGTAAATTGGTCATACTGTTGACTCAAACTTCACAATTAATCCAAATGTTTGGCAAACAGCAATGAGCAGTTGTCTTGTAAAAAGCTGTCAACTAAGTAAATGGGGATGATGTGGCACACAGGCGCTAGAGACCCTTGTGGATGTTAATATACCTCACAGTGCCTCTCTCTTTGTGCATTGCACTTTGTGTGCATTTGTGTGTGTGTGTATGTGTGTGTGTGTGGGCTCCCTGCTGAGGCTACAGATGGTAAAAGGGGCTGGCTAGGGCCACGGTGATGGTCACATTCTCACATGGGACCACAGGCCCCCTGTTCTCACACCTACACCTCCTGTTCGCTACTGGCCAGCTCCACTGTCATTACCACAGCCTGCTGCCCCTGTAAACGCCAAGCCAGAAGCGGTGAATACGGCAAAGGATGTGCCAATCTATTATAACACACATGCACAACACATGGTTATGTGGCTTGAATTACAACTATAGTTGCCATATGAGAGCCTCCCTTTAGATGCAGTGTGGAAGTGCATTAGAAACCTCAGTTTTAAATAGTGGCACTAAGAGCTTCTGATTTTATGCATAGATTGGTTTCACTTCATTTAAACCAGCAATTAAACTTACATTTTCAAGTTTAGTGGGTTGAAATTCATTACAGTGTACTAATCATTTGAATAGGATAACACATTTTTAGTACAGTGAATTCAAAACCTTTCATCAATTCAAAAATCTTTCATCAGATTTGGGATATACTGTATCTCATTGACCTCATGTGACACCCAAGCACATGAATATGGAATCCATTTATAGTTGAAATACCTTATCCTATGATGTATCTGTAGATGGTTAACTTAAGTTTAACCAAAAATTTAAATTCTGTTATAATTTACTCACCCTCAAGTAGTTCTAAACCTGCATGAGTTTCATTCTTCTTCTGAACATAAAGGAAAACATTTTAATGAATGTGGGAAACCAAACAGTAAATTGACTTCAATAATATTTTTTTCCAGATAATGGAAGTCAGTGGCTACCAGCAACTGTTTGGTTATCCACATTATTCAAAATATCTTTATTTGTGTTCAGCAAAAGAAAGAAAGAACTTGAGGGTGAGTAAATGATGACACAATTTTTGGTGAACAGTATGCCTTTAATGTAAACCCATTTGCAAATGTAATACATGTAAATATACTGCATTTTCATATGTTATCATAAAAGTAAAAACATATATAAAACCTATTAGAAACAATTTAATATATCAACATATATATTTAGACCATACAATTATGTATGTTTATGTATGTGTAATACACGTCATATACATGTATATCCATCCCAAAAACCCATCAATACACGTTGATATCATACAATATAAAAGATTGACACTGTTAAATATTATTTGCCTTGTAGCTTGATTTCTGAACTCTGTAACTCTGTCTCTTCGTAGCACTCCATCTTCATCCATTTGATACAAAAGTTATGTGTGATGTTTCAAAGTGCTTTTCAAGGTTAATGGCTCTCCATTGGCCACTCTGGTCCTCAGATAACTTTTTGTGCACAGTTGTTTGGACTGTCTTGGTTTAGTTTATGTAAGATTTATATTAACTCTAGGTATATGTTATAAATGTATATCTTCATCTACCCACTACATGAAAATTATATATCACCTCACTGGTAACATATGTCAATTTCACTCTTGATATAGGGCAATATATGTCATATATTACGATTCCGTATGAAAAATATGTCCAAAAGAAAACACACATTGGTGAAGATGAAAAGGGGTACCATAGCGAGTACAAGTGAACTTACGATCTTAGATCAAAGGTCAGTGCACCAGTGGTGACTCTAGTGCTGACTGAGAGTGATTCAGCTGTTCTTAAGCTGTTTGTGTTCTGTAATTGCTCTTGTCTGACACAGATCTCTGTGAGTTGTAGTTGCAGGACAAGAGGTCTCTGTCTGCCCCTCTGACCCACTGCAATTAGACTGACTCCTTGTGTGCTTCCTGTCAGTATAGCCATTCCGTTGTCATATGACATGCCTCTGATACACACATGCACAAAGACACAGACACAAAAGTCTTATCAACTTGGACACAAGGCTTAAGGCCACTTGTCTATCACAGTACACCCACCCACCCCCCACGCCATTCTTCCATTGCCAGCACCAGCTCTTTGTCTCCATACATCATGGCAATATGAAGCAAGTTGCAACTAGCCCTTGTCTCCCCACCCTCCCTTCTGTGGCTCAGGGCCACAGCAAGTCAGTGGAGCCTCCCTCATCATTTTAATCAGCTTGTTAGGCATGGTCGGTCACCACAACACACAGATGCCTGATCAACAAACACACATACTTCTTTGATCCTTCTTTGTGATCTGGGAATAGTGTGCACATAATCTCACTATTGCGAATATTGATGCTGAAAAGCTTTAGGAAAATTGCAATTTACTTTGACAAGATGGGGTTTTAACAAAAGTTGGCTGTTAGGGGAATTGTTCATTGTACATTTGGGAATTGTGCAAATCATACATACCATCTGAACTTGCCTGTTTGATTCCCCCATAGCCAAAAATCCAGCAGGGTCTCCTCAGCATCACCTGGACCCACCAACTGGCCCCCAGTCCCTACTGCCCACTTTGTCCCCAACTCTCGCTATGATTGTCATTTTGCTTCAATTCCAACAGTCTAACAGCTTCTGTGGACTCTCCATAGGCCATTCTGAAATTTGAAAGAAAACCTCTTGTGCACAATTGTTTGGACTGTCTTGGTTTAGTTAATGTTGGTTTGAAGATTTAAATGTAACTTTTAACATTAATCAAATTCATACGTTTAAAAAATGTTTAATGTGAATTTGAGTCGTCCCTTATATTCCACAATTAACAAAATAATGACTGTTTTTTACGAGTCATATTATATCTTATCTGTGTTAAGTTTATGAAAGAGCATATGTATCACGTCTTTTCAGCCCTGTGAGATGTTATTCCTTCAGTCAATGTATGTGTGTATATGTGTGTATATGTGTGTGTGTGTGTCTCTCTCTCTCTCTCTGTGTGTGTGTGTGTGTGTGTGTGTGTGTGTGTGTGTGTTTCCAGCGGTCTGACATCTCTGCTCGTGGACCTAGATGATGTGTGGAGAGGGGCAAGAGGAAGGTATGATGCGAAGGGGCGGTGTTAGACAATACCACCTCACAAATATATCCCAACCCTCAGTCATTCTGAAGAGCTTTTACTAAGAACTATTCTCTCATACCCTGATCCGTTATAGCCCGATCAGGCGACGGAGCTCCAGCGAAATAGAAGAGAAGACAGGATTTACAGGAGATGGTTTTCGAGTCGAGGGCTGTTTTTGTATCGCCAGTTCATTCCAAATAATCGCAGTCTCGCCCAAGAGGACTGACAACATTTCAGTACTTTTTCTACAATCTTATCGACATTGCCATCTCTATTGTCTAGAGTCTGGGGTCACGAGGCATCACCTCAAATTTTTTATCTCAAGATAAAAGGCATCATCCATTATTTTTACAGACGAATAACAGTGAAAGGCAGAATTGCTCAGCATCACAATTTTGACAGACAGATTTTATTCAATTTGTTTTCGGGGGATTTCAAAGTAGACTAAATGAAGAAATATTTAACACGGTGAGATGCTCCATGAAAGAAATTACAGAAAGACACGCGGATAGAGTAAAGAGTTGGATAGCTTGTAAAGGACAAGAATCTTCTTTCTGGAGCTGTCAAGTGCATAACACGGTTTGTTGAATTATTCGTGTAAATTATATTTAACTGCTTTATAATAAGTGTTTGTATGTGCTTGTGTGTTTTCACAGGTATCAATGTAACATTTATTATAGTTTGTAAAGATGTTAATCAGTAGGTTTCAATATTCGTGTTGGTATATTAAATCTTTAGACGTTTAGTTTGTTTTAGGCTACAATTATTTTGAAACCTGTTCGCGCAAATGCTTTGTACAACTGTCGCTTTACACTTTTTCTTCTATGTACCAGTCATTCTTTTTCAAGTCTTTTTTTCAAAACTAACAAAAATCTAAAATAATGTAGTCCTATTTAAATAAGTGAGACATGCAGATGTTGCAAATATTTAGGATACATGTTGTATATAATAATTGTGGCTGTCCATTATCAATTGTGAGAGAGAAATTATGCTGATCTAAAAGCAGAGTTCCCACAACAGATGTTAACCTTTTGAACCATTTATTATTCTGGTTCCGTTTTGTCCTGTCACGCAGCACGCGCCAAGCGTTATAGTGTGACAGATGGATGGCTTTAATTGCAGAACGTGACTCCAGAATTATCATATTTGTACTTAATATTGTTTATAGGAAGGACAACAAAAAGGTGTGCATTTTCTATTTGTCCATTTTAAACTGAGTTTGTGTGTGCTATTAGCACTGTATAGTAGCCTACACATACTGTTATTAGCAATGCTAAAACTGTTTTTAACAATGACATTTTCGTCTCTTTTTATTTTTTTTAAATCGAATTTCAGATGCTCAAAATGGGAATATGCATTTCCCCCAATAGTTATAGTATGGCCTAGTATAAAATGCTTTAAAAATGTAGCCTACCACGATGTTTGCTCTGCATATTTTCCAAATGTCATGTACAATGAATTTAGTATGAGAGCTGTTATGACAATGTTAGTATTGTCTTGCAAATATCTTCCTATAGTGTTCAAAGAGTAGGGCCTATAAAAAAATATGTATATATTTTGGGGAGCATAAACATGGAGACAAAAAAACAACAGATAAAGAATCTTTAAAACACTACAAAACTGTGCAAAACTAAAATTCGTTT
Source organism: Schizothorax lantsangensis (assembly GCA_027422415.1). Taxonomy (NCBI): domain Eukaryota; kingdom Metazoa; phylum Chordata; class Actinopteri; order Cypriniformes; family Cyprinidae; genus Schizothorax; species Schizothorax lantsangensis. Next base: position 22,501,708 of record CM049841.1, read on the forward strand.
GTTTTCTTTAGTAACCCAACTGTAATTGGGTAGTTGACGTATCAATGTGTCCTATGGTGTTACGGAAAAGTAAAAACAAACAAACAAACAAACAAAAAACTCTAACATTGAAGATAAACCTCTCTCATGCTATTTGTAACTCTAAGAATGAAGATATATTTTTCTCATGTTATTTGTATGTTCATTTTTTTTTTCAAAATTTTTGCTATGTCACACCATAGGACACAGTCCAATTTTTATTTGTCAACTACCCAATCATGAAATATTTGTGTTTCAGGACTTGTGACATATCTAAGTCGAAACTGAAAATGATGCTGAGTCCAGAACAAACTGATTCAGATCTACCGTGGAGCCAGTCAGACGCTGAAACAATGCTGAACGATATCAATGTTGGCTGCATCACGGACGAGCCCATGGAGGGAGAGGGCAAGACGAAGTCTCTGGCCCCGCAAACCCTCAGCAGGGAGGAAAAGAGGAGGCGCAGGCGCGCAACAGCGAAATACCGTTCAGCCCACGCCACCCGCGAGAGAATCCGGGTCGAAGCCTTCAACGTTGCCTTTGCCGAACTGAGGAAGCTGTTGCCTACACTGCCCCCTGACAAAAAACTGTCCAAGATTGAAATTCTGAGACTAGCTATTTGTTACATTTCATATCTAAATCATGTGTTGGATGTTTAGCACAGGTTCCTCTTTATAATGAGTAACGCACTCCAAGGACACATGGGGACCTGTCTGCAGCAAACAACACGGTATCCTAATTTTGCAGTTTGCAGCTCTTTGCGCTACCTACATTGGAAGTGCAATTGGAAGAGACTGAAACCACAAAAGATGGCTATCACCCAAGTGTTCATTAGACTTTAGACAGGTATTAATACATTTGAATGAGATATTAGGCTATAGCTTAGAGCGAAGAGAATACCCTCTTCAACCAAAAATGGTGATTGCTCAAAGAGTCGTGAACCATTTAAAAGACTGTGGTCCCTGCTTTAAGCTATACACAGAATAAATGATGCAATAAGGTCGAGAGGGACTTAAAACAAATCGAATAACCTATGTTGTTATTTGTGTATATGGACACACCAATGTAGAGCGTTTTTCTAGCAGGTCAAAGTACAGAGAAAACCCGTTGCATCACTCTGTAGAACAGTGAAGAATAAACCAGCCCCTCTCCTCCTCTAATAGCTGCTCGGTAGATCTAGTTAGTAGTTGTTTAATCAGGAGGAAATGACGTATAAGTGCCACTCGAATTATGACATCGTGACCATAACCACTCGCATTTAAATATTTATTTGTTATTTATTATATACTTGTTGGATATATTTTAATATGATTCATGTCATTTTTTATTTGTTGAAAGATTGTTGTTTAGTTTAATGTACGTTGGTTGTATGTAGCTTAAAGAAAAGTTACCTTGTTGTGTGTTAGACCTTGTCATTCAGTAATGATGAGATGAAAATGTTAAGCATCAACTTGCACCTTTAGTGTTAATTGATTTAATATATCTATATATTTTGTGATGCAATTAGTTAGATAAATTGGCTGTTTTTGCTCATCAGTTTGTCATGCATTAGAACATCAAATTCATTATCTTTTTTAAATAACATATATTTGGTATAATGTCATTTGAATTGTAGACCTATGATTTATTGTATGACCAAAAATTACATCGTAAATTTTACATTTTCTTTTTCTGAGTGTTCACGTGCCGATGTCTGAGATGTTTATGTTCATAACCCCACAACAACATGTGATACAATACAATGAGTTATATTAAGTTATAGTGAGTTAATTTTTTAGTGAAAAACATATCTGCTATCCAAAGATCTATCTTGTATTTTTCAGGGTCGTGCCCTTTATTGCTTTATGCACATATTTTGTTGTAAAGTTGCTGTGACAGCTTTTTTTTAAATCAAAGTATTTTGTTTCTCATATTTTGATGTTGATTCGTTTTTTTCTTTTTTAAATGAAATAACAATAAAAAATGTTTGACTCTTTAATCACAGATGCCGAATAATAAAATAATATTGTCTTATGTAAAGATTAAATAGGTCGCTTTACAGATTACATGTGCGCTTCTGAATGATAGCTGACGTCATGTAAATTTGATTCTTTATTAGCAGTGACATATTTTTGTAATTGTTTGTGACGTAATTTGCTTTAGGATATTCCGATTAATTGACGTAGTCTACCAAGAGATGTGAATTAAGTCAGAAGCGCAGAGAAAATGATGGAGAGTGGTCGGTCGCGGTAAGCGTTGTCGTGTAGGTTTTACTCTCCGTGTGTTTGCTCCTCGTTCTCCCTCTTGGCTGAAAGGCCGTTTCCCTAGAGAGGGGGCAGGTGTTACTCCAGACGAGCCAAGACAACCAAATTACTGGCCGTCTGGCACCTCCCGTGGGAAACAGAGAGAGAGAGAGAGAGAGAGAGAGAGTGAGTGAGTGAGTGAGTGAGAAACATAGAGAGAAAGAGAGAGATTTATTCTTACATACCATTTATACATATAATCATATTATACATTTAGGCTACATATACATGACGCTTCAATATACCATATATAGTATAAGTAAAAACATGCAAGGGTTACAAACTTACTTTGTTCAGTCTGCGCTTGTCGATGATCACTCAGCGTCTTTAATAAAAATTTTAAAAGCACAATTGTTTGTGTGTTATTAGTTTAGCCAGACTGATACTGACTTCTATGAAGATCAAAGAGTTCACAAACTTCTTCTTGCCACTGTATATATAAAACTAACTGAATTCCCACATCCAAAAGAATCAGCAAGCTAATAGTTGCCTACAGCAGCTGTTCAAGCATACCACTATGCATGTGTGATTATGTCTAATTCAAAACCTCAGTTGTCTCAGACCAGGGTTTTTACCCTTGTAAGTTCACAGTCGGTGTTTTTAGAAGAACCACTTTTCTTGATCAAATGTTTTTATTTAATATCTATTTAATCTGAATTTCTCTTCACTTGCTGGCAATAAAATAACATTTTACACTTTACACAACAGCACTCAAATTCAAACACTGGCTCAGTGATTGAATGATAATGGATAAACGACTTTGTAATGTCCTGAGACCACCAGAAAGGATTTGAAAGAGCTTCTCTTGTAATCCATGACTTAGCATGCGTTTTCCAGACGATAATTAACTGTGTCTATTATAGGCTGATGTCCCTAAAAGGATTTGACAGTACAAGTTGTAGTGCATTATAACATAAATACTGTCCTATAGCCAACAAAACACCACTTTCATCTTCAAAATCATGTAAAGAGCAGCATGTTTCTTGACTCTGGAGGGAGTCAGTGACCTTATAGCCATGAATCACCAAATCAAGTTCTTAGTTCAAAAATTAATAGTTTAAACAAAAATTATAATCTTTTCTACAGTTTGGTTTGGCATAGTTTTCTCTTTACCAGGGATTTCTATAATAGGCTATGTTTGATTAGTTATTGAATTTCATGTGTTTAAAAATGTTTTATCCTCTGACAGTTTACTTCACTGGCATTGTTTATTAGCCTACCTGTTCATTTGTCATGTACCCTAAAGTTGATTTCAGAAGCAAAGAAAAAATCCTCATACTTTCCAATGCCAGAAAGATCAGGCCCTATAATGATTAAAGATTCACTTTCTGTCAAAATTGTTGTTAATGCATTTATTATTATTCAGTGTGGTTCTGGTGTTTTAAATGTGACTGAAATTAAAATTAATTAAATTCAAACACTAAATTTAAACCAAATAGTTCACATGGACAAATGCATCACCAACTGATAATAGTTTTTACGTTATTGAGGAGTATTTATGCTACAAGGTGGTATATATCCATTCACTTTATTTTTGTCCTTGCTGCAGCTCCAAAACAAACCCTAATTTAAAGCAGACAAGCTGTAGTCATGTTTTGAGTGGGTAACAGACTGTGAATGCAGCCTGCACATGTGTGTTTGTGTATGACAAAAAGCCATATTGCCTCTCTGTTCACCATGGATTATGTAATGGCAAAGACCTACAAGTGACCATATGTCAGGAAGTGTACAGACGGCCCAGAATCCTATTCACTATAGTCCTGTTTGTGGGTTCTCCCACCATCATTATTCAGGTACACTTTTCTAGAATCAAAAATGGGACAATATAGGCAGGAACACATTCCCATTTGTTCCAAATAGAGCTTCTTGTTTTTCCAACTAGAGAAACACAAGAAAAAGCAGCCATATGTCCACAGGTCTCACACAGCATTTAAAAGCCAGAAGGGAGTGTTTGCATCTTTCCTCTCCCTCCATTACAATTGTGCTCATCTTCAATGCCTAGAGCCCATCTCCCTTTGCACCTTCAACCTACCCCTTTCACTCATTCCCTTGATATCCATCAAAGGTGTGTGTTGTAGAGTGAGTGTTGCACTAGCAGTGAGGTACAAAGGCAGATCCATGTGTTGAAATGTGGCCCCTGGGATGGGCCACATTATGCTTGCCCACTTCACCAGCAGGGACCCAGGCTGGAGCTGGCTCATGGCCCTTTGTCTCCAAACAGATGGAAATACACTAGAGTAGAGAGAGTGGGAGAGAAGGAGAGAAAAGAAGAAAGGGGATACAGAAAAAAGAAGTCAGTCTGTTCTCATTACCTCACATATTGAGAGCGACACGCTCACAATACGTCAGTGTCGAATAGGCTCTGTCTTATTCAAGCTCATGCTCAGGCCATCTGTACACACAACACACATGCATTTACACATGCACAGCAGTTAACTTCATATATATATAAGTACCTTTATTGCTATATCACTAAATTAAGTGACAATTTTAAAAGTATGCTTACTGTGTATGTCTGTTAGTACTGTTTGTATTTTTTTTTTTTTTGTAGAGGTTTAAAGAGCATAATATTGAATGAAGAGTTTCTAAGTCCTCTAACACATTTTTGCTAAACAGTATAAAAACTTGTAAACACAGGCCATCCGTCTCAGACTCCAAACTGAATGATCTCAGGGGCCCAAACAGGCGTGCTGAATAGCGGACATCGGCACAATGACTTCTTAAAGCACATATTTAGACCCCCTGCACATCCTTTCAGAAAACCAAAAAGGTGTTGTTTACATTCAAAGGTTATTCAAACGTTGTTCTTACACTATATTGCCATATTTGTCACTTCAAGGATCTAAGAACAAATTATTAAGACATAGATCTTTCTGAAATTGCATCGCCCTCTGTTGGTCACTTAGTTGTAGCATATTCAAGCGCTATGCTCGAGTGCTATGCTCTGAAAATAGACGTGCACTACATGCATTTGGCCACAAGATAGTGATCTTTGTTTATGAAAGTGAGAGACGTTTCTTCACATATCATGTGATGTGTATTTCCAATATTTCTTATATGTTTACTAACAGATACATTGATGATAGCACATTGTCTTCAGAAAAAAAGGATACACTACATAAAACTGAATCACAAAATTGCAAATTAACCTGAATGGCTGAAACTGCTGTAATTCTGCTTCAATTCAGTTACCATTTATATTTATATATGTCTGCAACCTCAAGAAGATTGCCAGAGACTTGGCATGAATAATGTAATAGCTGTAATGCAACTAGGGAGCCGGAAAAAGGTCTAAGTCAGAGGTCTTGAACTCAGCATGACCCCAAGACATCCTAAATCTTTAGTGTTATGCATGAAATGAGTAAAAAAAAAATACACTGAACAAAAAACATCTGAATGCTAGCGTCAGTGACTAACATTATGATAGAAACGTGACCACAAGCTTTAAGTGTTATCATTAAAGCCATTATTTGTTGCATTTGCCATCATACACTATATTGCCAAAAGTTTTGGGTCGCCCCCTTCTAATGAACAGGTTTGACTACTTTAGTAATTTCTATGAGTACAAATCTTAATGTTAAAGCATATAATGATATTCTAGGAAATTGTGTGCTTCTAATATTATAGCAACAGTTTGGACAGGACCCTTTTCTATTCTAACATGACAATGTCTCTGTGTATAAGGCAAGGTTCAAAAAGAAAATTATCGATTCAGTCAGTGTGGAAGAACTTGACTGGTCTGCATAAAACCAAGTCCTAATCCCAGTTTAACACCTCTGGTGTGATTTTAAATGCAGACCTTGAGCCAAAAACTCATCACCAAACACCAATGACTTGTACATATGGGTACAGTCATTTTAGACACTTCCAAAACTGTTGCAACAGAGATGGAAATACAATTTTTAAATACATGAATTATGTTCCCATCGTTGTTGCCACAGATTTGGAAGTGCATTTTTCTGTTCTAAAGAAGGGGGTGTCCCAATACTTTTGTCTATATAGTGTATGTACAAGTCATTGGTGTTTGGTGATGAGTTTTTGGCTCAAGGTCTGTATTTACAGCAGGGGCGGACTGGGACATAATTTCAGGCCGGGAAATCTCACACGCATCCAGGCCATCACATACACCCACAACAAATTTTGAAACCACGGACAACAATATTTTTTGTATGGCCATCATCATCATCACATAAAAGTTTAAATCCCTAGGCTGGGGCCGCGCAAAATAATTAAAGGTTATCTCTTGAACTTCCATTTTCACTTTTAGTCTCTTCATCATCTCTCTGTCTCTCATGTGTGTTTTTTTTTTCTTGTACCTGTCACTTTTTCATCAACACGTCTCCACCTTGTTGCAAAACAACCAACCTCATTGTAATTTGTTTGCACATAGTATACATAGTATAGGCTTTCCTGTAGCTCAACTGGTAGAGCATGGCGCTAGCAACGCTAAGATCATGGGTTCGATTCCCAGGGAAAGCAAGAGCTGGTCAAATGTAAAACTGTAACTTGAATGCAATGTAAGTCGCTTTGGATAAAAGCGTCTGCTAAATGCATAAATGTAAATAAATGTATACATTTATTTGAGAAAAAATGATTACATTAGGACCATGTGTTATTGTTTTATCTTTCCTAAATTTCAAAATTAGTACAATCATAGCTACATCTTGAATATACCTTTATAGAAAAATCTTAATACATAACATGTTTTTGCATTATCACGAGTTTTGTCCTAAGGAAAATTAACCATGGTTTTATTAGGCCTATGGTAAAAGTATAGTAACCATGTTTTTTTGGCAGATTGATTACCATTTGTAACCAGAGTTTTACTCCAAATACCATGGTGAAGCTATATAGTGTAGCAAAACCAATGTTAATTTGTGATTACCATGGTTTAACTATAGTAACCATGGTTTTTGGTTTTATTTTAAGTGAAACCACGGTTCATTTTCGTAAGGGTTGTGTTGTTGTCTGCCTTAGCTCCATCTAAACCTCTTATAAAACGATGTGAATATTTGTCTGCTAAAGTCCTACTCTTTACAATAGTAATTGTCATTTTGGTAATTTTGCAGCAATTGACTGCTACTGCTAACATTTGCTAGCAGTTTAACTAAGTAAACTAAGACAAAACTACAATAGTCTGTCTATTCCTGGGCGCTTCTACTCCATTCTCGAGTCTAGCATCCTTTTGGCGGACGCGCGGATGCGCGGAGCGTGCGCGAGGCGAATCGCGTTGCCAGCCAAGAAGACTAGCCGATTTATGATTTATTGGAGTTTTATTATTGAATGGTGAATTCGGAAATAATCACTTTAGTATACATTCGGCAGGCAAAAAAAAAAAAAAGTAGGGTAGCGGGCCAAATTGGCTGCCAGGCCACCGGGAATTGTCCCGGTTCTCCCGATGGCCAGTCCGCCCCTGATTTACAGTCACACCAGAGCACTAGCGTAGCCAGAAATTTTGAAGTGGGTGGGCCTACATAAAACTGGGTGGGCCAAGTGTGTAGCATATGAAAACTGCATGTCAAATTGCCAAAAAAAAATACAGCACCAAGGTTTCATTTGTAGACGGTCCGGATTTATTGCTAAGACTTTTACTTTTTAAAGAATTGATCTGATTTATGTTTGCTTAACTCGGCTATTTTCAAAATTAACTTCACAAACGCGCGCATTTTACTATTACTGTATATCCTTACGCCGTCAACATAACATTGTGGGAGGGACTAACAGAAACGGACGAATCATCATTTTGACAAGCGTGATGCACATATAGGAAGAGGGAAAACTAAGAAACGACCTGTAATTGACCATGAAAACAAGCTTAATATTTTTTAATAAATATATGAAGTTAAAGTGAAATAAGACGTTTATTAGTATACTTTAATAAATTACATCCATTTGGAAAATTACCAACTTCTCATTGGGTGGGCCACAGATGAAAGTGGGTGGGCCCGGGCCCACCCAGGCCCACCCATAGCTACGCGACTGCACCAGAGGTGTTAAACTGGGATTAGGACTTGGTTTTATGCAGACCAGTCAAGTTCTTCCACACTGACTGAATCAATAATTTTCTATAATTTTGAACCTTGCCTTATACACAGAGACATTGTCATGTTAGAATAGAAAAGGGTCCTGTCCAAACTGTTGCTATAATATTAGAAGAACACAATTTCCTAGAATATCATTATATGCTTTAAGATTAAGATTTGTACTCATAGAAATTACTAAAGTAGTCAAACCTGTTCATTAGAAGGGGCGACCCAATACTTTTGGCAATATAGTGTGTGTTGATTTATGCTCACAGTGAAATGAAGTCAAGTCACCCTTATTTTCGTGCTTTGTGCCATAGCTACTGATTGTGTCAAAGCAGCTTCACAGAAATAAACAGGAAATAGCAGAAGCAATTATAAAAGCTCTTCTAGCCTATACTACGGAGACAGTTCTGCTGTAAAACAACTCTAAAAGACAATAGTGTCATTCTTATAGGTTAGTTCCGATCAATAACAGTGCAAATCTATCAGCTATAGGCAGTTCAACAATGAGCAGCAATGTTGTTGTTCAGTTCGAGTCAGAATTCAGTGTGGATTTAATGCAGTTCTATATTAGTGTTGATGTTGCGAGATGTGATTCAGCTATAAAGCAGCTCTACAAAAAACAACAGTGCCATCATCCAGCTTAATTCAGTTAAAGTTCCCATCCAGTAGTTTTAATCAATGCTGTCATATCGATAGGCTATATTACAAAAACAACTTTACTTTTTATTTATTTATTTTGCTTTTATTAGTTTCGTCTACTCCATGCCTTTAATTTATTTTACATATCCTTACTTTTACAAACGTTTGTTTGAACATGGGAATAGAATCGTGCTGTATATTGTATACTATGTACATTGTTTTTGTTCGTTCCATAATGAATTCTATTCTATTCTATTCTATTCTATTCTATTCTATTCTATTCAAGAATTCCTAGTCTACCTACAGTAGGCGTTAGGCTAGTCGGCCACTGTTGTTCCCCTAGCGCGTTATGCTCGTACTGCACTTCTAAGGAAGCACTGCCCCTCAGCAAATCCCAATGTATCGAGCTGATTCTACCACAGGAAATTCGGTCACTTTAAGTCTCGGACATACCCATGGATTATATATAAAATAAATTCGTTGTTCCGTGCTTTCCATCAGAATTCAACGATTCGGTAAAGGTGAGTTTGTTATATCGACGGACTGCGATAAAACATTCTGCCGCTGTGAGCTTAGCTTACTATAGAACTGCTGTGACACTTGTGAATTCTCAACCTTGCATTGTTTCAATATCTTCTCTTCAACTGACTATCAAATATTGTCCGTAGGCTACTGTTTTATTTATTTAGTCTTACCCTGTGGGTATACACAGAATTCATTTTGACAATTGTCTCATTCTGTTGGCCACCAGCTAGACAGCAGAACACGACTAGATGCCTATACATGTAGGTACAGTGATTTTTACTGGACTGAAAATTACACTTTATTTGCAGCGAGTTCCCACAGTAACAGTGGAAAACGCCTTGGAAAGTGTGTTTGAAACAGCTTTGGAGAAGCATGCTCAGTGCTTTTGACCAGTGTGGAAACACATGTCGGGCCGGATACCTGGGCACATCGAAACATGGGCACATTGGGGAAAAACTGCGTTGTTACATTAAAGGGGGGTGGAGGGGGGCATAGGTGTCGCTGACACGCTTCTTACGTGACAAGCTGAATAATCGCTTCTTCTCTTCCAAACTTAATTCTCTCCTGCTCGGGAAGAGTTTTATTGTTTTGCATCGGTCTTTCCCCTGTCTGGGTCGGTTAGTCGTGAGGTATAGGCTAACTAATGTAATTTATGGTTAATGGATCCAAGGCAAGACGCTTCAGGCCTTGAACAGACCGGGGTTTTTCCTACAGCGTCCGCCATTTATTTGAGTTGCGGGAGGCTACAGGTACAATTGGGAGTTGGCAAACAAACGGTTATGGGTTTTTTGCCATTGAATAAAACAAAGGCTTCACTTGACCAGTGTAAACAGTACTTCAGTAAAAAGCCAATATTGAAACTGAGCTAAAAACTCAATGTAAACAACATCATAATGCTTTCTCATGATAAGAATCCATCTAAAGCGATTTTAATTTGAGCAAACTAGAATTTTTTTTTCTTATATCTGTCTTTTGTAATGTTTTAGTCTTTTATGCTTCTCTGAACAGCATGGACTTGACGCTTGTATTGTTTATCTGCAGAATAATGTGTCATCTTTGTCAGCTCTGTCTATCCAAAACATTCCAGCAGTCATTTCCTGAAGCTCAATTCTTTGTAGCTTGTCATACAGAAATATGCGGTGTGATGATGTGTATTTTTTGTTATAAAACATGCACAATCTGCCACCAAAGAGAAAACCATTTAGCAACTTGGAGATTCCCACCATCCTATAAATTATTCAACACTGTAAATTGTATAGATTATATCTGTGTTTGAACCCCTGATGGCTGGAAATTTCATGATTATTATCTGTACAGTTTACACAGGATTACACGGGACCGTGAAAGTGTCTGCTACATACCTGTCATGCAGCTACAATTTCAAAACCATTTAATAATTGCTACACCCTTTTTTGAAAGACAGCAATGAAATGGCTCTTTAAACGGTTGGCCTCTCTCTCATAGGTGTTGAATGTAAGTTGTGGTTAATGCCACACAGTGCAGTGTTATTCAGCCTCAATCCAAAAAAATAAAACCGACACGATGGTTTTACTGTTTAAAGGTGCCATAGAATGCATTGATACAATATTTTAAATTGTTCTCTGATATCTACATAGAAGGTATGTGGCTTTTTACAAGTTCATTTACATCCCTAGGATTTCTCCCTAGAATGAAATGATCTGTTATTGGCTTATTTGGAAGGGTCATGAATAATAATGTTGAGCTCTGCTCTGATTGGCTGTTTCACAGTGCAGCTAGCTCACACAGCAGGAAGGAAACACAGGGAGGAAAATATATATTTCAATACTTTCTCGCGCAGTTATATCGTCGGGTAATTATACTGTATATAAAATGCGGGCATCAGGGAGCCGCTATTAATATGCGGGGCACTGAAACTGCTTTCAAATGCAAATGCACGCTTTTTACTTTCACTTTCGAGATTCGCGATCGCACGAACTCTGTTTATACTATGGAGCGGCAGTACTTACCACACATTTTACAAGATCAGATGCTTGTAGGTGGTGCTCAGGATCTGTAAATCACTGGCCATCATCCTCACTCATCTCTCCTTACTCTGTTTATGTGGTAAGTGAAATCTTATGTACTGCAATTTAACAGGCTACCGCTAGCAGTTAACCATGTCCCTTTAGTGGCTTGTGTTATTTTATTAGAACTAGGGATGCATCGATCCGATACTCAGGATCGGTATCGGAGAGATGAGACCGATCCAAATCCGATATTGTGCATATACTATTCTGTGTTATTGTTAAGCCCCGCGAAAGCACAAAAGCATTATAAAGCACCATAAAGTCAAAGTCCAAGTGTTCTGAAGCCGTTCCATAGTTTAATGTGAGGTACAGATGAATATTTAAGTCGTTAAATTCAAGTTCACGTAAACTCTTCTCTCTGCTGCGGCTGTCTGTCATCCTCCGTTCAGCGTTCAAACTGCATGTTGCGTTCGGTTAAGACAGTCAAAACAATGAAACTCTTCAAGAGCGCTCAATAACTGAGATTAAAAACCGTTAAAAGAAAAGGCTCAATAAACTATCGCGCAGATTTAATAAGCTATGCATCAATATCTCTTCCCTCTGTGCTTTGAACTCCGGAGCTGCGCACTGTGACTCCGTGCTGCTTCAAGCACATCATTCTGCGCACGGGAAGCGCATAAGCGCTTTGTACTGCTCTCTATGGGAGCTTTTCGTATTATAATACTTTTGCGCAATGAAATATTATTTATAGCGTTTCTTGTACTGTCCTATCAAGGCTATTAATAATCTAATGTATAGCACAGTAATGGAGGCAGCAACATATCATAGATAGGACTCCTCTATCATATGTTGCTGCCTTCATTACTGTGCTATATACAAACCCGATTCCAAAAAAGTTGGGACACTGTACAAATTGTGAATAAAAACAGAATGCAATGATGTGGAAGTTTCAAATTTCAATATTTTATTCAGAATACAACATAGATGACATATCAAATGTTTAAACTGAGAAAATGTATAATTTTAAGGGAAAAATAAGTTGATTTTAAATTTCATGGCATCAACACATCTCAAAAAAGTTGGGACAAGGCCATGTTTACCACTGTGTGGCATCCCCTCTTCTTTTTATAACAGTCTGCAAACGTCTGGGGACTGAGGAGACAAGTTGCTCAAGTTTAGGAATAGGAATGTTGTCCCATTCTTGTCTAATACAGGCTTCTAGTTGCTCAACTGTCTTAGGTCTTCTTTGTCGCATCTTCCTCTTTATGATGCGCCAAATTTTTTCTATGGGTGAAAGATCTGGACTGCAGGCTGGCCATTTCAGTACCCGGATCCTTCTTCTACGCAGCCATGATGTTGTAATTGATGCAGTATGTGGTCTGGCATTGTCATGTTGGAAAATGCAAGGTCTTCCCTGAAAGAGACGACGTCTGGATGGGAGCATATGTTGTTCTAGAACTTGGATATACCTTTCAGCATTGATGGTGCCTTTCCAGATGTGTAAGCTGCCCATGCCACACGCACTCATGCAACCCCATACCATCAGAGATGCAGGCTTCTGAACTGAGCGCTGATAACAACTTGGGTTGTCCTTGTCCTCTTTAGTCCGGATGACATGGCGTCCCAGTTTTCCAAAAAGAACTTCAAATTTTGATTTCCATTACAGTAGCATTCCTGTATGTGATGCAGTGCCGTCTAAGAGCCCGAAGATCACGGGCATCCAGTATGGTTTTCCGGCCTTGACCCTTACGCACAGAGATTGTTCCAGATTCTCTGAATCTTTGGATGATATTATGCACTGTAGATGATGATACTGTAGACTTCAAACTCTTTGCAATTTTTCTCTGAGAAACTCCTTTCTGATATTGCTCCACTATTTTTCGCCGCAGCATTGGGGGAATTGGTGATCCTCTTCCCATCTTGACTTCTGAGAGACACTGCCACTCTGAGAGGCTCTTTTTATACCCAATCATGTTGCCAATTGACCTAATAAGTTGCAAATTGGTCCTCCAGCTGTTCCTTATATGTACATTTAACTTTTCCGGCCTCTTATTTCTACCTGTCCCAACTTTTTTGGAATGTGTAGCTCTCATGAAATCCAAAATGAGCCAATATTTGGCATGACATTTCAAAATGTCTCACTTTCAACATTTGATATGTTATCTATATTCTATTCTGAATAAAATATAAGTTTATGAGATTTGTAAATTATTGCATTCCTTTTTTATTCACAATTTGTACAGTCTCCCAACTTTTTTGGAATCGGGTTTGTATTTAAAAGAAATGTCTTTTAATTTTGTAGTTTATATTTATAAATAAATACATTTACTTGTTTTCATGAATGTATTTTACAACAATGCAAAGAGCAATGTGTAACATTTTACCAGATTTAGTCCTTCACATATTCACTTTTATTTGTTCCCCACTAAATAATGTTATTTCACTAAATGTTTAGATTTTATAAAATTGTGCACTCATGATTTTTCTAGAATAACATTTGCTGCTAAATTATCCACTAACCTAGTTTATAATAGTATTTTTGTCATAGATTATGAATGGGACCTGGTAATTTCATGCATTTTCTCTGATAGGATATCTATCTGATTTAAACATTTCCATTTACACTTGGCCACATAAATGTGTCTTCACAAAATGGATATAAATCCGATCTTCAATTCCCGCGCTATATTTCAATTTAACGAAGTTCAGGTCAACGAAATCAAAAGCGCTGCATTTTATTAATTATCAGCTCATTTCAAGATCAAAGACCGCAATATGAGAGCGCGCGGCATCAGCACTGGAAAGATATGTTTGTCTTACTACTTTTAATGAAGATGATTGTGTGTTGACCGTCTGCGTCTTACTTTCAGTTTCATTCGCGGCAGTTTGCGCGTCTGCTTGCTGAAGAGATACTCAGCTACTCATCCGCGGTGAGGCTTGTTGCATTAGCGCAGTCATATCTGTCTAAAATGTCATATAGCCTATAACACGGTCTCACACGTTTATTATTTTTACATTTTGGGAGGAGTAAAATTCACATATGTGGTTTCAACAACCAGATGCATTTACACATGTCCAGTTCGTCTGGAATGCGGCCCAGACCACCTCCTGAAGTGTTTTGAGCGATCGGATTTATATTACAAAACGCATGAAGTGACCAGGTGTAAACAGCCCCTATATATATTTTCATGTTATTTTTCATTAAAATGAAGTTGTCTAGTAGATTGTGTTTAACACACAAAAGAGTGACACAGAAGTATAGAAACTCTACATTGATAAAAAAAAAATCTGCGCTAGGATCGGATCGGATCGGAATCGGCGATACTCAGAATTTTCTGGATCGGATCGGATCGGATCTGAAAAAATGGTATCGTTGCATCCCTACTCTGCACTGCGGGAAATCCGTTAGGGTATGTCGAAAAACTCCCAACTCATTTTCTCCTCCAACTTCAAAATCATCCTACATCGCTGCAGAAGCACCGACCCAGTGTTTACAAAGTGAACATGCAAGGAAGGTCAAACACCCTTTACAAAAAAATTAAATAAAAAAGGTAAAACAACGATGTAGTACGATTTTGAAGTTGTAGGAAAAAAGTGTTGGGAGTTTTTAGACATACCCTGTCTTGAACCGTTGTACACAGACAAGAGTACGCATGCGCCTCGCAGAGCTAGACAAGACGAGCATTTGTGGTTAAAAATTGTACACATGTCAGGGCTCGCAAAATTTCAAAATCCCTGGTAGCCCTTCGGGCAGGTACTCTTCAGATTTCGGTAGCCCGAAAATTAATTTAACTAGCCCAAATAAAAAATAATAAAAAAAAAAAAAAAAAAAATATATATATATATAGAAAGAGAGAAAATCAGACAGGAGTTTAAATCAATCAAAAATATTTTCAATACACAAATATCAACAAATATGAAGGAAGGAATTTTATTTCACTATTTACAGGGTATCTGCAGAATTTAAAAAAATAAATTTAAGGCAATTTATGACCCATTTTAAGAGCTGCACAAGTAAAATGAACACAGTGTGAGCGGGGTTGGACAATGTGGTAACAGAGTATTGAGCCATAAAATTACATGATTTACAGTTCAGAAACAGGTTTTCACAAGAACAAAAATCTTATACAACAGCATTTCAGCCTTTAGACCATTTTTATGAAAAGGGATAAATCAAGCATATAAATTGTTAATTTAAAACGTATAAATATTACTGTCTTAATTGTTTAGATTTTTAGAGGGCACATTAACTTCTTTCTCATTTAGAACTCTGTGTTTGCTGAGTTGATATTTGCATTGATCTGACCATAAATGGCAAGAAAGGCTTATTGGATATGCAAATTCATTCTCTGCCATGAGGTGGCGCTTTAGGAGCGCTGAAATATTGCGGTTTCCCCGGTAACGATTGGACACAAAGCAGCTCCGCGCTCATAAAAGCTGCTTAATCAGGAATTATAGCTAAAATGAAATGAAATTGCCAACGACACGTTTCTGAGGACAGTCGGTTCCCTTCAGATACATTCAAATAAAGACATCCGCACTGCGTTTTGACTTAAAGTGTAGCTCATATTTATTCAATGACATCATTGCCTTTTGAAGTTGAATCCAGTATGGTGACTCTTGTCTTTCCGTCCCCAACTGTAGAACTCTTGAAAATATAATTACATTTCTTATACCATTTCACGTATTTAAACTTTTTATGGCCTTAAGTTTGATACAACTCACTTTAGGAGTTTTTAAGAACCCGCAGGGAGGTAGCCCGTCGGGCAGGGCAGTGATATATTTTGGTAGCCCGACTGGAAAACACAGTAGCCCCGGGACGTCGGGCTAGCGATTTTGCGAGCCCTGCATGTATAAAAAAATGTTAAGAAAATGACAGATGGTTTCGCTAGATTAGTTGCGACTGATAAATTCTTTGCGATTGAAGAAAGGGAGACATGAACATCTTGGATGACATGGGGGTGAGTAAATTATCAGGACATTTTTTATTCTGAAAGTGGAGTAATTCTTTTAAAAACTGTTGCCGTCATGTACTCTGTACTGTAGCATGCAAGAAACTTATTTAGTTGTGTGTGTTGTGTTCGCTCCGCGCAGCTTGTAGGTCTCCGTCTGACCGGCTAACAGCAATATCTGTTCGCTCGCAATTGTCTAGAAATGTGTCGATGAATAGTGAATGTTTGTCGTTGTTATTACTTGGAGTTCTGATAAAGAATAGAGCAATACGTTGGTGTACAAACTGCAGTGCTTTATCAATATGTTTCTGCATTGGGCTAACGCATATACCATGGCTGTTTGGGTGTTTACCACCGAGCTGTGCGCTCAGTAATGGTGATGGGCGTTCCGTTATTGACATCTGCTGCACGCAGTAGACCAATCTCAACAGACAGGATCATCAGACCAATCACTGCAGTAGGGCTGGACCAGAATATTCGATTATTCGAATATTCGTTCGGTGGGTTGGCATTCGATTTTGAGATTCGAATATCCTTTTTTTTTTTTTTTTTTAACACCAGGCATCTCCCGCAAAACAATTCTCAACTTGTCCGCCTGGCTGAACATCTGCAACAGACCGTTCGCCAATGAAAGACGTTGGTGCTGACCTATAGCAAGCATATATTTCATGAAAAATCTTCTATTATAAGCGCGCTTTCCGCACGTCTACATTTGAAATAATGAACTTAAGCGCGCAAAAGACGTGACATGTGAACCGAATGTGATGCATGCGTTTTCTTTCTGTCAACTGTCCTGAGATGCGAGCGAAAGTCTTGGATGAGTGTGCAGTAGCTCTTGTAGTGCAGACGAGATGCGCTGATGTGAAGCCGCTTTGAGAGAGTGAAAGAGAGAAGACGCAGTACAGCTGAATCACTCACGCTGTTTTCAAATGACTGATTTAATCTGACAGTTTGTGTGGATTTATTTACTCATGTAACCTACTTGCTATATTCAATAAATGTTTGCAGGAATTTCCCTCATTATAAACTCGAAACCCGAAAAGCAACTGATGCACGCTTTCAATCACTAAAGATTGGTCCTCTCCCTCCTCTAATCACATGCCGGATCCGTTACCCCGCTTTATTCCGGGACCTCTCAATTTACAAATTAAGCACTGGGCTACCTTATTAAAAGTATTGCTCTTAACAGACCTGTGTGTTTTGTATCACTAGTGCAGTGTTCGGTCTCGGAGCATTTAAGCTCTGCCCGCGTGAGGTGCGCCGCTTCCGGCTTGCGCTGTTCTGTACTTTATTAAAAGTGTATTAATTCTGAACGTGTCGCGTGTCCATATTGCACCAAAATGCGACACTGCACTCCCTTGGGTCCGCTGCAACACACCCGCCACGCATGAAGTCGATTGGATGAACGGTTCTCGACATAATAAAAATGCAAACAGACAGACAGACGCAGAGATTCCTGCTTTTATTAGAGAGAAGAATATGTTCAGCCCCTCCCTCCGATTCGGTGTTGATTACTACCGAAGCTTCGAAGCTCAAAAAATGGTATTCGGATTAGCCCTACACTGCAGTTTAACGTCGAGCAAAGGAGGGGTTTGGAAAAATGAATCGTTGAACGAACCGTTTGGGAGTCGTGAGCAAAAAAGGAAAAAATAAATGCATATTTTAAGACAGTGAAAGTGTTTTTTGACCTTGCATGCATGTCAACCTATTGTTGGGCACTCCCAAAACCAAAATATGAACCTTTCATAACCCATAATAGGGGCACTTTAATCACTTATATTTGTTCCCCACTAAATAATGTTATTTCACTTAAAGGGATACTGAATTTTATGAAGCGATGAGAATACTTTTTGTACATAAAGAAAATAAAAATAACGACATTCAACAATTCGTCTCCTCTCTGTCTCTCTGTGCCAGCGTAGCGCCATTTTGGAGAGCATACGATGGACGCAAAGTGCGTACGCTATTCTCTGTCATCAGTAACGCATGGATACGCTGTTTCCGTTCAAATCAAAGCGTAAATAAACATACAATACGTATCCATGCGTTACTGATGACAGAGAATAGCATACGCGCTTTGCGTCCATTGGATGCTCTCCAAAATGGCGCTACGTTTACGTATGAATTGTTGAATTTTTCAACATTGATTTTACCAAGCCGTTTAAGGTGCGAACAGATGCCAGTGAGAAAGGACTGGGGGCTGTTTTGAATCAGGAGATAGAAGAGGAAGAGCATGTTGTTGCCTAAACTTCTCACTTGCTTCAAGGAGCTGAAAAAGTGTATTCAGTGTATGAGAAAGAGTATTTACGTGTCGTTCCGAACCCGTAAAAGCTTTGTTCGTCTTCGGGACACAATTTAAGATATTTTGGGTGAAAACCAGGAGGCTTGTGACTGTCCCATTGACTGCCAAGTAAATAACACTGTCAAGGCCCGGAAAAGTATGAAAGACATCATCAAAAACGATGTTACATCAAAATACGAAGCTACGAGTATACTTTTTGTACGCAAAGAAAACAAAAATAACAACTTTATTCAACAATTTGTCTCCTCCGCGTCACCGTAGCGCCATTTTGGAGAGTATCCAGTCACAAGTCACAGTCACAAGCCTCCCGGTTTTCACCCAAAATATCTTAAATTGTGTTCCGAAGACGAACTAAGTTTTTACGGGTTTGGAACGACATGGGGGTAAGTGATTAATGACAAAATTTTCATTTTGGGGTGGAGTAACTCTTTAAGCTTTAAGTTAATGCATTAGCGCAGTGGTTCTCAACCCGCGGGCCGCATGCGGCCCGTCACGAATCCAAATGCGGCCCACCATGCTGAATGTTACAGTCTATGTGCTGAACACAATTAAAAAATAACTTTCAGTTTCATTTTATTAATTTTAGTTTTTACATTACTTTAAAAATGTACTAAACAAATATAAGCTATAATGTTTTTGTTATGTAAAATAATTTAGTTTTTCATATATTATTTTCAGACATGAGCAGATCAATGTACTCACGTAATTAATGTTACGCATTTAACGAACACTTACAAGCGCGGACTTTGGCAGAATTCAATTCAAATAGTCATCAGCAGCCATTAGTTCTGTAAAACTGAGTATCAGAATGGACAAATTTGTTAAGGGAGAAAACGAAATGTGGAAAATGCCAGCGAAGGAACACATTCAAACAAGATCGTCGCAGCATCAGCAGTGAAGAGAGTGCTGGACTTTCGGTTTGTCCCCCGCCACTCACTTGAAGATGTTCAGGTAAAAATAAACACTCATAGGCTACTACGCAGCAATCATCCTTAATTACAGAAATGTGGCAAAACATCTCTGGCAGGGCTCCAGACTGCGACTAAAACGGTCGCATTTGCGACCAAAAATATTAATTTGCAAGTGAAGTTTTTGCTGAGGTCGCCACTGGCGACTATATATATATTTACATGTTATGACATAAAAATTTGCATGTAAGGACTTTTTTTCCTGATTGTTTTGCGATCACATCCTTTGCTTTGTTCACGTATTAAACTTAAAATTAAAAGACGATACGCATCAAAGTTTTAGTGGAAAAAGTTTCAAACAGTTCTCGTCTCTGCCGCACAGCAGCGCTGACGCACACAGTCTGCTAAACACAGCTCAGTTGTGCAGCGCGAGAGAGATCGAAATGACGGAGACGTGCAAGTGCAGAAAAGCCGTGTCTAACTTGAACAAACTTCAACAGGTAAAGCTGTCAGCTCTGTGGATACTGGCAATATTGTCAACAATTCTCATTTATAATCATTACTAATATGGCTTCTTCTTATCGAGATCTTAGTCTATATACTGTGTTCTGTTAATGCGTGGACTTCATGTTGGTTATTTGAAGCGCACTTGCCATCCAGTAATCGCAAAAAGCTTTGTGCTTTGTTACTTTTTAATAAACAAAATATAAGCTTTAAAATGATGCCAAATTCATAACGAAATTCAAACAATACGGCTTTGGCACTCTTTAAGTCGGACCTCCAGGGTACACTTTCGGTAGTATAAATACAAGTAGTCCGTGTATGCGTCCGGATTGCGCGCGCGGAAAGTATAACACAGGCTTAATGCAGCAGGCGCGATCTCTTTAGCGCCTCAGTTAAAGCAGCAAGTGAACCCATTATATCTTTCTATGTACTACTATAGTACGAAATGAACATGATTTAACATCAAAAGGTAGGCTATTTTATAAGAGAGCCTACAGTACAACTTACTGAAATGTTTCATGTAAAAGCTCATTCAGTGTCAAACTGAGGAAAACGTGTAAAGCTTGTAAACATTGCACTGTAATAATACATTTACCTCAGAATAACCACTCAGTGTCCATAAGCTCATCAGTTAGCTAGAAAAATAACTATAAAGAGGAGCATTTTGCTATATTTATGCGCTATTGCATATTAATATTTTTACTTAATCTGCTGTCTACATGATTCAACTCCTCCTATAAAATGGCATTTTACTAATGAAGAAAAACAGACTGAATGTGTGAAAGACATGACAACATTTATAGGACGCACTGAGGAGGAGCCCAAACTACACTCAGTGGCCAAGTGCTGCTTATGGTCCATGATATCGGTACAGATTCTTTGTAATGAACAATTCTTTGTGACTGTATATTTCAAGTTGGAAAAGACATTTAGTTCCCACTTTAAGTGAACCTTAGTTCCCAGGTTGACCTGATCATCTACAAGATGGATTAAAATGCTGATAAAGTCAAGAAAAGATGAGACAAACACATGACAGAATGATTGAAATGTTAAAATGTAGGGAAAAAATGAAATAATAATAAAATAAAACACTTTTATTCTGCGGCACCTAAAAACATAATTTGGCGCCTAAGTTTTTCTCTAATAGGAGCCAATGGCTCCTTACTCGATTTTTTTGTCTGGAGCCCTGTCTGGAGAGAACCTCAGATTATTAAATTCGAAAATGCTTTCCATATTTGGATCAACATAGGCTACATTTGTGAACGCGCACATTCTGCAGTGTCGCGCGTCAAGTCACGCTTCCGTGTTACAGACCGCAACTTACAGACTGCAACTTCATTGTGCTGTTAACGTTACTCCTTTCGAGCAGAATTTCACAAAATTGGTCAGCTCCCGACAGCATCAGGTGTTTATTAATTGTGAGTAGAATTATTTATTTATTTATTTCAATAAATGTAATCGTTTAGATATCATAATATTTAGGCTATAAATAATATTATAAATCTGGTTGGTTTGTATTGATGACGTAATATGTAAATGACATGCGTGCTGCCCGTGAGACTTGCACTTGGACCATAGTGCGGCCAGGTGGAAAAAAAGGTTGAGAACCACTGCATTAGCGTAATGCAGTGGTGTAGTGGTGCCTGGAGAAGTGGGTATACTTAATTTATGCCACCAATTTTTTTTTAAACTGCCCCGTAAAGGATGAACGACCTGTCATAAACAGTGACATGTAAAACTAGTCTTGCATATTTAGTTCACTCCAAAATGGGCCAGTAATATTTGCACACTGTCACTTCCTTGCAACATCAAAACCCTGTACAGATAAACTGCTCAACTGAGATGGCACTACGTTAGGTTGGCTCTCCAGCCTACATTCTCTAATCAACTGCAGTCTCTGTGCTTCAATATCCTGTTTACTAAGTTCAACTTCTTGTTTTATTTTATTATTTTCCATCTCTAAGAGCAACACATCTCTCTGCTGCTCATAGGTCAACGAAGGAGAACTTCGAGGACTAATTAATTCTACAGGATCTTGAACTCCAGACACAGCAGGTTTCTCAGCCCTAGTTGTAAATACACCCAAGTCTGCTAAAGCTGACTTTACAATAAGTCCTACACCCTCTTTTAAATGTTTTTCTTTAGCTGTAATTCCAATGTCAAAATGTGCTGCCACCTCAAATAATTCCTCTTTAGACATTTTGTCTAACCTCTCCTCAGTAGGATTTTCAAAAAATTCCTGTAAAGCCATTTTTACGCACAAAGCAAAAACAATTATGTTTAACTGAATGAATTATAATTTCTCATAATCAGAGCCTTTCCCGCTACAACCCAAAATTAACTCAACCCTAAACTTTGTGCTTCAACCAAGAGCCGAGCTCCTTTAAGCCCCAATACCGACAGCACTAATCTCTCTCAAATAACAAGAGAGACATAGTAGCAGCGGCAGTGCCCTCAGCCCATTATCCGCACAAAAATAACAAACTAAAATAAAAAAGATCAACGCAAAACGAGCGTTGCTTAGCCTACAAGGGAAAATACATCCTTTATGAGAAACAAACATCTAACCTCACTACCAAAACAATTTAACCAATTTGCGGCCAAGGAAATAATTGCAATAAACGATCTCACGCCTTATTACCGAATTAACAAGATTAATTCGTTCACATTCAACTCATAAGAAAATTACCTACATAAATTTCCTTTTCTTTTCACAAAAGAATGCGATAAACTTGTTCAATTTTACATCAAATAATCCGAGTTTGCAGTTACAAAGCGAAAGCACACGCACACTGACAAAGCGCGTACCCAGGTGAATCTAATGGTCTAATCAAATTCCGTGCGCACCATGTGTTTTTTTTTTTTTTTTTTAACAACTGAAAAAAAAAAAATATTCTGAAACGGACGAACCCCCAATTTTGTTACAGTTCGACTCATAACTGCAACAAAAGAAGGCTATCACAAATTAATAAGTTTCAAAAAATATATTTATTATAAATCTATAGGGGAAAAACGAAAGAAAACAATCAAAACGCCAAAGTTCTCAACATGGCCACAGAAGAAATCAGCGAGGATCTGGTGGAGGAGAAGTTCTAAGCCAAGGACACCTGGCACCTGTGCCCATTCCTGCAAAAGCAAGGAAAAACAATAGAACAACTCCACACCACACAGCTAGTTAGCAAAACAGACATTTAAATATCCGCAGCCCAACTATATCATGTGTTCCCAATCACAAGCAGACAACTGCTAATGACAAACAGGAAACAAGACAAATATCAAAACATGGCAAGACCGTGACAGCCCTTAATGCCCAGTCCATATGTGTAATCTCCACATGATACCTCCCTGCGGGCAGGATGTGGATTCCACTTTCAGGCAGCAACGCTTTCCCAGTGTTATCCAATAAGTCTTACTGTATGGGTCTAGTGCATTGGTCTCAAACTCAATTCCTGGAGGTCCACAGCTCTGCACAGTTTAGCTCCAACCCTAATCAAACACACCTGATCCAGCTAATCAAGGTCTTCAGGATTACTAGAAACTTCCAAGCAGCTGTGAGTTGGAGCTGGTTGAAGCTAAACTCTGCAGAGCTGTGGCCCTCCAGGAATTGCGTTTGAGACCTCTGGTCTAGTGGAACAACAGTAATAGACTCTCTCTGCGTAAGCCCTGTCCTATCTTCCGCCCCAGTTGCTGCAGGGGGACCAGGTGCCTTACTAGGGGCGCTGGAAGGGGCAGCAATAATGGCGCTTTGTTAGGGATCCCAATTCATCTGTCACTGACGTAACTCAGAGTGACCAACTGAAAGGGAACATCTCGATTACGTATGTAACCCTCGTTCCCTGAAGGAGGGAACGGAGACGTTACGTCCCGTCTCCACAGTTGCTGTACCACCGCGGGGTGCCGGGTCACTGGCTCGGCTCCTCAGCGAAAACCTGAATATGCGTTACACCTGCTGCCTACTTATGCTCGTGCCGTGACAAGCAGCAGCTGGATGCAATTATCGCATGCCAATGTGCATTGGCTCGTTTAGTTTACGCTCCAAGATGATAGGGCTCTCAGGCGAGATCCCAATCCGTCGGTCACGTTAATCATTTTTAGATTGTTTTCACTGTCCTCAGCCTTGCTTCTCATTCATAAACCTCTCGCAAGTGTTAACTGGTAGGAGACTGGTTTCTGTAATTATAATAGCTGCAATGAGAGAGAAAGCTGTGCTAAATTTGTGATGCCAGGCACAGATTGCTCTCTCATTACTACATCCCTTTACCATGCCCATAAAATCACAACATGATTGAGTATCTGAGTTTAAATTTTGGGATTTAATTATTCATGATAGAAGGCACTTTTTAATCTCTCTGGGCCAGCTTGATGTTAATGAATGGAACAGAATTTGCATAATCCCTTAAAGTGATGGAATGGAGAGAGGGACATGAACGGAGGGCATACAGAGAAAGCATGAGTGTGTAAGTCTGACTAGTATAGCTCAACTTAAGCATCATGATGGATTTGATGTAAAACTTTGTAGTGGGAATGTGCTAGTCAGCTAATCAGTCTGGTGTAATTTTGATTTATTCGACTTATTCCAGTAAGGGCTTGGCCATCGTACTTGAGCATTTCTGCTGATATCTCATCAATGCCGGGTACACGCCACTTCGGAGGGCCATAACTGCTGCTTCCGTCTCCCCGTTGAGATTGGTCTGTCTTCCACAGGTCAACCGCGGGCAAGAATAACTCATCGCAAACTCTGACACCATTGCAGGCTAGTTGAGGAGTTTTTCAAAGTGTTCCATCCAACGTCTCTCCTATGCTTTGGCCGTCAGCAGTGAATGACCATCTTTATCTCTGATCGGTACTTACCGCAACCACACTTCCTCAATCGTCGTCTCATGATCTTCCATTCCTGCCAATATTTTGATTTGGTTCCGAAGTTTGAGTTTGATTTTTTTCAAGCGGTGGGCGATCCTTAAACTTAGCAAGCGTCAGAGCCGGCATTTACCGACAAGCAAATGATGATCTGATCCCACATCAGCACCGCTTCGGCTTGTAACATCGAGAAATAGTCAGCGTTTACCAATACAGATATTGTCAATTTCATTCTCATGCAGTCCACCAGGCAATCGCCAGATTCGCCACATCATCTTGTGTTGCTGCTTAAGTTGAAATATGTATTTCCAACACGCACACTATTCGCAGTGCAGAACAATCATAGTAGATCAGCATTGTCATTTCGGTGCGATTGCCATTGAGCTGGGTGTTATAGTCACCGATCAGTAGGAGGACATCGTGACAAGGGATGCTAGCAAATTCCTCTTTGAGTAGGTTGTAGAAGTGTCTTTCACTGCGTCATTTTGCAAATTAATCCACATAAGTGAACAAATCAAACTAATAATTTTGTCTTTCTATGAGACTGTAAATAATAATTCACAAAACATTTATTTAATCCACAAATGGCATTACGTTGCATCTATACTGCAGCACTTAACAAAACTTGAGTCTGAATAACAATTAATTGGCTCTTCAAATGTAAATAATGTCTTAACTCAAGCCTTTTGTTGGAATATGTTTGCCATCATATGGTTATACAAAGTACAAACAAATGCTGCCATTGTGAGATGGTCTAATGAGGGAATGTGACAACAGTGACAGATTTACTGTAACGTATGAGTAGTAAGGCATGGGAGGAGATCATGTAAGCACTAGGGTTGTGACAGTGAGGACATTTTCCCACCGGTTAATCGACGTGTGACAACACCGGTAATACATCACCGTGGTGGGGGGAAATTTGAGTTTTCCCTCTTTTCCTCACTTTCCTTCGGTTTTAAATAGCTTGTTAAAGCTCCATACGCGTTTTACTTTCACATTCAAATTAGCGGCAATTCGGCGTCAAGCAGTTTGTTTTTAGTTCGCTTGAGTTTTCCCTCTTTCCCTCAATTTCCTACGCTTTTAAATAGCTTGTAAATGCACCTTGCACATTTTACTTTCAGTTTTAAATTCACGGCAATTCGGCATCAAACAGTTGTTTGTTTATAGTTCGTTTGAGTTTTCCCTCTTTCCCTCACTTTCCTCCACTTTCAAATAGCTTGTAAAAGCACCTTGCACATTTTACTTTCAGTTTTAAATTTGCGGCAATTCGGTGTCAAGCAGTTGTTTGTTTTTAGTTCGCTTGAGTTTTCCCCCTTTCCCTCACTTTCCTTTGCTTAAATAGCTTGTAAAAGCACCGTGCGCATTTTACTTTCAGTTTTAAATTAGCGGCAATTCGGCATCAATTGAATTGAATTCAAGCAACAACAAAATACAACGTAGAGCATATAACTTTTATTAACAAAACGAATAAAAATACACCATGCTATAGGCCTATGCCTAATATAAAATAAATAATTTGCAAATTTTAAATAGGTATACAAAACTGAAAATCAGTAAAGACTGAGGAACAAATAGGCCTAATTATAAAACGTAGAACGTTTATTAGCAAAACGATTAAGAAAGTTTGGAGGCTCGGACTGCATACACCTTTATGTAAAATAATGGGAAAAAATTACACAGTTTAAATAAAATAAAAATCAGCAAATACTGTGGAACCAAATAAATGAGAAACGAATGTTAAAAAAACTTCCAATATCACCTTAGATAAATGGCAGGTCAACAGGCTTTTCAAAATCCAAAATATTTTTTAAACAGGTGCTTTTACATTTGGTTTTATAACTCTTCTGCCATCGTCTTGTCTGTCTCACCTCACTCTTCTTGTCTGTCTCACCTTACTCTTCTTGTCAGTCAGCTCGACTCACTCTCCTCACGTGATAAATGAAATCTGATCTGTGATGCACGACCGTCGTTCGTTCGGTGTGCTGCATTGAGCTGCCGCGTTCAGTTTTAATTTTAGTGTCTGTTCTAGTGTTGTCACGGTACAAAAATTTCAGTATTCGGTACCAATACCAGTGAAAATCCACGGTTCTCGGTACCAATTTCGGTACCAAAGCAAAACACAGAAATATGCTAATTATGCACATTTTTATTAATAAAGTTAAACAAAAATAAACTGCACAAAAACCAATGCCATTCTTTATGCTTATTTAAAATTATTTAAAGTTTTTCCACAAGTAATAAAAGTATGGAAAAAAGTAAACAAGTTCCACCCAAAAGTTTTTGTCATATTTCTGCTGCCGCTGAAAAACAACTGTAAACTGTTGTCTGTTTTAGGGTTTGCTGGTGCTTCATGATCTTCCTGCAGCTGTAAAAGGAAAATATAATATAAGTAAAGCAGTGGACTGAGTCTGACCAAATGCAACATTAGATCATTGACTCCAGCTAAAATATAACATTTCAGTAAATAACAATCCTCAGCTTTTATAATAAATTTAGATACGATTACATATATTTTAAGACAAGTGTATATCAAACAGAAGGAAACTGTAGTATTAAAAACACTTTGCAATAAGATTCCATTTTTTAGATAACATGACCTATCAAATAAACAACAGTTGTATATTGCAATTATTCTTCTTAGGGTTAATTTCAAAATTTACAAATACATAAAATCAATCAATCAATCAAAGTTCAATCTGTTAAAAGTATTTAATGCACAATGAACAAACATGAATGATCAAGTGTTTGTATTAAATAACATTCACAAACATTAATTAATGTTGTAAAAATATATTGTTCACTCACTGTAAGTTGATGTTAGATAATAACATGAAGTCATTGTAAAGTCTATACAGGAGATAACATTTGACTGTACTTTCATTTAATACAAACTGTGTACATATTTAATTTTAAAGGGCTTTTAAACCTGCTAGTTATCCAGCCAAAATTAACAACAACTAGCAAAAAAAAAAAAAAAAAAAAATGCCAGAACTGTTTTTTTCTGATGGACTGATATGACATAAACACTGTTAAACTGTTTGTACATTCTCCAACACGCATATTTTAGATTCACAATTAATTTAAAATCCTCTGGTGTGTAACAATAGTAAATACCATCATGTCCTCCTGTTGTTTTTACCCTAATAAAAGTTATAGGCGCATTAAGTAGTTAATAAAGAAACTTCATTCTAATGCTCATTATATTAGCGTTAGCCGCGCTTATGCTAAGGATTAACTCCGCTATAACGGCAGTTTATTTTAATCCAGCATTCAAATTAAAATATGGAATAATATTCATAACAGAATATCTAAATATTAAATAGAAACTTACCTGCTTGAACTCTTTCATTTGATCCGGGTGTCAGTCTTTAAAGTGTTGTTAGTTTGATGTGTTTCCTCCTTTTGATGTCGGCACGTCTCGGTGCTTTTATGAAGAGAGCGCATCTGCGCAGCTTTCAGATCGCGCAGCAAGAACCGGGTTGACAGAAACCTGGTACCGTGACGTTTTCATTTTTTTAGTACCGATTTGGTACCGAAGTACCGGGTCTTTTGACAACACTAGTCTGTTCTCTAACTGAATTAAATGATTTTTATTACTATAAAAAAAAAAAAAAAATGATGGTGAGGGATGGTGCCGCGGTGGGCAAGTGGCAACCAGTGTTGTGGCTTAACACCGGTATCACCGCTAACACCGTCTATCGCAGCAAGCCCAGTAAGCACATGGTATGGATTATATCAGATACGGAGAAAAAGCTCAGTTAATTCTGTCAGCTGTAGATCTGAAGGTCTGTGTATGGCATTAGTAAGTTTTTTGGAGATTTGGGGTAAATGTTCATTTTGAAGCCCAGATCAATTTTTTTGCTTCCAATTCAAACCATCCCCCACTCTCAATGCCAGCATAGCCAGACAGGTTACTGTACCATTAGTTATTTGACCAGAATCCATGATTCAAGGCTTCCTGCAAGTGCAACACTGTGCACCATTTCCCAGTGTTCTGCTCCTGATGAAAACAGTTATATTCTCAGAGGAGCCTGCCTTATATTGTCTTGCCTAACAAGCACAAAATGTGTGAAAATTGAATGTGGTAAGAAAAGAGAAATATAACAATCCCTCCCCCAGTCAGAGTCGAGCATATTTATTCACAAATGGATAGGCAGCATCATTTTAGCGGTTGTGCGAAACGTAAATTAAAAAAAAAAAAGAGAGAAAATATCACGACACATAGCCAGGGCTCTACAATGCGACTGAAAAGTACTGCGTGCGACTATCAAAAAATATTTATTAGCACCAGTGCGACTAACCCGATCAGCATATGCTATTTAATTAATTATAGTTAATAGTTAATTCTCAGCACATAGAGACTCCTTCACCTAGATATCACACTATAGGGACTGTGTCTGTTCCCCGAACCAGAAAATACAGAAAACGTCAAAACCAATTTATGAGTAACCATTTAATTGATGTTCAACAATTTTTTTTTTTTTACAATACACAGAAACAATTGATAAAACTTGGCTTACTGTGCGGTTGCCGTACTGTATTAAAGCTTTAATCAGAATAAAACCGTATATTAAAAGCTAACATAAGCAGTAGCATAATAACAGCATATCTAAAAGTATGAGACAACAACATCAAACATACCATTAAGAGCCGTGCTTGCACAGGTTCTGCGCGATCCTCTTCATTAATATCCTCTGAGTCTCATTGGGGCTCAAATTGATAAGCAATATACACGACGCCATTGTTTACAATACAACCGGAGCACATGCCGCTGAGGCGAGGGGCGGGATATTCAGTTTAGCGAATCACAACACACTGAGCCAGCTAACCAATCAGAGCCCATTGCGTATTTCTGAGGGAGGGGCTTCATAAAAACAGGAAATAATCGAGGCGTTGTGTCAGAGAAGGGTCAGAGCGGTGAGGAATAAAGGTAAACTGTTCCTGTGGCTCAGTGGTAGAGCATTGCGTTAGCAGCGCAAAAGGTCGTGGGTTCAGTTCCCAGGGAACACACACACTGATAAAAAAAAAATGTATAGCCTGAATGCACTGTAAGTCGCTTTGGATAAAAGCGTCTGCTAAATGCATAAATGTAATGTAAATGTAAATTATGTGAAAAATAATGCATTTTTAAAAAAAACGAATCATTAACACATGTTAGACTGCACCCCATAAACACAATCAAGCCTAGAAAAAAAACAGTCAACCACCCCTTTAAATTAATACAACTGTTCAATAAACAATAAGTTAATATTAAGTGATGTACATTGTATGACCTTAACAGTATTGCCTGATTTTGCTCTATTTCGTCAAGAAAAATAGTTTCAAACAGTCACAGCTGAGCCGCTGCGCATCTCCATTCAAACACAGTGGTGTTTCGTTTATGAACGAACCTGCGTTTTTAAATGAATCTAGTGAGTCAATGATTCAATTACCCATTCATAAAGACAGTCACTTGCTTCGTTTCTGAATGAATCAGCCGTTCAAACGAATCAATTGAATGAATGTTTCAGTGATAAAACCAGTGACTTGCCGCCACCTGCTGGCAGTTTTATTTTTGTTTTTAAAGTGTAATTTCAGTTATTTAAATAATTTCAATCAAACAATAGTTCTATATTCAAAATTGTATATTTAAAACATTAATCCCACAACATTGTTATGAATTTAAAACATCCATGTTTTAACAGCCTCTGTAAATGTCTGTACTAGGGATGTCAATTTTCAATAATTTCCACAATCGATCGTCGTTTAAATTAACGATCAATTAATCGATTAATCATTAACCTTAACTACTGCAAAATGCGTCTATTGCACTGGCATAGTCACCGGCATGACAGGATGTGCAAATGCCACTCAAAACGCCAGCTTCCTCACCCGAATGAAAAGGGGTTTTAGTCTATATAAAAGGCTAGTGGCAGGATGGTAAAATGAATGGATGTGATTATGATCATTTGATAAAAGGAAGAGTCTCTTAATTAACTTCTTGTTTATTGAACTGTTGTAAAAAATCTATATGTAATCATGCTGATTTTTGGAGGAAAAAAGGCACTCTTCGTCTGATATTGATTTATTACATGAAATGATATAAATATATAATTTTTCTGCCCCTATATCTTAAATTTTGTGATCATTCTAAATGCATTTTAACAGACTGAATCACACAGTGAAAGAACGCACTCTAAATGCGCGCGCGTGCACTAATATACCAGACTTCAAGGCACTCTGTAGGAGTGTTTTGTGTGGTTTTTGGCAAAATACTGATAATGTCAAATTGCACATCATTAAAACAACAATTACGATATTATCACAGACGATATATATCGCACACCCTGCACCACTGTCTTTTTGGCTAATTTGTGCAAATCTTTTTGCTAAACTGTCAAAGCTTAATTTTAACCACCATTGCAACAATGCAAGTATTTACCTTACCTCTACATGCTTGCGAAGGGTTGATGTCGAGATTTTATAAGCTGCTAGTTTGGTCTCCCAAGGCAAACACAGTTTACACTGCATAATAGAGCATAAATATGGCCAGGGGTTCACTTCATTTCCTTCGAGTTCAACTTCAGCAGAATACGACAGGGTTTGGTTTTCAGCTGGGTCTGCATCATAACGCCTGTCTTTTCTGTCTGCATCTTTCTAGTGATTGTGGCACCAGTTTGCTTTTTTTTTTTACTCCGTAATTAATGTGTTTTAAAATGTAGTGAAGTACAATACTTCAAACAAAATATACTTAAGTAAAAGTAAAATTACAGATTTTAAAAATTACTTTAAAAAGTAGAAGTACACAAAAAAGCTACTCAATTACAGTAACGCGAGTAAATGTAATTCGTTACTTTCCACCTCTGCCTACATTGCATTCCAGGTACACATTTTTCCTATTCTTGCTTTCCCTGGGAATCAAACCCATGACCTTGGCATTGCTTGTGCCATGATACTGTTTGAGCTACAAGAAGGCGAGTGTTGGGATGGCATTCACCCAGACAGCAACAAACGAAGTGACCTCGTAACATTAATTTTAATTAAGAGTTACTGATTTCCTATAATAGGAGCAACAGACATAATTGACAATTCAACATAGTTAAACAAATATACTTCATACAAAAAACATAAAACCACCAGATGCAGGTTCTTAGTACTGCAAGGGAGCAAACGCTACTCTTTTAGTTCATGTAGCTACACCCAACAAACCCACAAATTCGCTCACACACCTATGTGTTTAGACAAGGCTCAGCTTGTTACTTTCAGTCCAAATCATGTCATTGTGCACTTTAGTTTTCATCCACCCAGCTTTAGAGTTGGTATTGAAAAAAAAAAACATGTCTGTCTGAAGAAGAGTCTCACTATGATGTGATTCCAAAATAAGTCTAAGTATGTCTGGAGTTCCTCTCCTTCTCCGTTTCACCTCAGAGATCTTCTTTGAAAAATAGACTAATGGCCATAATGAGAAAACACACCATGCATAGATTATGGAAATATATTTTTGTCACTTTAGGCCACAGAACTGTATTGGTAAAATTGGTAAAATTGCCTATTGGGTCTTTTTTTTTATTTCCTAACAAACAACAGCAAAATAATATTATATACACTGTACCTTTCTTAGCAAATTATCAGGCCTTTAATGCCACTTTTGCTAATAAGTTTTGATAACTTCCATTCATCTGCAATGATATACTGGCTGCTGATGTATCTGGCATGTCTATTTAAAACCTCTGTAGCAGTCTAAAGTAGTTGATTGAGAGGTGAGTAGGCAGACTGTTGTTGTCCGTGATGCAAACAAGATGAATGTTGTGCACTGTAGAAAGCTATATTGATTGTTAAAGGGGGCCTATTATGCACCTTTATGCAAGATTTTATATAAATCTCAGATGTCCCCAGAATGTGTCTGTGACGTTTTAGCTCAAAATACTCCACAGATCATTTATTATAACTGTAAATTACTTTCTTGTGTGGAAACAAAAGCATGCAGTTTTTGTGTGTGCAAATAAGCTGCTGCTCTGAGCCCCTTCTCCAGAAGAGGGCCATGCCTTTACCACTTGTGCTTTGGATACTGCAGAAGAACCAATATGACTTGATGCTGTAAATACCGGTTTTAAGCCCTATATGTATGAATCAGAGTCAGAGAAACTCTGGCAGAAGTAACAACTGTGATGATGAACCAGGATGAATTTTTCAGCCATTTTGCAATGATGGATGAACAACACACCCACATACACACACACACACACACACACACACACACACACAAATACTGAAATATATCGAGACATGAGATTTTGGGGGGTACAAGTCTCTAATATTTTTGGAAAACATACACCGTTCGAAAAAAGACAATCATCAAACTGTACTGTACATAATAAATTGCAGTTATGAATTATACCAACAGTAAGCATTTTCAGGTTAAAAATAAAAATTACGACAGTTCTAATTTATGTGAATGCAATAAGAGACAATGGTTTCTTTAGCTGCATTAGCTGTGAAACTGACTAACAAACAAATTTAGGTAGGTGATTTGAAAACATTGACAAAATGTAAAGTGCGATGCTTATGTCTTCTGGGTGTGTAGCTGGATCCTCCCCAGCTCACTCAGGGGAGGATATTATGTTGATAGGGCAGAGTCTTATCACCAGTTGTGGCCAGTGCCTGTTTCAATGTGATGTCACAATTAGGGATGCATCGATCCGATACTCAGGATCGGTATCGGCTCCGATCCGGTCATTTTCTGCGGATCGGGTATCGGTGAGACCAGACCGATCCAAATCTGATATTGTGTGTATAATATTCTGTGTTATTGTTAAGCCCCACGAAAGCACAAAAGCATTATAAAGCACCATAAAGTCAAAGTCCAAGTGTTCTGAAGCCGTTTCATAGTTTAATATGAGGTACAGATGAATATTTAAGTCTTTAAATTCAAGTTCAGGTAAACTCTTCTCTCCGCTGCGTCTGTCTGTCATCCTCCATTCAGCTTCAAACTGCGTGTTGCGTTCGGTTACTACAGTCAAAACAATGAAACTCTCTTCAAGAGCGCTCAATAACTGAGATTTAAAACCGTTAAAAGAAAAGGCTCAATAAACTATCGCGCAGATTTAATAAGCTACGCATCAATATCTCTTTCCTCTGTGCTTTGAACTTCTCTATCAGGAGCTGCGCGCTGTGACTCCGTGCTGCTTCAAGAGCATCATTCTGCGCACGGGATGCGCATAAGCGCTATGTGCCGCTCTGTATTGGAGCTTTTCGTATTATAATACTTTTGCGCAATGAAATATTATTTATAGCGTTTCTTGTACTGTCCTATCAAGGCTATTAATAATCTAATGTATAGCACAGTAATGGAGGCAGGACTCCTCTATCATATGTTGCTGCCTTCATTACTGTGCTATATAGCCTATTTAAAATGTATTTTAATTTTGTAGTTTATATTTATAAATAAATACATTTACTTGTTTTCATTAATGTATTTTACAACAATGCAAAGAGCAATGTGTAACATTTTACCAGATTTAGTCCTTCACATATTCACTTTTATTTGTTCCACTAAATAATGTTATTTCACTAAATGTTTAGATTTTATAAAATTGTGCACTCATGATTTTTCTAGAATAACTTTTGCTGCTAAATTATCCACTAACCTAGTTTATAATAGTATTTTTGTCATAGATGGGCCTGTTTACACCTGGTCATTTCATGCATTTTCTCTGATCGGATATCTATCTGATTTGTTAAAACGTTTCCATTTACACTTGGCCACATAAATCTTCACAAAATGGATATAAATCCGATCTTCAATTCCCGCGCTATATTTCAATTTAACGAAGTTCGTCAACGAAATCAAAAGCACTGCATTTTATTAATTATCAGCTCATTTCAAGATCAAAGACCGCAATAGGAGAGCGCGCGGCATCAGCACTGGAAAGATATGTTTGTCTTATACTTTTAATGAAGATGATTGTGTGTTGACCATCTGCGTCTTATTTCAGTTTCATTCGCGGCTGTTTGCGCGTCTGCTTGCTGAAGAGTAGCTGAGTATCTCTTCAGCAAGCAGACGCGCAAACAGCTATATGACATTCAGATATGACTGCGCTAATGCAACAAGCATCGCCGCGGATGCTTGTTGCATTAGCGCAGTCATATCTGAATGTCATATAGCCTATAACACGGTCTCACACGTTTATTATTTTTACATTTTGGGGAGGAGTAAAATTCACGTATGTGGTTTCAACAACCAGATGCATTTACACTTGTCCAGTTTCGTCTGGAATGCGGCCCAGACCACCTCCTGAAGTGGTTTGAGCGATCGGATTTATATTACAAAACTCATGAAGTGACCAGGTGTAAACAGCCCCTATATATTTTTTCATGTTATTTTTCATTAAAATTAAGTTGTCTAGTAGATTGTGTTTAACACACAAAAGAGTGACACAGAAGTATAGAAACTCCACATTGATTTAAAAAAAAAAACTGTACTAGGATCGGATCGGATCGGAATTGGCCGATACTCAGAATTTTCTGGATCGGATCGGATCTGAAAAAATGGTATCGTTGCATCCCTAGTCACAATGTAGTGAAAATGCAAATGACTCATTTTTAGGCACTATTTATGAGTTTTAGGGAGTATAAAGAGAGGAGTGGATCAGCGGCGATAGCCTTGTGGGCAGTGTGCCAACATACAGCACCGTAGCAATACGGGCGTCCAGAGTTCGAATCCTGGTCACATGTTATTGCCAATTGCAAATAGCCTACTGCCTGAGTAGCTGTATGTAATTTGGTTTGATAAATCAGATCACAAAACGCCCATTTGGAGCCCGTTTACACCTGTATTTAATGTGGTCCAATTGTGAGCAGAGACACACAGAACAGAGACACAAATTTAGACACCAGAAACAGGAAAACAGATAGGAATCTGGGAAAAAAAGATCTCTTGACTGGAATACAGGAAACAGGAGTGTCAACGGTATTCTGCTGCTCTTGAGGGAAGGCTCTTTTGACTTTATTAGTCCCACAACTAAAAATCAAACTCTGTCTTTTCAGAATGAACCCTGCTGGTGTAGAGCCCCCAGGCACACATCCAGGATTGAGAGCTGACAGATTACTCTCATTGTTCATCTGCTGAGTAAGCTCCTTCAGATAAGACTCTCTAAAAACTTCTGCCTGCCCTTCATCCTGTCAGCATCAAAAAAGCCCTCAGCCATTTGCTGGGGCAAAACAGCGTTGCCATGGATACAGAGTCCAACTACTCTGGCTACTCCTACTACTCAGGCCGGTCGAGGGGATCTCACAGACACGGGTAAGAGTTTCCATGAGGGTCTATTTCTTTTTCTGCTTCTTTTTTGCCTGTCAGTTGTTAAGTGGCAAGTTTTAAAGACACTGCACTGTGATATGCAGCAGGTCACTGCATACTGTCTCCCCTCTGTCTGCCTGTCATTTATTATAAGATCATTGTCACTCTTTTCTTTTTGCCCTCCCTTTCATTTTCCCCTTTCTCGTTTAAATTTCTTATTTATCAGATGATTTATCAGCCCAACATCTGGTTATTCTAAGGTTCACTCAGGGTCTTCTATACCCAACACTTTAAATTTCCTTTAGACATGGCATGTAGTCCAATGTGTCCCTGCAGCTGCACTCCCTCATGTCTCTGTTTCTGCCTCGCTATCATTCTTCATTGGTGTCACCACATTGAAAAATAAATTTGGAGAAAATTAAGGTAACCTTCGGGAATCCTTTGAGTTTAATCAACTTAAATTCTATCCTGCTATTTTTTCCTTACAGTTGTTTTGTGTAAAAATAATACAATGCATTTAACTCAAAAATAATAATGGATTTACATATACTGTAGATCTAAGTTCAGTAAGCTTGCATTTTGAAGTTTAGTTGACCACAAATATTGACACAGATGAAGTTGAAATATTTCTAACATAAGATGTCCAGCATGTTTTACATGTTTTTATATTTACACCATGCATTTACATGTTTGGCAGCATTTTCACACTGGATGAAAGTTTCAACCTTAGTTCAGCACCTTTAAACCCTGACAGCGATCTTTATGTTGGTTTGGGAAACAGCAATACAACAATAATTGAGATGATCTTGAAAGCGTAATTTGCAAAGTTATAGGGGGAAACAGTCCTGGTCAGTAATGACCAGTCACTAGTGATTTACTTATACAAGTAATGAAGTACTTACACAATGTCAATCCATGCTAAAATTAGAAAGATCTAATGATAACAGCTTTTCTGCAGTACTAGTTTTGCCAAGTAATGACTCAATGTGGTACCCATGAACTGTCTGACTGACAGACGACTGCTTTCAAATGGTGATATGCTATGAAGAACACCTGCATTTTACAGTATATGGCTGTGTATGAATGCATACGTCTGACAGATCAGCTACTTGGTCAAAATGCCCACCTTGCCATGTATTAGCATAATGCAAATAAAGTTGGTTATGTCTTAGATGAATGTAAAAAGAGACAGGTCAGGTCTGTGCCTGTGCTTCAGGCCTTGCCATGTAAATGTGACCTAATAATCCTGCCATTGTCTGTTATGTCATTTAATAATAACGATAATCAAGCAATATTAACAATCAATAACATAAAAAAACACTCACTGCTCTTAGTTGGATCATTTAAATACTTTCTCAATAATTAGATACTGAAAAACTCTTTTTTTCTGTTGCCGTATTACTTTGTATTATTGGCAATGGCTACATTTTATTTAAATTAAAAATTTTAATTTTATTGTATTATTAATATAGAAATGGTACAAACAGGGGCGGACTGGGACACAATTTCAGGCCAGGAAATCTCACACTCATCCAGGCCATCCCATACACCCACAACAAATTCTGAAACATGGACAACCCTATTAGCCTATTTGTATGAGCATCACATAAAAAGGTCTAAGTCTTTAGTCGGGGCCGTGAAAAATAATTAAAGGTTCTCTTTTGAACTGCACCTTCACTTCCCTTTTCCTTTTCTTCATTTTCTCCAATATCTCTGTCACTCCCTTTTTTCTTGTACCTGTCACTTCTTTACCAGCAGGTCTACTGTTATTAACAGAACTGTGTTCACCTAGTTGCAAAACAACCACCTCATTGCAATTTGTTTGCATATAATGTTATTTCTCTTAAAATGACTTAAATACCCAAGATTTAACAAACCTATAACTCATACAAATATATTAAAACAAATTTTCTTAAGTGCCTAAATGCCAAACTTAGTACATTGAAAATCCTAATACTGAACACACTATTGTATTTTTGGGCTGACTGATATTTTTGTGTTGCTTTTTGCTCTAGCTCCCTCCCTTTCTATACAATAAATCCATGTGAATATCTGCCTGCTAAATTTATTAATGTAACTTTCCAATCGATAATGATGTCCTTTAGCACAGTATTCTGACTGATGATAATAATGGGGTGCTACTGACAGCCTAACAGGTGCTAGCAGTTTAATACTCAACTAGGTTAATAAAGACAAAACTACAGTAGCGTATTACAGATGAAACTGACCTGCACTTGAAGCCCTGAACAGGTTAGTAATTTTGCTACATTTCACTGCTTCTTCTGGCCGTTTCCTCTCCTTTCTCGAGTCCCACGCATCGACTCTGCCAATCAAGACTAACCGATTTATGATTTATTATCAATTTATTAGGGAATGCCACAATCGGAAATTATCACTTTGGCACATTGGGAAGGCAAAAAATAAATAAATAAAATAATTTAAAAAATAATAATAATTTAAAAAAAACACAGGGCAGTGGGCCAAATCAGCCGCCAGGCCACCGGGAAATGTCCCGGTGCTCCCAATGGCCAGTCCGCGCCTGGGTACAAACAAACATCAGATGTTGGACACAAATAATGGTACACTGGTTAAATGCACTTTAAGTTGTAGTTCAGTGTGCTCAGCTATAAACAGAGTGGAAGTGCATGCTGCAAATCATGAAGTGCACTGATAATCTATAAGCCATACTAGGCTAGGTGAGAGTAGAAGTGCATTACATGTGAAACATGAAACTGGTTATCCTGGTTTCACCTTCGTCACCCTGCCAAGCTTTGATTTATGGTCACCAGCATCTGGAGAAATCATAATTTACTGTCAAACCCAGTAATGCATGCTGTCAGATTCCACACACACATACATGCTCAGTTACAAACACTGCACATGTGCAGTGCAACACAGTAAGAATTATTGACTGGCTCCACATATTGTTGCATGAAATGTCTTCAGATGGAAGGAAGTTTCGACTGAGCAGCATCACATTAAATCATCACCAACCAATTGTAATTATTATAGATAATTTGCCTTCAGATTTTACTCATTTATTGCTTGTATGGCAGTTTTCCAGAAATCAGACCTCAAGGCATGTTACAATTGAATTAATATCATATTTTAAAAAGTTCTGAAAAAAAATGAAGTATGATAAGCCATGTGATCTGTCAGCAAAGCAATGGCTGGATGGTTGGGTTGGGCTCATTTTGTTCCAGCCTGGATTCCAATATTCCTTGAGATCTAGAAAGCTCTAGATCTTACATTAAGCCTTACTCATGTAGAAAATTGAGCTGTTTGATTCAGCTAATTCTAATAATATACAGCACACTGATAATGATATGGGGAACTGAATGAAAATTAAAAATTCAAGCCCTAATCTGCAGTACACTGTGACTTATAGTGTCCCAGTAAGAGTTTCCCATGTTAATTTGGATTAGGACCGATTTCCAAAGACTTCCAAAGGCAGACACAAGTTGCAAGAGTGTATTCTGTCATTAGTTTGTAGTTTGCCACATTTATGTTTGAGTTTCCACACTTTCCTGTTATGTGTTTGTTATTCTCTTTTGTCACCAATAATAACTGTGTTATCACCTGGTAAGCCAGTTCTTGCAAACAATAAGATGATAACTGTTTGTCAACTTTAGTTTAGCTTCTTGTTCCCAATTTAAATAAGCAGAGAAGAAAATGGACAGGACACATGGAAGCAGATGAGAATGGGAGGCGTTTAACATGCCGTGCTTGTTTTGACAGGATTGAGCCTGCATTCAGTGAGAGAATTGCTATTTAGAATAAACCTGTACAGTATTTTACACTGACTTGGATATGACAACAGTTGTTTTCCATAGTCTGTTGTAGCATCACGCTATGATTTTTTAAGCCAAAAATGAACAGCTTGATAACCATTTAAAGGAATAATGGAGTCATAAACTGAAATCGATTAAATGATTTCTTGAAATGAAATGAAAATTCCCTTGATCTATTGATATATAAGAGGTCATTGTGCTATAAAAGCATTCTGAACTCAAAATTTTCTTGTTTGTCTAAAAACAGCTAAAAACGACAGGTTGTGGAATGTGCCACTTTATGACATAATAGTGTGGCTAAACACTGCCTCCACTGAAGAAGATCAATGCCTGCTTCTATATCACTGCCTGTTTAGCCCCACCCACCAGTTCGCGAACATAGTAGGTAAATTACAAGAGCGGCAAACGCAGGTCTACGCAGAAACCAAATGATAAACTTCAATTTGATTAACCTCATTTTAATGAAGTTGTCACGAATCCGGTCTGTGACCTCTGGTGGTCTTCCGCCCGATAGCCACCAGAGGTCTCCTCTCCATCATATTGACTCTCACACCACACAGCTGATTACACTAATCACGCTCACACCTGAGAACTATCACACAATCACTATCACCCAATCACACACGCTTTATAAGCCTTGGACTTTCTCTCTGTGATCGCCGAGTATTGTTTAGCGTTTATCACTCTCCAAGAGATAGCCCACGTAGTTGTCATAGTCTTGCCTTGCGTGTTTCCTGGATTAACCCTTTGCCTTGCCGTTCGGACTCTGTTTGTACCTCGCTTGGACTATTGCTTGTGTACCTGGATTATCTCTCTGCCTTGCCCTGTTGGATATTGTTCGCCGATCGTCGACCCACGCTTTCCCTAGGATTACTCTGTGTCTTGCCCGTGCCATACCTGTTTGCTGTTGATTGACCCTGCCTGTATTTTTGACTGTTTATTAATAAAAGCTTGCACATGGATCCGCACGACTCACGTCTCGTTGACCCGTTACAGAATACTCGGCCACACTAGGATCCAGCAGCTTTTCAGATGGACATTGGCCAGGTATGGACACAACTAAAATATTATTTGCCATTAAACAAGGTCCACGATCACTGGAGAACCATATTCGAGAGTTTTTAGCCATTGCTCACTATTCAGAATTACCGGACATTATTTTGATAGAGATTTTCTGCGATGGCATAAACCCACCTCTCAAGTCTAAGCTTAGACGCGAGGGTCCACGTTCGTCACTCAGTCAGTTTCTGGACTATGCTCTGTCTGCGCCGCCGTGGAGGTCGGCTGTCTGGCTCTGGTGGTCTTCTGTCCCGTTCTGGTGGTCTTCTGCTCCGCCGTGGAGTTCTCCTACCCTGTCTGCTCCGCACTGGTGGGCTCCTGCTCTGTCTGCTCCGCCGTGGAGGTCTCCTGCCCTGTCTGCTCCGCACTGGTGGGCTCCTGCTCTGTCTGCTCCGCCGTGGAGGTCAGCTGTCTCGCTCTGGTGGTCTTCTGTTCCACTCTGGCGGTCCTCTGCTCTGCCGTGGTGGTCTTCTGCTCCAGTCTGGTGGTCTTCTGCTCCGTCGTGGAGATCTTCTGCTCCGCACTGGTGGGCTCTTGTCCCGTCCGCTCTGCCTCAATCCCCAGTCTCTCCATTTCCACATGGACCTGGCCCTCCGTCCCTCCCCCTGTTCCGTCTCTGCTCCACCGCCCTCCTGGATTGTATTGGAGCGTCTGGAAGCCGCTCCTTTTGGGGGGGCTCTGTCACAAATCCGGTCTGTGGCCTTCCGCCCGATAGCCACCAGAGGTCTCCTCTCCATCATATTGACTCTCACACCACACAGCTGATTACACTAATCACGATCACACCTGAGAACTATCACACAATCACTATCACCCAATCACACACGCTTTATAAGCCTTGGACTTTCTCTCTGTGATCGCCGAGTATTGTTTAGCGTTTATCACTCTCCAAGAGATAGCTACTCTACGGAGCCCACGTAGTTGTCATAGTCTTGCCTTGCGTGTTTTTGATTCTTACCCGTGTTTCCTGGATTAACCCTTTGCCTTGCCGTTCGGACTCTGTTTGTACCTCGTTTGGACTATTGCTTGTGTACCTGGATTATCTCTCTGCCTTGCCCTGTTGGATATTGTTCGCCGATCGTCGACCCACGCTTTCTCTAGGATTACTCTGTGTCTTGCCCGTGCCATACCTGTTTGCTGTTGATTGACCCTGCCTGTGTTTTTGACTGTTTATTAATAAAAGCTTGCACATGGATCCGCACGACTCACGTCTCGTTGACCCCGTTACAGAAGTTGAAACTAAAAGACGATGCTGTGGCGACTATATTGGATACGATCAGGGATGGGCAGTATTTCAAATACATGTATTTGAAATACAAAATACTATTTTGTATTTTGTATTTAAATACCTTTGAAAAAAATCAAATGTATTTTGTATTTAAATACATTTAATCTTAGTATTTTTGTATTTTCAAAATGCATAAAATAATTTTTGCCAATCAACCTCTTTATTAGACTGCTGATTTCCTGTATCAACTAGTTCAAACCTCAAACATGCCACTTTCATGCATGTGAGCTGCAGCTGTGTGACTTCATCTAGAATTGGGTCATGAAATTTTCTGGATTCCTGTATGGAAATAAGGAATAATACTGCCTTCATGTGCTATCAAAATGTCCTACTTCCAAAGTCCTGATTACAAGCTTGTCACATTCAAGTGCTTTGCTGTTAGAAAGAATAGGAAACGTGGAGGACGCCAGGTTTCCTGGGAAAATCTTATTAAAGCCAAAATTGTAGATATTTAAGAGATTTAATTTTGAATAAAATGTAGCATCCCATTTGTTGACAACTATATCATCATTCACAATGCTATCTTTACAGTTATCTTGTTGATGATTCTGGATTTTCAGTCAAATGCATGCTGTTTTGCTATGTATAAACCATACAAAAGGCTTGAAATGGTTATTGCACTATACTACGTGCATGACTTTAACATTAAAACAAGGTGATCTTGCTTTTGTGGGGAAAAAAAGCATACCTGTCCCAGCAGGTAAAAAAGAGCACTACCAAGGGGAACATAGCATTAGCACTAGTCAGTCTTGTTAGTTTTTTTGGTCAGATTTTGGTTTTATCAACTAGCTAGTCAAATGTGTTCATTAAACTTTAATCATTACTGCTTGCTATGGTGATATGACAATATATATGTTGGCGATGGTGTAAAGTGTAAATCGATTAAACTTTTTACATTTATATCATCGTGGTATGCAAATATATCTGTGGAGCTTTTAGTGGGCAGGAGCTATTGACACGTTAGAGCGATAAAGAAACATGGATAAATTAGTAATAAGCAGCTTTCTGTGTGTGTGTACCCCAAGACAAAGATAACTGTAATGCTAATAATAAAGATATAAAAAAAATAAAAATAGTTCTAAGGGCATACTCACACTAGCACATTTGCCTTGTACTGAAGCCCCAAGCACAGTTGTCCTTTCGCTAACAAACAGATATCACAAGATTACAGAGGCAACTGAAGTTAATGGTGGAATTTGCAGCTTTACTCGCAAACTACAATACCTGTTCATCAATAAG
The DNA here is from genome assembly GCA_027422415.1 of Schizothorax lantsangensis. Taxonomy (NCBI): domain Eukaryota; kingdom Metazoa; phylum Chordata; class Actinopteri; order Cypriniformes; family Cyprinidae; genus Schizothorax; species Schizothorax lantsangensis. The sequence continues at coordinate 22,545,364 of CM049841.1, forward strand.
ATGAGAACCAGACCCATTATAAATCTAAATGTACGCTAAATTAAATTAATTGAAAAGTGTGATATCCAAGTAGTAATAAAGATTTTTGCTGTCATAATGATAACAATAACGCATACAAAAATAGTAAATGAACTGTTCCATGCTCTGGTGTGGTTAGCGATCACACTACATGTGTACCACACCCGAGCCACCTCTTCAAGCTGGCCAGGGCATGGTTCACAAACCGCACTGGACACGGTACAGAGCAGTCACACTTGTGAAATGAACTGGACTTTGGGGGTCAATCGCGCTCAAGCATGGATCTAGTGTGAGTACATCCTAAATCTAAGTGAATAGCAGATAGCACACCACAGCTATAACCATAACAGCACAAAAAATGATGAATGATAAAAACATTGACAGCCAATCGGCATCATTTTTGCTTTAAAGAGCTTGAGCATTTAAGTGACAGATGACACAACTGCATTGTATACTTAGAATACACTAATATAGTTATCTTTATAATTATCGTTCTTGGTGTAAACAGGCTTTAATAGTGTTACTTCACTGGGTGGCCAATTTCAAATGTATTTTGTGTATTTTCAAAATACAAAATACTGTATTTGTATTTAAATACATTTTCCCACACAGTATTTTGTATTTGTATTTAAATATTTTTTTCCACTCAGTATTTTGTATTTTTATTTTAAATACATTTTGATGTATTTGTGCCCATCTCTGGATACGATGTAGTACCACACAAGTGAGTAACTGTTTTCATTACGTGATCACATTGCTTTGTCTGTTATTACAGATCGTTTGATATGTACTAAGTATTTATGCGTTTTAACCTAAAACACAGCAGCATTCATCTGTGAAGGATGTAGGCTGTCAAACATACACAACTGTTAGCCAATCATAGTCATGGGCATTTACTTCAGAGTCTGCTATCCACCATGCCTATTCAAACAGAGCGGTCTAATTTTGATTTATTTATTCGCCCTCATGCTTCAAGCTTAGTCACCTATATAGCTGCCTTCTGTCTGACAGTTTCCCTATGTAGTGTTCACTGCTCCCTGCTCACGGCATATCTGAAGTTCACTTAATTAACTTTTTTAACTTTTTTAAAAATTTGTTTTAGTTGTTTAGCTGCATGCCACATGCCAAAAGTGTAATGAAACTGCTACTAAATCAACTGTGCACTGAGACTCACTGGACAAATGCTGAATGCATTTTTACATGTGAATTATAGTGAAGCTGTACTACATTTGACACACAAAATGTTAAAAACATTAGCTAACGTAACACAAGAAGGATCTGAGAATGAATTTCATCTTTTTAGTAAGGTAGAAAAATTGCCATACATTTTTTCATAATTTTCATCTCTGATTTTGGTCTGTCTTTGATTTTGCCAAAGCTCAATGCTCTGTGCCTTTTAACATTTACAGGCTGCGTTTGGTTACGTCATATATAACTGGGTTGTTATAGCATACCCAGTTAAGTCACTGTTACTAGATGAAAGTGCTAGTTATGTATTTAGAGAGACATGAGGCATGGAGTGTTCATATGCACAAGATCACAACACCACAAGCTTTGCTTTTCCCTTTACAGTCAAAACAACAGGATTTTCTGTTGCTGCTATTTTCACATCCAGTACTTTATTTGACTATCCATAGTTTATATTAGGCTAGACCTGAAATGGTTTAGATTGAAGGGGATTTCATGAGCTGATGTACAACACAGTTTGTGGAACATTTATTTCAGTTAGTATATGGAATTTACATTTTAATTGAATACATTTTGTGATGCTCACGTTTTGACACTTTGACACAAACTGTATTGTTTTTTTTTTATTTTGAGTTTGAGTTTGAGTTTGTCGGGTCTCGTCAATGTTACGTAGTAGTAGTAAGTAGCAGACCGACAAGCCATCGCTGAAAGGAGCGACAGAGCTGAGGACCGACCCGGAGCCAGAGCCTCACTTTGCCGTCTGACCAGGTGCATGAGCCGGCAACATGGCACACAACGGTGGATGTGGCAGTGGGGCGTGAGGACATGGAGGAAAGCCCAGCCTGTGCCCCCGGTGTTGGGAGTTGCGATGTGGTGTGTGTGAGCAGCACATCCCAGAACTCGCTAGTCATGATTTCCCACCAAGCCTCCCTCTCCCTCCCCTCAGCCTTCTCTCCTGTGTTCTCTGTCATCCTCTGCCCCGCTGCCACTGCATCCTGCCAGTCCCTCAACTCACCCTCAGCCCACCATCAGTGGTATGGTTTCACCGCGGGTCTGGCAGTCTCAAACGGTATTGTGGCTGGAGGAACCTTTGTCTCCGCCTCCAGCCTCTGAGTCCTGGGCCCCCGTATTCATGAAGAATTTTCTAAGAAAATTCTTAGAAATGTGGGTGTTTCCTCTTAAATTTAAAGAAAAGATCCTAGTAAAGAAAAAAGTAATTCAGAAAGCATCTTAACCCTTAAAAGAGGTCTTAAGGTCCGAAATTGTTAGGAGTATGGACGAGGACTTTTAAGAGGCTTAAGAGTTTCTTTAGCAGTGGACGAAACATGAAGAGGGAGAAGAAATGTGTTGCACACAATGCATGACAGTGAGTTAATAAGACGCTACACATTAGATCGTGCAGGGATCATGTTTGTGACAGATCTTATTAAAGACATGTTAACATCCCTGACACTGCACAGAAATGCCATAGCACCAGAAATGGACGTAATCACTACATTAACTACATTAACATATTTGGCAATTGGAAAAATGCAACTATGCAGCAGCGATAATTTGGAACTGTTAGCACTTTCAGAACCTTATTGTGTCGCTGTTCATTTCCTATAAAATACGTTAAGTATGACAGCATGGTAAATAAAAAAATAAAGAATATAATGTGTGTGTGTGTGTGTGTGTGTATGCGCGCGCGAGAGAGAGAGAGAGAGTACGGTAAAACAGGAAAAATTACGCTTGTAATTTCAAAGTGAAGGCTTATAATAAACCCTACTCTTAAAAGCGCTCTTACTTCCTTCTTGGACAACCAACCAATCACAGTCTTCAAAAGACTGTGTCATAGCTAGCAACGTGGTCAGCCCTGCCTCCTCACTAAGATAAACGTTTTTGTCTTTTCCTCGCTCAGAGTTGCTCTCAGATTGCTCCTGAATCACTTTTAAGCTAAGACTCCTAGCTAGAAATGTTTAAGCTAAATTAGGAGCTCTCTGAGAGGATTCTTAGAATCTTTATGAATACGGGCCCTGGACTTTTTTTCTGTTTCTCTGTTCTCCCGCCTTGTTTTAGTTCATTGACCTAGTTTCTGTCTCCCCTTGATTATGTTAGTCAGTTCACCTGTGTCTAGTTAGTTTAAGTAGGGCGCACACTGTGCGATTATTTTTATTAAGTCCTTTAGGATTGTACTTATCAGACTGTACGAACATGATGATCATGTCACACTGTGGGAGCTCAGTTGTTATTAATATCAGACTGTACGACAGTCAAGACGTGTTAAAAACAGGTGCGCGCAAGAAAACTTGTCCGGAGTTTTACATTATCAACCTCTAAACGTTCAGTGACTGCGAGCTGCATTGCACGCAGGACTGAAATGTTGGCTATCATGAAATGTATATGAACGGCAGCAATACTGACATATTTAATAAGAATAGTGTAAGCAGCAATACACACCCATATGAAACAGCGGCGCAACCGGTGTTTATCATAGCAAAGGCAACATATCAGATGAATTCCGTGAGCGGAGGACGGGAGCGCTGGAGATTATGGCGGATAGAAGAAATCTCTAGCATTAATTCTGATCATGGCTTGTCTTGAAAAACGAAGACAGTTTGATGTCACACTGCAGGACCGTGCGCCAAATTTTCTGACACTGCCAGTGTTCATCGGAGGTCAAATTTGATTGCAACGGCCATTAATCGGCTGTCGGTGAACATGTCAAACTAATGATCAAAGACTACAGATTTTAGCCTAGGATTATAGGAATCTTTTAGGATTTTCAAAATTTGTCTCAGACGGCCAAATCGTGGCCAAAATCTCACAGCGTGAGCCGGGCCTTAGTCATTATTCCCTCTTTTGCCTGTGTATTTAAGTTCTTGTCTCTTCAGTTTGAGTTGGCAGGTCTCGTCAATGTTACGTGTGTCTCCAGCCTTCCTTTATGTGGATTACTTATCAGTGGATTTATTAAAGACTGTTTATCTTCATCTTTGTTGTCTTTGTGTGTGTTCATCGATCAAGTAGTGTGACAGATAAGAAAAAATACTGTCAGCACTATCTACATTTAAGATGAATAGTTGCATGACATAGTAATACCCTAGATATGAGTATTTCAAAATTCTAAGGAGATACATTTTACTACCCAATGAACCGGTCACAAATAGATTTTACAACTCTTTGCCAGGCCTGTACTGTTCTTGGTTTAGCTTTATTAAATCTAGCTAAAGAGCATTCCATATTAATTATGTTGCGTATTCAATAACCACAGTCTTAAGATGTTTGTCTTAGTGTCCCACCAAAGTGCAGTTATTGTTTTCTTTGCTGCGGTGAAACCCGAAAAAATTATCCTTTTGTCCATTGTGCCAAGGTTCAAAGAAGAGTCATCATTCAGCAGGCATAGGCAAGGATCCGGAGTCACCTTAGCTCAGTCCTTCTAGATCTGGACAAACTTGAGTCCAAAAATGATTGATTACTGAACATTCCCAAAACATATGATACATTGTATCAGCTACAGATTTTTTAGCATATAGTGCAGTTAGGATCAGACGTTAATCCCGTTCTGTATCATCTGTATGGCGTCACATAAGCTCTATGGATAGTTTTAAAATGAATAAGTTGGTGACTCCAATTTCGAGATGTTTCACTTATACTTGACCATACCGTAAGCCAGTCCAGCTTGTTCTAAATCCTTTTCCCACACTACCTCAATTGACAAATGTTTACACTGTGTTTTTAAAAGAGAGTTATAAATTTGTGAAGCCAGGCCTCTAGACTCTTTTGCAGGATCAAAAATTCCTGCCATTGGGTGTGAAGGTAGTGGACACAAACTGTAATGTATAAAGCACTATAAAAATAAAGGTGACTTAACTTTTGAGTCACATTATGTTTTTATAAGCACACAATATGGCAGGACCACAAGGACCTTGTACAGTGGAAAGATGCAGGAACCTAAGCTTTGCATGTCTTCAGATGCTTTGAGGTGGATTGTTGTTTAACAGAAGATACATTGGGATATTTAGATTAGTAATGGGAGATACAAACCTTTTCATAGCTTTTAATCAGTTGAACCAATTGACCCTTTGCAAAAACCCTCCCTCCCTAGTTACTGTTGCTATGTCCGACAAGCTTTGCTGCTCTCACACTACACATCATGTTCTCACGCAGTAAAAAAATAAAAGAGCAAAGAGGAAACTGACAACGTGCCGAAAGACAAGACAGAGCAGGTTACTTCTGGTATGAAAAAAGCCTCTTTGAAAGTCTCAGCCTTCAAATTTAAACAAATTAAAACAATAAATACCATTTTGTGGCTCATTAATGTGTCATGACAGATCACCTCAGTTCAAGCGGCACATGAACCGATCGTCTTTTCATATTTGGCCTACTTAAAGCAAGAAATAAACATGAATGAACATCAGAACGTTTTTTTATTACAACCGCGGAAAGATGTCAATACATACAATTTTTCAAGATTAAGTCCATCAAAGTCTCCTGTCTGATTTGTTTGTCGGACAAATGGTTATGATTGGTCAGATCGCCTGTCAGTCAAGCTCTTTGCGAAGGGTCAGTTACTTTGCAAAATGCTTTACTATTTGCAGTGCTCAAAACCCCACACACTGGTGCAGGTCAAAACTGTGTAAATACAGCAAAACAGGCGAAAACATGCACAAAAACTTTTAAAAACAATTGAATATTTTTTATTTAAAATATAATATATTAAAAACATAGACACTGGATCACTGCTGGGGAACTGTCTCAGTGATTCATGGGTTCACTGAGTTCACCCCATCCTCAACGGCGAACCATTAAAATTTTGAAACATTTCGAAACATTTGTGATATAACAAAGCCTCTTTTACTGAAATCATGTGACTTTGATATGCACTTCGAACCACTGGTTCGAAACATGATTTGCAAAGGTTTTGAAACTTCACGAAGAAGTGTTTTGAAAGCACCCATCATTAATTTAGATCGAAATGTTCAATAACTGCCTTGGGATATATGGACATCATCTAGAAATTTACTGGATGACACAGAAAACTACTGACGGATTAAACAACAAGGGAGAGCAAATGATTTGTTTGACTGACTGGACAATACAAACAAGTATTGTTTAGTTTTTTTATTAATATTTTTTAATTATTATTATTTAATTATTTTAATTATTTAATTATTATTAAATGTATAATTTTTTTTTTGTTTGTTTTAATGGACTTGAGGATTCTTGAAGGCCTGATTGCATTGCATTAAGAATTGTTCATTTGAATTGCACAGCAAATTAATTACAAACTGTTGGTTTAAAACCCAAGTGATCTGAGTTAAAAAGGAATTAACTAAATTTGATTTCATTATTTGACTCTTTATTTCTTTGTTGTTGAATTGATGATTAACCTTTGTCATGTGAACCTTTTTTCTTAAATTAACTTCTGAATTTGAATTAAATATTTGAATTTCTGCGGGGGTTTTCTTCGATATTTTTATTTAATAATTTAACTCTAAATAATAACTTAATATAACGAATGATAGTTCTCTTGAATGATTTCTTGCTGTTGCTTCATTTCTTGCTGCATAATTAATAGGGTTCCACTCCAATAAATGTGTAAAACATTTACAGGTTTGACTGACTCAAATGGTTAAAAGTATGGGTGTAACGATACATGTATTCTTACCGAACCGTCACGGTAAGGACATCTCTGTTTGGTGCACGAGGCCTTACAACAAATACAGGCAATTCACCCTCAATCCAGAAGGGGGCGCCCGCAGTAATGCAATGCTTTTTGATAACCGCCAGCAGAAGAACATGCGAATGCCATGAGTTGCACACTTGAAAACAAAGCCCACTAGACAGTGACCATGTGCTGATTCTGAATGCGTCTCTCACTGACAAAGGAGTATACTTTAGCCCAAAGTATACTTCACTTTTTATGCATACACGAGAGACAGCGTAATTGCATCATCAGAACAGTACGCGCATACTGTACGCTGACCACCCAATTTTTTTTTTATACTTTAAAGGCTTGCGCACTCAATTGTTCGCGAAATGGAGCTTTGTGCTCGTGTATCCTACCTCTCTCATTTGACACAAATCCAAATATTCCATTTATATTTCCATATTTGCGATGTATCTGAATGCAAAACTATTATTCATTATGTAAAGTATAGGCTTTGTACTTCAGTCGCGTTCCAAAGGTGACACAGAGGCAGGCGTGCTGATGTTTGGTTCACTGTATTTTATTTTGATAAAGTACCAACTGCGCTGTCAAGTTAGCAATGCTAGAAGTTATGTTTTGTGTGTGTGTGCACGCGATCACTTCAACTGTTTCCTTATACCAGCAGAATCAACTTAAAACACTTCCGTCATTTATTGTCTTATTAATAATGCATCACTGTAAAAAGTCTACTACTAATAAAGAAAACAAATAGGATGTCGCTTTCTGCCATTTGAATTTCCTTTCTGTGAACAAATTAAGCGTGTCACAATATAGGCTATGTTACGTGTTGCACTGTTTTTATCCCCTTTGTTCATCTGTTTACTAAATCAAATATATTTCAAGTATTTATTCCTTGAATGAATATATGTACTGCAGATTTTATATATATAACATTATAATTTAATATAATATTTAGTATTTTCACATCTAGGTGGGGAAAAATTTTGTTTGTACTACTGTCTGTTCAAAATAAATTAAAAGAAACCTAGCATAGTAGATTTGTTGTTGTTTTTTCTTGTTGTACCGAAATCGAACACTATATGTATCGAAACCGTGACCCCTGAGGTACGTACCAAACCGTGACATCTGTGTACCGTTACACCCCTAGTTAAAAGAACAATTTTGCAATTTAAAGGGATCATGAAATGCATGTAATTTAATAATTTTCTGAGATGCGTTTAAAATCTTAGTTTGCTTTTTTATCAGAAGTGGTCAAAATTTAGATATACATGTAATTGTCTACCTTAATTTTAGCCCTCTTTGAATGCTTAATTGGAAGGGGCATGTCTGCTTTGAGACTTCATTGTATATGCCCACTGCTATGATTGGCTAACATCTTTGCATATTAAATGAGTATTACATGTGGAATTCTCTTGAAAACCTTTACTGCATTTTTGGGTTATCTCGGCAAAGGAGAAGTGCTCACTAACACAGATTTAGACAGATTTGTGAACAATATTTGAGAGAAATAGGCCTTTTGTGTACATAGAAAAAGTCTTAGATCTTTGCGTTCAGCTCATGAAAAATGGGGGCAAAAACACAAGTGTTGCGTTTATAATTTTGGTCAGTGTTTGTATATATACTGTATATATATATATATATATATTTATTAGGGATGGGACGATACACCTAACTCCCGATTCGATACTATCACGATACTTGGGTGCCGATACGATATGTATTGCATTTTTTTTTAAGAATGTCGATTCTACAAGTATTGCGATTCGATATTGCTATGTTGCGATTTTTGTTTTTAACTCTAGACCATGGGAAAAAGTTGAATGATACACTTAATATACAGACTGTCACAATAAAAAAAAAAACACATCTTAGCAGTCACTATTGCGATTCGATATTACAATTTATCGTGATTTTTGTTTGCTTATTAAAGACTAGACAATGGAAAATAGTTGATTATACCCTTAAAAGAAACTGTATATGATGAGTCCTATTAACAAAAACAATGCATCACATCTTTCTAAACTTTTATTTGAGGAGAATACACATACACAGTGTATATTTAAAGTACCTTGAACCATGAAACTATAATGTACCAAAACCCTGAACTTGCACATGAATATAATAGTCAAATGTTCAACTAAATGAGCAGAAAAAATACTTTCTGAAATAAAATAATGTGCTATGTTACTTTGCATACCGTTTTAGTCATGTTTAGTCATGTTTTCCCGGCAGTTGGGATTCAAAACGTGAAGGTGCAGAAAGAATTCTGGAAGAAGTTTGGTCCACTTCCTCCGTCATGGTTTTGCTTTCTCGCGCCGGCATTAAACGTATATGACGCCATCTAATGCAGCGGCACTGCGCACGCAGAATGATCGATGTGTGACATCAAAGCACCGCGAGAGCTACAGAGAGCAGACGCTCTGCGTGCTTTCGAATCACTCTCGCGGTACTTTGATGTTATACGCTGATCGTCTGCACGCTGCTGCTCCAAGTCGAGCACACCTATACATTTCGCCCTCTGTTGGAATTACAAAGCACTAACTTCTCCCCACCACCTCTTAGGAAAAATAAAATTATGAAATAAAAATCGATTCTGAGGTAAACCAAAAGATTTTTAAATCGTTTAAAAAAGAATTGCGATAGTTAGGTGAATCGATTTTTTCTCCCACCCCTAATACTTATATATATATATATATATATATATATATAAGAAAACAAGCAGTTAGAAAACGAATAGAGAGTGCAAGTGTTAGAGGGTTAAGTCAACAAATAGATAAAATAGAATTAGAATAGAGAGTGCTAGAGTTAGAAGGTCAAATAAAGATGGAAGAAATGTGTTTTTAGCTGTTTCTTGAAGATGGCTAAGGGTGGTTTTGTAGGCAAACATCAATGCCTTGAATTTTATGTGAGCAGCTATTGGTAGCCAGTGCAAATTGATGAACAGAGGTGTGACATGTCCTTTTCAGGTCGTTAAAGAATTATCTTGCAGCTGCATTCTGGATTAATTGTAGAGGTTTGATAGAACTGGCTGGAAGACCTGCCAAAGAGAGCATTGCAATAGTCCAGTCTGGACAGAAAAAGAGCTTGAACAAGGAGTTGTGTAGCATGTTCCGAAAGAAAGGGCCTGATCTTCCTAGTGTTGTATAAAGCAAATCTGAGGGACCGGGCAGTTTTAGCAATGTGAAATTCAGCTGATAATCAATCACAACTCAAAGGTTTCTGGCTGTTTTTGAAGGAGTTATGGTTGATGTGCCTAACTGGATGGTGAAATTCTTATGAAGAGATGGGTTTGTTGAAACCACAAGCAGTTCTGTCTTGACAAGGTTGAGCTGAAGGTGATGGTCTTTCATCCAGCAAGAAATGTCTCATAGACATGCTGAGATGCGAGCATCAGGATGGATGAAGAATGTGGCAAAGTCGTCAGCTGTTAAAGTTGATGAAGGAGGACAAAATAGGGAGGAAAATGTTTTAAAGAGCATGCGAGGGTTAGGCGAATTGTTAATATTGTTGTGATAGTATGTCCTTTTAGCAGTGGAGAAATTAGCAGAGAAGGAAGAGATGAGTGGTCGATGCACATTAAGGTCATTAGGATTTTTTGATTTGCGCCATACCCTTTTATTACATTTCCAATCATTAGAGATAAGCAGACCAGTACCTCCACATCTTCCGGTCAAGAAAAAAACATGGGATTGGGTGGGTGATAGCAGCTTTCGTTGTTCTGTCACGATTACATTTTGTGTAGTTTTACGTGTGCTGAGTTGGGAGTGTGTGTGCAAAACGTGAGGATTAGAACATGACTGCCTGTGTCTGCTCTCGGCATATGGTGACTGGGGGTATGAAGACTGCACAGCTAAAAGTTGTTTCAGATTAATGTTTTTCCAGAGCGCAGTGGTTTAGTCCGGGCAGACATGAGGTTTGGGGGCTGGGTGGTCTGGCTTATGACTGGATAATGGGCTGAGACGGGGTGATGCTTAGTGAATTAGAGGGAGGAGGGATGATTTTATGGATAGTTCAGTGTTGGAGTAGGAATTTATTAGGGCGATAGATAAAAGACTGACCACTTTGGCAGTGCATTATGAAAAAGAGTGCATTTACTGAACACTTGGTCACTTCATGTGTTGTTGTTTTTTTTGTTTTTTTGGTAGATGGGATAGCTGCCTGATTGGGTGTGCATGTTCCTTTTACACTTGGCCACATTAATTTGTCTACACCAAATTCTGTCCACTATATATAACAGAATTCACTTCCGTGACAGATCTAACCAGTGAATGCAATGTCATTTTGGATGAATTACTCCTGAAAGGACAAATTAATCTCCTTGACATACTTATTTCTCTCTATCAGAAGGACCTATACCTAACATCACTGTTGTGCCCATGTTTCTTAGAGAGCGTAGCCGGGACCGCCACAAATCCCGCAGTAAGGAGAGCAGTCGCTCGGAGAAGTCTGTCACTATCAACGCTCCCCCAGCAGAGCCATTGTTAGGAGACCAGTCAGTGCGAGGAGAAGAGGTTCAGGTGAGAGAGGTTTTCTGTTATTTATAGGACTATATGGTGTGAATCACGGGTTAACTTTAATTTTGAATTAGTTTTAACTTTAATATTATTAATAACTTTAATAAAACATTAATTAAAAGTTTAATCTATTTTTTATTTATGAATATTGATAAATATGTGATTTTTTTTTAACACAATGCAACGACGTGCTGTGGTGTTCTTAAAAGAGAATGCAAATTCCTCATTTTGTTTTTCAATCCAATGTAAAATAATGTACCAATTACATGAATGTTAAGACATTTTTGACTAATGTTCACTTAGTGTTTTTACAGAAATAATTTGTTATATTTGCTAGTTTTCTTCTTTTTCGTTCTTCTTCTTCTGCGCTGCTTCTCTTGAGTCTATGGCATCCCATAGAACCACTTGTGGGAAAGTAATGAAATTTGGCACATGGATAGAGGACAGTCTCATTAACCATAGCAAGTTTGGAGTCTCTAACTCAACCCCTGTAGCAGATCAGCTCAAATTTTCAGTCATGTTTATGCTAATAACTTTTGAACCGTAATGTCTAGGGGTGTGACAATACACTTAGCTCACGAGACAATACTCGATATTGGGTTCATGAGAATGAGACGACAATATTTTAACACTTTTTTTTTTTTTTTTTACTTCTATCATGAGATATATGACTGGTCGTTTGTTGGACTGAAAGTAACAAAATGCAAAAAATGCAGGTGCATTTTGCATTGTTTTAATTTGTCATCTTGTAATGAATGTCATTATCATTATCATATACAGTAAAAGACAGAACAAAGCACTGTAAAGGGTTTGCCACAATCTCAGCTAACTGGCTGCACTCTTGTATGATTTCACATTAGTCTCTTCAGACCTTATAACTGTGCATGACCTATGCATGAGCACATATAATAATAATTATTTATTTATTTATTTTTTGACTAATAACTTGATAAATCAAATCAGTGTTAGGTTACATCAGTGGAGAAACATAAGACAAAAAAGGTTGGGAAACATTGGCATACTGATGATGCAGTTTGGCCTACTTTTGTTGCTTCTTGCTCTCAGAACACTATGATTGTCATACTTGAGTCACAAAGAATTAGACCTGACTCAGACTTTAATTTAAATGTGCCACAACAGGCAAACTGCTCACTGTTTTGTTTTTTTTAATCCAGTGAAAAATCGTTACTTTCATATAATGTTGAAAAAGATGTACCCTTAATTTCACCAAGTTGAGTGCTCACTAAAAACTGCCCCACTTACAGATCTGTATTTTAAGTTATGGCAGTCACAATATCAGTTGTATTAAGGCCAAGTCATATTGCAGTGACAGACGCCAACCAATGTGGAGGAACACTAGGTTATAATACGCCACTTCTCAGGCATTCCACGACACATCAGGTGCCAGTTCAGCATGTTCAATCGGCGAAAACAGACACTGACAGGGGTAACAAACTGTCATGTGACAAAACCCAACAAAATGTATTTTGCTGTCTGTCAGTGCGTTGTAAATTGGCCTTTACAGAAGGGTAAGTACAGCCAGTAGCAGTAAACTATTTTTTTTAAATGTATCTGTATTTTTTTTTAAATAACTATATTCATATAGTTTGCAGTACATTACAGCAGTACAGTATAGTATGGAAATATCCTGTATGCGCAGGATACTCAAATTACAATTTGCTGAAATGTGCAGACAGTACAGCATAGCATGGAATATGTAGAACCCATATCCCACAGTGCAGTACACCCAACTTCCCCTCGGTAGAAATGGGCTGTTTGGTGCCCCTGGGGAGATGAGAATTATGCCTCCCTTGGTAAATGGTGTTCCATCCTGTGTTCCTGCAGACATTGAATACATGCAAATATAATTTAACCTCTCTTAAATCCTCCTTTCATTCACACCCCACTGTCTGCTCTCTTCACTTTCAATTCATCACCAAATGAATTATTACAAGAGCTTGAATCACTGTGACTTCAATGGATGACTGTCTGTGGCTGGGAAAAAGCCCCTGTGGCTGTGAGTACAGTGTGTGAGTTGCATGTAGGAGTATTTTTAATCTTTACACTGTTTCCTAACCAGATGCGACATGATTCTAGCAATGATTCTAGAAGCTTGTGTGGGCGGGCTCTCTCTGGAAGCGCACTGCACTCCCATCAAAATCGATACGTTTATAATTCAGAAATATTAAACCTTTTAACATTATTAAAGGGTGTGGTTGATTGTGGTTTCACTTTTTTAACTTTAGTTAGTGTGTAATGTTACTGTTTGAGCTTTAACAATATCTGCAAAGTTTCGACGCTGAAAGTTCAGTGCAAAAAGAGATATTGTCTTTTAAAATTATGGCAGTTTAATGCAGTTATGGCTGGTAGGGATTACAACAAGTGTCTTCCCGGGTTGGTGACATCACAAACCCTGAAATGTACCCCCGGGAACATGCAACAAAGGGGGCGAGGCCATGTTGCGCTGCTTTAGAGAAGAGGAAGAGTTGTTGTTGCCATGCTGTCAAAACTAGGGGTGCACCAGTGGCACTTTAGAGCTTGCACAGCAGGCGTATAACACCTTTTAACAGGGCATCCTGTTAAAGAACTGTATAGCTGTACTGTACGTATTGTTTTTATAACTCGTTTTGGATTCACCAGCAAAGCATGTCACGCCTCTGTATATTTGACAGGGGCTGGAGCACGTTGGGCTTGTTATATAGAGATTGCCGCTTAAAGGCGAGGGGTTACTTATGGAACAAGAGAAAAGAATTCTGACACAGTTGCACCTTCTGTATTTTTGTCTTTCAGCTTTGTCTTACTGCACAGTGGAACAGTCAAAGCACAAAGACAACTAGTGATTTCAATGCCCACAATAGGCAGGGAATCCGAGATAGGAATAAGAAAGTGGGTAAGGGGACAACTTTACTGTCGACCCGTCTACAATACTGCCAGTGTATACAGTCGCTAGTGTAAGCAATTCAACACACCCATATGAAAAATACACAAAGTGGCACAGTTGGTGCCTATCATAGAAAAGCAAAGAACGATGGCAGCACCAGCATATATAGCATGTGTGGAGCTTTCTTCTTATATCGTGTGAATGAGTGAACGGCTGAAGTGAAGGGCTGTGCGTATCAAGTGAATGAGTGAGCGACCAGAGGTTTTTGTGTTCTGTACGTGGCAGACCACTGCTCTGACACAGGGGACTGCTTATATCATGTGAACAAGTGAGCAGCCAAAGCTTTTTGTGCTCTGTATATGGCAGATTGGTGCCCTGAGGCAAGTGGCTAGTTATACCACATGAATGTGTTTTTTACACACGAGTTTGCAGCCTTTTTTTAGTAAACATGGATGTTTACTCTAATTAAAAAGGCTTATTTCTGCTACTGTAGACTCATTACAGCCTCATATCATGTAAAAAATTCATTTAAATTTTAAACAAAAAAACGCAAACTGGGTGCTTAATGCAAATGTAATTTCAGACACATTTCAGACATTTACATCATTATGATCAGCCACGATTCATAAAAATGCCAGTACAGATGTGCCTACTCTGTGAGTCACCTTGAAGTCATGCATTTTCTGAAGTGATGTCAGCTTCATTGATTATAAAGATAGTGCTCTTTGCTTGTTTTCTGTATATAATCCATTCATAATTTGAAAAAAGTTTTATTTCTCACGCTGCTAAATACCTACTGCAAAGTTTCCGGAGTGACAACTGTATTAAAATGCAAGACTGAATCTGAAATTTTGATGTCTGACATCGTGATAACCATTAGCAATGAACAAGACAAAAAAAAAAATCTGTCAGAACAGATCTGTGTATTATTTCTTGGAGTGCAAGTGTAATAGACCAGTCACTTGTTCTGTTACTTGTAATGTAATTTATTTTATTACTTTCATTAGATTTTTTTTAAATGCAAAGTTTACATAATTGAACAATATTTGAAAGCTACATGCTAATATTTTGATGTAATGAGTTGTGTACCTAAACATTTTGTAAATGTGTAATATTGTTTGTGAAAATGTTTAAGAACACACCTATAATGTTTTAGGTGTGTTATTTTTACTTAATGTTTTTAGTGTATAAATAAAAGACATTTAAAAGTCAAGTCTCTCTCACTCACACACATATCCTTTCTCATTCAAGCCTGCAGACTAAAACAGTATGTAATATTAGTAATATGATAAGTGTGAGAAATAAAATGACTAAAATAAAATGAAATTGAAAGGAACATAACAGACAACAGTAAGTGATGGACAGAGAGATATAGAGATATTGTCTAAACAACAAGACTTGCAAGCAATATTTTCTAAGACAGAGAGTTGAATGTAACTGGAAGTATTACAACGGGCGTCTACACAGCCCCTAATTGGTCCATTATGTTGTTTGCCATCTCTCCCTGGTGAGTGGAATTGTTTATTTAATGGACAGACGACCTCCCTCCTCCTTCTTCCTTGCTTCTCTTTCCTCTCCTTGGATATCACATGTGACATACCCTCCCTCATCTCTTGGACTCTTCCAAAGCCTTTTATTTAACCTCAGCACATGGGCATGAAACGGCTTAGATTGGATGATGGGTAATTTTTTGCAATAAGACAAAAGCAAGTCAGTGAGCAGTGACCGGATTCCGAGTGGAGTGATTGCTTTACTTGCTGCCTCAGAGAGTGAAAAAAACACAATTGCAAATTTAAGTTCCATTGTAATGGCAGAACCGGGGCAGGCTGAGATCAGTATGGAAGAACTGGCATTAGACAGTGAACCTTCAGAACAGCACAGATCACTGCCTGCACAACCTCGTCAGGTAGGACAACTATTGACTTGTAGCTCTTTAATCTCAGAAGAAATGACAATACTTGTAGTATCCTGCTATGAAATCTCTCGACTGCTTGAGGTTTGCCAACAATTTTTGTTACTTTTATAGAGCAGTGTAAGTCACTGTTGAGTGTGTATTTTTCTACATGACCCTGACATCAGGTAACCTATGGTGTTAGATAATATTATTAAGTGAATGGGTGAATTTTGTGTGGAAACAGACTGTCCTTACTTTTCTTCTTTTTGTGCTATATATAAGTCAATATCTTTCCATCTGAGAGCATCTACACTCTCTCTCTCTCTCTCTCTCTCTCTCTCTCTCTCTCTCTCTCTCTCTCTCTCTCTCTCTCTCTCTCTCTCTCTCTCTCTCTCTCTCTCTCTCTCTCTCATGCCTCTAAAGTGCACATCTGAACAAAGCTTTAAAAAAAAGCCCAATCAGATTGAGGTTCATCACATCCCTTGTGTAGGCCTGATGTTATTCTGTATATATATAGTGCTTAGAGCATCTGTACACTTCAGAACTGCAGGGCAGTAATAGAGTCAGTGCTACAGTCAGACCTGTGTTACTATATAAGTGATTTATGTGTTTTTCTGTGAATGAGAAAATAATTCACAGTACAAGAATAAAACATAAATTACAAAATATGAGATCAAGTAGTGTGTATTTTTTTTCAATATTGTAAAATTACAATAGAATATATAATGAATAAAATAATAAATTAAATAAAAACATAAAGCTCAAAAATCTTGCAGATTTTTTTGTTGGAAAGGTACATCATCTCTCTCTAACAAGAGTGACTGAAATGTAATAATTGTGACTTCCAAACTAATAAATACAAAATTATGAAGTAAACAACTCATTTATGTCTCATATTGATTGGGACATAAATGAGTAAATGAGTTTTTTACTTCATAATGACTGAATAATGACCTATGAGTGCACAGTTTTAGCTCTAATAGGACCTTTGTATGTTTGATCACAGTTTGGAGTTTGATACAAATAGGGTCCTACATCCGCGCATTGAGATTACTGATGACTGTGGTTGTGGTGAAACCACAGTTTCACCAACGCATTAGTCACCAACAGAGTCAAACTGTGTCATTGCCCCTACTCTGTTCTTTTATTTTTATCTGTACAATCCTGCACATCATAAGTGAAAATTTGCCCCAGGAAGATCAAATCATGTGTAGAACAATGTGTAGATTCAGTCCCTTAGTGTTCCTCCCAGAGGAGAACCTGCAATGTATTCTTGAAAAGAATAAAAGCAACTTGTCCTGGCCCTATATTAAATATATTACTATTAAAAAGAACCACATCTTCTATGGGCCAGTACTACTATAGTACTATATCTAGTATATAGTATTTATATACTACAGTATATCTAGTATATATATTATATACTATATCTCTCCTTAAAAGTCAACATTGATATTGAAATAAAACTGACTGTGAAAAAGGGTCTTTGAAAATCTTGGCCTGCAGGCCAAAACTAAAATATTGTTCTACAAAGCTTTAATGCTCTCAGTCCATATGCTCCCAGTGGTCTAGTCAGGATACTCTGCAGGTCTTGTGGAAACCATGTTAATGTGTCTCTCAACCCCAGACACACTATATAGTTTCCTCTCCAAGGGATCCAGTCATTTAATGCATGTCTTGTGTTACAGTACTATAGTTATAGATGTTATATTAATACACATTTTATCTCAGATGTCTCAAGCCTGGCACTCTTTCTCCCTCCCCATATCTTATCTTTCTATATCACTTCATCCCTTTATGGAATCCTGCTTTATACATCAACTCTATCTATTATCAAGTGCACTCATTCAATCCCACTATGCATCTCAATAATGAGTATATAACCAATGTACACTCAACAGCTAGCCACAAGGAAATACCCATGCACTGTGAGTGATGCACCAAATGAATTCCTGCATCTCTCGTCAAAAGATTTCGTCCACAGCACGAAATCTTAGTGTCCCACAGGGGTCTGTCTTGTGCTTTTTAGTATTTTATGCTTCCTCTAGGGCAAATTGTTAAGAAATATGATTTAGGGTATCACTTTTATGCTGATGATACCTACATTTACATCAGCTCATCAAATTGATATCAGGCTATGGAATGCACTTCCTTGTACTGTTAGATATGCTCCCTTACACATCTTTTTTAAATAGTTAAGATCTATAATAGTTAAACAGATAATTCATTAAATTATTATAGAAAGATAATAAAGCTAAATTGATTAGCTGTTCAATTGGATGTTGCCTTATTTATTGTTTGTTTTTACTGTATTATACTCTGTTATCCTGTTACTCACCTATGCATTCTACAAAACCTTAAATAAAGTCATTTTAATTGGTTAACAGTCATCTGTCTGCTGCCTTACCTGACAGTAATGTGTTTTCCATCACATCCATCCATTCTCCAAACCTCTCATCCTACGTAGTCGCAGATGATGAATTTTATATAATTAATTCTGAATTACATTGCTCTCCTCAGACTAATTAAACCAACATGGTAATTTCAGATCTCTCAGTCTGAGCATATTTGAATACACAGACAACCATTCTTAGTTTCCCTTGCACTCCTGTATTCACCACACCGCTATCACTTTAGCCTGAGGCGCTGAGTGCTTCAGTGACTCTTCCTGGGTTCAGCGTGTGCTGATGTGATCTCATAAATGTAGACGGTTTATATTATACTCAGCGAGGAGGAAAAGTAAACAAAGCTATGATCCAGAACAAGATTCTGTTACATTTGTCAATGTTTTTGCATCTAGAAGCAGTTTGATTATAGCACTTTTATCTTTTTTGTTTCATTTGATGATATCTTGTCAAATATGTCAAAGAATGCAGCAAATGTTGCATTAACAAATTAAAAGTACAATTAATCAAATTTAAATCCCAAAATGAACTACAACCCCAAATCAGAAAAAGTTGGGACAGTATGGAAAACGCAA
Source organism: Schizothorax lantsangensis (assembly GCA_027422415.1). NCBI lineage: Eukaryota > Metazoa > Chordata > Actinopteri > Cypriniformes > Cyprinidae > Schizothorax > Schizothorax lantsangensis. Next base: position 22,564,489 of record CM049841.1, read on the forward strand.
ATAAAAAAAGAAAGTAGTGATTTCTAAATTTACTTTGACTTGTATTTCATTGCAGACAATATGAACACAAAATATTTCATGTTTTGTCTGGTCAACTTCATGTCATTTGTAAATATACATCCTTTCCTATCATTCAGACCTGCAACACATTCCAAAAAAAGTTGGGACAGTAAAGCATTTACCACTTTGTAATGTTGCCATTCCTTTTCACAACACTTAAAAGACGTTTAGGGACTGAAGACACCAAGTGATGAAGTGTTTCAGGTGTAATTTTGACAAGTCTTAAGGTGGGCAACAGTACGGGGTCTTCGTTGTCGCATTTTGCGCTTCAAAATGCGTCACACATTCTCTATTGGAGACAGGTCGGGACTGCAGGCAGGCCAGTCAAGTACCCGTACCCTCTTCCTCCGCAGCCAGGTCTTTGTAATGTGTGCAGAATGTGGTTTTGCATTGTCTTGTTGAAATATGCATGGACGTCCCTGGAAAAGATGTCTTCTTGAAGGCAGCATATTGTGCTCCAAAATCTCTCTGTACTTTTCAGCATTAATGGTGCCATCACAGAAGTGCAAGTTACCATTGCCAAGGGCACTGACACAACCCCATACCATGACAGACCCTGGCTTTTGGACTTGTTGCTGGTAACAGTCTGGATGATCCTTTTCTTCTTTGGTCCGGAGCACACGGCGTCCATTCCTCCCAAAAAATACCTGAAATACTGATTCATCTGACCACAGTACACGTTTCCACTGTGTGATGGTCCATCCCAGATGCCTCCGAGCCCAGAGAAGTCGACGGCGCTTCTGGACACTGTTAACATAGGGCTTCCTTTTGGCACAGTACAGTTTTAACTGGCATTTGTGGATGTAACTACGTATTGTGGTACTTGACAAAGGTTTGCCAAAGTAGTCCTGAGCCCATGTGGTGATATCGCTTATAGATGAATGACGATTCTTGATGCAGTGCCGCCTGAGGGATCGGAGATCACGGTTGTTCAGCTTAGGCTTGCGCCTTGTCCTTTACGCACTGAAATTCCTCCAGATTCCTTGAATCTTTTAATTATGTTATATACTGTTGAAGGTGAAATATCCAAATCTCTTCCTATCTTTCTTTGAGGAACATTGTTTTTAAACAATTCAATAATTTTCTCACGTATTTGTTGGCAAACTGGCGATCCTCGGCCCATCTTTGCTCCTAAAGGACTAGACCTTTCTTGGATGCTGCTTTTGTACCAAATCATAATTACAATCACCTGTTGACATCAACTGTTTCAAATCACATCATTATTTAACCAATTTACCTCATTACTAGCCCTAAATTGCTCCTGTCCCAACTTTTTTTGGAATGTGTTGCAGGTCTGAATGACAGTAAAGGATGTATATTTACAAATGACATGAAGTTGACCAGACAAAACATGAAATATTTTGTGTTCATATTGTCTGCAATGAAATACAAGTCAAAGTAAATTTAGAAATCACTACTTTCTTTTTTTATTTGCGTTTTCCATACTGTCCCAACTTTTTCTGATTTGGGGTTGTAGTATCCGTTAATACTGAAGCACAAAAAGACTGCTACGTAAATCTGAAGCATGTTGTGTGTGTCTCAGTATCAAGCATGTGTGATGCTCATCTGTCATCTCACTATATGAGGGCATGAACACATGAACTTCATCTTCAGAGCTGCTCTGAGAGTCACTTCACCCGCATTTCACTTGAGTAAATTATTGTCAGATACACACAAAAACTTTTTGTTCTCCTTGAGGGCCACCCTACAATTTAGCTCCAACACACTTGCTTGGAAGTTTTTGGTAATCCTGAAGATCACTGCATCACTGCTTATGTTGCATGAGTGCTTTACTATTGGCAGAACCAGTTCAATGGGTTTAAATATTGTGACCATGTTGCTATGATTTTGGGAAACAGTCTTGACTAGTTAATTCACAGTGGTTTAAGCAGAGTGTTACGATGTTGTACAGGATACACACCCCAACTCAGGTTTGCAGTGCTTATAGTGCTTGAGCGTTTGGCTTCATGCACATCTTAAAACTAAAACAGACTATGTGATGGCTAAGGATTGAACTAGATCAATACATCAGAGTCTCTCAGAGGACACTTTTTTAATGCCCCAGAGGTAGATTTTTATTAACTTAACTTTTTCCTATATAAAGAGTATGTTAAAATGACTGGAAATGGTATTTTGGGCAAATGTACCTAAAGTCCACAAGGCCAAAAGTGCCTATAGTCACATTGTTTATTAATCTCTCTCACTCTTATCTGTCACGTCCTATTGGTCTATTGGTTACCCCCTCCTTATGCGCTAATGATGCTGAACTATGCTCTAGACTTGAGTCTAATCTCTCTCTATTTCCCCATGCCCTCATCCCTCTTTCTTTCCAGGATGATAACTGGGGTGAGACTACGACAGCTGTCACTGGCACCTCAGAACACTCTCTATCTCAGGAGGACATTGTTCGCATCAGCAAAGACCTGGACGACAGCGTGGGCCTGGACTGCAAACGTTATCTAAATGTGGCTCTGTCTGTCATCCTGGGACTCGTGGTTTTTCTGACTCCACTTGCCTTCCTTATCCTGCCTCACCTCCTCTGGCCTGATAGACTGAGAGCCTGTGGAACGGCCTGTGAAGGTCTCTTTATATCTGTGGCATTTAAACTGCTGATTTTATTGTTGGCAGTGTGGGCTCTTTTCTTTAGGCCACCCAGGGCTGGTTTACCAAGAATCTTCGTCTTTCGAGCCTTACTAGCCACATTAGTGCTACTGTTTGTGCTTTCCTATTGGTTGTTTTATGGAGTACGCATCCTGGACTCACAGGTGAGGCTAAAAGTGTGCCTACTTGCCTACTTATTCCAAAAAATGAAAATTCTGTAATCATTTACTCATCCTCCTGTCATTCAAACCTTTATGAAACCTTTATATTCTTCTGCACAACCAAAAGTAAGATATTTTGAAAAATGTTTTAATTCAGCTATTTTGTCCATACAAAGTCAGTGGTGTCCAAAACAACACTGTATGGACAAAAATATTTTATTTATTTATTTATTTTAATATTTACTTATTTATTCCACATGCATACAGGTTTGGAATTACGTGTCAGTGAGTAAATGATGAGAATTTTCATTTTGGGGTAAACTTTTCAGTCTAAAACTGAAGTGTACATTGAAGTGTGCAATTTCAAACTGTCTGAAAAGTGCCAGTTATTAGTGTAGCCCACACTAAATACAGACTAACCCTAACACTATCTTCGGAGTCATATTTGTGACTAAGTGTGGGTTGCAGTAATGAGGATTACGCTTAAATCTAGATTAAATCAAGGTTTGTCTCTACAATTATGTTGCACCAAATTTAAGTTTCTTTAAAATAAGGCAGACTTACATTTAAACTATCGTTTTTAACCTGGTTTTAAATTGCACTTTAGATATATTATCTTTAATCCTGTTGCTCCATTACTTTAAACTTTGATATAAAAATTAGTCAGGGATGAACTTTAAATATAAGGAGATGAGGAGGTTATAATAAAATCACCTACAGTTAAAATATGTGGCTAACTAAACAAAGACAAGCAGTGTAGCTGCTTTTACATGTAAAAAACAAAGTGTACTTTTGGCTTAACTGCACCAACACTAAAAATATTAAGCTAACTATGGCCCATTCTCTAAAAACATCTATGTGTGAGTACTAGTCCCAATTTCCTCTTCTTTGTAACTTTAAAATATCAACATGTTAACATATCACAGAGAAACATTTCCAGTAATGTTATATACCAGCTAATTCTCATATTATCCTACTTTATGTAACAGTCACTGACAGTCTCTCTATCTGTTCCAGGATGAGGACTACCAAGGGATTGTGCAGTATGCGGTTTCACTAGTGGACGCTCTGCTCTTTATCCACTACCTGGCCATCGTGCTGCTGGAGCTCAGACAGTTACAGCCATTCTTCTCTCTCTGTGTCACACGCTCCACGGATGGAGCAACGCAACACTATAACTTGGGTCAACTCAGGTTAGAACTCTGTCAACAAACTGCTAGATTTATGTAGTTAAGAAAAATTTATTTTGAAATGAATTATGCAAAATGGTAATGCAATATGTAAAATGGCAATGTATTTCTGTATTTAAATTTACATTTTCCCAAACATATGTGCAACGTTTAGTGCAAATTGAAAATTAAAATTCAATTATATGATTTACATTTTCTATTTCCTACACTAGTTTTAATATGCAAATTAAAAACATATTTTAACGCTTTATACACTACCAGTCAAAAGTTTTTGAACAGTAAGATTTTTAAAGAATTATCTTCTGCATTTATTTGATCCAAATACAGCAAAAGCAGTAATATTGTGAAATATGTTTACTATTTAAAATAACTGCTGTCTATTTGTATATATTTTAAAATGTAATTTATTCCTGTGATTTCAAAGCTGAATTTTTAGCATCATTACTCCAATACAACAATCAACAATGCAAAAAAATGCCCTAAAAATGTTTTCTTGAAAAGCATATTAGAATGATTTCTTAAGGACCATGTGACACTGAAGACTGAAGTAATGATGCTGAAAATGTAGCTTTGATCATAGGAATAAATTCCTTTCTTCTATCCCATAATGGAGTACGTGTCACGTGGCACCTAAGCGTCACGCATGCCTCAAATTTCTCATTTTTTACACTCCAATTGATGCGTGTGACCATACAGAAAATTCTGCTACTGCTACACTGCTTGCCCCAGATGACACTTAACCAGTCAGATCTAGGCGCAGCTGTCACAGAACATGCCACAGCCAAGGTAAAATAACCTAATATTAAAAATCACGGGCATCAATCGCGGTGTCCAGTGGCTGTAAACAGTGAGAGATATTTGCCGAACCCTGCCTTGATGTAACGATTGACTTAAACTACATTTATCACGGGTATTTTAATGAAAATGCAATTTAGACGTCTTAAATGTCAATGCACTTAAGAAAAATAAAAGACATTTAAATCAGCATTTTGCTACCCTTTTTGCCAGCATTTTGCTGCCAAAGGTGCAGAACCTTTGGCTCAGAATGCATTTTGAAATTCTCACTGCATTTTGCTAAAATTATCATGTGGTATTGATGAAAATGTAATCCCAAGTGTCCTACCCGTAAGTCTAAATGCATTTAGGAAAAACAGCATTTTAAGAATAACTTTGCTACAGTTTTTGCTTGGACACATTAAACATATCTAATCAATTTGGGTAATACATTTTCATTTTAATTTTGCTACTTATAAACTGTTAAAATATGTCTTTGATTTACATATTAAATCTAAAACTAGTGTAGCAAATGGCAAGTGTAAATTATATAATTAAATTTTCATTTTGCATTAAATATTGCACATATATATATTTATGGGAAAATGTGCACCCCGAATTCCGGAAATGTTGGGACGTTTTTAAAATTTGAATAAAATGAGCCAATATTTTATTCACAATAGAACATAGATAACATAACAAAGAAATTGTACAATTTCATGCACAAAATGCACTCATTTCAAATTTGATGCCTGCTACAGGTCTCAAAATAGTTGGGACGGGGGCATGTTTACCATGGTTTACCTCTTCTTTTCGAAACAGTTTGAAGATGTCTGGTCATCGAGGTTATGAGTTTCTGGAGTTTTGGTGTTGGAATTTGGTCCCATTCTTGCCTGATATAGGTTTCCAGGTGCTGAAGAGTTCGTGGTCGTCTTTGACGTATTTTTCGTTTAATGATGCGCCAAATGTTCTCTATAGGTGAAAGATCTGGACTGCAGGCAGGCCAATTCAGCACCCTGACTCTTCTACTACAAAGCCATGCTGTTTTAATAGCTGCAGTATGTGGTTTTGCATTGTCCTGCTGAAATACATGTCGTCTGGAGGGGAGCATATGTTACTCTAACACCTTTATATACCTTTCAGCATTCATAGTGCCTTCCAAAACATGCAAGCTGCCCATACCGTATGCACTTATGCACCCCTATACCATCAGAGATGCTGGCTTTTGAACGGAATGCTGATAACACGCTGTAAGTTCTCCCTCCTCTTTAGCTCGGAGGACACGGCATCCATGATTTCCAACAAGAATGTCAAATTTGGACTCATTTGACCATAGAACACTTTGAAGCAGTCCATTTTAAATGAGCCTTGGCCTACAGGACACGACGGCGCTTCTGGACCATGTTCACATATGGCTTCCTTTTTGCATGATAGAGCTTTAGTTGGCATCTGCAGATGGCACGGTGGATTGTGTTTACCGACAGTGGTTTCTGGAAGTATTCCTGGGCCCATTTAGTAATGGCAATGACAGAATCATGCCGATGAGTGATGCAGTGTCACACGAAGACCACGGGCATCCAACAAAGGTATTCGGCCTTGTCCCTTACGCACAGAGATTTCTCTAGTTTTTCTGAATCTTTTGATGATGTTATGTACTGTAGATGATGAGATTTGCAAAGCCTTTGCAATTTGACGTTGAGGAACGTTGTTTTTAACCTGTTAGCCTGCACCAGGACGCCGGCGCACTGAACGCTCTTTGTTTGAACATGTTATCGTTTGTGAATAGATTAGATGAAATGGGACAAAGTTAATCTTGACAAACTAATATATCATTCCAAAGGTCTAAGCCTCAAGCATCGACGAAATATCGCTGTTTTTTGATAGAAAGCTTATAAGGAATGTATTTGCTAAATTTGTGTAAGCAGTACACATCAAAACATTTATAAAAAAACGCAGTACATACCAGATTCATCCTGATAATGAGACACAAACGTATCCACTGCTGTAAATCCCGGTTTAGTTAGAGAGGTAAGGATCCACAGAACAACATTCCATCAAGAACTTTTAGTCCAAAGAAACAATAACGTTGTAATTTGGATCGTTATTGATTTGTTTCAGTTTCATTTCTTCAGGGAGAGTTATTGTTTGTGTCCGTTATGGAATAAATTACGCTCAAAAACAGCTTCTTGGTGGTAAAAAACATCACAGTTTTGTAGCTTACAGTCTCACAGACAGAATGAGACCATCCAAAAAAAAAAAAAGTCAAAAATACACGGAATATTGTTCATTTGAATTCTGGCGCTCCCTCGTGACGGCGTGTGACGCACGCTGTGACGCACCTGTCATCTGATGGGGGCGTAACTTAGCGATCGGCTTTTTTGCCAAATAAACCTTTTTTCTTTCTTTTTTCAACATTTTTTATTTATGTGTGTATGTGTGATGTGTGGAACATGGCTGTATCTGCATGATTACCATCTATATGAACGCACATCAGCGTGTAATTAACAACTATATGACTGCTATCAGAATTCTCTCAATGACCGGCTATTATTGATGATATGGCCCATCTGTATGATTATCATCTGTTATTTTATTATTTTACATTATTTTATTTGTTCTAAATGTACCTTAAATCAATCCTTTTCAAATTTTTAATACTCTAATCAACATGGGCATGGACAAATATGGATGCTTTATGCAAATGTACACTATATAGACAAAAGTATTGGGACACCCCCTTCTTTAGAACAGAAAAATGCACTTCCAAATCTGTGGCAACAACGATGGAAATACAATTTTTAAATGCATGAATTATGTTCCCATTGTTGTTGCCACAGTGCAGTGCATTTTTCTGTTCTAAAGAAGGGGGTGTCCCAATACTTTTGTCTATATAGTGTATGTACAAGTCATTGGTGTTTGGTGATGAGTTTTTGGCTCAAGGTCTGCATTTACAGTCACACCAGAGCTGTTAAACTGGGATTAGGACTTGGTTTTATGCAGACCAGTCAAGTTCTTCCACACTGACTGAATCAATAATTTTATTTTTGAACCTTGTCTTATACACAGAGGCATTGTCATGTTAGAATAGAAAAGAGTCCAAACTGTTGCTATAATATTAGAAGCACACAATTTCCTAGAATATCATTATATGCTTTAACATTAAGATTTGTACTCATAGAAATTACTTAAGTAGTCAAACCTGCTCATTAGAAGGGGGCGACCCAATACTTTTGACAATATAGTGTATGTTTATTATTATTGAAACCATAGTCAACATAAAGCATGAAGATTATTTATTATTACATTTGTTTCCCTATCTTTGCCCACATACTGTATTTTGATGAAGCTAAATTCTCAATAAAACTGGTATATTTTACTGTTTCTGTTGTCAGACAACAGAATGAATATGAAATAGTGACTGAAACGTGACCCATTAAGAATGATAATCGCACCGTCGTCTGATGAAATCAAATACACATAAAATAAAGACAATAGCTGTGCTGTGATTTCGGCTATACTTGCATGTAAAATTAGAGAAGCAACATAATATCTGTGTTTAACTGAATTAAAGCGCTGCTCCTCTCTCTGCCGCGCGCTGAGCAGACGCAGAGAGAGAGAGAGAGAGAAAGAGAGAGAGGTGTGCACGCGCTGAACAGAGCAGATGCAGAGAGAGAGAGAGAGAGAGACAGAGAGGTGTGTGCGCGCGCTGGGAGAGCAAGACCTTGCACTCGCGCGGCAGTACCAGTGATTCTCAGAAACTAGGTTTGGGCGCTTTTTTGAAGGGAAAAAGGTCACTAAAGGGGTCTGCAATGTTGCTAAGTTGGCAACACTGCATCTCCATTTCTCCAACTAAGGGTTGGGCCATGGGTGTTAAAAAAATTAGTGCCGTTAAAATGAATTTGCGTTAACGCGTTAACGCGTTAACTTTGACAGCACAAATTTGTTTATGAAATAAAAAAAACATTCAGTGTGGTAAAACATTTTTCAAGGCACTTCAGTGTCTATAACATTTAATTTTTTTGAGCATTATCAACTCTGATGATGCATAGTAAAGCCTAGAGTGTCTTCTTTCCAAAGATACATAAATTGTGTGTGTAGCACATTATTGTCAGGAAATGTTACCATTTTAATTTAGGTAGGTCATTTTCAGCTGTGAGGCCCAAAATGGGGTTGCAGGTTAACAGGTTAAAGTATTCCACAATCTTTTTACGCACTCTTTCACAGATTGGAGAGCCTCTGCCCATCTTTACTTCTGAAAGACTCTGCCTCTCTAAGACATCCCTTTTATAGCTAATCATGTTACAGACCTGATGTCAATTAACTTAATTAGTTGATATATGTTCTCCCAGTTTTCATTTTATTCAAATTTAAAAACCATCCCAACATTTCCGGAATTCGGGTTGTACATTTAAAGTGCCCCTATTATGGATTTTTGAAAATTACCTTTCATGCAGTGTGTAACACAGCTCTAAGTGAATGAAAAGATCCTGCAAAGTTTTAAATCTGAAAGTGCACCGTGTATAAAGTTATTGTCTCTCAAAAGAAAGAGTTGACTCTGAATCATTGAAATGAGTCGTTTTTAAAACGAATCTTAAGCCGTTTCATGTTGACGTCAACATGAAACATTAGCATATTGCCCGCCCACTTGTTGCCACTAGGTGCTGCATAGCTGTTTCCCCGGTAACGCTGTACACAAAGCAGCACTGCTCACAATCACAAACACTGCTTTAAAGGAAATCGACCAATCGGACCAATCACCGCAGATTAGCGTCACGCAAAGGAGGGGTTTGGAAAAATGAATCGTTGAGCGAATCGTTTGGGAGTCGTTGAGCAAATAAGATAAAAATAAATGCATATTATAAGAAAATTAAAGTGTTTTTTGACCTTGCATGCATGTCAATCTGTTGTTGGGGACTCCCAAAACCAAAATATGAACCTTTCATAACCCATAATAGGGGCACTTTAAATACAGAAATACATTGCCATTTTACATATTGCATTTCAAAATGAATTTTGCTACCCATATTTTTCCATAGATTTGGGTTTTAGAATATATTTTATTTTATTACTCTTTTGTAATTTTTGTAATATATATATATATATATATATATATGTGTGCATGTGTGTGTGTGTGTGTGTTTCAGTTAGTCCTTTAAGACATGGCCACATGGCAATTTGTAAAATCAGACATAAGGACTGTTTTGAGAAAACCCATGAAAGAGACAATGACCATAGAGAGCGCGCTGCTGTGGGAGTGTTTGGAGTATTTGTATACATGATGTCATCAAGCTCAGGCTACTATGGCAAGCTCAGGCTAGTATGACCTAATAATCCTGACCAAATATTTCACATTCTTGGAAATTTGTCCACCCTGTTACATGACATTTTTATAATGCAGTTAAACAGGGTGGACATTTTAAGCTAATTACTAGTTAGGAAGGAACATCATGCCAGCAGATTAACATTTAGGAAGATAATTAATAGATGTATAAAATCTTTATATATATATATAGAGAGAGAGAGTATATACATATATATATACGTATATATATTATGTCCAGTATAATTAACACAACAGGGTAGACATTACATTTACATTTATGCATTTAGCAGACGCTTTTATCCAAAGCGACTTACATTGCATTCAGGCTATACATTTTTTCAGTATGTGTGTTCCCTGGGAATTGAACCCACAACCTTTTGCGCTGCTAACGCAATGCTCTACCACTGAGCCACAGGAACACTAAGTTCCGTTTTACACTATTAGATAAGTCTTAAAAATTTAGAAAAAGGGAGAAAAGACCAGTGCACAATTCCCGCAATTCTTTTCGAAAATTTCCCCCTTCAATTTAATGCTTTATTTTTGACTTGGCACGGAAGTTAATGCCAGTGTTTTTAAGTCTTGTCAGTACAAGCATTCAAATGATTTTAATCTGTTCAAGCACAAAAGAGAACTTTATTCAGCACTCACGCACTTTTCTGTGCATTCACACCCCAAGCTAGATTCAGTCATTGCTCCAGGTTGTTATGACAGGCATGCCACTCGTTTCCATTGTATTCTCTCTCTATTATATGGTGGGGTCATTGAGGGTCAAAATATTTGAGAACAAGAATGTGCACAAATTTGGAAAAAGGCAAACAAGAATCAAACTTATGTGCATTTCTTTCTTCTGTGGAGCACAAAAGAAAATGAATGGTCTCAGTTTCATTCGCCATCAAATGAAAGTCCGTTGTATTAAACGATGATCCTTAATGTTCTTCAGAATATTTTGTTTTGTGAAAGAAAGGCTTGCAAGTTTGGAACAACATGAGGTTGAGTAGATGATGACAGAATGTTTAGGGTTAACTGTTTATAATATTCTGAAACCATATGGACATGGATTCAATGGTGCATTTTATTTTCGATTGATTGTTGAAACAATTATTTTGTGCTTTGCATTTTCAGTTTTGTGTCTAATCATTTCCAACTCCAATACATCTATGCCAAATACACTCATCAGACAGATCCTTTCAGATTAATTACACATCCTTTCCTTTTCCCTCTAATGTTATTAAATTGAAGCTCTTCCTGGTGTTTCTGTTCTGCTCTACTTTGTCACCATTATAAGAGCTGGATCTCAGGCATCTGTGTCTCTTGTTAGGCGTCTGACATGGATGCTGTCATGTTTTTATAATTACACACCCAATGGCTTGTTTATATTCATACTGACATCCTGAAAACATTGCAACCCTAGTCTCAGATCAGCTGCAAAAAACGTGATCCAAAAACAGCAAGTGCCAATGACACAAAAACCTGTTTCTGAAAAGAAGTAGGCCACCTCTCCCTTTTATTTTCTCTCCTTCTGATTGTCTATTGTGTGGTGAGGTGTCTGCTCATCCTCAGGGTGGACAGTAGAGCATCTGTAGCATGCATGTAAATAGGAAGCACATGCCATGATCAAGCATAAGATCACTACAATCAGGTTAGCATGGCTTAACAAATCACACAAGCTTCTGGCTGAGGCATCTGGCCCCAATATAACTGTCGCCGTGTTGAGTGACCCAAGCACACTCATACTTAGCAGCTGGTGGAGTCTGTTATCCTGAGGCCAAGTGTGTCATTTTCTCTTCGGTCTGGGAGACATGAACAACACTGTATTACTATGTTTCCCTCTGGCATAAACCCAAAGCACACATGATTTCCAGTAAAGCAGCATTGCATTTGTGTAACGTCTACAGTTTGAAAAGTCTGTTTTGTTTGACTAATTTTTCTGAATGACATACTAAACCCTTAGAGACCCACAGCAGCAAAACTCAAACACATATTACTGCACTCTAAAAACCATTGGGTTGAAAGTAACCCAATTTGGGTTGTTTTGCACCCCACAGATAAGTCAAATATGGATGAACCCACCCTGGGTTATTTTCATTTAACCCATAATAATGGGTTGATTTATGCTATTCTTTTTTTTAAATAGGAATACTAGCTTATTTTTATCTCATGCATAGGTTCATATTTCCAGACAAACTTAAATACTGTAAAAAAAAAAAAAAAAAGTAGTAAAATACACTATATAACCACTGTGTTTACATTATTTACTTTATTTGGATGAATACAGTTCTTAATATAGCATATTTTATACAGCTTTTATTAACGGGGTCATCAGATGCAAAATTCACTTTTACATGTTTTTTTGAACTGAAATGTGTCTTGGCAGTGTGTGTACACAACCACCCTATAATGATAAAAAAAAATCTACCCAGTGTTTTTTTTTTTAAATCCCCAAAAATCATAACCCCTTTCTCAGATCAAGCCGTTCTCAGATTCTTGGCTGTGTGACGTCACACAGATCCAGGTCCCTCCCCCAACTGTTGACTGACACTGGTGTTTTACCTTTTGACCTGCCATGAGTGAGCTGTATACAGTCCGACATTGTGTTCGACACCGGAGCAGGGGCAGACAAGAATGACTCCTAAGAAATTGAGGTATTTTGTTGTTGGATGTAATAATGAACATAGCAGTCGTCGTTTACTCCCGACATCTGAGCCGATGAAGACACAGTGGATTAACATTACTTTTGTTTTTGAAGGAAATGCGCCCCCTGATCTACTTAAATGCATTTATGTTTGTGCGAATCATTCGTGATCCAGCTTCACATACAGAATTAATGATTATAAGGTTTTTTTATGAATCTTTGCAAATCGCCTTTCCTAATAATGTGCTAGTTAGCAAGTTTCTCAATGAATGCGGCTAAAGTTTACAGTCTCATGAGAACGGCTCATCACCCCAAGGAAGAGAGGGGTGGGGTGAGCAGTAGCTCATTAGCATTTAAAGGGGCATGCACCGAAACGTGTTGCTGTGAACAGAGCTGTTTTTGACCAGGTAAAAAGGGTGTTGTTTTACACTACCATTGAGAAAGTTAGACCCTAAAGAATCTTATCAACTTGTGGAAAATGGGCATCCGATGACCTCTTTAAAGGTACAATATGCAAGATTTCGCCACTAGAGGTCACATGTTCAAAACAATAATAAAGGCGAAGCTTGATGACACTGTGAAGATGGGTGGAACGATGGGAGATGTCCTTTTCACAAAAAAAAAAAAAAGACGTTTTCACTATTAATTAAGTAATGGGATTCACAAATCACTTTCATGGCTGAGGTAATGAATTACCTGTACCTTCCACAGTTATTCAAACAGCGAATAAATTATACAGAGAAAGCGAGCAAAGAACATTTACATTGTCAAAGAACATTATGACCGATTTCAGTATAGCGCGAGATTAAGCACTTAAAAAAAACTCCCCTTGTAATCAGTAAAGCTGTCTATACACTGATGAATGATGAATAGCTTACTTACATCATTCATACATCTGCACTTGTTTATGATGAGAGAGAATTCACGAGCTGAATTCAGTCAGCCTGTCAGCATGCGCGCACACTCAACACGAAACCGCACTGTTTCAGCGAAGACTCATCTGAACACCTCTGATTGGCCGATGCTTTTTATAAGCTCAACAGACTCGTGTGTGAATGGTTATAATGCTCAACACTGTAAAAACGCGGAAGAAGAGTCATGATGAAACATTGAGCAGATATAAATTAAATGCTGCAGTCAACACTTATCATTTCAGCCATATTGGATTACTTTAACTGTGCAGCGCCATTTTTGTCCACGCTTGTAGATTTTACAAGCGAAAACCGAGGATAGCGCGGATATTACGTCATTGATAGGCGACCATGACCATGGAGGTACAGGGACGAGTCAATTTTTAAAACTGGAATTTCTCTAAATTTACAAATCTTTTGGAACTTTTGGAATAACGCAAGTACACAACCGCATGAAATATATAACACTGTGTAAGTGGTTTTGATATATTTTATTACAAAAATCTTACATATTGTACCTTTAAATGCATACAAAATTTAAAGTAATTTTTTTATTTTTTTATTAATTAAACTCCAAACATTTTAGAAATAAACATTTAAAATTTATAACATTTTATTTCAAGTGTAATCAACTGTTCTATTATCATTTTTTCAATTACAACCCAAAATATGATCCAATAGATTCAACAATAAATTAATAAATCAATATAAATCAGATAACTTTCAACAACAACTCTCGGATAATAAAACAATATAAAACTATAAATCACAGATAAAGTACTCTAGAAAGGAAAACTATCAGTACCTGGATACTTTTTTGCACCATGTGAAAACCACTACAACCCCAAAACAAAGTGTTCATAAATACCATGTTTTTATTCCTGAAAACACAACAGTATCAGTGCTTGGATCTCTGAGGCTAAAAATCACTGACAGAGATTTAGATGTTGTTTTGCACTTAGATTAACTCTCATTGTAGGATAACTATATTTTTTCATAAAAACAAGGTAGCATTATGAAGTTGTCCTCTATGGTAACATATAATTCCTCATGCAAAATCATTTTGATAATATACAGCCACTATTAACTCCACACTATTCTTTTTTTAGACAATTATTGAACAAATATGAATCAACACTGAACTGACCACAGTTGAACACTGACACTATTTTTCTTCTTCCTTTTTTTTTTTTAGAGCTGCTTAACAGCAGAATTGATCTCTGTTTGCATCATTGAATCCTATTTATTCCTGTAAAGCTGCTTTGAAACAATCTGTATTGTATAAAGCGCTATATAAATGACTTTTTTTCATCTGGTCTTATCCATGTGTAGCATCCAGAGGGCAGCAGTGGTTATCCTAGAGAACTACTACAAAGACTTCCCTGTCCATAACCCTGCGATGCTAACAGCTTCCAAGTCCCGCACCGCCAAACACCTGGCAGGCCTTAAAGTCTACAATGTGGATGGTGAGTTCACAACCACTCGAGCATATAGGAATCATTTCCATTTGCTTAGAAATGTGTTTCTCCTCTCAAAGGCTTTTCCAGTTCAGTCATTTTAACTCAGACCTCAGAGCTTTGTTGACTTTGACATGACTGTATCAGTCGTACTGAAGTGATGTTGTGATAAATTCTTTGTGACCACTGACAATCATGCTGTTTAACATTTATCTTCTCTGGTTTTGTGTCCCTGCCTAAAAGTCTTTAAAATGAAACTGAAAGCTTACCTTTTGGACAGTAAGTGGATCATTAAACTGTATTGTCCCTTTATTTTGGCCCTGAACACTTTGTTGCTGCACAGTAATCACTGATGAATGAGCACATGTTTTTTGGGCACCAAAGTGGAAGTTTTGTAAGAATTTTGTTCTTATATTTATTTGTTTGTCTGCACCAGTGAAGTCACATATTTCCCTTAAAACTGCACAGAATGCATAATAGTTATTTCAGATCCCCCAGGTTTCAGATAAGCTATGGTAAGGAGTCACCAATAGCAGCTGATCCTTTAAAAGAGTGTGTACATACATGTCTGCACCTCTACAGCTGGATTTTTAGATGGACTTCACTTTGTGTGTGACTTTATAACAGCTGCATTTTTAAATTTCATACTCTGGGAGTCATGAATATAATTAAGTTTTAAGTGTTTGTAATCTATGCATTTACCTTAGAACCAATTGAAATTTAGTAATCATCCTGGGGCACAAAAAAGTTCCCAGTCACCCATGTGTTTATGCATATGTATGTGTTTGTGTGTGTATATATGTATATGTATATGTGTGTGTGTGTGTGTGTGTGTGTGTGTGTGTGTGTGTGTGTGTGTGTAATATATATATATATATATATATATATATATATATATATATATATTGTACGCACTTGGATAAATATATAATTTTTGATGCAATTACTGCATAAGGAAAAAGCAGTGCCTTATATGTGCAGTAGTTCTTAAACAATTGCCTGTTTTACATTTGAAATTTTAGTGACAATTGCCTGGAAAAAAGATCATTAAAGAATGGTGGCGAAGATTTTATATATGGGAAACAGTTCCAGCGTGGAATACGATTGGGGTTTGACTGAGGCAATCAAATATATGTGCTGAATAATTTACCACTCTAGCGCGATCTGTTCTCCTTTTTGTGATTTTGGCTGCTGTGTTTTTAGATGCCCTCTCACACTGGTTTCCATGAAAAATGCAAAAACTACATTTCTTTTTGTGTGATTTCCAGCACATTTCACTCCATACACTTTTCCACAATTCTTTTTGACTTTGATCTGTATGTCTTCCTGCCTGTCTCGTTGTACTTGACCAGACACACATTCCAACATGCCCACAAACAATTCCACTCTGTCCTGCATTGGAAATGGCTGGGTTGTGGGTAGTTTGCAGGGTTGTTCATGGTAACAGGCATTTAGTGAAACTTCATCCTGGCATCTGATAAAGACCGTGACATACCAAGCCAACAGTCAGCTGTCATAGAGTGTTTGTCAGCTCGGTTTTTGCAGTGAATTTCAAACCGTCAGCACAAGTCTGACCCCTGTGGGGTTTCTGGCCAATTGAGCATGGTTGAATTGGCATTGAGCAGTCAGTGATTGAGATCACTCTGATTGGCTGCTCAGCTTAGTGAACCAGTGCATGCGAAGAAAAACAAAAGTGATAAAAGCAAGAAAATAAAGTCAGGAGGATGCACACAGAAGCATCTACAGTACATCTGCAGTCCTAGTTTCGCTTTCTCTTTTTGAATTACGAATACAGACTACTGCCACCTACTGAAATAGACACTTTTTTCCTCTCACACAGGTGCAAAATGTCTGTGCTAGTTGGCCCTTTGCTGTAGTCTTTGCAGTGTGTTTAAACACAATTTTTTATCCCAGACGCATATGGTATTTTATCGCCGCCAGTTCTTTGTTGTCAGTTTGGTGTGTCACAGTCTCCCTAGACACAGAACTCACTAGACACATTACGGCCCATCACATCAATCTTTCAAATGCTTTCTTCTTCATTGAATCAATAATCTCACTGCTTTGATGTTATAGTTTAGAGCAGGACATGGGATCAAGACATCACATCTGCACTGAAGAGTCTCTCTCTCTCCTGTCCATGTATGCAGAGATTGTTCAGGGAGACTAAAATACATCACAGAATTTACAGCAAGCTAAAAATGTTATAATATTAATTATCATTATTAATATTAGTATTATTAGTTTGGTATTTTGTGTCATTTGGAATCGTCAAGGTATAATATGTACAGTGGGATCCAAAAGCATGAGACTACCTATGAAAATAATTCTATTTTATTTTGTTTTGTTTTTCTTTAATTTGCACTGCTCAAAAAATAAGGGAACACTTAAATATCACAGTGTAACACTGAGGATATCAGTCTGTCCATTTAGGAAGCCTAAGTGATTATGAATCAGTTTCACCTGCTTTGGTGCAAATCAAAGTGACAGGTGCACTGGAGAGGCAACAGCAAGACAATGCCCAAAAGGGTTTTGCAGGTGATGGCCACAGACAATTGCTCTCTCTTTATCCTTCTGACTGATTTGTCCCTAGTTTTGATGTTTTGTTATGGTCTTACTCACTACTTGTGACTTCCGGCAGGCTACTAGTGTGCATGTTTCTGACCAACCTGTCAGAAACAGACTCAATGAAGGTAGCATGAGGGCCGAATGTTCTGTAGTGGGACCTGTGCTCACAGCCCAGCACCATACAGCTTGACTGGCATTTACCAGAGAACACCACAATTGGTTACATCCAGCATGACCATTTTGGGGGTGAGTCAGTGATGGTCTGGGGAAGAATATCCTTGGAGGTTCGCACAGTCCTCATTGTGCTCTGTTTTAAAGCAGGAGCAGCAGTTTCTTGAGGGCCACACTAATGGATTTCTGCAACTGGCGTGCCACACTAACTACCCAGATTCATTTAAATTTTCGTTACATAAAATAAAATTCAAAGTTTAGAATCAAATCTAAAATCAAATCTAAGCATATATCAAATTGAAATTCAATTCAAAAATCATTTTTTAATCAAATCATGACCCCAAGAATAGATTTGAATTGAATCGTGAGATTCCAAAAGATTTCCACCCATATGATTTGGAAGAGAATGCTACCCAGAATCTCCTGTCCCCGCTAGTCTCGGCCAGCTCTAAATCTCCTGTATTTCCACTGGTTCTGTCCAGCTCAAAAAATCCTGAGTCTCCAGAGATCCTTCTCCCGCCTCCTCCAAAGTCAGCCAGTCCATCAGCCATGCCTACGCTGGTTCACTCCACCCCTTTGGATGTTCCTTCATTTACTCCACCATGCTGCATGGGTCCCCACCTCAATCGTCTCCGTCTCCGTCTCCATCCATTGTCCCCCTGCAGCTGGTTTCATCAGCCAAGTCGCTACTATGGCTCCTGTTTCCTGGGTATTCCAGAGTGTTTGTTATTAAAGATTGTTCCGTTTGGATTCTCGTTGTGCGCTTCTTTACACCCACCATGATCTAACAATTATATTGTATACAAAAAATAATGTTTGTATACAAAAAGAGTTTTTCTTGCATGGATCTTAAGTATATATATATATGTATATATATATATATTAGCTTGTCTCCTTCAATTTCAGAGATGAATAGAGAAACAGATGAGTTCTGAACTTCCTCATCACTTATTCACCATCCACACCCTATCAACACACATTGACAGCAGCTCCTGGTAGACACAGCTGCATATTTATTACATGCACAAAATATAATCTTTGAAGTTTCCATAGATGAATATGGGAACAGACTTTTGACACCTAGACACAAGAGAGGCTGGATTTGAATACCTTAAAAATAGTTGAAGGAATTTTGAAGGCATAGTTCATCCCAAAATGAAACTTTATGTCACCCTTATGTCATTCCAAATCCACATGATTTTCTTTCTTCTGTGGAATACAAAGGAAGAAGTTTACTGGTAGCATTTTTTTTCATGCAGTTACAAAGCTTTCAAGTTTTAATAAGTACACAAAAGCAGTGTAAAGTAATCCAAGCAACTCTTTTCTTTGAAAGCAGAATGAAAAACTGAAATCGTGAATAAATCATTCATACCAGTTTTGTGAATCAAAAGCATCTCGAAAGCATTGAAACTTAAGAAAAAAAAATAGGAGAAACATGGCAATGACTTGCTGCCAGGCATGAAAACTAGCCATATATTACAAGCCAAAACATCTTTCCAGTCAGACCACTGCTTGATTGGTAAATGTCACTAAAGCACAGTCTCCACTTCTTCAGTCTGCACTTATCAATACTGACACAAACCTTGTTACTCGGTATCAGTATTGCCAGAATCAGTGCACTGAAAAAAAAAGTGAAATGACAGTGTTATTTATTTCAAGTGCATTTTTATATTTAATTTATATATTTAAATTATATTTATATTGTTATATATATAAAAATCATGGTTTCTGGTTTAAACTTTTGTTCATTTTGGCTGAAAGCAAATACCATTTCTTATAGAAAATAATTGTTTGTTTAAATAGCACTTTTACTTGACACCAGAGTGTTGATGTGCACAACAAGACTAGTAAGTAAAAGAGTAAAAGATGGCTTTTAATTTTTAGGTGAACTATTCCCTTTAAATTTCATGCAGTATATCTCAGACATTTCTCTCATTACTAATTTTTTGGATCATAATCTCATCTATTATGATGAGTTAAGTTGCACCCACTATACACACCTCTACACAGTACACACTTCTCATACAGACGTGGTTCGGCATAAATGTATTAAACTGACACCACCGGATGAGAACAAACACTTGAATTTAATTAAGTTGAATTATTGTGTGGAGCTGCTCCACATCTGAATCACATCATAACATTATTGACTCTGTTTTTGAACTGAGCTGAATCAATATTGAACTGACAAAAGATAAATAACGATTTGCTGTCATTTGTAAAATTCACAAATTCACACTGTTATTGATTTGAACTGAACCAACGCTAAACTGACTTTTTCTGAGTAATGACACTGTTATCTTTACAGCAGTTTCCATAGTTGAGTTTCCATAATTGATTCTGCTATTTTTCTTGTTCATCACTGTGAAGCTGCTTTGACACAATATGTCACTGTAAAAAGCACTATCAAGGTGACTTGACTAAACAATTTCAATGCATGTGTGTCCCATCATGATCAGGTCCAGGAGGGAATAATGCAGCTGCTGGTATAGCCCAGTCTCAGTCTCGAGCAATGATTGCTGCTGCTGCCCGCCACAGAGACAGCAGTCATAACGAACTCTACTACGAAGAGGCCGAGCATGAGAGACGTGTCCGCAAACGCAGGGCTAGGTGAGAACATTGGTGTAGAAATTTAGAAAGACATTTGGCAAATAATTTTACTTAAAAGGAATAAATGATGAAAAGATGGAGAGATAAGCTTAGAGACTTGCAATATGCTTTTTTAACAGTGATAGTGCCCGCTTATGATATTCAGCATGAATGAATCATGATAGAAATACTGTAGATTCTCAGCATGAAATGGGATCATTTCTAATAGTGATTAAGCAATTAAATCAGACAAAAGATTGCATTACTCAGTCTCTAGTGCAGAGGTTCTCATATGTTTGGTGACTGCTTTTTAGCAGAGCAGTACATTTTTGTCCCCCTATTAGAATCTGACGCACATGAGAATGTGAGTTTACGTAAGCTCATAACATAACAGGAAGAAGATAGAGAAGAATAAACTGCACACAAACCTCAATCGTTCTCACATATATTGTCAACACTGTAGATTTAAAGGGATAGTTCACCCAAAAAATCTGTCATTAATTACTCACCCTCATGTCGTTCCAAACCCATAAGACCTCTGTTCCGAAGATTAAATTTAAATGTGAACATGATTTGAGAACTATACTAAAAATTTGATGTAGGATATACTTTGCAACCATTTTAATTCAGAAATAGTAAATTTCACAAATAATTGCAAAGAAACACAACTTCGAATCCTCTTTTTTATACAGTGTACTTAAAGTCTACTGCATTCCCCAGTTTACAATGCCTCACACTTTGGGAATCACTGCTCTAGACAACAACAGATTGTGAAACTGAACTTGAGAAACTTGAGACTGTGTGATGACACCCTTTTCTTTTTCAGACTGGTGGTGGCAGTGGAGGAGGCGTTTACACACATTCGTCGCATGCAAGAGGAGGAGCAGAAGAAGGCACCTGGTGACGTGATGGACCCACGTGAAGCGGCTCAAGCCATCTTCCCTTCCATGGCCCGAGCACTGCAGAAATACCTCCGCACCACCAGACAACAGCACCTCCACAGCATGGAGAGCATACAGCAGCACTTGGCCTTCTGCATCACAAACAACATGACACCCAAGGTGAGGCCATTGACAGGGAGACTCCCAGTCAGGTGGTTTTTATCACAAAATAATCCCAGACAGGGTGATCATGAATAATCTTGAAGGGGTTCATTTTACAATAAAGACTGGCAGCATATGGAGATTGGAAGGCAGCCAGGCATGTCTGAATCCAATGATCATGTCATATACTGTCGGTTGAGATGCTTTCAACTGATCGTTTTTTGAAGGCAGCATTAATGTATCCTTCGCTGCCTTTGATATCCCACAATCCTGCACGTTCCATTCCATGACAGTTGAATTTAAAAATAAAGATGGTGCCTGAGAGTCACCAAACCTATACTGTTTTGTTGTAAATCATTAAACTATAATGCTGCCTCTAAAATCTGAGGCACCTTCATGTGCAAACACTGCCTGCAAAGTCATTGTCTGATAGGGCAGCAAGGGAACAAGTCAACTTTCTAAGCTTTTAGATGCAGCTATAGACATAAAGTGTATTTAAATATTATGTGAGTGCAACGAGAGACACAAAACTATAAAAATATAAAGTTTTGCTCTCAGTATTATGCCATCATTGAGCAGAATCTAGGATGCCGTATGTATGGATCAAGACTGATACAATGTGCCAGTTTTCAGAACAAGTCAGTGGAACTTTTAAGGCCCGTTCAAACCAAGGACGATTACTATAAAGATATAGTTCTAAAAATCGTTCTCAATATTAAAGAATAGCAAAGTCCACACCACAGCTATAACGATAAAGACACAGAGAAACAATATCGTTGGAATCACTGTCAGAATGATTTTTTCCAGCTGATAAACGATACAAACATTGACACCCAATCAGAATCCATCCTGCTATAACGAGCTGGAGAATTTAAAGTGACAGACGCGTGTGCGCTTAGAATAAACAGACGATATCATCCGCTGGTGTGAACGCTAATATTTTTATCTTTATAGATATCGTTCTTGGTGTGAACGGGGCTTTAGTGGAGTAAAAGATAGGATTGCTTAAGCTCTCATCGACTTGTGTCTAATGTTAGTTGACTGTAATGAGGAAGTGTGTTTTTGTTTTTCAGGCATTTCTGGAGAGTTATCTGACCACAGGCCCTACACTGCAGTATGGAAAGGACCGCTGGCTTGCCAGGCAGTGGACCCTTATCAGCGAAGCCTCAGTTACCAGTGGTCTGAAAGATGGGGCCGTTTTTCTGCTCAAATGCATTGACTTTAGCCTAGTAGTCACTACCAAAAAGATACCTTATATTCAGCTGGCTGAAGAATTCATCGACCCAAAGTCACACAAGTTTGTGCTTCGACTGCAGTCTGAGACTTCAGTTTAGAGTTTTTTTTCTCGTTTATTTTTTATTTTTTTCAGCAAAAACTGATTTTCTTCTGGGATGTATTTTTATTTGACTTTCAAGTAATATATATGTATATCAAATATTTCAATATATTTCTTTTTCTTTTATGAGTTTTTGTTCGTGCTTACATGTTCATTGGATTTAACACATTTGCAGTCAAACCAAACAAAATCAGATCAGATAAAACTGTTATGGAGGTTAAATATAATTACTGAAGACTACTTATTAATGTTTGTAAAATACAGAAACAGTAAAGGATGGAGGATAGTGGGTGCAGTCAAATACTTTTTCAATGGACCACAGCGAGATGGATGGACTCAAATGGGCACATTTTCTCTGCCTCACTACTGTTTATAAAAACACTCTGGGAATATGACTTTCTGCAAGATCCACAATAGTGCAGTTGGAGCTGCACAGATGAGACTTTGAGAAACATTGGCCAATTACTGTATCGTTATAGCAACAGGTTTTCCCACCATAAGGTTCACAAGCACATCATCTCAGCCAAATGACCTTCTACTACTGTAAATGCACATAAAAAATTCCAATGCACATTTTTAACACACTGCTTCTAGGTCTGCTGATAGGTCATGCGTCTTTGTTTAAATATATGCACATTGTATACCAATGAGAGGTATTGGAGCGTGTGTGTGTGTGTGTGTGTGTGTGTGTGTGTGTGTGTGTGTGTGTGTGTGTGTGTGTGTGTGTGTGTGTGTGTGTGTGTGTGTGTGTGTGTGTGTGTGTGTGTGTGTGTGTACTGGTTTTTGTGGTTTACGGGGACAAAATTTGTTTAATGACATGGGTATGACAGAGGTATTACAATTTGAAGGTGGTTTATGAGGACACTGCCTATGTCCCCGTAATTCAAAAGGCTTAAAAAACATACTAAATGGTGTTTTTTTGAAAATCTAAAAATGCACAGTCTCCTGTGAGGGCTAAGTTTAGGTGTAGGGTTGGTGTAGGGCAATAGCACATACAGTTTGTACAGTATAAAAACCATTACGCCTATGGAGAGTCCCCGTAAACCAAAAAACAAACGTGTGTGTGTGTGTGTGAGTGAGAGAGAGAGAGACATTGGCAGTCAATACAATGATCCACTTACAGATTTTGTTCAAATTTCTTGATCAGATCTAATGCTTTTACTAATCATTTTGCTCATTAGTAAATTTTTGACTTGTAAAGATTGTATAGTTTTGGATTATTAAGCATGAGAGGTGACAAATAAAAACAAAACAAAAAAACAATCTGTTCTCAAGCATTAAGGCAAACATTCAAACCAGACACATTTTATAGCACACAACAACATTACACAGGTTGAAAAGTTAAAATTATGAAAAAAGTATGTAATATTTTTGACTTATATCACTGTCTTTTTAATCTTATAATTGTGATTTTTAATTTTGAGATAAAAGTTTATAATTATGAGCTTAAAAATAATTACGAAAAAAATTAAGTAAACCAGAATTTTGACAAGTCAAAATTCTAATTATGACATGAAAAGCTGATATTGAGATGAAAGGTCTTGGTGAGATATAAAAAAAAAATGGATGTGAATACAGTAACGCTAATGGTGCTGAAGGACACTGTCATGACTTTTAAGAAATTAACAGAGAACATGTACCTATTTTACTCTGTGGCACAATTCTTTTTTCCTCATGACAATTAGAACTATGATCACTAAAAACATATGCTTAAATCCCAGATCTCTGGGAATAAAGAGGTGCTTGGCCTGTACCCTGTATGTCATGTATTTTAAGAGGTGCACTTTACAGCAGACTGTAGGGAGTTGTAATTGGACATGGACTCAATTTGAGCTGTTCAGATGAGTAGAGTTTATGTGTGATCTCTTGTGTCCTGTCCTGTTTCTTGTTCTATGCCTCACAGCAGTGTAGCTATAAAAACTCACGAACAGCTATTGAGAATGTAATCTAGGTCTATGAAATTAAAGAATGTTCCCCCAGAGAACTGGAATGTTTTGCCTGCCAATGTTGAGATACTGCTGAGAAACAACTGATTGGTCATGACCACTGGTCATTTTACCTTCATTTAGAATGTTGTTGCTGTCATCCCTTGTTAAGGACAGCTAAATTGGTTTTAAGCAAAATTTTTCTAAAACAGATTTTTTTTTCAGCGTGGGTAATTTTAAAAGGATTATCACAAGTGTTCAAATATGTCATATCTATGCATAACATACAATTTAATTTTCTTTTTATTTAGAAACTTAAGACTGCTTGAAATATATATCAATTAAAGGGATAATTTACCCAACAATTTAAATTTCAAACTCGTTTGTCTTTCTTTCTTCTGAGGAACACACTCAAAAGGTCTTTTGAAGCATTGTTTGTAACCAAACAGTTTTGGTTGACATTGACATGGGCAAAACAAACACCGAGACATTTCTCACAATATCTCCTTTTGTGTTCCACAGAAGAAAGTCTGTTCATACAAGTTTGATGGCAGAATTTTATTTTTCATCACTTTACGTTTTTCTGTCATTGGAAGAATTAACCATCACAGCACCCTCTTGAAGGGAAACATGGATGTGTTAACATTGTCATTGACCTGTTTTTGCACATAGACTGGCATTTTAGGTTCCACTATTATGGGTTTTTATCATGGGTTATTATTATTCTTCACTTGTCCCTCATTCTCTTCTATATTCCAATGTTATCAAATGCTATTTTTTGCTAAAACTTTTATATTAAGACATTTTTTAAGACCGTGATGGTGTGGACTGAGTTACTTTATATAAACCACTCATAATGTGACTGTGCCTCTGCTTTTACACAGTGTGTGTATGTATGTATGTGTGTGTTAAGTCATTCACAATTTACAACTCGCATCTCACTTGCTGAAGACCGCTGTTTGTATGCCTGATTTTGTTATAACAAATGCTTCAAAGCTCACATCATACATTTGAATAAAACAGACATTTTTAATAACACTGAAATTCATATGTAACCTTTCTTACTGCCAAGTATATGTACTTGTTGAGGTTGTTGAACTGTAGGCATGTTTTACAACTGTACTTTGATATTTTGTTCTGAATTAGTTCATAAGATCATTGCTCAAATAGGCCAGATTATAAATATTAATTCCTTCTGATTGCAAATAACCAAAGTGTTAACAAATCAGCAATGTCACACTCTAAGTTTAGAGTGTACTTTAAACCTTATGAGACACTGTACTGTATGTGTAAATACATGCCGTGGCAGTAAATCACTCAAGATGCCTTTCTGTGATTCAGTACAAAGGTGAAACTGCAGTTTTAAACTTGCCACACTGGATTTTCACCTCAATTTTGCTAGAGATTGGCTGCCCTCAAAGGTCACATCAGTCATGTGGTTGGTCTAATTCATATGGGCGAGTCATATGGGTATGAGTCATATGGGCGGCATCTGGATTATGTCATAAATCTCGTTGGAAAGAGCATACATATGAAGTTGAGGGTAACTGAGGCTGTTCTGCATTCCAGTTTAATCACTTAGTCTGGTGGTGCACAGATGTCGTTTCTACTGAATTAAATTACTTTGCAGCTCCATCTGTAGATGTTCCTCCACTGCTTTATATGCATACTACTGAGCTAATGATGTTAGATGTTAAAGGTTCTAAAATCATTAGAGACCCTGCTCTCAAGTTCATAAGAAACCCAAACACATTTACATACAGTAGCTATCTACACTACAAGTCAAAAGTTTTTGAACAGTAAGATTTTTAATGTTTTTTAAAGAAGTCTCTTCTGCTCACCAAGCCTGCATTTATTTGATCCAAAGTACAGCAAAAACAAATAATTTTTTCCTGTGATTTCAAAGCTAAATTTTTAGCATCATTCCAGTCACATGATCCTTCAGAAATCATTCTAATATTCTGATTTGCTGCTCAAATATTTATTATTATTATTATGTTGAAAACAGCAGAATTGTTCAAGTTTCTTTGATGAATAGAACGTTCAGAAGAACAGCATTTATCTGAAATAGAAATAATTTGTAACATTATAAATGTCTTTATCATCACCTTTGATCAATTTAAAGCATCCTTGCTAAATAAAAGTATTAATTTATATAATAATAATAATAATTATACTGACTACAAGCTTTTGAATGGTATGGTGTATAATGTTACAAAAGCTTTTTATTTCACATTAATGCTGATCTTTGGATCTTTCTATTCATCAAAGAATCCTAAAAAAATTTACTCAACTGTTTTAAATATTGATGATGATAATAAATGTTTATTGAACAGCAAATCAGCATATTAGAATAATTTCTGGAGGATCATGTGACACTGAAGATTGGAGTAATGATGCTGAAAATTTAGCTTTGATCACAGGAATAAATTACATTTTAAAATATATTCAAATAGAAAGCAGTTATTTTAAATAGTACAAATATTTCACAATATTACTGCTTTTGCTGTATTTTGGATCAAATAAATGCAGGCTTGGTGAGCAAAAGAGACTTCTTTAAAAAAACATTAAAAATCTTACTGTTCAAAAACTTTTGACTGGTAGTTTATATAGGGACAGTCCATAGACTTCTGATATTTTTATACACAGCTATAAATACTATAACCTAATCCAAATAGAAAACTTCATGAATTTTACATTTTTTTGTGTAGTGTTTTTACAAATTAGGGTATTGCTAGATGCAGCCAAAAGGAAGTTTAATCAGATTTAGCTTCTACAAATTTGTCCCCCAAACATGATTAAGTATAGGTACATATACCAATATTAATACAAACAGATTATATGACTGAATAATATTTTCTGTTCTTTGTTGATACATGTTGATACATCTCCAATGTCCCATAAAATTCACAAGTAATACTACAGAACACCCTATTTCTTGTAGCCATATTACAGTTCCAGCCATATACAGTTCCAGATGAATAAGCAGCACCAGAATTATAATGTCATTATATGTTTTTGCGTTTTGCATTATCAAATGTCTCTTGCTGGCAATGCAGACAGTTCTATAATAAATCAAGTCAACTCTGTAATTAATAAACCATCAGTCATTAAAATAAACAGAATCAATACAATCTGCGGAAAGATTGTTACAGAACTCTGTGGTTATAGTTTTTCTATACACCACTTAATCATCATCATCATCATCATCACCATAATGGTCTTCATCGCTACTATCATCATCGATATCATCATTGTTGTCGTCATCATCGTCATCATCATCATCATCATCCTCAGTGTTGACCTTTCCAGAGAGAACATCCTCTATCCAGTCCTCCAGCTCCTCCGCTGACGGTAAAGCTTCATCATTAGGCATGTTCAACCACACACTGTCAGCCTGGTCAACACACACACACACACACACACAAAGTAAAAGATGATAAGAATACAGAATATTTAGGCTTTGCACCTTATTTTGCCACGTGGAAGTAAGCTGTTTTCTGTGAACATGTGAGACTAGTTGTGCTACAAACCAGTTTGTTTATAATTATCATAATACTTTAACATGTTAAGAAACACCAGTTTGCAATATCAAGCAGCATAACGGACTATTTTTTACATAAAATAACTAGAAGCGAATGAGGAATGACTACTTTTCGAATTCAAATTAGACTTTTTTTATTTAACTGACTTAAGACTTTAAATTAACTTTTAAGACTGGTCAAGCAATTTATGCAGCTGACCACTGGTCCTACATTAAAACTCAGGCGGATTTGTTTATTTGCTGCGTGTGTATTTACTAATGAACGTATAAATAAATAAATTAATTAGTTAATTATGAAGCATATGCTCTTCAAATTTGTGCAGCAATGTTATTCTGTATATTATTGTAAAAGTAAAATATTTCAGCAGTTGTTACACCTGTAAAATGTGTGATTATATGGTTTATTGTGTTGTAGATCATGAATATGTTATATGAAGCTTTCCCTTAAACGAGTATGATGTGTCATACATTGCAATATAGGATGAAGAGACGTCTTCAAATGAAAGTATTACTTACATCAGTCACATTCACCACACCAATCTGGGGTCTGAAAAGGTCCACCTTAAAGGTTTTTTCCCAGTATGTAGTTAACTGAAGACAAATGAACCGTTACAACATGGTCACAATGTTTCAATTCAAGCAGTGAAACACTGTGTAGAAATGAATGGAATATCATCTCACCAAAGGAAATTCATCAGGATCAATCCAAACTATGCTGAGATCTGGGTTTTTAGTATTGTCCCTTGCAACCTCCTTTAGAATTTCCAGGAATTCATAACCGTCTATGAAATGAAAAAGAAATAAGCACAAATTAAATGTTAAATGCTATAAAGACAATCATTCTGTGCTACCAAATCTAGTCTTGGTGATGGCAGTAAGAAATTTTCAGCTTCTTGTTCTCTGTTGTAAGGAATTGAAAACCTGGATCCTCCTCCTCGGCAAAAGCAACAATGTGGAATCCATCCATGTCATCCTCCTGTTGATTGAGCAGAGACAGATCACTTCAAGTAAAGAAGCAACAGCCATTTAATGGACAGTTAACATTTAACAGGCCTACAGACACTCCCACAATCCAGTCTTGCTCACCCAAGTCTCAAACATGTCCTCAGCACGTAGCTTTCTCAGAGTAGGCCTGAGTGAAGATCAAACACTGTGTTTTTAGAATGAAAATTCATATTTTAGACAATCTTTGGCAATGGCAAAGATCTGAGGATGCCACTGATATCACCTTCTGTGTTGATTGACAAAATCTACTATCTCCTCCTCTGTGTTGGGTTTGCCAGGAATGGTGACAGGCTCATCCATGAAGGGCTCATAGAAATCGATTTCATTCATTTTTAGTGTCAGTTGTTTAGCCACCTGCAGCATGAAACAGTTACAAATGAAGCTAATACATAATCCTTTTTCCTCAAAAATGGAGGACAAGTATCCTCTCACTCTTGTGGTTATAAATACACATTCTTCTATACCAGAATAACACATCTCATGATTTCATTCTTGTTATCGTAAAGGAATGGACTGTACGCACCCCTTTGTCAAAGGTGGCAAAAAACTTCACATATGGTTGGAACTTCTCTGCAGTCACCTGAAAGGCCTTATAATCTGAGAAATAAAAATATCGTAAGAAAAATACAAACACAAATCTAAAAAATTGTAATAACATGGTAAATGGTGGCAGTGCTGAAGCACCACGCAGCTACTGCTCTCACAACATAACCAGAGGTCACAGCAAAGTCTTCCCAGCTAAAATAGGATATTTAATAAAAGCTGAATAGCAGTCATGTAAAGAAAATAAACCCTTTTGCCGTTTTCTCTGCTGTGCCTTTTTGGGGAATGGTTCTATAACTGTGTTGATCTCTTTGACCACTTAGGCAGATTTAATAGTCTGTGGGGTTATCATTGTCCCTGTTTTTTTCTTCCCCAATGAAATGAAAGTATTATATGTTAGATTGATAATGTTTTTCATTTAATATTTTGTATTTGGGGGGATTTTATGGTAATAAATAATTTTATGGAGTAGTGATCCATTTATTACTTGTTTGTTACCTTTTTGAGCACATAGACCTGAAATTGAAATTTCCCATTTAAACTGTATTAAATCTTGAATGCTTTGGAGCACAGTCTTAAGTTTTGTCTCTTTTTGAAGGAGACACTTGGAAGACACTTTTTGTGAAAAATCCACAAAAATACTTACATAATTTGTTTTTAATATCAAATATAAATTTTCCGAAACATATTTTACTCTAAAACTGCAAGAAAACCAAAGCCATATATCCAAACAATTTGTTTTCCAAAATGTGAGGTATCTCCAAGAATTTGCTTTCAGTAAGATTTTGTTTGGAAATGGCTTAACAAAGCTGTGGCAATAATTCATGTCAAATACACACTAATCATAACACATAATTTAACAAACTTTGTTAAAAAATTTCCTACAAACACTCAAGTCTGCTGAATGACATTAAAGCTTACTGTAATGATATTATGTGAACCTTTTCAAAATTGCTACTTATGGATGATTGCAATACATTTCCTCTAGTTTTTGCTGATTCTCACTAGGTGTCACGGTAGATCACGTTTTGGTCAGAGTATGGGTTGGACTTTGAGTTGGTTTTTCACTGTTTCCCATTCTGTTTCCTTTGTTTGCTTTTGTTACCATTGTTGTTTGATTAATTCTCATTGCTTTCATTGGTTTGTGTTGGTATGTATTTAGCCTGTTTTCTGTCAGTCTTTGTTCCATCTTTGTTTGCATTTTGCTGGTTGTTCTGTTCATGTATTTTGATATTAGAGAATCCTAAGTAACTAAGATAAATTGAGACTGCTGCAATTAAATCCTGTTCTTTTATCCCTGCTACAACCATGCCGTGACAGAAAGATACATATGGATCTAGAGCTCCTTCTCTCCTGGGGAGATCACTCCCTCGAAGAGTACAAACAGAGTTTTTTGGACATTGCTCATCTAACTCGTAATGACGACAGACTCTGTGTGCAGGGGCAGGAATGAAAAAGACATGCCTGCCCGGAAATTCTCCTCAAGAGACTTTTGTGGAATAAGTGAACTGGGTCCTTCTCCAATGTGGATCCCCCTTCACCATCAGCAAGAGAGAGGAAGATCTTTACCAACCCACAGTCCAGCCCACCCAGCAAATCATTGAGCCCTCCATGGAAATTGAACCAGGGCCCACCGCAGACCCAGAGCCAGAGCTGATGCCCGCCACGGACCATGTGCCAGAGCTTATGCCCTCTATGGAGCCAAAGCCTACAGACACATCTGTCCCAGAGGACAAAGCCGGCCTACAGGTCTGACCAGGTGCCTGAGCCAGAAACACTGTGTGTTCCAGTGGGCATGCTTATGGAGTCTGAGGGCATGGAGTGGAGCCACGCCCACACCCCCATCGCTGAGGGTATTAAATTAGGATTTATTCCCCAAAACCTCGCTTCCCCACTATTTCTGCTAGTGTCTCTGCTAGTTCTGATCAGCCCTAAATCTCCTATGTCTCTGCTGGTTCCATCTTGCCCTGAATCTCCTTCGTTAACCATTACAAAGTCTCCTTCAGTGACATTGCTCCCACCCAGGCTTTCTCTCTCCTCTGATAAATCTTGCCAGTTCTCTGGCCCTGCCTCCACTGTATCTCTTTAGTCCCTCAGTTCCTCCATCAGTGCTTCCATCCACCTGCTCTGAGTCACTGGCGGGGGGCTTCCAGGTCTCCAGCTCTGTCCCCTGGCTACACTCAGGCCTTCTAGCCCTGGACTCCACTTTCAGCCTCTGACCCTTCGGCTCCCCTTGGGCTCCACCGAGTTCCGTCGTTCCTCAGACTCCACCAGGCTCCACCAGGCTCCCTTGTCCCTCTGGCTCCGGCTTGATCAGTCGTTGACCTGCTTCTACCACGGTCTTCCAGTCCTCTGGCTGTGCCTCATCCCTCCATCCCTCTTGTTCTGTTGGGCTCCTCCTTCCCTTCGGCTCCCCCTCACTGCCTCCAGCTCTTGCCTGGCCTGCTGAGCCCCCGTCTCCTCTGCGGCCCTGTGAGCCTGAGCCTCTACCTTGGCCCTCAGGGCCTCAGGAGTCTCCCTGGGTCTTTGGCTCATTAGTTAGTATCTGCCTGGGCTCGTCTCCACCTCAGTTGGTCAGGCTCCTGACTACACCATGTCTCCTCCCTCCAGAGCCGATCCTCCCTATACACAGAATACGCACGCTGCATAGTGCCCCCGAAACACCAGGGGGCACCCTTGCTCTCAAAGATGTTTTAATTTTAGTTTTGTTTTTAATTTTGGCCAGCGGTTCTGTAAACATGAATAATCTTTTCTCTTAATGTGGTGCGCTGTCACGTTTTTTATGTACAAATCAGCCAAAACATGTAACGTGAATGTCGTCCAGTCTCTTGCTCTTACTTAAAAAAAAAACAAAAAAAAATGAGAGCTTATACGAGCCACGGAAGAGATACAGCTCCTCGAGCGCTTTCCGCGAGCGCGATTCGAGACGGAGTGAAACACAGACAAATGCCCCCCCCCCCCCCCCCGACACAGTTTTGCGTAGGGCCCCCAGAAGTCTAGGATCGGCACTGCCTCCCTCCTTCGATTCCGCCATGGTACTGCATCCTAGTGGCCCTGTTGGGGATCACTTCCTGACTCCTCTTGACATCTACTCCTTGGCTCCTCCTGCCATCATCTCCTCCCTGGTTCCTCCCTTGACCTTGGGATCCCTTCTGCCAGCTCCACAATCTCTTCCTAAGCCCCCTCCCTCCCTCTTTTTTTGGACTTATGTTAAGGCGAAAGACACGCCTTTTAGAAGCAGGGTACTGTCACAGTGCATCACATTTTGGTTTGAGTTTGAGTTGGTTTTTCACACTTTCTTTTTTTCTTTGTTAGATTTTTATCGAGGTCCCCTTTGATAGAATTCATGTTCGGAGGGCCTACTTGGACCACGGGGCCTCACGCAATTGCGTGATTTGCGTGGTGCCTAAACACTCTACTGAATAGAGCATAGCCGCAAAATCATAATTTTACATGCAGAGTTTATTGGTAAGCAAAAAAGCCACTCACGTTCAGAGTCTTCACCCTTAAAGTATCCGATAAGGCGTATGTCTTCATCCATTCGCTCAAAGGCACGTTGTTCCATGGGATTACTGATCAACTCCACTGGGTCCTCCAGCAGCTGAAGAATGATGTGAAACACACACAGCACTTGAAATTAACTGAAAAATTAAGTCAGAAGAATTATGTATATGTAAAAAATATATATATAAATTTATTTAATAATCAACTTTAATACATTAATTTATACCACCAAAACTACTTTATATACTGTAGGATAAATATGCAGAAATGACTCTTTAAAGTAAGAATTGCAGGTTACTTTTGCAGTTAGAGAGCCATGTTAGCAGAATCCATAATCTTAAAGTTGTTTAAACAGTAAAACATATCAAAAAGCACAGCTACAGTATATGCTCAAATTTCACTCACATCTAGCAGGAATTCAACCAGTGTATCTGCAGACAGCTCTCCATCAAACTCAATCACTCTTTCATCCTTAAACACATAGATGCTTCCTTCCTCCTCCAGACCTAATGGACAAAGATCACATGATTCAGTGAGGATTCTGTGTGTCAAACCTCAACAATGCCAAGACATATTATGTGTTTGTTATTGAAACGGTGAAGTAATACTTCATTATCTAAAAAGTAAATGTAATTAGCACAGTGAATCATTGCAAAGTCTCTTACCTAGCTTTTTGGCGACCTTAGCATCTTTATGTGAGTCTACCAATCCAAAACCAATATCCTTGTCTTCGAGAACTTGAGCAGCAAGCTGGTGATGCATGGAAGAGACACATCAATACATTCATAGTGTGAGAATTATATACACAACTGTTGTCTATAATAGCAATTTAGTCTGGAGCAACACTTTCACAGTATATAAGGAGTCTTAAACCTGGATAGTTTTTGTGTAATGTATGGCTGATATCTGCATATAGTCAAATCTATACTTCATTAACTTTGTTAACATAAGTAGACCCAGCATTGGTGTTTGTGGAGCCTTTGTTAGCCTCCAAATCAGGTCAGTCTTTACACTAAATTGCACATCAGGTACTGTCTAGACACAGAAAGCAGATGTACAGTCTGACACACTGGTGCAGCCAATTGTTATATGATACATTTTATATGGAGCATCTGAAACAATTTTTGATATTCAGGTTTATATAGTTCTTCACTCAGCTGCTTATCCTGAAAAGCCTCAGATCTAGTATTTTCAAGCATATTTTCTAAGTCAATGATTTCCAACCAGGGGTACCTAATGCATGTTTCACGGATCGCTTAGGTTAAAACATTGGGTTAGAAAAAATGAAACTGGAAACTGTGTCAATGACAAATGGTTAGTGTTCAAAAAAAAAAAAAAAAGTACTTTAAATGAATATGCCAAGTTGGTAAAAATGTAATCTTTGCATCATACTAACTATATCATACCAAGAAGGTACCTTACATGACCATCCAATAAAAACTGATACATATTTTTCATACACCTTGAAAACATATGAGTGTACACATTTTAACCATTCTAATTAGGTTTTGTAATATATTTTTTAAAAAGGTAAAAATATCTTACAACCTGAACTAACCTTGTCATGTCAGAAAATTTTAAACTACAAGATATTTTAAGCGACTTATGACTTTGACATAAAGGTTATTCAGGGGTCTTCTCTGATATAATTTCCTGTTTTATATATTAAATTAAAATTAATTATTAAAGCTAAACTGTTTATTTTTAAATTAAAATTAATTTAAAATTAATAATAAAACATTCTGCCAGATTCCACATGTTGTATGTACCATGTGAGACCTCCTCCCACCCAAATAAAAGTTCATCATAACACAAATGATGGTCTGTTCTAAAAATATACCATTCAATATATCTGTCCTTCTTCATCCACCAAATTCCACAGTTGCCTCTTTCTCTCAATAATGTCTTACCTCCAGAACCATGTCCCTCATGTGAAACTGCTGCTGGAGCTCCTTATCTGAAGGCAGGGGTTCGTGATATAGCAAACACATCATGTCATACTTCTTTAATGCCTTCTTATAGTTCCTCTCATTGACATTAAGAACTCTGTCCTTGCCATCGAAACTGGGAAACTCCAGACCCTCCTCTGCAGAAGAGTACAGGAGAAAATCCATGCAGGAAACCAAGACAAGCCAGACAGACAGCATACTAGCAATGATTGAACAGGTGAATGAAAAGAAGAGAGTCCAGGTAAGATCCTGCAGGACAGTGAGGCTAACCAACAAAATGAGACTCAATGTGTAGTTCTTCAGCACTAAAAAACAGCTTATGCTCTCTTCCTCCCTCTGCCACCTCACCACTTCCCAACAATTAGGCAAAGACATGATAGGATGAGATATTTGATAGACGTGCCAATGAATATCCCCCTGGTGAATTTAGGCCTCTTTTAGTGACCCAGTCATTTAAAAGCTAAAAATAAATCATGATCTGAAGAAAAAGAGGACAGACATGAGTACCATAGGGAATGACAGTACAAGTCTCTCAACATGTAGATGATAATCATTGTAAAAAAAGAAAGTCAAAATAGGTCACCTGAACACATGACAAAGAGTCCTATGTACCTACATTTAGGGTACACTAGAAAAAAAAAGATACAAAAGCTGTCACTGGAGCATTACCCTTTCAAAGGGTACACATTAGTGCCTTATTTACCCTAAAGTGTGCATAAGTGCCTTAAAGGTACACATTAGTACCTAAAATGTACATGTTAGTACCTTAATAGTACATATTTGTACCTTTTGAAAAGGTGCCGCCAGTGACAGCTTTTATCGTTTTTCTTTGTTGTTGTTGTTGTTGTAGTTGTTGTTGTTTTCTGAGAGTGTAATAGGAATATATAGGGTTAACACTGAGAAAATAATATTTACAGAGGATCAGACATCTTAAATGAAATATTACAAAGGTTATACTGTATATTGTTTTATAGCATTCAAATAAAAATAAAAGAGAATAAACCATAATCTAAAGATTTTGGCACATTTTAGGAGGGAAAGATGGGAGAAGAAGCCCCCTTAAGAACAATCAGGGCCGTCCTTTGGGCAGTACATTTACATAAGTTTAGCATGTAGAAGAGGATCATTAAGCATCACCCAACAGTCTATTATGGGAATCAAATTGAAACAGTTAACAGTTTAGTTGTAATGACACACACATTGAAAATATGAAAGGGGGCCATCTTGCCCCAACACTGGAACAAAAATGACCCCCTACCTGGGACAAGATGCCCCCAGGGGTATCTGACCTTTACAGAACATTTTATCAAAAGGCCAAATTAATCCTAATAATTTTATTTTCACGAAATAAATGCCATTAACTTAACTGGTAAAATTGTGCATCTTGGAAATGTCCCTGGATGTCAGGGGTTAGGGGTTAGATCACTTAGAATTTGTCCCCAAAATATTGTATGCACACACACACACTCACACACACACACTCACACACACACACACACACACACACACACACACACACACACACACACACACACACACATTATTTTATCCCCTCACCGATAATACTTTTCTCTCAGACTGTTTCATCCTGAAGTGGAGGTAAACTAAAGCTAATGTCTCCAGTTTACTCACACTCACTATTTAACACTTTATCTTTAACATTTTCAAGTGACCAGTTATTTATCAATAATCCAATATAGTCAGTTATTACTTGGTTGCATATTGATTTACAGTTTGATATAACCACCCATTACTGTTTTTTTCAACTGCTTACATTTTCAAAACTTTGCCTCTTTTTTCTAAGCTTTACACGTCCAAGAATTACGCACACAAAATGCAAAATGCCTCACATCTCTTGCAAAATGAAGCACTGCATTCAAAATATCACAAACACATCTCAAAAGCAAACATTTGCAAAAACACCTTTGCCATAATATTAATTCCTGTTAGATTTTTGTGTTACATAGAGAATTGTGTGTTGTTTTGCAAAAAGTGTTTAATGAAATTGAAAACTGAGCCAAAGGCCGAGAATTAGTATGTTTTGCAGATTTTGTGAGTGGTTCTGGTGCTTGAGTGTCAGGTTTCAGAAATTGTGTGACAAGCAAAGAAAAAACACACACACACACACACACACACACACACACACAAAAAAAACTGTAAATGAAGCCCAAGTGCCACCTACAGGCCTATGTGAAGTGTAGTCTGTTGGGGCAAGAACAAACGAGATCAGGACATGAAAGGACAACTTTTATGTTAATAATGCAACAATAGTAATTAGGCAATACACTATATAGTAACTAGGCTAAATTGTCATTTGAGCCCCTGAGGAACTCTTTGCGCGTCCCTGGAAAGCGTCCACCACTAAGGGCAGCATGATTACTTTACTAAAATTCCCTAGTTATTCCAATGTTTAGAGATCCACTAAAATACTATATTATGTTTAAAGCCTTTATGTCAAAAGTGGGGACTTCCTAATCTAGTTTCAGACCATACTAGTACATTCATCGACTTCTCCTCAAATTCGAGCCAGTCACGCTTAATTGATGCAGAAAAATGGATCTGCCATGGCTGCTCATGCCGTCTTTTATCCTTTTGCTGAATGGAGTTGAATTGTGTCTTTCAGATAACGGTGAGAACTTAGAGAATTTTGGTTTGATGCTGACAGTTTTTGGTCGGTCGCGTTTTAATTTGTTACTTTCACATCTGAATCTTAATACTGTAACGTTAGATTTCTGTACCTGCGTCTTTAGCATTAGCGTGGTTAAGACCCAGCAAATCTGATGTTTTTGGAAGTCTTAAATTCATAAAGTCATAGCATTAAATGCTTTATGTATTACCAAAAAATTAATATCTTCCTCCTCGGTATTTTTGTCTTGTTTTGCAATATAAAATCCAAACATCCTTAAATGAAGATACATTTACTTGTGATGCGAATTCATCATATGAAGTCTTGTTTTCTGAGAACAAAATGTGAGTTTATACTTAAAACAATAAATATCTTTCGATGGGAAAATGAAAGTTGTCCACCCCCCTTTGAATTAGGTTGATTTTTCTGAGCTGGCAAATGTTTGATAAATCATTTTGATTAATTTCTCAGAAAACAAGACTTTTGCTTCTCAAGAAAATGTGTCATGATTTAGACATTTGCACTGGAAAACAAGACAAAAATACTGAGGAAGAGCATTGCTTTTTGCAGTGTGGTCAGAGGGTACAGGGTTTTTTGTTAAATTAATTAAAAAGTAATGGAGATCAGTTGCAAATTGCATTTTTAAACTTTCATGGATTGCTTTACATTTAGAGACCCTATTGAGTTCCATTTAATTTGTTCCTTTGTCTTAAATTTACCTTCATAAAACCTAAAAAATATATATATAAAATACAGCATGTCTTACTATTATAGTTGTCAACAATTCTGAGCATTTAGAAAAAATATTGAATGAACAGAGATAATATTTTTTCCCCTCTCTCTTTCCATTAGCCAAACGCTGGCAGTCATTCATCAGGAAGATCACAGAAGCCACAAATAATTACCAGCCATGCAGTCAGGAGAACTGCAGCTGTCATCTCAGGTCAACTTATAAAGTAGCCCTTGTTCATAGCATATCTTCCCAAAGAATACACACACTGCAGATGCATGCAGGTGTATAATGTAGACTTTCCTCCATCGCTCTTTTGATTGCAGTGTCCTGAAAGATGACCTTAGGCCATTTAAAAATGGCATATCTG
This sequence comes from Schizothorax lantsangensis, assembly GCA_027422415.1. NCBI lineage: Eukaryota > Metazoa > Chordata > Actinopteri > Cypriniformes > Cyprinidae > Schizothorax > Schizothorax lantsangensis. Next base: position 22,603,501 of record CM049841.1, read on the forward strand.
AGGGGTTAATGATAGACACAGTCCACAGAGGTGTTGGTACCCACTACCAGATCATCGGGAACAAGTTGTACAGAGAACAAAGCTGCATGTTTCCAGCAAGGTTGGTGAAGGGTTTTTTTTTGTTTGTTTTTTAAGTAAAACCATGATTCTATTGTGTTTGTGTACAGGTGCATCTCAATAAATTAGAATGTCGTGGAAAAGTTCTTTATTTCAGTAATTCAACTCAAATTGTGAAACATTTGTTGTTGTTTTTTAGATAGTGAATTGGGCCTAAATCATCACAATTAAAAGAACCAAAGACTTAAACTACTTCAGTCTGTGTGCATTGAATTTATTTAATACACGAGTTTCACAATTTGAGTTGAATTACTGACATAAATGAACTTTTCCACGACATTTTAATTTATTGAGATGCACCTGTATGTGCGGATGTTCAATATCAGACATTTATCCTTTCTTTGCAGATGCAGTGGTGTCGAGCACTTCATCCTAAAAGTGGTTAACCGGTTGCCAGATTTGGAGGTGGTGATTAATGTGCGTGACTATCCACAGGTTCCTGGATGGGTTCAGCCAGTCTTGCCTGTACTTTCGTTCAGTAAGGTGTGTACAACCACACCCCAATATGAACAATGTACTAATTGGATTTTAGGGTATAACAGTAGTATATGGTATATCCTGCTTAATTATATTAAGGAAATTTACATTATTGTGCCTCTGCCTTCAGATTACTAACACTGACTGACCCCATAGCTTCACTTTTTATTAATGCAGAAAATAAATGTATTTCTTTTTTTGTAAAAGAATATGTATGAATAGAAAATTCTATTTTCAACATTCAAAATTAGTGTTTGGTTTCCACAACAAAATTAATATTAGTAGGGCTCTAATTGAATGAATGTCTATTAACATTATAGTTATACTTTTGTTCATTGTTTAGACGGCAGAATACCAGGACATCATGTATCCTGCATGGACGTTTTGGGAGGGAGGTCCTGCTGTATGGCCCATTTACCCCACTGGACTGGGCCGATGGGACCTCATGAGGGATGACCTGAAAACGTGGGTAGCAAAGATTTAAGAATGCTTGAGAGTATACAGAGGGTTAACTGCATTAGTCAATTTCAGGCCATTATATATATTATAATGTTTAGTTCACACTCTTCAGATCAGCTGCTCGATGGCCCTGGAAGAAAAAAAATCCAAAAGGATTCTTTAGAGGCTCTAGGTCAGTTGTGTCTCCAACATACAGTTAAATGCAGTGTTCTTTTCTTCGTACGCTGATCAGTTTTGCCAATATTTGTAGGACCAGTTCAGAAAGGGACCCTCTGATCCTTCTCTCAAGAGAAGCCCCTGACCTTGTGGATGCCGAGTACACCAAGAACCAGGCCTGGAAGTCAGATAAGGTTTGTTTATCCTTATTTAACATATAAAAGGCATCCTTCATCAGTATCACACCATTCATTCACTTAGGCTGCCGAACTGTTCCCCCGACTGAGTCTGGTTTCTGGCATCACTTTTTTATTTTCCATTTCTGTCACCTAATGGAGTTTGGGTGCCTTGCTGCTGTTGCCTTTGTCTTGCTTAGTTGGGGCCTGAAAGACACTTAACTTTCAGAAATGTATCGATATGATCACACTGACTGACACCATCAGATGAGAACAAAACTTGAACTGAATTAAACTGGATAATAGCGGTATTCCTACAGGGCAACCCCTCTGGTCTACTGTCTTGGCCTTGGGAATCAGTTTTATATGTATCGTATTGCTTGGATTTTGAGGTGCATACAAGGACAGGCTTGAGAAACACTAATCTAGTCTGTGCTGGAGGTGCTTTAATATTTTCAGCATACTCAAAATCTGTTTGTTTTATCTTTCTGCTCTAGACTTTGTCATTTCAGAACTACTATTTTGTTTTGTTGTTTTTCCTCAGGACACTCTGGGTAGACCCCCAGCCAAAGAAATCCCTCTAGTTGACCACTGTGAATACAAGTAAGACCTGTCTCAATTCTGCTTTTGCATGAGCTATAGCACTGAAACAGATGTCCTTCAGTGAAAACAGCATTAAGATATTTTGTTACAGATTGTCTGTTCTCTTTATCCCTCAGATACCTTTTTAACTTCAGAGGTGTGGCTGCTAGCTTCCGTTTGAAGCATCTGTTCCTGTGTGGATCGCTGGTTTTTCACATCGGTGAGGACTGGCTTGAGTTCTTTTACCCTCAGCTCAAGCCCTGGGTTCACTACATTCCTGTCAAACAGGACTTGTCTGATCTGAGGTAACTTAAACATTTTCCTCTGGCTAGCTGATATCCACCCTTTTCTTTAACACACATTTTGTGTACCCTGTTGTGATTTTATGGTTAGTGTTTTGCATTCTGTGCTTTTAATTATGTTAGCTGTTGGAGGTGAAGTTTGTTGTTTTTGCATAATAAACCTATAAATACTTCACTAAATTGGAACATTTGTCTTTGTTTTACATGCACATGTAAGGTATTATCTCCATTCACACTTTTGCGAAGCTTTATCAATGGGCCTAGTAACAATGACAAAGGGTTCAAATCTAAGTTTGTGCTCAAAATCATTTGCATTTCACAAAAGTATACCACATTTGTATTTCTATATCAAATGTCATGACCATGAGCATTCAAAGTGCCAATTTCAGTCTTACATATACGACAAAAGGGGAAATGAAATGTTAACAATTGCAAATGTAATCTGTGTAACATCTTCAGCTGAAATGTTCTCAGTTTACTCACCTTCATATTGTTCCAGACCAGTTAAAGTAATGATCATCAAACAAGTGAAATGTGGTCATAGAAATGTTAAATGAGAACAGCAGCAGAGAACTGCATCTAAACTGTTTTTCTTTCTGTTGTTAGAGAGCTGCTTCAGTTTGTGAAAGAAAATGATGCTGTAGCAGAAGAAATTGCTATAAGGTAACATTGTTCATTCTTTTTTTTTATCCGTTTATCCTTTATTCTAGTTCATCAGGTATATACAGCTTATACGAGATTCATAAAAAAAAAAAAAAACATTTCTGTCATGGTTCACTCACCCTCGTGTTGTTCCAAAAACCTGTATGACTTTTTTTCTCTGGAATATATAAAAAGATATTAAATGTTTTAGTGTTTTTCTTGTTCATATAATGGAAGTCAATGGTAAACCAAACTGTTTGGCTACCAGTATTGTTCAGACTAGCTTCTTTTGTTTTCTGCAGAAGAAAAAAAGGTGCTTATAGCTTTGGAACAACATGGGTATGAGTAAATGATCATAGAATTTTCCATTTTTTCTAAACTATCCCTTTAAGACAGGGGTCAACACACTTAGTCCTGGAGGGCTGCTGTCCTGCAGAGTTTAGCTCCAATTTGCCTCAACACACCTGTCCTGAAGTTTCAAGTATACCAAGCAAGACCTTGATTAGCTGGTTCAGGTGTGTTTGATTAGGGTTGGAGCTGACTTGGGGAAGTCATGGCATAATGGTTAGAGTGTCGGACTCGTAACCTAAAGGTTGCGAGTTCGAGTCTCAGGTCCGGCAGGAATTGTAGGTGGGAGGAGTGAATGTACTGCGCTCTCTCCACCCTCAATACCACGACTGAGGTGCCCTTGAGCAAGGCATCGAACCCCCAACTGCTCCCCGGGCGCCGCAGCATAAATGGCTGCCCACTGCTCCGGGTGTGTGTTCACGGTGTGTGTGTGTGTTCACTGCTGTGTGTGTGTGCACTTAGGATGGGTTAAATGCAGAGCACAAATTCCGAGTATGGGTAACCATACTTGGCCACATGTCACGTCTTTTTTTAAACTCTGCAGGACACCGGCCCTCCAGGAACAAGTTTGGTGACCCCTGCTTTAAGACATTGTCTGTGCTAATACTAATATTTATGGTTCTGTACTTCTTTAGGGGCCAGAACTTTATTCTGAATCAACTCCGTATGGAGGATGTGTCTTGTTACTGGGAGAGGCTCCTCACTGACTTCAGCAAGCTGCTCAAATACAAACCCAAGAGAAAATCTAATTACAATCAGATCATCCACAGAGCCAGCAGATCCGAACTCTGACCTGAGGAAATCATAATGTGGGAGACCATCCTCCTTTTTGTTTGCCTTTATTCTTGCTCTTCATTCTGTTGCTCTTTAAACTGATCTTAACAAGCTGAAAAGAGTGTTTAAAGGCAGCTCTGTGTGGTTAATCCAGTAAATCCTGCCAAATGTCTTTAAGACTGTCTATATCACTTCAGGTTGAGACTCAAGGAATGTTTTAAAATCAGTTAAGTTAAAATATAGTGGTCTGCCTTATTAAAAAAGACCTGTCCAGACCCTCATCCTCTGGATGTCAGAAATATTACACAGCTAAAATTTGCTTGGTGTCTTCATAGCATTCATCAGTCTCAACACAAATTATTAAGGTCATAAGAAGTCAGTTTGAAGTGTGGTGTTAAATCTGATGCAGGTGTAGCACAATGCAAAAATAATTTATTGTGAAACAAAACAACAGACAATGACCTGCCAAAAATGTTTCCTTAAAACTGTATGGTTTCATCATGGTTTTAGTGGAGTTGTTACTGTTTAAGCAACACTTTTTTTTTTCTCCTGTTGGAAGTTATGTAGACATTTTTCCATTGCAGATTTATGGGGTTATTTCAGTTGAATAGTTAGGACTAGTTATTTTAAGTGTCAAAACTGAAGCCAGTTCAAAGAAATCCTGTCATAAGACCACATTCAATACATTTGTTACATGAAATAATGTCAGTAGATTACTTTGATCAAGTGCAGAATGACTTTTTGTAGTAAAAAATCATCTCTGGATCCAAATGATGATTCGTGATTTTGGATGAACCATTTTTAATGTCTTCTATGTCACTATCAATGGAACAATACCAGCAAAACCTCAGTAAAACAGTGTTAGTAGTAAAGTATTGAAGGCATTAATTTTGATTCCACACTTAAGTGCCACTAGAGGATCATTTGAATGTAAGCATAGCTGAATTGATACTGAGATGTTGAATATGTTCTAGTATTCCAGTAGATAATTGTCACGGTGTCTGTAGATTTAAAATGTTCTCACAGTCATTTTTATGACCTCAAACTAGTCAGTTGTTTCAATAAAGGTAATCATGAACAATAAAATCTTTTTTTAAACACTGAAAATGTTTTTTTTCTTTATTATTTAAAAATACATTTCAAATCGCTTGTTTGAGCAAAACTCGCCAATTAGTCGGGTCCTCCACCACTAGATGGAGCAACTAGACCATTGTGTAAGGAAGTGAACATGTTGACATTGTAATGGTCGCTGAGAGAGCATTGAATGAAAGCAGGTGAGACATGTCGCATTTTATGAGAATGAGTCCATGTTGATGTATACTACAATTTGCTCCTGTATATGTATTGTCATTCACAGTGAGAAAATCGAATTGTTTTTGGTATTTTACAAATGATCCTAAATTGTTAAGCGATGTCATTTGCCTAACGTTACGCACTGTAAATTATACACAGTAACGTTACTTCAGAATACGCAAGACTAGAATATAATTTTGTGCCTCGTTAAACATGCTTCGCTGCACTTGTTTGGAATATATGGAATTCTACATTGTGTTTGACTATTTTTCCTCAAAAAGCAGCATTCATATTACCTTTGGTTTAATTATGATTTGATATCATAATGGGGTGTCTTCGCGTGTACGACTGGGTTTTTATCTCGCAGTTCTTCTGAGAAAAAAGGAGAATTGTGAGATAAAAGCCCTGGTTAAGAAAAAAGACGTATGCCATAATTTATTTAAAATACATTTATTTTATACTTAAAATCCATTAACATATTTACTGACATATCACTTAAGACATACTGATGTCAAATTATAATTAAACATTATTTGAACTTTTCTTTATTGCACAATGCACATTTATGTCTTAACGCACCTTCCATCATTTGCTTAAAATGTGTTTTAATATAACTGTTAATGAGGTCTAAAGTGTACCTGAAGGATACTTGCAATAGTTCTACTTCAGTAGAATCAAATATATTCTTAAGTATATCTTTAGTTGGACCTCAGCACTACTTCTGCACAATTAAAGTGCATTTAGCACAACATTAGTTGTTTCAATTTAGCAGACTTTAAGTATACTAGTTTAGTATACCAAAAGTATAATTGCAGGGTATTTTATTAAGCATGTAAATGTATTTGTATTTTACTCAGCACAAAATCGATGTATTTCAAATACATTTTAGTATATTGTTTTTCACCAGGGATATATATATATAAATATATATAATTTTTATTTAAAAAAAAAGTAGAATTATGAGATATAAACTCTGAATTCTGAGGGAAAAGGGCAGAATTATTAGTTATAAATGAATTTTAAGATTTAAACTTGTAATTGCAAGGATAAGAGTCTAAATTCTTTTTTTATTTAACTTACTCTTTTCTCAGAATTACGAGAAATAAAGTCTGAATTGTGATATAAAAAGTGGCAATTAGTTGTTTTTTTATCCCATGGCGGAAACAAGCTTCCATAATTTATTCCTCTGTGATGCAGAAACTCTTTTTGACAGCTGTGTTGCTTCAGGTGTTAAATGCAGCCTGTCTGTATGATTCTGTCGTCTAACCATAGGGCATGTGTGTCAGTGTGGATGAACATGCATAAACACACTCTTATACCTCTGGCCTTGTGTTTCTGTGATTGAACAGCTTGTTGATGCGTACTGCAGGCCGGCAGAATTCATCACCCACATGTGGGGGGACAGATGCACATGGACTTGAGGGCTCACATCTGAGTCTTCCGGGGTTCAGTCTTCCTAGTGTCCATGCGTCTGATAGTACCTCCACTCAGACCTTACCACAGCACCTTGGTAAACCAGAGTTCCCTGACACAGGATGGTATCGTATCAAATATCTTTTCTACAGAGGGTAAGTATCAGTTATGTGTCTTTAACACACTTTTGTGTTGCTCTGCCATTGTAATAGGACTTTAAATGTGTAGTTCTTTGTCTTTCACCGGCCTTGTTTGATACACGTGATATGATATTTTATTCACAATTAACTAAGCACAGCCAGATGATATGCCATATTTGTAACACACAGTATCAGAGATACCTTTATGGAACATTTGTGGGCATGGTGCATTTGCCTCTCTTGCCTCTCTGCTTTCCACACAGCGAGGGTCAGATGTACTCAGAGGAGTTAAGGAATATAGTAAAGAGTGGCATTGCTGCAGCTGTGGTTGGGATGGTATATGGAGGCCTACCAGGAGCAAGACATGCCCGTGAGAGATTCATCCAGCTCAGCCAGGCTGAAATTTACCAAAACAGAGTGGATGCAGTGGTAAGACAAAAAGAACAGTCTGAAATATATGCATCAAATGTATCTGTTTTGTAACATCAGATTTTCATTCACACTGACGTCTGCTCTCATTGTCCATTAATGCCTTAGTATACTGTAAAATATGTTTTTTGATGCTTGAATTGCTTTGTTTTTATATTTTGTACAGCTGAGAAAAGCACATTATTATTTTATGGGGCTGAAATGTGCATACAGTGATGTTTTGTGTATATATTTGTGTCTCTCCAGCGTTCAGCCCATAATGCAGCTATTCGTGGGTTTGTGCGCTTTGGCTGGAGGTGGAGCTGGAGGGTAGCAGCTTTTGTGACCATGTTTAAGTAAGTTTAGATATGTTTAGGTTTAATTTGTGAAACATTTAATTACAGTACATGATTGAATGAAATTGTCTGACATAAAGATATAGGCCTAGTTCACCTAAAAATTAACTTGCTGTAAATGTACTCACCCTCAGCCAATTCAAGATGTAGATGAGATTGTTTCTTCATCAGAACAGATTTGGAGATATTTAGCATTATATCATAAGCTTTGCCAATGCATCCTCTGCAATGAATGGATGGCGTCAGAATGAGAGTCCAAACAACTGATGAAAAACACTACAGTAATCCACATAACTCCAGTCCATCAATTAATGTCTTGTGTGTAAAGCTGAATGTTTGTATGAAACAAATCCATAATTAAGACTTTTTAACTTCAAACCATCGCTTTTGGCTAAAATACAACCCCATAATTCATAATACTTCCTCCAGTGGAAAAAGTAAATCCCCTGTTGTCCTCTCACATCAAAATCCACCCATATGCAGTCAAGTCAGTTTTATTAGTGGGTGCAGGACACTATAGTTCATGTAAGTGAGGATAGCAAAATAAAGTAAACTGTGACATATTATACCCCAGAATTCTTCATACAGTGGACTACCAGTAAAATTGATAAAAATTTGGGACCAAAAATTTGTTTTGACACTTTGACCTGATCATGTTTTGTTACATACCTTTCTATCAAAGTTATCTGACATTATCAAGATGAATTTGTTCTGACACAGTTTACCTCTTGAGTTCTTATCATATGTTATTACCATTTTCTAAACTATAGCAAATAAACTGTGATAATGTGAGAAATGTTGATGGTGTCTGAATAACTTTTGGTTTGACTCTTTGTTTGGAACTGTTTTGTCTTATATAATCTATATAATAATAATTATTATATAATAAATATTGCTTTCTCCAGTGAAAAAGTTATCTTGTCTGAATGAGGAGAGAAATATTTACAGATCAAGCTCTGTCAAGCCAAAACAGTTCTGAAGAAATAAGTTTTGATGTGAGAGGACAACAGGGGATGGACTTTTTCACTAGAGAAAAAGTTTTTATAGATTTTGATTCGGAAGTGACATCTTGATGGATTTGTTTCTTACAAACATGCAGCTTTTCACTTCACAAGACATTATTTGAAGGACCGTGATGTAAGTCGTGTGACTTGTGGATTATTGTGATGTTTTTAACAGCTGTTTGTTCTCTGATGGCACCAATTCACTGCAGAGAATCCATTAATGAGCAAGTGATTTAATGCTAAATTTCCTTTAAAGAAACAAACTCATCTTAGACGTGGATGGCCTGAGAGTGTGGACATTCTCAGCAAATATTCATTTTTGGGTGAATTATTTCTTTAATTTTACAGTTAATGTATTATGGACCGGTTTCACAGACTGTGATGACTTGTTTTAACGGTCATCAGCATCGCAAATCCTGCAAAGTGTTAAAATATTTTAATAAAAAAAAAATGTATGTACATTTACAACACTTTATATTCTATTACCTTTGCAACAAATTACAAAAAAATAGTTAACACTGCTTATGAGGGTGTTTTCTAATATAGTGTTTATGGGAGTGGCGGTAAAAAAAAAAATCTCCATTCTGACTGCCGAAAATTGTGAAAACATTACTGATTTAGCCAATGGTGTGATTTTGGGGAAGGCTGAAAAGGGTGGTAGGACTGTTTGGGGAAACCTATTTGTCATTATTTTAAATTGTTCTTTAGGCACTGCTAGTTAGTTCAAATTAAAAACTACACCAATGAGCAGCATTATTTCAACGGCACATTTGAGTTTTAGAAGTATATACAGCATGTGTTTGAAAACAGTAGAATAGGTTTAGAAATACTGTACTAGGATTGTTGCTGCAGGAAAATTAATTGCCTGTCAGTTTCTGCAATTATGAAAAACGCTTTATGCTGTTCCAAAAATTATTTTTTTTACAGCACTGTAAGTACTGGATTGACAGTGTACAGAGACAAAAATGCTCTGAGCCATTTTGCTGTTGCAGGTGGTAAGTTCACAAACTCCTCATCCTCTGGGTGATGGTACTTTAGTAGGCCTGTGTCTGTGCCTCAAGTGATTTTAAAAGCATTTTTGCTGAACATACTAAGATGACCGGATAGAATGACAGTATCCGCATGTGTTTGTGTTCAGCTCTCACAGGAGGAGTGTTCCGGCTGAATCTGGGACTTAGAGGGCTGCTGGCTGGTACGGCCATAGGAGCTGTACTGGGGTGAGTAGAACAGAGAGAGAGATTGCGTGTGTGTGTGAGAGCGCTGTTGCTCTCCCTGGAGAAATGTGTCTACCCTGGAGCAACACTGCACTCTTTGCCCCCTCACACTACCATCTCCCTCCCTCTCTGAGGGCTTTCTGTCAGTCAGCTGTGGCCTTCCCTGTAACCCTGTGTCTTACATCTGCATCCCCCAGCCAAAACAACTCCCTTCCCCCCTTTTGCTCCTCCAGTCCTCCTCTTTTCATTCTTCATTTCTCATTACCAGAGGTACCCATATGCTAAACAGAAGTCTTTGATCTTAAGAACTATCAGCTGTGCTGTGCTCTTTTTTACGTATTTTTTCAATGTTCCTGTTATAGTTCTTTTTGTTGTAGGTTCATTACTACTTTCTCACTCTTTCCCCTCCTCATTAGCAGAGATGCTTAAGTTAGAAGCAGCTGTTTAACACACACCTGGAGCACACAGTGTGCCGGCAGACAGACCTTAATGCCTCAGTCAGGTGCAACAAAGTGAAAAAAGGCTATACATAGTACATTATGCTCTACAAATTGTGAAGACTATTACACGCTAACATGCTCACTATTATTGGACTTGGAAATGGTTCAGTGAAAGATCATGGAGCATTTCATCAGTGTTATTGTTGTTAACGAAAACTAAAAGGAAAAAAAACAAAAACAAAAGACTGAAGACATACTTTAAAAATACATTTTAATGATTCCAAAACTACTGCTGGCTGCAAGTTAATTTTAGTTTGGCTAGTTTTGAAGTTTGTAAATTTATTAATGAACAACACGCAATACTACCAAAACTACTACTGCTGCTACTAGTACTACTACTACACCTAATAATGAGCCATATTGAATTTGTATTTACAAGTTTGTCTGCTTTAAGTGAAAGTACAGATACTGAGTGGAAAATTTTACGCAGTTAAAAGTACAAGTATCTGGCCAAAAACAGAAAATAAGTCAAAATGCCCATTTTTGGTGAGTATCCTTGCAAGCACATGCTTAATAATAAGTATTAAATCAGCATGAACAGTTGAAAGAAAATATGTGATCCATGCATTTGGTCTTTAAAGTGACAGCAGGTTATTATATCTGCTGCTGTCTTGAGTCATTAATGTTAATTAAGGAACAAAAGAAAAAGAGAAAGTCACTGGTTAAATCTGCTCTACACTGAATAACCTACATAGCTTTATTCTGTACCTTGAATACTGTTAGACCTACATGAAAAACTTAAAGCACTGTGTGTACTTAACATGAACATTTGATCTGTTGTATATATTCATGGTAATGCTTGGAATTTGTTTATTTGTTCTTATTTTATTACTGACTGTTTACTTGTCTTTATTTAACTTGTTTCATGGTGGGGCCAGTGAAATTTTGGCAGGACAAGTAGCATAACAAACAAAGATGGGATATTGTTCTTTTCACACATTTTGTTAAACATTATGCATAATTTTACACTTCTGTCAACAAACATTTGGATTTATATATTTTGCTCACTTGAGATACGCAAATGAAAAAAATTCTTAGCATATAGTTTCCCGAAAAATTGTTCTTTGTGTTGTTTTATTGTTGATATTCCATTGCATATGAAAATAATATTTTGTATCAGCATGGCAATGATTACCTGCACACCTTGTGTTTATATAAGCAGCACTCTCGCTCATGTGATATTGCTTAATTGCTCTTTGACAAGCATGTGATGTTATAACAGGCTGCCGGCTGGAGTTGTAATCATTGGTCTACAGAAGTTGGGGGGCGAGACAATGCATGACAAGAGACAACGGGAAAGACGAGAGCTTCATGAGCTGAGAGTCACTGAATGGTTAGTAACACCAGGAAAAGAAAATCTTTTCGTACTTACACAGAATTGATAAACGAGTCACTTTGAGCTGAAAATTAAGCTGATGTCTCCATTGCAGGAATGCTCGTCTCAAGCTTACAGATGATCTCATTGGGGAAATGAAGTGTGAGAAACATCAGGACACTAATAATGACCTTCAACGAATAGAGGAGCTCCTCAATCAACCTAGGAATGAGAACGGTGCAAAGAGCTCTGACAGCCAGTAACATCAGAGACCGCAAATTTCCTTAACTCCCTGCTGGACATTATGACTATGATCTTTCTAGGATGTTCTACTAAATTCCTGGTACCTGCTCCCAGTCTTTGTGTCAGTCACCATCATTATCAATGTAATACTTACCTTCAAATGCAAATGTTATTTGCTGCACTTATGTGCACATCCCTATTTATTTTAAAACCTGCAGAAACTTGATGAAGCTGATGCAGTTGGGTAAAGTATTTGGATTAGACACATTTACAAGTAACAAATGTTTTGTGTGTTGTTATTGTAATTGATGGGTCTAACCAATATAAAATATCAGTGCCAAATAAACTCAGAAAAAAAAGAAACGTCTCTTTTTCAAAATACTATATTTTAAAGATCATTTGTAAAATCCAAATAAGTTTACAAAACAATATTTTCCATACTTGTTCAATGAACCATAAACTCTGGTTCTGACTCTGAGGAAAAAAAAACAAGAAAGATGGCTAGGGTCCCTGCTCACCTGCGTGAACATGCCATAGGTCCGGAGGTATGAGGACTGAAAATGTAGCCAATAAACTGTAAAGTCCGTAATGTAAGACACCTAAGACAGAGAGACAGGAAGAACAGTTATTTAACAGGTTTCGTTAAAACAGATATTTACATGCGTTAAGAAATTTGCTGGAAATAAAAGCAGCTGAAAGTGAGAGAATGTTTCTTTTATTACTGAGTTTATATACAGCTAAAACTATGATAAACTGATTTTTAATTTCGCTGAGCTGTTAACAAATGAAGTAAGGAATATTATATATAGCATTAAAACATTTTTAAAGAGAAATAACAGTATGCTATAACCAAGGGTTATACAGGTTTTATGAAGGTAAAATTAAGATCCTTTTAAGACCATAATATAAGGGATAAATTGAAAGGGAAGTCAATATAACAACATGGTCTCTAAATGTAATATAGGGAGCAAGAAATTAGTTGTTTGAAAATACAACTTCCTACAGATCTTCATTACTTTTTAATAGCTTATAAGACTTGGATAGCTCTGCTCTCAAACAATATGAAAATAACTACCTTCTGATCGCACTTCAAAAAATAAGTTTCTTAAATCAAGATACATTTACTTGTATAGCAAAATAACATTAAATAAGTCTTGTTTTATGAAAGATTTATCAAAATCAGAAGAGGTTAGAAGTACATTTTGTGATTAATAAGAACACATATCTGCAAATGTGGTCAGAAAAATCAACTTCATTCAACGGGAAAACAAGTTTGCATTCCCCATGGACAGTTATTTATTCTTGTTTTAAGCATAAGCTCAGTTTTGTTCAGTTTCTCAGAAAACAAGACTTCATATCTTCATTTTGCAGCTCAAGTAAATGTATCTTGATTCAAGGACCTTTGGATATTTGTATTGGAAAGCAAAATCACTGAGCAAGATTTTTTTGCAATGCATCTTTCTGCTCTGATTTAAGATCCTTATAAGGCTTTAATTTGTGGAAGCACAAATTATAATAATAAAAACCTGTATAACTCCTCACTGAGGTTTGATGTTGTCATAAAGAGGATATAGTTATATGTCAAAATTACTCTTTGACAATACAGCATATTGAGCAGGGATGATGCCTTGAGCTTGTCAGCTGCTGGGTTAGATCTCCTCTGTAAACAAGATGTGATAACAGCTGGGTCTCTCTCAGATGTACAGTAATGCCTAAAACAGTCTGGAATTTATGACAGATTTAAAGGGCCAAGAGACAGTAATAGACAGCTTACCGTTCCTCATTTCCAGATAAGGTAGTTAACTTTTGGCAAACAGCAGGCAAGAAAGAATGAACCCGGTATTAAAATGACTTTGAATAATGTATACACATTTAAAAGACAGATTTATGTGAAATACATATTATGAAGTTTACAACCAAATTTGATACACCAGTAAGTTTTTCATTACCGGCTAAAGCAAAGAACATTTGATTTAAGCAATTCAGTGCAGTTACACAATCAAGTGGATATTAGATGGATTTATGCAGCCATTTGATTGACTAGAAAAGTTGGATGCTTGCGAAATATGCTACTCATGTTACCCATTATTCCAGTCAAACTGAATCATTTCAGTGAGAACATGCCCAGCAGCACTACTTGTAAGTGTAATAAAAAGTCACAGTCACTGCAGACAAGACTCCTCAGTGCTCCATGTCCCTCTATCGCTGTAATTACTGTGGAAGACCAATAGCAACACCATGAGTACAAATTGTGAATTGCACCTTTTTGCACAAAAAGACCTTGGCAGGAAGTAATGTCAAGGTTGTTTCATTCTCATTTGAGGGAATTAAATACTGTACCCAGTTCACAAATGTCAGAAACAAAAAGAGTAATGGGATCCCACTATGAGAAGGTACTTGAATGAATGAATGATGCATTTATATAGCGCTTTTATTGTGTATTGCCATACACCCAAAGCGCTTTACAATCGTGGGGGTGGGGGGGGGGTCTCTCCTCAACCACCACCAGTGTGCAGCATCCACTTGGAATGTGACGGCAGCCACAGGACAACGGCGCCAGTGCGCTCACCACACACCAGCTACAGGTGGAGAGGAGAGAGAGATAGAGCCAATCAAGTGGATGGGGATTATTAGGAGGCCATGATTGACAAGGACCAGTGGAGGGAATTTATATTTATATTGTCAGTGACAACATGGATGGAAGAGAATCCCTTGAATCCAACATCAGAATCAGCTGTTGAACAAAAATTTGAAACCTGTTGTTGCTCTGCATTCTGAAGGCAAAAATCAAGCTGATAACAACAACCAACTCCCTATGGCCTCTCAAAAGTCCAGTCAAATTACCTTATGTTTTCACTTCAGAATGCGGCAACACGACTGTTCTTTAATTAGCCAAAGAGAACCCAAGTCACATCCCTTCTGATCTAACTCCAGTGGCTCCCAGTTGTGACCAGATTTAAAATAAATAAAGTTTAGACACTGTCTATTAGGACTGCCCCTGGAACAGCACCTCCCTACCTCAGTTCACTACTACAAGTGTATTCTTCTTCTTATGAGCTCAGGTCACTGAATAAGCTGTCTTTATGTTCCTTCACGGTGAGGCAAAAAGTGACTTTCCAACACCTTCACCGTCTCTGTTACTCTCTGATGGAATGGTCTGCCAACCTCCAATCAACTACAGCTGAATTCAAGTCACCTTTATATAGCGCTTGATACAATACAGATTGTGTCAAAGCAGGTTTACAGTGTTAAACAAGACAATAGTGTCAATAATGCAAACAAAATTCAGTTCTGCTGTAGAGCAGCTCTAAAAAAGAGTAATATAGCAAACAGTTAGTTTTTCAGTTGAAGTCAGTTCATTGTTGATTAAGTGATGTCATTGTCCAGATCAGTTCAGTTTTGGTCTGACCCCACATGAAGCTTTACTTGTAAATATGAAGATAGGCCTACAGTTCTACAGTATATAGCTTTGACTGAGTTTTGAATTGTAATTTTAGTCTCCCTTAAAACGGGCTGATAAATGTGATTTATTCCTCAAACCAGGGGTGCATTTCCCAAAAGCATTAGTTGGCTAACTATTGTCACAAGTTCTGAACTTGCAACCATAGTTGCTTTTGGGAAACGCAACCCAGTTAAGTATGAAGTCTGAAGTCTCTGCTGAACAAAAGTGGGTGTTTCTAAATTTGTGGGCGTTTACCATCTGGTGGATGTTTCCAAATTATGCATTGAAAATGTGCCCCTTACCAACCTAGGGGTTACGCTTAACTGTTTTGGGTGAAAAAATAATGTGTGAAGTTGTTCATTAATATAGCAACAGCTGATTCCCTGCCCTTTTTTCTTTCAGAATCATTGTTTCACATTAGTATTAATAATAAATTATGTTGCACCATTAATACTACAACATTATCTTATATTCAACATTAAAATAAAAAAATTATACCTAATTTAGAATCATGTGCAAATGGTAATGTATAAAACATTGCGTTACTAATCACAAAACCATAATCCCCATCATAATATCACATTACATAATAATCTGTGCAGTTTTATTACAAAATTTATTACATTTCTCTATAATAAAAAGTTTAAACTCCAAAGTTTAGATTCCAACATGTGATACCTTTGGTAAATAGTGTATGCTATATTGATGTTCATTAGCAGAGATGCAAACAGGTGAGGGGGGAAAAGGTGAGAACATTGCACAGATCGGGGCCATGCTCCACACGGAATTTATTTTAAAGATATTTGCTTTAGCTACATGCTCATTTGTAGTTACTATAAGGTATTTTTTAAAATACATTTTATTGCCTTATTTGGCCAAATTTTTAATTTTTCACTAAAAAAACAAAACAAAACTAAAAACATTTTTAACATCTTGTTGCAACATTTTACAAAAATCAAGATTAAATATATTTGGTCAAAATCCCATGTTAAAAAGATGAAGTGACTCTCAAGCTATTTAAGACAATATCGGCTCATTAGACGGCAATGCTGACCTAAAATGCAAAATGAAGCATTTGCCCACTGAAGCTAAGAAGGTTTAAGCCTGGTCAGTACCTGGATGGGAGACCTGGGAAAACTAGGTTGCTGCTGGAAGAGGTGTTAGTGAGGCCAGCAGGGGGTGCTCACCCTGTAGTCTGTGTGGGTCCTAACGCCCCAGTGACGGGGACACTATACTGTAAAAAGCACCGTCCTTCGGATGAGACGTTAAACCGAGGTCCTGACTCTCTGTGGTCATTAAAAAAATCCCAGGATTAGGGATGGGCGGATCGATCCTAAAGTATCGATACTTTCGATACTGATGTTGTATCGAAAGTATCGATCCTCACATAAAAATATCGATTCTAAAGTGCATTTTTTTAACCACTAATTTTATTTATTAAGAAACTCTGTGCATAAAATAAGCTTCTAAATGGAAAAATAGACTATATTAGCGAACAATTGTGTTAGAGCTATTTCTCCTGCTCATTGGAACACACGCAAATGCTGAAAGACAGAACCAATCAATCACAGACAGCGTTCGCTGCGGACGCATGGCTCAGTCACAGTGTTCAAATAGAGCTGCGTTTCCCAAAAGCATCAGAAGCATAAGTAGATCATAAGAAACCATTGCCACATTATTACATTACATTACATATCATTATTACTATATATAAAATTAATTCTGAAAAGTGCATCATGATTTCTACACAAATATGAAGAAGCAATAATAATCAGAAATGTTTCCTGAGCAGCAAATAATATTAGATTTATTTCTGAAGGATTATGTGACACTGAAGACTGGAATAATGATGCTGAAAATTCAGCTTTGATCACAGATGCATTTTAAATTATTTTTTTAAAAATAGGCCTACATTAAAATAGAAAATTAATTTCACAATATTGCTGTTTTTCTGTATTTTTGTTCAAATGAGTGCAGCCTTGGTGAGCATGAGACTTATTTAAAAAACATTACAAAATCTTACTAACCCCAAACTTTTGTGTACATGTAATATTTATTTTAAATAGGCTAGTTTGTGTAAGTAAATTTAAACTGGTTGTTAAAAGTTCAAATGGATTCTGTTATGTTCTGTAATTGCTGTTAATAAATCTGTCAGAAAAAAAATATACTAAAGTTTCACCTTTAGGAGTACAGCAGCCTGGCAGCCTTTTAAAAGAAATAACCATGGTTTTATTACAGTAACCACAGTTTACCACAGTATTTGTAGTAAAACTGTAGTAACCACAAATTTACCATGGTAATAATAATAATAATACATTTTAGTACTTACTGTATGTAACACCATGTTTATTTTTCATGAGGTACCCTCAAAGGTGCACCTTTGTAACTTATCTATACCCTTAAAGCATGCATACTTGTATGGTACTAATATGCTCCCTTTTAGGGGTATAGGTGCACCTTTGAGGTTACTGCCCCAGTAAAGGGCTAAAATACAATTTTAGTATATTTCATTTCTGACAGTGTAAACAAAAAAAGGCCTGTGAAATGTTTAAAAACAAACATGGCTTTAAAATCTAATATTAAGTAAGTATAATTACTGATTATATTCTTTTAATAATTTAAAAGATCATTTTAGTTTACAGGTATCGGTATCGGTATCGATATCGACGATACTGGGCTTGAAAATATCGGTATCGGATCGAAAATAAAATAAGAGGTATCGCCCATCCCTACCCAGGATGTCCTTCGAAAAGAGTAGGGGTGTAACTGTAACCCTGGCATCCTGGCCAAATTCCCCCATTGGCCTCTGACCATCATGGCCTCCTAATCATCCCCATACACTGATTGGCTTCATCACTGTCTCCTCTCCACCAATAAGCTGGTGTGTGGGGTGGGCGTTCTGGCGCAATATGGCTGCCGTCGCATCATCCAGGTGGATGCCGCACATTGGTGATTGTTGAGGAGATTCCCCCCTTTCATGTAAAGCGAATTAACGAATTAAAATGTTTTCCCTCTTTCTCTTCACCGTTCCCACATGTCAGACCTCAAATACATAAAATATTACCCCTTTTAGACATAGTTTTTGAAGTAAAGAGTAAAGAAAATACTATACAAAACTTATTGAAACCAGGGGCCAGTTGTTTAAGTGTCTTAAGAACTAGTTTGACCAACTACCAGTTGCCAAGGGGTAATCAGTCTTGCTTTCCAATACAAATAAGACAAATCTACCTTTTCATAACTGAAATAAAAAAGTTATGACCAGTCTTGAAGAAAAAAAAAATAGATGACTGACTTTTTAAGACTAGTCTAAACAGTTTATGCAACCGGCCCCAGTGTGGTACCCTTGTAACACCCCCCGCGCAACATCCCCCCGCCCCCTTCCCCACATAAAAACACTTTCTCACTGGATCTAAGCAAATCTCATAGATTACATATTCTGATCTCAAAAAAGTGAGTTGTCACTGAAAAGTGAGGTTTGCATCTATGATTAGGAAAACCCTCCTACTGCAATGGGGCGTGTGTTTACGTCATCACGTGCGGCGGCGCGTACTCGCAGACGTCAAAGCGGGAGTAAAGGGCGGAGCGCAGAGCAGAGAGGCTAGCGTCCAGGCTTATATTTCTGGCTGCTGTGGTCACTCACTGATTCAATGAACGGCACAATGGCTGCATCGTCGAACAGGATCATGCTGGGCCCTGCTGTGGTCACTCACTGATTCAATGAACGGCACAATGGCTGCATCGTCGAACAGGATCATGCTGGGCCCCCTCGTAGCCGCTATCGACCAAGGCACGAGTTCCACACGCTTTCTGGTAAGTCGCATCCTGAGGACTGTCATCGTGTTGTGGTGGTGGAGCCCAAGTGTCTCGCATACAGATAAAGATTGGAGAGTCCTCCGTGCCCTTGCCAACATGTGCGGGTAAATATTTCGGTTTTAATGGGAGGTAGGAAAATCTGACAGGGTAGCACAAATCGACAGAACACCGGTTCTGCTGGACTTGTCATGTCAGTTACCCACGTGGATTGCATCTAGTTTCTGAATCTGCTCATTAGCACAATGCCAATCCTTCTAGTTAGTCTTCTGTTTGCTCAGTGCTTGTGTCTCAGAATCTGTGAAATTCATCTTGCTAATAATCTTCGTTTTACCCAGTCACACAATGTTTGGATTTGAGCAGCATTACAAAGTTCAAATGTTTGCTTAAAACACACTTTAATTCCCACAATAATGACAGCTGTAATTATGGTGTTTTTATTTGAATATCCAAACTTTTTAAATGACAGTTTCTCCATAAAGTCTATAAGATACTGTCTGGGGTGTAACTAGGTGTTTTGATTCCATTTGTGTCTTGTGCGGATCTCTGCTGGTCTAAAAAAGTTTTAATTCACCATTCCACAAATTAAACAAGAAAGAGAAATACTAAGCAAGAACATCACACTTTTTTTGCCATGTGATCAGAATGTACAGTAAAGTTATTTCCATAGTCTAGTATTTGGCGTCAGAGCTATTCAAGCCATAAGCTTTTTTTTTTTTTTTTTGTAAAATAATTTAAAAAGTAGTGGAGATCTGTTGGAACTCTTTGTGTATCTTAAATTTTCTTTAGAAAGCCTTAAGTTTACCTGCAGAAACCCTGCTTGTGGTGCTCTGTTCGAAATGTCACTGTTGGCTATTGTGGGCTGTAAGTGTTAGATCTGACAAGGTATTGGCACTAAAAGTGAAAAATGCAATTCAATATCTTTTCTTTGTGTGTCCAATAGGAAGAATTTGTGTTTAAAGAGGGTGTGCTTGTAATTCCAGGGCCTGACAAAGAAACATTCCTCATATTGTTAATATGTTGTGGCCAGAATTGTTACTCAACAGAAAAGCTCAGAATGAGGTCAAACACTGTGATTAATGCCTTTGAAATTAATTGCTGGAAATTCCATTTTTCAACATCACTGACAAATCACTGCAATACCACGCTGAATTACAGCATGTACAAGTCAGAGAAACACAACTATGGTGTTTCTTTCTGAAACATTGAGGTTTTATACCTGTGATTTGTGTCTTTCTAATACTGAACGTTGAACTGGGGCAGATTGGACTCTTATATTATCAAAAATGGACTCTCATATTATCAAAAACGTAAAAGTTTTTAATAAATTAAAAGTTCTTTGTTCTTTTAATTGTAGATTTTCAATGCAAAAACAGCAGAGCTTCTCAGTCACCATCAGGTTGAGATTAAACAGAGCTTTCCTAAAGAGGGGTGAGTATTGTGTCTTTTGTGTTGACACGCACTGGTTCAATGGGGTAATGGGTTATGCAATATAGTAAGAGTACAACTTGTGATTCAAATCATAAGTTCACTATTGGTTCATACTGTTATTCTGGATGAGCTGAATGGGATTTCTTCCATTCACTTTGATAGCAAAGACGTCAGCTGTGTTATGCCCAGTGTGCTATATTTAAGAATCATGCAAATTTCATGTGGCTGGTTGGAGTGAGAACCAGGGTTATTTTAGTATCATTGAGATCCTATTATAGTTTTTAATCTTATATTTTCTGTTCATTTTAGTTTTAATTAGAGTTGTAGTCATTTTATGTGTTTTTGTCACATTTCTTAGTGTTTTTTTTTTTTTTTTTAAAGTTCCCCTATTATGGATTTTTGAAAATTACCTTTCATGCAGTGTGTAACACAGCTCTAAGTGAATGAAAGCATCCTGCAAAGTTTTAAATCTGAAAGTGCACCGTGTACGAAGTTAGGGCTGTACACGGTCAGTAAAGCCGTCAGTAAAGCCGGTTCCGTGATTGGCACTAAATCTCCATCACCTGTTTTCAAATTGAGCGGCAGTTAATACACAGCCGTAGTTCACTGACAAGTTAGGCAATTTCGCGTTCATAATCGAATTCGATTCATCTGCGATTATGAACGCGATATCGCGTAGCTTGTCAGTGAACTACGGCTCTGTGTATTAACTGCCGCTGCGTTTGAAAACAGGTGATGGAGATTTAGCGCCAATCACAGAACCGGCTTTACTGACGAGATGTGCATGAGAATCGAATTCGATTAATTGCACAGCCCTATATGAAGTTATTGACTCTGAATCATTGAAACGTCGTTTTTAAAATGAATCCCAAGCCGTTTCATGTTGACATCAACATGAAATATTAGCATATTGGCCACCCACTTGTTGCGCGCACAGACCTGGGAAAACTTGTTTTTCGCGTTGGTCTGGCTGAAAATGCAAATTCATTCTTTGCCACTAGGTGCTGCTTTTGGAGCAAATAGCGGTTTCCCCGGTAACGCTGTACACAAAGCAGCACTGTGCTCACAAACACTGCTTTAAATTAAATCGACCAAAACAAAAATATGAACCTTTCATAACCCATAATAGGGGCACTTTAATGTCTATATAGTTTTTATTAAATTTTTGTTATTTTAGAAGAACAAGTATGAATGAAACTAAATGAAAATTGTATAAATATTGTATAAAATAATGTATTTCTTATTTTATTTAGCTTACAGTTTATTTATTTCAAATAACAAAATTGTTTATGGTTTTAGTTAACTATAATAACCTGTAAAAATGATTTGTCTTCTCTCAGCTGGGTGGAGGAAGATCCAAAAGAGATTCTTCAGTCTGTGTATGAGTGCATGGACAGAACCTGTGAGAAACTGACCCAGCTCAACATTGACATCTCAAACATAAAAGGTAACGAGACAACTTATTTTTCCATTCACCTGCTATTACGTGCTCATGGTTGTTTATTTTTATTTCTTCACGTTTTAATCTGTCTACAGCTATTGGTGTGACCAATCAGAGGGAAACTACCCTTGTTTGGGACAAGGAAACTGGAGAACCACTTTATAATGCTATAGGTAAATATTATTACCATCATATTATATATGCCCAGGGGTGGACTGGCCATCTGGAGCACTGGGAGTTTTCCCGGTAGGCCGCTGAACAATGTGGACACTGTGAATGATAGTACATTTTCGTATTCTTCGTCGGCCCAGACAAATGGCCCGCACGGCCCACTTGAGTCAAAATGATTAATCTATTTAGCGTGCTCAGGCTCAGTGCAGCAGTGTAACAGTGCTCGTCAATGACAAAATGATTGAAATGGCCAATCAAATCAAAGAAGGTTGGATTGACATTGACATTGTTCATATAAGCCGAGCAGGAATTCATGCACAATGCTGTTGAACACTTGAAGAATGTTCAGCTGCTTACATCTTACTTCTCAATGTTATTTATGTTATGTATAATTGTCACACGATGTAATTCCTCATTGTGTGTAACGAGCAATGAAAAAGAATCATAGCCATTTTCAGCATATCAGATATAAGATAATGACTGTGAATGTTTGCATGTTGTGTATGTTACTTGGTTTTTGTGGTAGCCTTTTGGTGATTTCACTTGTCTAAGAAAATGATTTATAAAGCTCAAAGTAGGAGAGTTATCATCTTTAGAGTTGGCTTTCACTCAAGTGTGTCGTTGTTTGGACTGTCATATATTAAAAAAAAAAAATTGTTTGCAATTAGTTCACATGCATTATTTTATAAGTGTTCTTTAACTGTTTACAGCCTTAGTTCTCTCTCTTGGACAAGACAAATTCAAGTGTCTTCTTTGAGAAAAGACCAGGGTTCATGAACTGCAGCCATTTGATTTTGGGTTTGTCCTTTTCAGGTCTGTGCTTAAAGCATCCAGTTAAAGGGGTCATCGGATGCAAAATTCACTTTTCAAGTTGTTTGAACATAAATGTGTGTTGAAAGTTTGTGGACACATCCATCCTATAATGATGAAAAATCCACCCAGTGGGTTTTTTAAAATCCCTAAAATCCCCTTTCTCAAATCAGGCTGCTCTGAGAGTCCTGTCAGAATGACGTAGTTCTGCACAGGCCGCTCCGACGATAGTTGATTGACAAGGCCGTCTTACCTTAGAGTGAGTGAGCTGTCATCAGTCCACCATTGTGTCGACTCCGGTGCAGGGGAAGACAAGAATGTCTCCGATTGAGGTGTTTTGTTGTTGGATGTAATGATGAATAAAGCAGTCATCATTTACTCCTGACATCTGAGCCTCTGAAGACGCAGAGGATTAATGTTTCTTTCGCTTTGAAGTGAATGCTGCGATCCCCGATCTGCCTAAATGTGTCTGTTCCCGCGAATCATTCGTGATCCCGCCTCGCCTACAGAAGAAGCGAGTATAACGTTTTTTTTTATGAATCTTTGCAAATCACCTTTCCTAATAACGTGCTAGTTAGCCAGTTTCGTGGCTAAAGTAAACAGTACTGCATCACCCCATGGAAGAGAGGGGCGGGGCGAGAGCTCATTAGCATTTAAAGCAACACGGACTAAAAAATGGCTTGATGAAAACGGAGCTGATTTTGACAGAGTAAAGGTGTTTTTTACATTACCACTGAGAGATTTTAACCAAAGTATGTTATAGATTTTTTCATTAAGACCCTAGAGAATCATATCAACTTGTGGAAAATGGGCATCCGATGACCCCTTTAAAGGGTTCGCCAAAAAACTCTGTTCCACAGGAGATAAGCACCATAAGCATGCACCAGTTCACAAGAAAATCATCATAAAGACAGTCCACATGACTTCTGCACTATATTCATATAATCTTTTTGTGACATGGGCTGATTTT
Organism: Schizothorax lantsangensis; assembly: GCA_027422415.1. Taxonomy (NCBI): domain Eukaryota; kingdom Metazoa; phylum Chordata; class Actinopteri; order Cypriniformes; family Cyprinidae; genus Schizothorax; species Schizothorax lantsangensis. The sequence goes on from CM049841.1 coordinate 22,627,495, forward strand.
ATGGTGTAATTCAACTTTAGCAACGCTGTATAGAAAAGTTTGCCATGTACATCAGAAAAGAATAGGCAAATTTTAATTTAAAGAAGTATGTCAGTCATTCATGTTAATAAGCACAAAAATAGTTTTTATTTCAATTAAAACATTTTAGTAAGTGGTGTTAAAACATTGCTCCGCGCATAAGGAGGAGCTGGTGTTGTGTGCTGGGGATCAGGTGTGGTGGGCCGCTCTATGCCAGAAAGTCCAGGGCAACTTTTTAGTCCAAGTCCACCCCTGTATATGACCATCGTTTAGTATATGAGTAATCATATCTTCTGCTTTACAGTCCAGAATTAGATAACCAAGTAATAACTGATTTGTTTGGATGCGTTTAGTTTGGCTTGATCTGCGGACCCAGTCAACAGTAGAAAGGCTCATCAACAAAACTCCAGGCAGAAACAAAAACCATCTTAAGGTGAGAGTGCCAGTGTCTCCTTGTAAATAATACTGAAATTATCTTGAACATTTGCATCCACAATTCATTATTATGTTAAACAATGTTCAATATGTCAGATAGGCAGTCTTTTTTTTTTTTTTTAAGTCCCCAGGAAATGAAAATTGAAGTTTTGGCTGAACTCTGGCTGTTTTAGCTCTGTCCCACCCTTATTTCTTGTTTCAAACAGAAATATATCAAAACATTGGAGGCAAAATTGCACTTATCAATCCACTTCAAACTATACTCAGGTTATTTTTTATTTCTGTCATTGAAAGTTGGCAAAACTGAATAAATATTTTTACTACTTTTGCTTCATACAGCACAAGACTGGCCTACCCATCAGCACATACTTCAGCGCAGTGAAGTTACGCTGGATGATGGATAATGTTGAGAAGGTCCATGAAGCTGTGCTCTCTCACAGGGCCATGTTTGGAACAGTGGACTCCTGGCTTATCTGGGTAAGAGCAGTGGCATTGAGGTTTCTCTTCTGCATCTCTATAGTGTTTGTGTATATGTTTTTTTTTTAAGTTTAATGGTAAAAGAAGAAATCAGTGCATGGCTTAGGAGCAATCCAAGGTTTTTAAATTGCTTAAAATAAACTCGAGCACTTTGGTCTTGGATTGAATTCAGATGCTGTAATCCAGTGGTTCTCAACCACATTTCTGAATACATTTTGCATGTCCTCTTAATCAAGCATACCTGATTCAGGTCATCAGCTCATTAGTAGAAACTCTTAAAAGACCTGAAATGGATGTGTTAGACAAAGAAGACATTAGAAATGTGCAGTGTTTAGGGGGCTCCAGGAGTTGGGAACCACTGCTCTAATCAGTATGAAGTGATCATGATGTAAATATTTTAACTTGTTTAAATAATCTGTGATAACCCCTGACTTTCAGTGCCTGACGGGAGGGAAGAAGGGAGGTGTTCATTGCACAGATGTAACCAATGCCAGCCGGACAATGCTCTTCAACATTCACACAATGGACTGGGATCCAGAGCTCTGCGAGTAAGTACAAATTTGCATATATACAGTTTTATATAAAACTGTTTCTGGCCTAAAGCTTATTTGCATATGCAAATGTTGGATACTCCACCCAAAAAGTGAAAATTCTATCATCATTTACTCACACTCATGCCGTCCTATATGTAAATGACTTTTTTCTTTTATATGACTCCAGTTGGTGAATCAGTAGCCACGTTTACATGTACACTTATTTGTCATTCCGATTAAAATCATTCCGATTGAAAGATTCGGTGGAATGTTTACATGAGACGTTATCTAATCCGATATGGTGTTTATATGTGCCTGTGCTTTCGATTTTAGGATACGCTTAATAGCCTACCGTGACAACAAAAACAAGTCACCAGAGGAAAAAATGTCCATATTTACATTAATATTTTTAATAGCTGCTTGCACTTGCTTAGAATAAACGGTTAGTATTTGAATCCCTTGCATTCATTCAGAACGCGATCATAGAAATTGAATTGTACTCTGATACTACAAAGTTTTACTGTACTTAAATGGAACAAATACACGATTTCTTACCAAGAGTTGCTGAACAATGAATCAAAGGAGCGTTGCTTTATGAACGCAGGGAGTGATGATCGCAGTGAGCTATATCACGCATAACAAACATGTTTTCGTACAATATTCATAGTGTGAGCACGTATAAATTCAAGAAGATATAGGTGCTGGTCATATAATTAGAATATCATCAAAAATTTGATTTATTTCACTAATTCCATTCAAAAAGTGAAACTTGTATAATGTATACATTCATTCCACACAGACTGATATATTTCAAGTGTTTATTTCTTTTAATTTTGATGATTATAAGTGACAACTAATGAAAACCCCAAATTCAGTATCTCAGAAAATTAGAATATTGTGAAAAGGTTCAATATTGAAGACACCTGGTGCCACACTCTAATCAGCTAATTAACTCAAAACACCTGCAAAGGCCTTTAAATGGTCTCTCAGTCTAGTTCTGTAGGCTACACAATCATGGGGAAGACTGCTGACTTGACAATTGTCCAAAAGACGACCATTGACACCTTGCACAAGGAGGGCAAGACACAAAAGGCCATTGCAAAAGAGGCTGGCTGTTCACAGAGCTCTGTGTCCAAGCACATTAATAGAGAGGCGAAGGGAAGGAAAAGATGTGGTAGAAAAAATTGTACAAGCAATAGGGATAACCGCACCCTGGAGAGGATTGTGAAACAAAACCCATTCAAAAATGTGGGGGAGATTCACAAAGAGTGGACTGCAGCTGGAGTCAGTGCTTCAAGAACCACTACGCACAGACGTATGCAAGACATGGGTTTCAGCTGTCGCATTCCTTGTGTCAAGCCACTCTTGAACAACAGACAGCGTCAGAAGCGTCTCGCCTGGGCTAAAGACAAAAAGGACTGGACTGCTGCTGAGTGGTCCAAAGTTATGTTCTCTGATGAAAGTAAATTTTGCATTTCCTTTGGAAATCAGGGTCCCAGAGTCTGGAGGAAGAGAGGAGAGGCACAGAATCCACGTTGCTTGAGGTCCAGTGTAAAGTTTCCATGGTTTGGGGTGCCATGTCATCTGCTGGTGTTGGTCCACTGTGTTTTCTGAGGTCCAAGGTCAACACAGCCGTATACCAGGAAGTTTTAGAGCACTTCATGCTTCCTGCTGCTGACCAACTTTATGGAGATGCAGATTTCATTTTCCAACAGGACTTGGCACCTGCACACAGTGCCAAAGCTACCAGTACCTGGTTTAAGGACCATGGTATCCCTGTTCTTAATTGGCCAGCAAACTCGCCTGACCTTAACCCCATAGAAAATCTATGGGGTATTGTGAAGAGGAAGATGCGATATGCCAGACCCAACAATGCAGAAGAGCTGAAGGCCACTATCAGAGCAACCTGGGCTCTCATAACACCTGAGCAGTGCCACAGACTGATCGACTCCATGCCACGCCGCATTGCTGCAGTAATTCAGGCAAAAGGAGCCCCAACTAAGTATTGAGTGCTGTACATGCTCTTACTTTTCATGTTCATACTTTTCAGTTGGCCAAGATTTCTAAAAATCCTTTCTTTGTATTGGTCTTAAGTAATATTCAAATTTTCTGAGATACTGAATTTGGGGTTTTCATTAGTTGTCAGTTATAATCATCAAAATTAAAAGAAATAAACACTTGAAATATATCAGTCTGTGTGGAATGAATGTATACATTATACAAGTTTCACTTTTTGAATGGAATTAGTGAAATAAATCAACTTTTTGATGATATTCTAATTATATGACCAGCACCTGTATATAATACAAATGACAAAGGCAAATTTTGGTCAAGTTGTTTATTTTCATTGAGCTATACTTTCATCATCATGGTGTTGTTTCTAAGCTGAAAAGCAGAAAATTGCGCTTCATTTCAGATCCGTTTTTCACTCCGGACATGAGAGCAGATAGTTCATAACACAAATATCTAATGTGTTTTTAACTGTATAATTAAAAATGTAACTTTATACCTTCACTATTACCCAGTCTCTACTGTAGTGTCGGTGTCCCCAAATCACAGAATGTACTGCGTTGCCGACATCACGTTCACGTTCTGACGACCCGACCTCTTGACGTGATGACGTAGATGCAAAGTAATCGGTTTAACGCGTTTACATGGTAGAATTTTATTTTTGTTCAGTTTATAGAAAGGTTTATCCCACCCCTCTCAAACCGATTACAATTTCATTCGGTTTGGGCATTTTTATTCAGATTGAGGTGTTTATATGGAGCATTTTTATTCGGATTGGACTTTTAAACCAATTACAATTCTAGTGTGTTCTGAAACAAACCTATAGGTATGTGTGAGAGGAAAAATACTACTTTTTTTAAACGTTTTAAAATCGTTTTTCGCTTCTGACCAGCTGTCACACCTAGGTTCGCTTGGCATAAATGTCAGCACGTTTGTGAAGCATAACGTCCGCATGTTGTGAAATTCCACTGAAAAGTGATGGCTTTCATGTCACTTCTCACATCAGCTTAAAAACACATTTACGTCACGCTTCACAATGCTCTCCTGAACCTGTGCAAGAGAGTTGGCTGGAAGCAATGGTAAAAAACTTTTAAAATATGCTATTTTTTTTGCACGCACCTTTTGGGTCATAAGATTTTTGTTCATACACCTGGGTCATATGGATTACCATCATGTTTGTTTTGTGTGGTTTATGAAGCATAAACTTTGAGGTTTCAATTCACTTGTTTGAGTTCATCTGAAGAATTCATACATTTGGAATGACATGATAGTGAGTAAATTTATGAGAGGATTTTCATTTTGGATTTGGAGTATCCCTTTAAGACTGGGATACACTACATGACTTTTAAAATCTACACTACACATTACACACTTGACAATTTGTGAATGGTTACAGAGAAAAACTGACCATCATACACTGAATGACAGACTATCACACACTACCAGATTTTCAAGTTATTTCAAACACCACAAACTCGCTCAGAAACATGCACCTCATTGCTAGGAGACGCCTAACAAATGTAAACAATATTGTTCTAAAATCGGCCCAAATCATAATTTTGTTAGACATCTTCTGATGCTAAAAATCAGCGTCTGTGCCCATCATACACTGTGTGATTTTATTGATTATTATTTTATTTTTATTTTTATTCCTCCTCTGTATAAAATCTGTCAGCTCTGCCTAAAATATGCAGACTGGTGACCAAACTGCAAATCGGGGCAATAATCTGGGCAACAGTTGTCTAGTGTATTCCAGCCTTTACTGTTTTTAAAGATTTATTCATAACGTATATTTCTTACATGTATAACAGATATTTTGATATACCAATGGAAATTCTGCCAAAAGTGAGAAGTTCTTCAGAGATTTATGGTTTAATGGTAAGTATTTGACCCCAAAGAGAGAATTTCTTTCTGTACTTCTGTTACATAATGCATTGGTAGGATTCTGTTGTGATAAATTGACAAGAGAGAAATGATCTTTGCTCCAGAGCGGTGTCTGTCAAACAGTAACTGTACATGCACGATCCGCAAATCCAATAACATCTTTCCATCCAAAGTTGAATTTTGCTGTAAAGCAGTCTTTGGAGATTTTAGTGTGTCCCTCTTTATCATGATTATATTTTGTGTCCTATGATCTCTTTGGGCTGACTGATAGAAAATCAGCTCTAATCTGGTGAGTATCTCTAGCTGTCATGTCTGGGAAAACTTTGCTGTCATGTTGTCATCACAGAAGTTGGTGCATTTCCAATATGGAGCAAACATGCTTTTCATATTTTTGTTGTAAGTGCATTTGATATATTCCTGAGGTAAGGTCTTATTGGAAATGTACCGGATGGTGATCTTGTCATTGTTTTTTATTGTTTTGGCTTGACGCCCAATGCACTGCCTGTCCTTCCCAACAGCTCTTGGAGTTTAGGAACTTTCTCATTTAGTGTTCTGGCTATGGTCCTCTTTTGTTGCCTTTTTTCTTCTTTATTCATTCACTATGGCTGAAGCCACACCATCTTGAGTTGCAGTGATGAAAATGAAGCAGCTTTTCACAGTTTTTAACATGCTTTGAGTCACTGATTCTTCTTTTTTTGTGGAGTATGTTTAGAGCAGATACTTGCAGCACACAGCAGCAGATGATTTGCCAAAGATTCTCATGTCCACTAAAGTATTAGAATTGATAATTATTAATCTGACTCGAGTGTTTGAGTTCTGGCTTTAAGTAGGGGGCTCTATAATGCATGTTAATTATTACATTAATTTGTATATTATTAAATTCTTCCCCTAATGTTTTACTTTTTAATATTCTTTATTTTTTTTCCCTTACAGAATTCTGGCCCTTTAACTGGTGTCCCCATATCAGGGGTAAGATTATTAGATTATTTTTTAGAAAGATTACATTGTCTTTCTGTCTTGCTCCCTAAATTGTGTGTGTGTGTGTGCAAATATAATTATTTTGAGTTGGATAATTAAATCATAATGCATATGAAGTACAGTGTCTTCAGATCCTCAAAAATAATACAGAAATTCACAAATACTTTCTGATGTCCTTTAAAGTGACTTTACATCTGTTTACAGTGTCTTGGTGACCAGTCTGCTGCGCTGGTGGGACAGATGTGTTTCAAGGACGGACAAGCCAAAAATACGTATGATTTTTTGTTAATCTGTCTTCCCAGTTCCTCATAGCCTAATTTGTCAGCATGCAAAAATGTTGTGAGATTGTACATTTGATCACAATGTGCAATTTAAGTTTTTTATTTACAGTTATGGGACTGGTTGTTTCCTGCTTAAAAACGTAGGAACAAAGGTATTCAAAACACTTAAAGCTTCAAAAATAATATATCATTTTTTATTTAATCTACATTGGATTTTTTTTTATATCTTGAAGCCTGTAATGTCGGACCATGGACTCCTGACAACGGTCGCATATAAACTAGGGCGTGACACGCCGGCCTGCTATGCACTAGAGGTAATGTTGTTGAATGTTGACATTGTTTATTACATTATGTTCCTGGCAGATTATTTCTTACCAAAGCAATGTACATGTTTTGTTTATTTGGCAGCTATTACATTCCACTCTCAAAAACATGAAAAGCCTATTAATTTCTCATAATTACTTATGATTTAGAGTACCCAATACTTTACTCTTGCTCAACTGGAGTTTTTCTTTTCTAGGGTTCAGTTGCCATTGCAGGGGCAGTTGTGCGTTGGCTAAAGGATAATCTCGGAATTATCCAAACCTCTACAGAACTAGGTGTGTTTGTGTAAAGGTTATATTTATACCCTAATACAAGAGCATTTAACCCAGTTTTGAAATATTTAATTTTAAACATTTCACTTTTCACCCCAGAGAAACTAGCTGCTGACGTTGGCACATCGTATGGCTGTTATTTTGTCCCTGCATTCTCTGGATTATATGCGCCATACTGGGAACCAAGCGCTAGAGGGTTAGTGACTGATACATCCATTTGAAAGATCATTTTCAGTTGATGTAAGCAATGTAGAAACACTAAAGCCTGAGGAGAATGAGCATTGCATTAAAATCCTATTGTGAATTTCATAGTGAGTTTATTATTTGAAGCCCAGTTGTATTTACATGTAAATGTAATTGATTTTTTTGCTTACAACAGAATCATCTGTGGTCTAACACAGTTCACCAATAGGAGTCATTTGGCTTTCGCAGCACTTGAAGCTGTCTGCTTCCAGACACGAGAGGTATCCCTTCATGAATTGGCCTCTGCATGATTATACGTTCTTATTACATGGCTCTCTAAAATAATTGATTCTGATTCTGAATATTAACTGTTGTTAAAGGACTTTTGTGTTCTATGCAAATTAATAAATAATTTCAATTCAAATCTTTTTCATATTAATTTGTTTTATAAACAGATGTGTAATAAGCAGGAAAATATATCACCCTGTTGAGGTTATTTTGCAGGTTCAGTTTGCTGTATATAATATTCCTTACTTATTTTTACAGTCTTAAGGATAGAGGTGCTTTTTTGAGTATGTCACAAATAAATTAGTGACCATTAAAAAACAAAAACAACACTTTTTTTAGGATGCTAAATGATGCTCAAATTTGTTTCAGATTCTGGATGCAATGAACCAGGATAGTGGTATTCATCTGTCCCAGCTCCAGGTTGATGGAGGCATGACGTCCAACCGATTACTGATGCAGCTGCAGGCCGACATACTGTGTATCCCAGTCGGTAAGATGCACATTTTCATCTTTCAAGTCTTTATATGAGGATGTACATAAACACTGGTGTAAATAGATTTTTACTAATGTTAGCAGATGGGCAGATATGTGATCTAATTTGTATTTATTTACAGTAAAGCCATCCATGCCTGAGACCACAGCTCTGGGTGCTGCCATGGCAGCAGGAGCAGCTGAGGGGGTCAGTGTGTGGAGCCTAAATCCAGAAGATCTCACTGAGGTCACTTCAGAAAAATTCGAACCTCAGATCAACCCAGAGGGTAATGGAATCTAAAGTGCACCACACACCAATTCATAACTAATGTAAATTGTATGAACCGTATGCATTTTTTGTTGCATGCCACTTGCTGAGATTATTAAATTTGCAACATGGTTCAGTGTAATACTGAAAAACTTTATGGATTCTTGCAGGCCATAACATTGTGTTCATGATTAAAGGGTTAGTTCACCCAAAAATGAAAATTCTGTCATTAATTACTCGCCCTCATTTCGTTCCAAACCTGTAAGACCTTCGTTTATCTTCGGAACACAAATTGAGATATTTTTGATAAAATCAGAAAGCTCTCTGACCCTCCCGTAGACAGCAAGGATACTACCACGATCAAGGCACAGAAACGTAGTAAGGACATTGGTAAAATAGTCCATGTGACATCAGGGGTTCAACTGTAATTTTACAAAGCAGCAAGAATACTTTTTGTGCGCGCAAAAAAACGATAATAGCAAAATTTATTCAACAATTCTTCTCCCGAGGTACCGTCTTCTGCCATTTTGGAGAGTACCCCAGAACGTAATCAATGTAATCTGCATTGTTTACGTTCAGTAGATAGCGCTCGCATGCTGAACGTAAACAACGCTGATGTTTTGTGCTCACCAAGGTTATGATGGCATCGTTCACAGCGTTTGTTTTAATCAAGCAAAACCTGCTAAGTGTGAACACACCCTAAATAAAGTTGCAGATGAAACATTTTTGTTTTCCTCTGCGCAGAGAGTGAACTGCGATATGCTCGCTGGAAGAAAGCTGTTCAGAGGGCTATGAACTGGGAAACCACAGAACCAGTCAACAATGGAAATGGTGTGTTATTTATTTATTTTTTGGGATTTAACTCAATTAACCAATCAATCAACTAATCAGAGAAACACCTTATACAAATGCAAATAATAAAAACAGAAAATGATTACATTATGTTCTTATTTTATATCTAAATTTCTTAAAAAAATATTTAAATTGGTAAAAAAAAAATCAAAAAATCATGCAAGGATTTTTTTTTTATTTAATCTGGAAAATCTGAACCTTTTTGCTCATGTTTGTTCCATTTCCAAAAAACAAACAAACGAAACAAACAAAAAAAAAATTCTACCAGGCCCACAAAAGTAGTCAAAGATTGATATAGGTTTGTAGTAATCAATAACCAGAGGTATTGACCCAGAATGTCCAAAGTCAGGGGGAATGGATGTTTTGTAAGTGTTCTTCTTAGAGAGGTACAAAGTCCTGTTTCTTGTTTTCTGCAAAGTTATTGATTATCTGGTTCATGTAGAACTAAACTCTAAAGTAAATTAAATCTCCAGGAGAAGAAAATGTTTTTTTTGGTTTGACAAAATCAGTAGTTACTTAATTGTCCCACTTGTTTTCTCTTTCTTTCCACTGTCTTGCGTGACATGGACCTGTGTTCTGGACAACCAACAGAGGAGACTAGTATCTTCAGTAGTGTTCCCTTGGGCTTTTACATTCTGGGTAGCATGTTTATGTTAATTGGAGCAAAGTACATTGCAGGTCAGTGTGAGAGCGAGTGAATGAGAGATGACGAAAGAGACAGATGCATGTTTTGTATGTGTGTCCTTTAAGTCCATTGGCCTGAGAGAGAGTGTTGAACATGAACATGAGTGTATAACAAACACTCATTAGTTTTCTTGTAGTAGTGTGAATGAATGGCGTAGAATAGTATTTGATGCGAGTCTGTAAGGAGGAAATTATGGAACAGGTCCCGTTCATGTGTGATGGGATTTACTTGGAATAACAAAAATCCACAGTTCCCAATTGTTGATCATTTGGAGAGTGCCGTTACTGATGGCTGTAAACATATGGCTTGGTTTGGTGAAATTGGTGGGGAAAAAAGGTACCTGTTCTAAGAATCTCCCTGTCTGTCCCAAACTTGCTTTTGCGGTCACTTCTATTCAGTGTTGGTTTTCCCTTCTTCACAGTCTCCTCTTCTCTTCTCATCCAGTGTCACACTATCTCAAACATTTATGTGCTTGCTGAAAACGTCTCTGCTCATCAGTTGAGCAAACATGTAGTTTTTGCTGTTTTAACATTCCTTTTTTTTCCTCTTACTGTAGCAGGGCAGAAGTAGACTTGAACCTCACTGCATTTCAGAAGATGGAAGATGAAGTCATTAGAAGGTCCATGGCTTACCCCTTCACAATCAAGATGTGCTGTAGTGGCCTTGGCAAAAGACATTCCAACTGAAAGAGTTGTTCATGCTTTCTGCAGAAATGGTACCTCAAAATGATAAATTAAGACCTTTCTGGCCTTGTAGCAGGAAGTTTTATTGACCCTATTTGGTGTGATGAAATCAATATTTCTCATGTCCTCATTACTGTAGTTTCCCCACACTATTCTCTAGAAGCAGCTCCTTCTGTGGCTTGGTGTTTCTGGTATTTTTCATGTACAGTACATTCTAATGGAATTGTCAATGATAAGCAACTCTTGGCTGTGCAAATCAGTCATTGTCAAATTTTCTATATTTGTTTTAATTGCACTAACAGTCACAGACATCAACAGGTGTGTGTCTGTGTATGGTGGTTTTAGTTTGAAAGAGCGAGATGTACTATTAGTACAATTTAGTTACTTCTCAAACCTATTCAGGAGAGTTTTGGTGCACTTTATAATGTATTATGTTGTTATGTGTAACAGCAAGGGAACTGTACAATCTCATGTACATAATGTTATGATGTTTTTCCTCTTTTACAATTTCATATGCCTGTTGGAAATGTTTGCCATTTTGTTGACAAAAATACTTTGCGTAGAAATCAAGTTATCCTGTCCAAAACACTGTGGCCCTGCTGATAGAAGTTGCACTACTGCATAGCTTCTGCCTTATATAAGAGCCCATTAAACAGGATGTCACTTGAGCAGTATTGAGGCAACATCTGAACAATTACTGACGAGGTCTGCGTAACTATATTTGAACAAACATACTGTTTTGTTATCAATTGTAGAGCACTGTTTTGTCTTGTCTTTTGCCTTTCAGTTCCAGCAACTGGTTTCTGTTTAAATATCTAACCTGAACTTGAAAGGAAATAGTTGACACCTGATTTTTCTATCATACTTGATGTCTGTGTAATGAAATATCACAAGTTCCATGACAATGAATTTATGAACAGATGTAAACATAAACAGATTCGTTTTTTTGTTATTTGCTAAATTTAATAATACAGTTGCCAATTTAGTGGTTTTCTTTAATGCATAAGTTTGCATTTTAAAAAGCCAATCTGTTTTGTGAGAAGCACTTGTATAATGTACTCTGAATGGTACTTCCTTAATTTGTCTTTGATTTGCGTTCATGAATACTTGAAATGCAAAAATGTTTAAAAACTTGATTTACAAAAAGTAGCCAGTATTAAATTTAAGTAATTTGTTTTCTTCATTGTATGTGGCTTTGATTGTTGAATGTTATGCTTACTTACACAAGTTACATCTGGGTTGTTAGTGAGTGATGCTGTGATGTTCATTACCACATCATCTTGCATTTCAGTTCTTTCCCCAGGATTGCAAGTAAATTTTCTTCATTGAATTTTCTGGTTCTTCACTTTTAGTGTACTTCACTTTCTTGAAACTGCTTCCGGGGATTAAAAGAAAAGTATGTTTAGTCTGTCAACATGCCAGACTTTATATATTGTCCTGTTAAATTCAAGAAACAATTATGTTTACATTAAGATGAGCTGGACAAAGGTAGCCTACTAGCAAATTTCTATCAGTATATTTCGAATTCACGTGATTGCAAGTCTGGAAACCACATTTGCGCCTTCGCTGTTCTAGTAAGGACAGTATTACATTGCTCTTACAGTATCTGCAGCCGTCGTTGTTTATTTTAAGTTGTATACATACAGTACGTGTTGTAATTATGAGTGAATTCACGAGCTTCACTGAGGGAGAGTTCTATGAGGGGCATTTTGACTCGCGAGCTTATGTGAAGAGTTTTTATTCCTGCTCCAGCGGTCACGCTGACGAGAAGAATTACCTTACTTTCGTTTTGAGATGCCTTAGCAGAGTTTTCTCGGCGGGTAAGCAATCCCTATCAATCGAATCGCTAGATCTAGATGTTCTATTTTTCCTATATAAATTTTGACACAAATGTTTGTTTTAAAGGAGAACATAAAGGCAAGCGGCTGATCGATGTGGGCAGTGGACCAACTATCCACAGCGTCTTGAGTGCGTGCGAACATTATGACGAGATTGTGCTGTCCGATTTTGCAAATAACAATCGTAGAGAAATTGAAAAATGGCTGAAAAATCAAGAAGGCTGTTTAGATTGGAAACCTATGTTGCAGTACGTTTGTGAACTGGAGGGGAAAAGGTGATTATATTTCTATATTGTATATTGGGTGTTTCTTAAAGTAGGCTATACTATGGTAGGCTTATTTCCGCCGCGGAAAGAAAATAATACACACATTTTAAAAGGGTAAGTTGTTAATTGCGCAGTTTCACGTCTCCCCTCAGAATGATAAATAGCATATACATCTTTATTTTTTTACGGTTTTCCCCTCCCCTCTCTGAGTTTACAGTTTTACTCATATTTACATATTACAGTTTACATATTACAACTTAAATTTCTCTGCTTATTGTATTAGATAGAGTTTGTATAATTTATTGTTTATATTTTTATAAAAGTTTCTCAGAATTACGAAAAGTCGCAATTACTTGTTGACTTTAGAAAAACACTCTCACGTTTAATTGCTTAGTAGCATTGTAGGAAAATTGCCCTTTTTTCAGAACAGTGTGATTTTTCCATTAGCCTACATATCAAACTACAGTGGCATGCGAAAGTTTGGGAACCCCTTGTAGAATCTGTGAAAATGTGAATAATTTTAACAAAATAAGAGAGATCATACAAAATGCATGTTATTTTTTATTTAGTACTGTCCTGAGTAAGATATTTTACATAAAATATGTTTACATATAGTCCACAAGACAAAAAAATAGCTGAAATTATTAAAATAACCCCCTTCAAAAGTTTGGGAACCCTTGGTTCTTAATACTGTGTGAGGTTACCTGGATGATCCACGACTGTTCTTTTGTTTTGTGATGGTTGTTCACGAGTCCCTTGTTTGTTCTGAACAGTTGAACTGAGCACTGTTCTTCAGACAAATCCTCCACGTTCTGTAGATTCTGCAGTTTTCCAGCATTTTTGCATATTTGAACCCTTTCCAGCAGTGACTGTATGATTTTGAGATCCATCTTTTCACACTGAGGACAATTGATGGACTCAAACACAACTATTAAAAAAGGTTCAAACATTCACTGATGCTCCAGAAGGAAACACGATGCATTAAGAGCCGGGGGGTGAAAACTTTTTGAATTTGAAGATCAAGGTAAATTGTACTTAATTTGTCTTCCGGGAAACATGCAAGTATCTTCTGTTGCTTCCGAAGGGCAGTAATAAATGGAAAATAAATTATATTTCAACAAAAGAAAAAAGTTGGAAATCTTCATCCTGTTCAAAAGTTTTCAACCCCAGCTCTTAATGCATCGTGTTTCCTTCTGGAGCATCAGTGAATGTTTGAACCTTTTTTAATAGTTGTGTTTGAGTCCATCAATTGTCCTCAGTGTGAAAAGATGGATCTCAAAATCATACAGTCACTGCTGGAAAGGGTTCAAATATGCAAAAATGCTGGAAAACTGCAGAATCTACAGAACGTGGAGGATTTGTCTGAAGAACAGTGCTCAGTTCAACTGTTCAGAACAAACAAGGGACTCATGAACAACCATCACAAAACAAAAGAACAGTCGTGGATCATCCAGGTAACCTCACACAGTATTAAGAACCAAGGGTTCCCAAACTTTTGAAGGGGGTTATTTTAATAATTTCAGCTATTTTTTTGTCTTGTGGACTATATGTAAACATATTTTATGTAACATATCTTACTCAGGACAGTACTAAATAAAAAATAACATGCATTTTGTATGATCTCTCTTATTTTGTTAAAATTATTCACATTTTCACAGATTCTACAAGGGGTTCCCAAACTTTCGCATGCCACTGTATATTCCTCTGGTAGAATGAAACGAGGAAAGTGCAAATTACATTACTTTGAATTAAAATGGCAAGCTCCTGGTAAAACTGTAAAGTTGAAGAAACACCCATTTATAAATATGACAGAGCATACAGTTTTACACTAAGTCCCTAAAATATTTCTTTGCATTTTGTTCTAAATTATTTATATTTCAATTAATCTTTGTTTGAACTATGGCAGCCTGTCTGATTTGGAGGCTACACTGAAGCAACGAGTCAAGAAAGTTTTAAAATGTGATGTCCGGTTGGAGAATCCATTTTATCCACACACACTGGAACCAGCTGACTGTGTCATTACATCTCTGTGTCTGGAAGCAGCGTGTAAAGACGTTCAATCATACTGTCGTGCTTTACATGGGCTGACCGAACTTCTGCGTCCTGGTGGACTTTTGGTCATGATAGGTGTTCTGGGTGAGAGCTTCTACAAGGTGGATGAACAGCTCTTTTCTTGTCTTAGACTGAGTCGGGATAATATTGAGGAAGCGCTCAGAGGTTTAGGCCTCTCAGTCCAGGAGTTTAATATACTTCCTGCAGAAGACAGAGAGAACAACTCCGTGTCTGACTTTGAGGCCGTTTTTCATCTTGTAGCTAGAAAACCCACTGAGTGAAAGCGCAAATAGAGGGATTTATATAATACAGCAAAAACAGTTGTATTTAAAGCTAAATCACTCCAAAATAAATCCATTTTTATAGCCCAGGATTTTTCTGCTTATTAATAAATCCACTGTAGAAGATTTGGCATTTTAGATGAGCATAGAATGCATAGATCTTGAAACTTTTAATGTGTTTTAGAATGTAAGGATTTTAAAAAGATAATCATAAAAATAAAATTATTTTGGTTAAACTTTTTTTTAAAAATACGATTTTTGAAGTAATAAACATTACTATGAAATCTATTTCATGATTTACATTCTTTACACAAACAATACAAAAGAGAGCTTCGTCTGTGCACTTTGGTTCATAGTGAGGAATGTTTGGATGAAATATTCCCATTTTAATATCTGCAAAGCCACAACATATGTGAAACAACTAACACCACAAAGGAAATAAACCAAGACCAAGCTTGTATAGTATTGTACAGTATGACTCCATGTTATGAAACAATCTGTTTTATATCGGAGTAAGTGTTTCAAATGGAAAATTAAAACAAATGAACTGCAAATTATTGGTTCTTGCTCTGCAGCACAAATTTGTGACTCTCATAAGACTTCCTCACAAATGCTTAGTCATTCATTGATTATAAGCTAATACTTTATGGCCTGCTTGTCCCCATGATATATTAAGCGATTCCTGTTTGTTTTAATTTAGTTTTAGAGCAAGTTTTTTCTCCCAAGATTAAACGATTGCTGTTCATTTTAATTTATTTTTATGTATATTCTTATTTAAGGCTGGTTTTGTGGATCAAACGATTCACTAAAAAGATCCAACTTAATCACTACTCATGAGAGTAGTACTACTACTCTCATGAACAGTCGTTTTCAGTAAGCTTCAATATCTGTCTGTTCCTCATAGAAGATGGCTTTGGAAACCTGCATTTTTTTGAGCCCGAGTCCTTATTCAGTTTAAAAATATTGAAACTGGTAGCAAGACATTGTTCAAAAGCTCACGGGCCTCATTTATAAAGCGTGCGTACGCTCAGATTTGATCTTAGAGTGTGCGTACGCTTAAATCCACGCCAGTGCTCATATTAATAAAGACGTCTTTGACGTGGAAAAGTGCTTAGCGTCACGTCAGGGTCTGAGGCGAGCAGACGTACGCACTTTTTATTGTCAGAGTATTGCAGCTTTTTTTAAATATAAGCTGTTCTTGCAGCTCGCTGTTCTAAATTATGATGATTGGTGATCTTTTATATGTTAATGATATTAATTAGGAGTAGTTTACAAGGCAGAGAGCTGAAACCAGTCAATTGCGCGCAAGTTCAAGATCATTTGCGATTCATAGATTTCACATCTGAAAGACGCGTACGCGCGTAAGATCAAATTTAGGATGGTTTCTGCGCAACATTTTATAAATGAGTCCCCACATTTGTGTTCCATATGTTTTTTTGAACAAAATAAGGGTGAGCAAATAATGGGTGAACTATCACTTTAAGCAGACTTGTGAAGTCATTCAAAAGTCACTGAACATTCAATACAAAATACTAAAACATTTTTACACTCTGATAGTTTGATATCACAGATAAATAAGGTGGTAGTTCATACAGTAAATACAGAAACCTGCTGAACTTTTGTGTATGCAAGAGATCCTCCATCAAATTTTTGGTACAGATTCAAACATTCTACTATGAATTAACTACTTAATTTCACTATATCTTGAATTAAATGCACTGTTTAATTTTTGTGATATAAGTGAGTGGGGTAAAATGTGTGTAATAGATTAACGGGGTGACTCTAAATGTCATGTGACCGTATATTCACAAAGGGCTAATCATATACAGCTGTCTGCATTTTTCAGTGTAAAGTTTAACTCTTGTTGATGAAATGCCCATGCATAAGATCATGAAGATTATTAATTGAATCCTTTCTCCCAGTATGCTTTGGGATTAGCTGTTTAATCTCTCTATGCCTAGTGGGACAACTTACCCCACTCTTCCCTACTTGTGCAGCCCTTATAGAACACTAATGTAGAAAGACCCACTGATAGGAATGTGAGATGGTTATGGAAACGATTGATGTTTCAAGCACCATCCTGTTACACAGCAAATTTAAAGTATACATTATGGAAACAATACTGTGCATACAATTCTATGCAAATATTATGGTCAGTCTGCCATGCAGCCTGGCATTACAGCTGCAGCCAAATGGGACATATATCATAAGAGATATCCTTTGAGACACGGTGCTCAATGACAGCATTATTAGGCATGTAAAGAAGCTGTGGCGGCCTATTTCTATTTGAAAACAATCCAATGAAACAAACTCCATGAACACTGTTTCTGTATTTAAATCAACATTTTCTCTATAAGACAAAGATCAGCTTTCTGTAGAAGCTTATTTTCACCAAGATTAAAAACAAAAATATTTTTTTTTTTTTTTTTTAAAAAAGGTAATAGCAAATTGTCACAATTTTGACTTTTTCCCTTGCAATTGTAAATTAACATCTGCAAGACAAAAAGTCTGCATTGTGAGATTTAAAATCAGAATTGCAAGGAAAAACAAAAAGTTGCAATTACCTTTTTTTATTACTTTGCAGAAACAAGCTTCCACCATCTTTCATCATACAAGAATAAAACAGTAGAAACAACATGTTTATTAACAGTTGAGCCAATGTTAATATTTTATATATAAAATCTAAACGGTCATGTCATTTCTAACAAGTTTGTAGGTGCTGTCTGTCCATGTTTACACTGACAAAATACATAAACCTGCACAATAACTGCTGCTTGTCCAAGTCCTGACCTCTGTTATGTTTAAGTTGAAGTGTTCTTGATCAGTTTTCCACCATTATAGACTCATTCGTTATATTTTCCTCATCACCTCCGGAGTCCATTGCCTCCTCCTCCTCTTCCTCCTCTTCACTGAGGGATTCTGCTGCTGTTCTTTTCATCCCTCTCTGTTTAGACAGAGCAGCAGCGTAACGAATGTTGTAAATGTTCCAGTCGCAGCTAGAAAAAAAAAAAAAGTTATATTTAAAATTAATCCAGAAAGAAAAACGAACATTGTTTCCTTTTTAGAATTCTGACAAGCTTACAGTTTGGACAGATCATCACTGTGTCTTTGGATACTCTTCAGCAGCAGTTGTACAGTAGGCAATACAGCTCCAGATCTGAAAATGAGACATGAACAGTCTTACAGTGCTCACCAACAACAGACAAATCACTGCAAAATAGGACAACACATTTCTCCTTACTTTTCTGCATGAAAAAAAAAAAACAGCTGTGCAAAGTGGTGTTTAACCGCCAAAAACTATTTGATCATCTTCAGGAGATAAAACTTTTTTTTTTAGGTGCCATTTTTGCAAAACCCTATAACCAGTGGTATGATAATGTGATGTAACAGCTTATTCTGTCTCTATGCATATTATTTGTGCCAAACTGCCAATTTAAGTGCAAAAATGGGCAATTTAAGTACAGCAAATATAACTTAAGAATTCAATAACTTAAAACCAGTGTGAGCTCATTCTGAAAAGAGCTATGCTGCTGACCGGTTCTTGAGCTTTTGTCCATGTAGGGTGAGCAGACACTGGGCCCAGCTGAGGTAGAACTGCAGGTGGTTGGACTTTTCCAATGTCGAGGCCACAAAGTTCAGAAGTTTATCCACATACACATCTGGCAGTGAGCTACATACCACTGTAACTGAAATGTCAAACAACAATATGAAAAGAATTACAACAAAATTATGTATTTTAATGTGACAAGAATATATTTGATAATTTTAAGAGGGAACATACTTTGGTCATAAGGAACCGCCTCCAGAACCTCTCTTATGAGTGGCATTTCATTTAGCCGAAAAGACAGCAAAATGGCAGATGCCCACTCTTTTTTCTTCACCTGCTGCCGTATGCTTGCTGGCGTGACATCCATGTCTAGATCATAGGGGTCAAACACCAGTGAGGCGTCAAGAGAGTAGATCAGCAACCCTTCAGTGGAAGCTGTCGCCCAGCTGCGCCCTGAATGGAGAAGTAGGCCAAAACATTATCATTCTGTTCCATATTCAATAAAAATATTAGTCTGGATAAACATGATTTTGAATAGTTAATTATACTGAAATCTCTTATCAGTGTGTTGTGTTGTAAAGACAAACTCTACCGGTAGGTGAAAAGCAGAGAGAGCTAACACGGATCTCTGGTTTAAAGCGTCTGGAGCTCATATCACCTGACAGATGAGGAGAGACAGGCATGAGAGTTGCATGCAAAAGCCAGTATATATTATATATGCAATAATACATTCAAAGCTCTTATAAACAAAATTCTCAGCTACACTGATTGGCAGGTTTACTAATCAGTGAGATGTGGACTCACCTCTCTTGACTCCAGGAAGATTGAGCTCCACTCCGTCTCCATCCCCTGTGCCTTCATCCACTAAAGAGAGACTACCAAACTCTGTCATCTTACGCCTGTCGAGGAACTCCTGAGAAAAGAAGAACATGGCAGAATTACTTCATAAGCTAGAGTACAAGAATTATGAAATGCTAATTTAATGAATATTGCATGATTACAGTTGATTTAGTTATATAATAATAATAATAATAATAATAATAATAAGGAAACTAAATTTCAAAGGGTTCGTGAACTGCATTTTTCTATTTTATGTTTCCTTAGTTGCACATATAATGTTAGTATGATTTTAACATCAAAAACTGTCACTTTATAGAAATAAGCCAGACCTAAACACTTCATTTAAATAAATAGGTGTATTGTCTTTAAGATTTCAATGTAAACACCCACTGATGTGACTGGCTAAAATCTCTGCATATGAAATAAGCATGTGTAACTTTTGAAAACTTGTACCATGTTACTCTATTAGAGCTGCCAAGATAAACTAATCATGAAAAATGTTGATTACAGCATTTTTACATTTTATTGCATCAAAGGTTGCAGCTCTGAGCATTGCAGCTGATCACGGTCATGTCTATTGAGTACATGAATGCAATGATCTTACCACTACAACTCAATATTACTAACATCCAGGGCAAAACCTTTTGCCACACCTGCCAAATACCAAATAATCCACAATGAAATGTCCCAAACAAATAATGCTTTACACAGTTAAAAATAAAGAGACACATTCCTAACATTAAGATCATTTGAAAAGTAACGTTAGTTTTAGTCCACTGATCATGTGGCATTTCTCATGTCAAATTTTACTAAAGCATCAACGGGTGAGTCAAAGAGGCGATGAAGAAGTAGTAGGTGTTGATTTGTGATACCTCTATTTTGTAATAAAAACTCGAAGTAGAGAATTTCATTTTTCCACATACAATGAAACAAAATTTCATTTTGATTTCAGTAAAAGCTGTTTTTGGACTAATGTCCAAAATGGATGTTTTGAGTTCTGAAACTTACAGTATACTTCTAGATTTTTTTAGCACCTTTTATATATCACAAGATCAGTCACAACCTGCTTAAGTAAATTATTAGAATACAATATGCTGTTAAGAAATCCTTGTACCATTATCAAAATTGGAAGTTTTGTGTCATAGACTTTTTAATGTCTCTATATGCAGTGAATACAAACAAGTAAGTTTGATGTGTACCTCCATAGCGTCCAGAGAGAGATTACAGGAGATCTCAAACTTCTTCATCAGAACATGTTCCTTGATGTTGTAAATGCACACAAACTTTGACTGCCCACCTGCAAGGATTGATTCACCATCTGCTGAGTAGCACAAGGAGGTGAAGGACCTACAAATCAAATAGAGGAAATAAGTGATCCATGCCGGTTTCACACACATCTAGGTTCAGGTGCGTAAATTAGGTTTACTGAGGGTAATGTAAATCCACAGTTTTTTTTACAAAATAAACCAATAGGAGTTTATGTACATTATCCCACTTACTACACAGCTACTTGCCACAAGTCAATAAGGCACAAAATTCACCACATAAATATAAATAAGCACATAAAATGTGTAAAATGGCATTTTAAAACCTTTTTAAAATCTGTTTATCATCATAAATTCATTACAGTGTATAAAATCATTCTGGCAATAAACAATATTTTCTTCAATATTTGCTTTAAATATACAGGTGCTGGTCATATAATTAGAATATCATCAAAAAGTTGATTTATTTCACTAATTCCATTCAAAAAGTGAAACTTGTATAATGTATACATTCATTCCACACAGACTGATATATTTCAAGTGTTTATTTCTTTTAATTTTGATGATTATAACTGACAACTAATGAAAACCCCAAATTCAGTATCTCAGAAAATTAGAATATTACTTAAGACCAATACAAAGAAAGGATTTTTAGAAATCTTGGCCAACTGAATAGTATGAACATGAAAAGTATGAGCATGTACAGCACTTAATACTTAGTTGGGGCTCCTTTTGCCTGAATTACTGCAGCAATGCGGCGTGGCATGGAGTCGATCAGTCTGTGGCACTGCTCAGGTGTTATGAGAGCCCAGGTTGCTCTGATAGTGGCCTTCAGCTCTTCTGCATTGTTGGGTCTGGCATATCGCATCTTCCTCTTCACAATACCCCATAGATTTTCTATGGGGTTAAGGTCAGGCGAGTTTGCTGGCCAATTAAGAACAGGGATACCATGGTCCTTAAACCAGGTACTGGTAGCTTTGGCACTGTGTGCAGGTGCCAAGTCCTGTTGGAAAATGAAATCTGCATCTCCATAAAGTTGGTCAGCAGCAGGAAGCATGAAGTGCTCTAAAGATTCCTGGTATACGGCTGTGTTGACCTTGGACCTCAGAAAACACAGTGGACCAACACCAGCAGATGACATGGCACCCCAAACCATCACTGACTGTGGAAACTTTACACTGGACCTCAAGCAACGTGGATTCTGTGCCTCTCCTCTCTTCCTCCAGACTCTGGGACCCTGATTTCCAAAGGAAATGCAAAATTTACTTTCATCAGAGAACATAACTTTGGACCACTCAGCAGCAGTCCAGTCCTTTTGTCTTTAGCCCAGGCGAGACGCTTCTGATGCTGTCTGTTGTTCAAGAGTGGCTTGACACAAGGAATGCGACAGCTGAAACCCATGTCTTGCATACGTCTGTGCGTAGTGGTTCTTGAAGCACCGACTCCAGCTGCAGTCCACTCTTTGTGAATCTCCCCCACATTTTTGAATGGGTTTTGTTTCACAATCCTCTCCAGGGTGCGGTTATCCCTATTGCTTGTACACTTTTTTCTACCACATATTTTCCTTCCCTTCGCCTCTCTATTAATATGCTTGGACACAGAGCTCTGTGAACAGCCAGCCTCTTTTGCAATGACCTTTTGTGTCTTGCCCTCCTTGTGCAAGGTGTCAATGGTCGTCTTTTGGACAACTGTCAAGTCAGCAGTCTTCCCCATGATTGTGTAGCCTACAGAACTAGACTGAGAGACCATTTAAAGGCCTTTGCAGGTGTTTTGAGTTAATTAGCTGATTAGAGTGTGGCACCAGGTGTCTTCAATATTGAACCTTTTCACAATATTCTAATTTTCTGAGATACTGAATTTGGGGTTTTCATTAGTTGTCACTTATAATCATCAAAATTAAAAGAAATAAACACTTGAAATATATCAGTCTGTGTGGAATGAATGTATACATTATACAAGTTTCACTTTTTGAATGGAATAAGTGAAATAAATCAACTTTTTGATGATATTCTAATTATATGACCAGCACCTGTATATACTTCAACAATATTACCACAGGCCTAATATTAAAACTGAGGTCCTCTTGTTTCATTTTACAGTAAACTTAGGCACACATTTGAATGAAATTGCGCGGACGGTGGTGTGAGAGATGTGAAAGAAGTGGTATATTATTCAGTGTTGCTAATGACAACGGTTGTTATTGGGGAATAAATAAATAATATTATATATTTTATTTCTTTAATTTCTTCTTTTTTTGTAGCTATCGGTGACTTACTTTCCCTTGGCAGATTGTTTAGCAGTGATCTTTTCTGTTTCTTTACGGCCCATCTGCAGGTCATGGCGGCCAGCGATAGAGCCAGTCTGTCCTCCAGTCTGAGGGGTCCAGAATGTGATCTCACCATCCAGAGAGGCAACTGCCAACTCCTGACCATCAGGACGATACGTTACAGCGAGTCCTGAATAAAGACAGGTGCCAGACATCTTTAAATAACACGTCCTTTTCTTTCCAAACCACCTGCTCTATTTCTCTCTAAACTGTTTTACATAACCCGTAACTTTGTGAACTTGCCATCAGAGGTGAGCCGCAAGGTCTCTTTGGTCTGCCAGCTGTCCAGCATGTCCCACAGCCGGACTGTTTTGTCCCATGACACACTGGCAAGCACAGACTGGACTGGACTGAAGCACAAGTTGCTGACAGGACCCTCATGACCACTAAGCACCTGCTCCAGCAGTAAAGAGTTGCAAAGAACCCAATTAGATATCAAATGATGTTTGCACTGAAATTATTATTCTTGGCTGAAATGGAAAATGATGGACCCACTGGGACAAAAGGCAAATCTTAAGCCTAACTTTAAGTTTAATTTCTAGTATTCAACCATTTACAACAATTCATACTGTTTGTTGACAAATTGATAATTATATACAAAAACCAAGGATATTACACATTGCACTTATCACATGATCAGAAACAAGCACACTAATTCAGTGGTATCTGACCTCTAGCAGTCGTCCAGTCTGCATGGACCATAGGAAGATCTCAAAAGAGTCTTGAGAACCTGCACACACCAACTCCCCACTACTGTCCACTGCCAGAGAGGAGAACTGAGCCGGTCGTGGAGACGTCATGGTACGGAAGTTCCGGTACCTGAGAAAACAGAATGAGAACAGAGTAAGAATAAAGAGAGAACAGAGTGCAGAATGTGCATAGGAAACATCCTCCTCAAGCCATATTTCTACAAGTAAGTGACAAATAAAGAGAGCTATAAATTGGAGAAATCGGCAAATAATTTTGAGCGGTCTATTTTTTGACTAACAATCAATGAATTCACCACTCATGTTCTGAACATAGGATCAATAACAAAACCAAGCAAACTTTCTTTTTTTATTATTAGTGATGAATCAAATTGAAGTTTTCATTTAGACCAAAACCAAACCAGAAAATAAAATTTATTTAGCAATTAATTTTTTTTTTTTTATTTAGTAAAATTAATCACATTTATCTTCTGTATAAACATATATATTTACGCATTTATATTGTATTAAAAGGGATAGTTCCACCAAAAATTTAAATTCTGTCATTAATTACTCACGTCGTTCCAAACCCATAAGACCTTGTTCATCTTCGGAACTCAATTTAAGATATTTTTGATGAAATGGTAGTGTTCACGACAGTACCACGTATGCGTGTGACCTTATTTGAAAGCAGAGGAATGCACACGCATGCATCATGGTACTGTTGTGAACGCACGTCGAAGACTGACACTAAAGAGAAGAAATTGTTGAATAAAGTCATTATTTTTGTTTTCTTTGCACACAAAAAGTATTCTCGCAGCTTCATAAAATTAAGGTTGAGCCACTGACGTCACATGGACTATTTTAACAATGTCCTTCTGGGTCTTAAACGTGGTAGTTCCATTCCTGTTTATGCAGGGTCAGAAAGTTCTCAGATTTCATCAGAAATATCTTAATTTGTGTTCCGAAGATGAACTAAGTTCTTACAGGTTTGGAACGACATGAGGGTGAGTAATTAATGACAGAATTTTCAGTTAATTACTTCAGGACTGAAGTAATAAACGTCACAGAAGAAACCAAAGCATGAAGTATTGTGCAACAGTGAATACATAGTTGGAAACGGATAACAGCTGATACCTGTGCAGGTCAAATGCTCTAACAGTGCCATCTAGTGAGGCGCTGACCACCACAAAGCCACTGGAGTTGAAGGCAACATTGGTGACACTGCTGGAGTGTTCAGTGAACGTCACAAAACAGAGGCCACTGTTGGTGTTCCACACTTTAACCTGGAAAGCAACAGTTTATCTGTATCTCTCTTATTAATTCCCTCGACAAAAACCTAGTGGTAGAAGACTTACCTTCCCATCATCTCCTCCAGTAACAAGATACTGACCATCAGGTGAATAAGCCAAAGAGTTCATGTTGTTGAAGTGTCCCTGCTGTTTGAACACATAGGACTCACTCTGCCATTCCCAGACCAGCAGCTGGCCCAGACCTTTAATGCAGGACAGAAACAAGGCATTACAGTAAAGGACAGCACACTGTTGTGCTCTGATGAACAAACTGATTGAGAGCAATACCTGAACAGCCAAAGCCAATCCAGTCACCAGTGGGATTCATAGCAATGGTAGAAATCCTCTGATCTGAAATACTAGATGTGATATTATGCTACATTACAATTCAATAATCAGAACAGAATAAAGCTACAGCTATGTAGTCACAAACACCTGCGACTGATACATTCAAATACACAATACTCTGGTTGTTAGGGCTAGGCAAAAATGTAGTTAACTTCATTTCTTAAAACTCCCAAGATCTTTCACGCTGTATAAAACATTTTTATTGAATTGTCCTGGTGGGCTGCACACAATAGAATACACTGTGAACAGTGCAGTCTGATTCACGAAAAATAGCTCTCGACTCCCAGCCCTGCTGGAGATTTTTGACAAATACAAGATTCACTGGAAATATATGACAAACCTGAGTGAGTGAATGAGGTCAAATTCTGGCAGCTCATGCAGGTGGAATGCTCCAGATGCGAAACCTGTCACAAGGATGTGTGTTTTCTTGTGGAAAGCTGCAGCTGTCAACTTGTTGAAATCACCCTCCTTGTTAAAATAATGTCTGCAATAAAAGACAGCTTTAAAATGTTATTACATTTACATTTAGTCATTTAGCAGACGCTTTTATCCAAAGCGACTTACAAATGAGGACAATTGAAGCAATCAAAATCAGCAAAAGAGCAATGATATTCAAGTGCTATAACAAGTCTCAGTTAGCCTAATGCAGAACACGTAGCAAGGTTTTTTTTATTTATTATATAATAAATAAAAAGAAAACAGATTAAATAGAAAGAGAATAGAGCAAGCTAGTGTTAGAGGCCTTTTTTGCTTTTTGTTAATTGTATAATAAATAAAAAGAAAAACAAATAGAATACAAAAAGAATAAAAAGAATAGAGAAGCTAGTGTTAGTTTCTTTTTTTTTTTTTTAAGAAAAACAAGCAGTTAGTAAATGAATAGAGTGCAAGTCTAAAAGGGGCAAGTTTTTTTTTTTTTTAAAGAATAGAATTAGAATAGAGAGTACTAGAGTTAGAGGGTCAAATAAAGATGGAAGAGATGTGCTTTTAGCCGATTCTTTAAGATGGCTAAGGACTCAGCTGCTCGGATTGAGTTGGGCAGGTCATTCCACCAGGAGGGAACAGTTAATGTAAAAGTCCGCTTACTTTTAATGTAAAGTTATTACAGAGACATGAGAACATTTGCCATGTTTCATAACCAAAACACTGATTATGGTGTGAATACGTCTTAAGAACAGACCCACAGATTGAAGAAATAAGGATAGTTTCAGAGGGGGAAAAACTCACTTGCTCCTCTGTGAATAGCGGACATTTTTGATGCCTTCCACTTGTTTGGGTGTATCTGTGCTTCCTTTAATCACATCTCCTCTGGTCTCTCCATCTTCCCCTATAATTTCCTCAACATCATCATCATCTTTGTTTCCTTCCCCTTCTCTCTTTTTTTTCTCCTCCTCCATCTTCTTTCTCTCAGTGTATTTTGGGCCCTTGTGTAAGCCCTCGAGCTCAGTGTCACTTTCCCATACACACAAAGTGCCCTCTTGGCTCACTGTGTACATCTGTGAAAACAAATGAAACAGATAATATGTGGCATGTGTGAGCACAGGTTATTACAGCAATGCAAAAACTTTACATTCACCCCTGTGCTACACAAATGCAGCAGACACTTTTTTACATACGTACATCTAAGCTGTCCTTCTCAAAGAAACAGCCCACTATGATGTCCTTATGGCCACCAAGCGAGTAGTAGATGAGATTCGCCCATCTCTCTGCTCCAAAGATCCAGGTGGTCATGTCCTTACTACCAACAGCAAAGCACCTAGTTTTCAGCAAAGGAGAGGGAGAGTTTAATCTGTCATATAGTGGTAAATTACGGTTCAGTAATTTCAAATATTCCCACCTTCAAATATTCAAACACACAAGGTAATTCATAAAATACTCCTGGCTAGAGCATCATGTGGGAAACCAGCATTTAAAAATTAAACACTAAATCTCATTAACATTCATTTATGTTAATGCATTAAACAAATATTTATACATGCTCTATAAGGATCCCTAAAAGGAACAGTTAAGCTTATCAGAATGAGAGTTCAAACGGATGATAAAAACAAAAAAAATCCACAAGCAATCAACATGACTCCAGTCAATGAATTAACATCTTGTGAAATGAAAAGTTACGTGTTTGTAAGAAACAAATTCATCATAATATTACTTTCTCCAGTGAAAAAGGTGTCTCATCTGAATCAGGAGAGAAATATGCACAGATCAAGCAGTGTTTACAAACCAAAACAGGTCTAAACAAATATGTGGGTGGATTTTGATATGAGACGACAACGGTGGATGGACTTTTTCACTAAGGAATGTTATTACAGATTAAGGACTTGTATTTTGGCCAGAAGCAATGGTTTAAAGTCATGTGAATACTTGTGGATTATTGTGATGTTTTTATTAGCTCTTTGGACTCTCATTCTGATGACACCCATTCACTGCAAAGGATCCACTGGTGAGCAAATGATGTAATGCTAAATTTCTCCAAATCCATTCCCATGAAGAAACAAAGTAATCCACATCTTGGATGGCCTGAGGGTGAATACATTTTGAACTGAACTATTCCTTTAAGAGTGCAAGAAAGTATAAAATGCACAATAAAAAGTGAATGCTTTTTGCAGCACCATTCCTACATTCAAGGATATAGAATAAAGCTGTTACGTACTTGGAATCATCTGTCCAGTCGATACATGTAGTCTCATCAAATGGTCCATAATAACTCTTGTCTAATGCAAATGCATTAAACTCTCGGTTTCTTCCAGGTGCATGATACATTAGAGCCACATTTTCCTTTGTTATCACAAACTTCCTTTAAACAAACGAAGGAATACGACCAGGGAAAATGTAATAAGAGTTGTTCATGCATAAAATCATATTATAAAGATAATAAGTGCTGTGTGTAATAATAACTAACTTTCCATCAGGGGAGAAGGACACACTGTGCACAGGACTGTGGAAATGATGATGGTGAAGTACTGCCCGAGTGACCAAACTGACCAGTACGGCCGCTCCATCTGAAACACATTAATCAAACAGTGTTAAACACAAAACTCTCTCAGCAAAAAACTAACCAACAACCTGTAAAACCATATTTTTTCCCAACTTCAACACTGAGGTTTAAAACTACACTTTAAAATGATTTTATGTTCTCATTACTTCCTTTACAAATGATATTATTAGCATAACATATTGCATTGAATGTTTAATTAAAATATTTATTTAAATTCAAAATATCCCTTTTCCTTTGAGTAGCATTTACTTGAGCAACATTTCACAGCTGCAGTTTTGTGAAAAAATTGAGGATCCATGCTATCCAGCATGTTCCAAAGTTTAAAGTCAAGTCATCTTTATTTACATATGCTGTATGCAATACAGATTGTTTCGAAGCAGCAGCTTCACAGTGATAAACAGGAAAACAGCAGAATCAATTATGGAAACTCAGCTATGGAAACAGTTCAGATTCTGCTGTAAAGCAGCTATAAAAAACAATAGTGTCATTTTTCAGTTTATTGTTAATTTGATTCAGTTCAATAACTGAAGTGTCCATGTTGCAAAATTCTATTCAGCAGCTCTACAGAAGACTTTACAAATAAGTTTAGATGGCAAGTGTCACAAATTTGCTGACTTGATTGTTGACACAGAAAAGGTGCGGGATCTGTAATATTAAATTTCATTAGCATTTTGCATTAGAAAAATCTGGCAAAAAGTGTGCACATCCAGCAGGCAAAAAGCTCAATGAAGGAGCTAAAAATAATAATAAAATAAAATAAAAAGACCCGTTTATGGGCCTACTTTTGAATATTTTTATTGTCTAATGAAGAGCCATATAGCTTGAAATGTTACTGTTGGTGAGAACTCGTAATTTACATTTACATTTATGCATTTAGCAGACGCTTTTATCCAAAGCGACTTACATTGCATTCAAGTTACAGTTTTTACATTTTTGTCAGCTCTTGCTTTCCCTGGGAATCAAACCCATGATCTTGGCGTTGCTAGTGCCATGCTCCACTATTTGAGCTACAGGAAAGCCCAATAAGCCGTAATAAATAATTATTCCACTTACGGAATAATTATTATTTCTTTCTTTTTTTTGTGATTAACATTTTATGTCACAACATCTTCATAATCCTTAAACTGTTAACTCTTGGGTTTAAAATAAATGGAATTATTTTCAAAATGGTCTTCACGTTTTTAATACTGCTTATGACAGGAAAAAAATATGCAAGCATGGAGAATGATGGACTTTCCATACCTTCATCAATAAGTATGGCAAGATTCCCATCTGGAGAGATTCCCAAACAGCTGATGTTCTTTGTGGAGGACACTGGTAAGGTTTCTGATTTGTTACTGAAGAAATACAAAATACAACATTTCCTCAGTTGAAAACAGTATAACTTTCACTTGCTAATGACTGAGATAGCATTTTCAGCTCACAAACGCAGTTAGTCCGGCAATGAAATCAGTGTTATTATGAAAAGGACTGATACTCACTTTTTCAAATCAAAGACGGAGATGCGGTTGCCAACAGGACTGATGACAGAATTTCCATCTTTAGAGAAACACAGGTTCCCATGGCGATAAAATGCCCCTAATAAGTTGGAAAACTAGAAGAAAACGCGAACACTTTGAATTATTCACTGCCAGACATACATTCTGATTTAAGACAAACATTCTACTTTATTTATGTTTGTTTAAAAATATTTCTCGTCAAAATAACCAGCAGGCAAAGAGTCACACAAATGTCTAATAAAAAAGCAATACGAACATCAATAGTAAAATAGTGTCTGTAATACCTTGTATGCAAACTTCATGTTTTCTGGGATGTTATATTACAAATTATCCATTAAACATCACAAATCCATCGTTCTGCACGTGAACAATTCAAAAAACACGAACGCACATGGGTTCAAAAACACTTCCGGGTCAATACCAAACTAAAAGTACCCAGCATCGGCACATAAAAGTCTCCCAAATATTATTGCGAAATATAAAATATTGTGACAATACGTAGGTACAAACGGTGGAGAAAAAGGGACTTAATGTTTATATTGAATATGGAATTTATTTCACTCTTAATATGGTTTAATTTATCATTTGTAGATGCTAAGCAAATAACGTTACCTTTTTATTTATTAAAAACATGTATACGCATATCTAACTGTGCGAGCTGTTATGTTGCTCTCTGTTAAATAAATAAATAAAGTTTGTGCTTGAAACGAAAAGTTACAGTCATGTCCACCAGATGGTGTCTTGGCACAATGCTGAATTCATTCAACGTAAAACTAAAAAACTCCAAAAAAATAAAAAAAAATTACAGATGTCATTACATTGATCTCGTTGTCATAAGCCATATCACTTCTGTCTTTCGGTTTGTGAGTGTCTCTGATTAAAACGAATAATTTGGATAATATTAAATTATTACTGTCCTGAACGCTGTTCTGTCCTCCAAGAGAACAGAGAAGTGACGTCAGCGTTTGATTAGCATATCTCCCTCTATATATCTCATGCTTGCGCATTGGCGCGCCACAGTACTGCAACATAAGTCAGCTAAAGACTTCAAACTCTAATCCGTCTACAAAGGTATGTGTATTAGAGCTACGCATATGATATAATGATATTGGTACCGTGTTAACGATTGGTAATAATGCAAACCGTTATATCACTATTTTTTATTGAACGTGAAATCTGTTCATTTCCAAATAATTCTGGAAAACAAAGCATATGCCTTTGTATTTGAAAACGCGGTGTATTCAAACATCTCCAGAATGTTACAAATAGTAAGAACGAATATGCAAATATTGCTTTAAAGTCGATACCTTCAGGCGATCAAGGCGGTTAACCTATTTTCCTTTGTTAAGCCTCTTTGTGCTGCAAATGCATTAATAAGGATGTGCCTCATTATGTCATTTGGCACATTTGCTGCCTTGTATCAAAAGCACAGTTGGCTAATGCGTTATAACGTGTGATTGGTGAAGAGGGCGTTGAAAGAAACGGCAGCATTGTGTGCTGTGGGTGATAAAGCAGTACAGGGCGGTGGTTTTTCTGAATGCAATCACGTTTTGCTAAAGGCAGTCTGAATGCTTTGCCTGAGCGTACACACGAAAGACATGGAATCAAGAGCAAAAGTATGTGGGATTTTAACCTTAGGGAAAAATTATAATAAAATGAATAAAACATAATTCCTGAAGCATTTAATAATTCATATTGTAACCTCAGCGTGGGAACTGCTATTGTTATGTAAATATTCAGTTTTTGCTGCCTCAGACGCCATTCAGAAAGGGTGCGGTTTTGTTCAGTTCTGTGGCAGTGTCAGGAACATCAGCGGGATGTGATGCAAATCTCCTCAAAATGAACAATAGATTTCTAGAGCTTCATTGCCTCTGGTGTTTTAGAGAAGCAACCCTCGCTTTGGCTTAAATGCTTTTGCAGTCAAGAGAGAGTGGAAAATAAGTGACAATTGTATTCTCTTTTGTTCCTTGAGCAGACAACCAATCATGTCTGACAAACCAAACCTTGAAGAGGTCACCAGCTTTGACAAAAGCAAGCTGAAGAAGACTGAGACTCAGGAGAAAAACCCACTGCCATCTAAAGAAAGTAAGAATTGCATCACAAAACTACCTTTTTTCTGGCTGGTATTACATAACTACAGTAAGCTGTCATATCTGTGGCCTTGGGTCATAATTTGTAATTTTCTCCTAGGATGCTATCAAATGACATTTACACAGAATTGGAGTGAATTCTATTATTTTTTTCTTTGTCCGCAGCCATTGAACAGGAGAAGCAGGCGTCCTAGTGAAGACACAAGCTGCCATCATGCACTGTGCACACTCCCTTCCCTGCATTGCCTTCTTTTCATTCACTTCTTTTAGCAGTATAACTTTGTAACCAAAATGTCAAAAAAAAAAAAGAAAATCTAAAGCTGCATCACTGTCAGATGGGATGAGCCGACCCCTCTAGCAACACCTAGATGCATCTGGACCGCCTCCCTTGTCCAGTCCAGCGATGAGAAGAACAGAATTCTCTAATTCCAGGAGCATGTGGCATGGATTCATCTGGTGCCCACGGTGGGCTGTTTTGCATTGGTTTCAACTGTTGCCATAGGACAAGGGGGCGTGGCCTAGCGGATATCCCCAAATTTTCATCATCCGATTGAGGCGTGGCTTTGTGTCGACAAGTGACCAGCTCGCAGAGTTATGGCATTGTATTTTTTATTTCAAATTTTAGGATACACTGCACAATCTTTGTTTTTTATGTCAGTAATGATTAACACCTTCTTGTTAGTGCTGCTTATGTGAAATGCTTTTTTTATTGGCAAGAAAGAGGAAGAGAAAAAAAAGCAAATTCAGTCTAGATGTGAAAACACTTCAAAGGACCGGGTGTTGTATTTTAATTGATTGTGCCCTTTTTATTGATGTGGTTTTGGGGTTGCTTTGTGTCGCACCCTGTCTTGGTTGTCTTGTTGTATGGCGGATATCACCTTTCAAAATGTAAATTCAATGTGATCGCTTTCAGCTGTAGATCAATTGTTTTTTCTTGGGTTTTGTAAAAGGAATAAACCTCAGCAACCATGTTATAATGCCACAAACCATTTATCAATAATGGAAAACTGAAACTGTTGTAATAAAAAAACTTTATCAGGATTTTCTTGTTTAGTCTTAATTTTTTGTTGTTTGCACTTATGCAAGATCTAAAAATAGATTAATTAACTGTGGATGCTAACATTGTGTAAATATATAAGCCTTTGTTCACTGACCATTCAATTAGCTTGCAATCATGATCTATTGTGGGGATTTCTGAAGCTGCCTCCTGCACCCTGGATTAGTGTCTCCTCTGAACCCTAATTACATTAGCATGGTGACACAGATTCCATATCAATAGGTATAAAGCAAACCTCAAATTTAGAAGAAAAAAGCGCATATAGTACAGTAGATTTGTGAAATCCAAAGTGAAACCATTTTAGCTCTATCTGAAATTAAATAACCACAATCAGCTTTTCTCAATAATATTTAGATTTGTTAATCCAGCATAACAGTTATTTCTATCATTACTCTCCAAACTCTGTCTTCATGGACAGCCTAAGTATGCATGTAATTAAAGAGGACAGTGGGCACAGTGTTTCCCCTCAATGTGAAATTAAAATGGCCACAACTTCCTTGATAGGACAAGCAACTCATTCTCTGGTGATTTTCTCTACAGTAGAACTGTGTTCGGTACACTGACCAAGCAGGATTTTAGCATGTGTCCTTGTAAGTGGATTGGTGTTAAGTCATTTACACTTAATACTGTATTAATCTCTTGGGAAAGGCACTGGTTGGAAGTGATGGACTAGAAGATTCTGTGTTTGTGTCCATTATACGTCAGTGACATCACGAGCAGATAAATTCATAAAGATCTTCTGCATCTGTAATTCATCCTCATTCTCTTTCTAACTCAATCCATTGTATTAATTCCCTCTAAGATCTTAATCAAAATGAAACCAGCTTTGGGCTACATATTAGATCATTCTAGCCAATCAGTTACATATCATGTCATATACAAGGATAAAAAAAAGTATTCCTGTCCTGGTAAAAACAAGAAATGCCAAAGGCTGATGCTTAAATGAAGTGCAAATTCAGGCATGCCACAGAATCTGTCAATAGCTGTTTGAGCAGAGTATAGTAATGGCTAGTTCCTCAGGGCTTCTGTTACATGACTTATAATACATTCATTGAATGGACTTCTCTGTTGAACAAAGCCTAAGTGGGCTTTGTTTAAGAAGCTGCTGTTTGTAATTTACAGTGTAACAGTTGGATTCTTGAAGTAAAAATTGCATTCATTTTCTCCATAGTGGAATTGATGGTGAAATTATAAACCTTTAAAGACAGACCTACTATGAAGTTGGTTTCAGAGGTTGTTAATTCATGGTATTTGATTTTGTTAAAGCCATCAATCTGCATTGTTTGAACACTTTAGCGCCCATCTACTGTGATGTGTGATGTAATATACCATAATAAAAATGACATAATATAGTCTGGCTACATCCAAAATAGCATACTCTCTGAGTAGGTACTTGAATGAGTAATTACTTGCGACCATTAAAAAGTATGTGAATGTGTGTATGAATGTAATCCGGACATAGTGATGTGACCCTGTTCCCCTCAAACACACACACACACACACACACACACACACACACACACTCACACATACTGGCATATTGCAACACTTTTTGCATTTCCTTTAGTTTTTCAGAGACTGTTTGCATTAGAAAGCCAGAATAAAGCCACATCAGTCGGCTACTCACCCACATTGCTGTAACACGTGCACATATGATTAAATACACACAATTTATACTTGAATAGACAAAGTCAAATGTTGCAACTGACCCCACAACAGGGGATGGTTGCAACAGTTCACAGGTGCAGTTGCAACATTCATTAAAATGTAATTAAAACCATTCTTAAATATAATTTTGCAGTTTCTTTATTTTATTTGTGCATAGACATGGTCTTTAATAAGTTAAATTGGCTGTATAAAAACAAAGAATAGTAAATGGATTTTTTTTTCCAAGTAACAAGTAACAACCTTGTCTTGGTTAATTATTACAATACATTTGAACTGCAAAATATTAATTTAATCAAAATCAAGACACAAAAATTTAATAATAGCCTACTTCTGTTAACATCTGTGAAAGGTTACTGAACTAAGGCCAGTTGCATGAACATATTCACTGTCTTAAGAACTAGTTTGACCAACTAGCAGTTAACCAAGTGTATCAACGTTGTGGTAAGGGACAGCATGTTGCGACGGTTGCAATAAAATGTTGTGACTGTCCCTACACTTGACAGCCGTGATAAAACTTGGTATAATAGCTTGACACAATATCTGTGCCTATTAGAAGCTAAGAAAACACAGATATAAATCATATGTTTTTACAATGCTTCACACAAACAACTTAGTATGACAAAAAAAATCTTTTTTGTAAAAGGAATGGTTACATGTGCCTGATTTCATCCAGGAAGGATGGGGGACTGATTTAGCATGTGCAGTATGAATATCATCACTGTAGCTCATTCCTGATTGAAGAAATAAGCCATGTTGCAACTGTCCCCCGTTGCAAACGTCCCCAATCACCCCATCATGTTGTCATTGACATGTGACCTACCAGCATCAGTTGTGTCGGTTTACCGTCATTCACAAATTCTCTCCCGTGTAGTAAAGTGTTCATTAGATGCACTTATCATCTGATCGTGGTTGTATCTCTCTATTAGTTCTACTGGATCTTAGCGTTGCGTTCGACACTATCGATCACAACATTCTTTTGAATAGACTAGAAAACTTTGTTGGCATTAGTGGAAGTGCATTAGCATGGTTCAAATCGTACTTATCTGACCGCCATCAATTCATAGCAGTGAATGAAGAGGTATCATATCGATCACAAGTGCAGTATGGAGTTCCTCAAAGCTCAGTACTAGGGCCGTTACTTTTCACGCTTTATATGTTACCCTTGGGAAATATCATTAGGAAACACGGGGTTAGCTTTCACTGTTATGCTGATGATACTCAGATCTATATTTCTTCACGGCCTGGTGAAACACACCAAATTGAGAAACTTATGGAATGCATAGTCGATATAAAAAACTGGATGACGAGTAATTTCTTACTGCTAAATTCTGAAAAAACAGAGGTGTTAATTATCGGACCTAAAACTCCCACAAGTAATAACCTAGAACACTGTCTAACACTTGATGGCTGCTCTGTAAATTCTTCGTCATCAGTCAGGAACCTAGGTGTGCTATTTAATAGTAATCTCTCCTTTGACAGCCACGTTTCTAGCATTTGTAAAACTGCATTTTTTCATCTTAAAAATATATCTAAACTGAGACCTATGCTCTCAATGTCAAATGCAGAAATATTAATTCATGCGTTTATGACCTCAAGGTTAGATTATTGTAATGCTTTATTGGGTGGTTGTTCTGCACGCTTAATAAACAAATTACAGATGGTTCAAAATGCAGCAGCTAGAGTTCTTACTAGAACCAGGAAGTATGAGCACATTAGCCCGGTTCTGTCAACACTGCACTGGCTCCCTACTAAACATCGTAAATTTTAAAATCTTGTTAATTACTTAAAAACCCTGAATGGTTTAGCTCCTCAGTACTTGAGCGAGCTCTTATCGCATTATAATCCTTCACGTCCGCTGCGTTCTCAAAACTCTAGCCATTTGATAATACCTAGAATATCAAAATCAACTGCGGGCGGCAGATCTTTTT
The DNA here is from genome assembly GCA_027422415.1 of Schizothorax lantsangensis. NCBI lineage: Eukaryota > Metazoa > Chordata > Actinopteri > Cypriniformes > Cyprinidae > Schizothorax > Schizothorax lantsangensis. The sequence goes on from CM049841.1 coordinate 22,664,112, forward strand.
CCTATTTAGCGCCCAAACTCTGGAACAATCTACCAAACACTGTTCGGGAGGCAGACACACTCTGTCAGTTTAAATCTAGATTAAAGACCTATCTCTTTAACCTGGCGTACACATAACACACTAATACATTTCTATTATTCAAATCCGTTAAAGGATTGTTAGGCTGCATTAATTAGATCAACCGGAACCGGGAACACTTCCCATAACACATGATGTACTTGTTACATCGTAAAAAGATTGACATCTACAGTAATATTAGTCTGTTTCTTTCTTATTCCGAGGTCACTGCAGTCACCAGATCAGATGGTGGATCAGCACCTAGAGACGACCTCTACAGCCCTGAATGTCAGCGGAGACCAGGACACCTAGATGAGCCCCAGAGACAGACCCCCAGTGAGGACCCCGTCACCTAGACAGCCATCAGGAAAAGACCTCGGGAACCAGTTGAGCCCTCCAATCTGACTTTGCAGCAGTTGGAATTGAACTGCTGTGTCGTCTGGCCAGAGGAGAAATGGCCCCCCGACTGAGCCTGGTTTCTCCCAAGGTTTTTTTCTCCGTTCTGTCACCAATGGAGTTTTGGTTCCTTGCCGCTGTCGCCTCTGGATTGCTTAGTTGGGGACACTTCATTTCCAGCAATATCGTCGACTTGATTGAACAGAAACTTTTTGAACTGAACTGAGCTGGACGATGCCATCACTGAATTCAATAATGAAATGCCTTTAACTGAAAATTGAGTGTTTAATCTTGTCATTTTACATTATTGACACTATTTTCCCATTTTAATACTGTGCAGTTGCTTTGTCACAATTTGTATTGTTAAAAGCGCTATATAAATAAAGGTGACTTGACTTGACTTGACTTCAGAATCTTGCCGGAAGTAGTAAGTCATCTGGGTACTTTTTGCCTATTGTTTAATGAATAAAGTGAATTCGGACATACAGTACTACTCTTTTCACATACAGGTTTTTTCACATATTTTTTTTTTTTTTTTGCCTGGTATATACGTATAGTAGGGAAGCATTAAATTTCAGATGCAACCTCAGTCACCTCTCAAACTACTATATAAGCAATATATATATATCAAAGTCAAAGTCAAAAGTCAAAGTCTGCTTTATTGTCAATGCTGCCACATGTACATACATACAGAGAATTGAAATTGCGTTACTCTCAGACCCTTGGTGCTTACAGATAACACTAACTGTAGAACGTAAAAATACAGATAAATACAAATCAAATATATATATACATGTATATATACACATACATACATATATATATATATATATATATATATATATATATATATATATATATATATATATACATATACATATACATACATACATACACACATAGAATGCAACTGTGTATTACAATATACAAATAAGGACATGTAAAAAATTATAATAATAATCAAAAATAGATAAAGTAGCATAAGGCACATGGTAGATAGAGTGCAAACCAGTGAATAAACAACAGTGCAGTTAAATGGTGTAGTGCAAAGAGCTTATCGATCTATTTAAAGTGACAAAAAGCGCAGAGAGCAGTTTTATTCAGTTCAGAAGAGGTAGTTGAATGAGGTCAGTCCAATGCTGTACAAAGTGACTGGTGCTGGTCACAGTGTGTGTGTGTGTGTGTGTGTGTGTGTGTAGTGTGTGTGTGTGTAGAGTTCAGTGGTGCGTGGGGTAAGAGAGAGGAGTGGGGCAAGGTCGAGAGGGAGTTCAGCTTCCTGATGGATGAAGCTGTCCTTCAGTCTGTTGGTCCTGGCCTGGAGACTCCGCAGTCTCCTCCCTGATGGCAGCAGACTGAAGAAGCTATGTGATGGGTGGGTGGGATCACCTGCAATGCAGAGGGCTTTGCGTGTGAGACGGGTGCTGTAGATGTCCTGGAGGGAGGGGAGAGAGACACCAACAATCTTCTCAGCTGCTCTCACTATCCGTTGGAGGGTCTTGCGGCAGGATGCGTTGCAGGCGCCATACCACACAGTGATGCAGCTAGTCAGAATGCTCTCGATGGTGCCTCTGTAGAAGGTGCACATGATGGGGGCCTGTGGCTCTAGCTCTTCTGAGATTGCTGAGGAAGTAGAGACGCTGCTGTGCTTTCTTGGCCAGTGCTGCAGTGTTGTTAGTCCAGGAGAGGTCCTCTGTGATGTGTACACCCAGGAACTTGGTGCTGCTCACTCTCTCCACGGTCGCACCATTGATGTCAGAGGAGCATGCTGAGTGTGCACTCTCCTGAAGTCAACAACAATCTCCTTCGTCTTCTCCACATTCAGAGAGAGATTGTTGTCACTGCACCACCCGGCCAGGCGGCTCACATATACAGTATATATATATGCAGCTTTAAATGAATAATTTTATATTTATACATTGTATTTATTTTGATTATGTCATTGGCAATGTAGTTCTTTCCCTTATTAAAGTCATTAAGGTCACAGTCTTGTATCTTTGTCTTTTCGTCTGATTCAAATCAAAGTTCAAAGTTTATTATGTTGTGATTCTCCTCATAGCTGGTTGGTTTGTTTCATGGCTTAAAACTCCTAATGAAGACCTTTTTTAAATCCCCATGGGAAAAATGAATGGGAAAAACACTTCTGGAGTCAACGCCGCTGAAAAATTTTTTGCACTGTTGCACTTTCCAACTTATTTTGCAATACAGAAGAAGGCTATTTTCTGTGATTGTGCAAAACATCTGGTTTACTTGCTGCATAGGTAAATAAATAGAAGAATAATAGTGCAGTAAACAGTAAAAAAATATATATATACTGTATATTTGTGCTATAAACCAGTGTTCATGATTTTGAAGATTAAATTAAAATAATATAAGAAATACCAGTCTGAATTATCAAACAGCATACAGGACTGTTTTTGTATAGCTAAAATAACTGGAAGAGATTGACAATGGAAGTCATGCACAATGAACTTACAAAGGCTGTAAAAAATAAGGTGACTAGCAGAAAAATAACAGTGTACAGTATAATTCTGTGAATGTTATGAAATGTGGGATTTGACTTTATGTTGATGGTCCCTTTAACACATTCTGTTGACTTTAAGTAACGCTGCACCTACATGTCTACTAACTCTCATTAGAATGAAGGTTAAGTTGACATGTAATTGCAAAGTTACTTATAGTGAGTAGAATGCCTGTTGGGAGTCCATCACAATAAAGATCTAGCAGATTTTAAGCTGACAGTCTACTAATAGGCTACTCTAATGAGAGTTAGTAGACATGTAGGTGCAAAGTTATTTATTGTCAACAGAATGTTCAAAAGGGACCATTAAAATAAAGTGTTACTAAAAAGTGTGATTACACGAGTACCTTCCAAGAAAGCATGACACCTAAACTGCATATGTATCCATATCATTAATTGAGACCTAAAGTCCTTTCATGTGGAACGCAGCATCAAGCCTTCTCTCTCCTAACCGTCTGCCTTAATGTTACTGACATCTGCTGAGGCACCATCTTAAAGCTGCCCCACTGTGTGACCTCAGCAGAAAGCTGCAGCCTGACTGGCCCACTGATTGTCCCGACTGAAGCCAATGGGAGGCCATTTAGCTTTTCACAAACCGTTGCACATGCTATTGTGGTTCAGTGATCTTTCATGTCTCGGTGCTTGGCTCAGACAGACAAATGAAGTTGAGCCTTTGGGATGCTGGATGACTTAATGAAGAGTGCACTGGAGAGGGACCTCTAAGGGGATTATTTTAAATCTTCACATTATTTTAAATGAGCAGAATTTTAAATAGGCAAATTAACAGTTGCATGGTAAATAAATCTTATTAATTAGAATAAGGTAAAAGATATAAGTGGTTAAGTTGGCTCCATAATGTATCTTCAACAGCCATTATGAGACTAGTAACATATCCAATCACTGCTGTGTTCCATCTGTTGTTCACAGTTGTTTCCAATATTAGCTGAGGTAAACAGAGGCCTGCGCTGCTGTTTCCACAGTAACCAGACTTACATGAGAAAGTATCAGTATTGTAATTAAAAACATTTGCTTTTTAGTCTATATGTTTGGTGTCAATTCGCCTTTTCTTTGTGGGAATTCAAAGTAATTGAATCATCTGAGATATGAAATATAATAGTCTCCCAGCCATGTTCTTCTGCCTGATTCATGTGCTGGACTAGTATTGTGTAATATTGTGAGAGTCTTAGCAATGGTTACAATTTCAGTATTGCAATGCGCTATGCTTGTAAACAGCAAGACACCAATACAGTTTGTGGTAGTTGGAGGCATGATTACATATTCCATATTTGAGCAACATTCATGTCCAATTGGATTTTTCATCATCTGATCTAGAAACACCACAGCAAACTGCAATGTTCTTTTACACAAATCATACAATTAATAGAATTATATGACATTTGCACTGCTGTGTTGCATAATCTCACTCAGTATCATTCCTGTGGTTTCTTTTGTTCTGCTTGCTATAGCCTCCCTTTTGAGCAAGAGACACAACCTAAACTATGTGCAATAACGACCACAACCACAGCCAAGATGCTTTGCTCAGTCATTGGCTAGTTAGTGTATTGTGTACTACACATGTTTTTATGTGTAACGGAGAAAAACTAATAAAGTCCTTGGAAGAAATGACCAGTAACTTTTCCGTTAAGCTTATGGACATTTCCTACAAAACTAAAGCACAATACAACTCAATGCGTAATTTAAAATACAGCTACAATCAATACAGAAAATCAATTTATACTAACAGTACACTGGGCCATGTTTTTACAGATTTTTTTAAAGTGTATATAGATAAACCTTGTGGTTTAGTGATTAAGAAAAAACATAAATACATTGTAATCCACTGGTAGATGCCATAACTAAAACCATTCTGGGGTAAAAAGACTGTCAGGAAATAAACAATTTTTGCAAACAACATATCACAAATATTTCCTTACATTATAGTACATTTTTTGGTATATCATTATGGAGCCTTGCAAAAAATTCACCGCTATTTTCTGCATGTGTATTATAGATCTTATTGTGAACAAGTTTGATTTTCTATTTCTTTTTTTTTTTTTTTTTTGACCTCATAGTGAGTGTTTCAATCTAAACATCATAACTAGATCTTCCAGTAAAATGTGTTCTTCAATCATTTTCATCTTCAGTCATCTTCAGCTCTGGCCCTGCAAGCACACAAACATTTTTCACTACTGAGAGCCACGCCCACATCTCAACGTCCAATCAACAACCGATGAATATAAAACCAAAATCCCACCCTCTTTTCCAATAATCCATTATACTTATAGATATACTTCACTATATGGATGAAAAGATCTGTTGCTACCTCCATTTCATTACAACATTACAACATTCATTACAACATTAACGTTTAACGTTGTGTCTTCTCTCCCTTTGAAATCCCAAGTCATGCAACGGGCAGGATTGTCACTAGTGAAGGGTTTGGGATTGTGCATGTCATTGTGGTGACACATAAGCCAGTCATTGTTGTCATAATGACATCATTTTTCTGTGTGTGCTTTTAATACCATGTGCCAGCCAAGTAGCTGACATTTCCAAAAATGAGAGAGGCACAGAGAGGTGCCTTTGAGGTAATATACTGTAGTGATGTGTGAGGATGTAAGATCAATGCTGATACAGTACATCACAAACTGAGTGTACTTTCTTAAGATCTGGAAGCCAAACATAAATCAGTGCAGCAGCTGTGAAATGGACACTAATGTATTGAACTGATGCACTGAGTGTCAGGAGCATTAATCAATAATGTTGCTTTGACAGACTCAAAGCCAGTACTGTGGTGAGAGACTCACCCATTATGGAGTCACAAAACTACAGGCCAAGAGTGTATGTCTGCTTCTCTCGGTCCCACACCATTATAAGCTGCTTCATCACTGCATCTCCTCAAGATTACCAGTAAAAGCACTTGTTAGTTCTAAGAAGTCCATGAGTCAGCAGCTGTAATGACATTTACTTGAACAACTACAATTCCCCTCTGTAGTGCAATGCGTGTGAGAAAGACTGTGCAAATGGAATGCATATCATTGCTGACCACTGAGACAACTGTCTCCTTCCTCATAGTGACATGACAACACAAACATGCACTGTTCTCAATTTTTAAACTGTCACTTCCTTCTGCACTGAAAAAAAACGGCAACCTAAAAATGGTGATGTTAAATTTAATATTATTTAATATTGCTGAATCAAACAAAATGCATTCATTTATATCACCAAACCTATTATATATGGGTTAAATCATGTAAAAATATATTTTTAAAGTAACAATTGCAGGTTATCACTTTTTGCAGTGTGTGTTTCCACATAAGGAGAGTGTATACAACGTTCATTTTGCCAGAGATTACACATTTGTTGTAACTTTGATGAGTGTTTCGATTTCATTCAGTGACGAACTCCACATCGTTATTTAACCTAACTGTAACTGAACTGAAACGACACTGATCTGAACTGATCTGAAAAACTTGTTAAAAGGTAGACGAGACTATGGCTATTCCTTAATGTATGACACATGATAATACATTTATTATGGATTATTATGGATTTCTCTTATGTTTGTCTTCCAAAAATATTCAAAGCACATTTGCAGGGACCTCTTTAAAGTGCGAGCCACAATGTAATGTATGTTAATTACATTTAAAAAGTGTGTCTAGGAAGAGAGACTGCAGCTTAATTAACCACAGGCCCTTTAATAACGGTGCATGCCAGTCTCATGTCGAGAAGACTTTAATTATTAGCACAAGGCATTCTGCACCATGTAGGATTCATCTTATGTGTTGCTGACCCTAGATCAATATTAACTCTGTTAATGAGTCAAGTTCTTAACTCCTCATTTATGCCCATGCTTCTCAACCAGACAGAGAGAAATTATCTGGTCTTAATTAGGGTTCTTGTATCTCTAGCCAGTGACTCCCCTAAGAGATTTGTTATTTGCTCCATTTTTACTCATGTCAGAAACCATTTGTTTGTCTGGATTTCAACACCTGGAAGGTAGCAATTATAACTTGCTACAGATTAATATCTCTCTGTACTCTGTATAAAGTTCAGATTGCCTACTAATGCATGGTTATACATAATCTTATGGCCCACCGACACTGCTAGTAAATGTAATAAATAATTACAAAGACGTGGCAAGTAAAACACTGAATTAAACATGAAAATATTGATCTTATAAGTAGAGTATTTACAACTCTTTTTTTTTTACAGTGTTAAGTGTAATAGTTTTAAGAAAAGCTTCCCCCTTTGTCCCCCTTTTAGCTCATATCTTATCACTGGATTAAATATGACATAGGATTACATTTTGATTTTTGTATAGCTTTCCAAAGAAAACTTCTATTAACTATATATTATAAAATTATTTTAATGGTGACTAAATAGATTTTGCAAGGAGTAATTACAGATTTTTTCCCCAAATGTCTATTCCTATAATCTAACAACTAGCAATTCAAGCACTGCAACTGAAATTTCTTCCTGTTTTAACTGTGCTAGTTCCCACTGTTCATTGTTTAAAATACAAAAGGTTTATGAACTGAAATAATAACTCATTTATCACATGAACCAGCTTTAATTATTATCTGTGTATTTCATAATAAAATCATTTTAGACATTGGAAGCATCTTTATTTATAAATGCAGTGTGCAGATATAGAGACGAGAGAGGCAGAACTGACACAACGGTGAGTTTATTGAACCATTTATTGAACAGCAGGACAACAACAATGTAGGCAAATAGAAACTTCAAAGGATGAATATGGAAACAACTGACTGAATGCTAACGGAGTTCTTATATTTTCAGGGTGACAGTGACGCACACACACAAACACACACACACACGTTTCCATGTTTTACGAGGACTTCCCATAGACAAACTTCTTTCCCCTGACCCTAATCCTAACCCCAACCCCTAAACCTACCAATCACTGAAACCTTTTGTGCATTATAAGATTTTCAAAAAAACTTAATTCTGCATGAATTATAAGCTGTTTTCCTCATGGGGACAAAAAAAATGACTGTCCTGTACATACCAGGAATACCAGGTAGACACACATTCACACTGGGGAGCAGACCAGACAAGGAACACCGAGAGGAGCACCAGGAGATAACTTGGAGCATTCGAGCTGACTTTGGAATGAGAAGGTGACGATTAAGAGATCACTGATAGAATCACAGTTAAATATCACAAGGTAAGAGTGAGCCAGTATCTCTAGTTGAGGCCAGACAAAGACTGGCTGCATCCAAAAACTTAGGCAGCTGACTTGTTGCCTCGCTGCCCTATCAGGCAATGACTTTGCAGTAGTTTGTTTAGTAGTTCTTGCAAGGAGGCACCTCTGATCATTCGGACAGGCTTCTGAGGCAGCGTAACAGTTTTATGATCGACAGAAAAATAAAACGGTTTTGGTGATAACCAAACCAATATTTAATTACTATAATATTGATTTCTTGCTATAAATAACAGCAAAGCGCCAAAAGTTAGTCAGAAATATAAATTTACAAACTGACCACCAAACGCAACTTTCAGACGCCATCTTTATTTTTTTAGCTCAACCATCACAGAATGGAATGCGGAGGATTGTGGGATATCAAAGGCAGCGAAGGATACATCTATGCTGCCTTCAAAAATTGATCAGATGAGACAGGAAGTGAAGCTAACTTTGGATTTGGACGAGTCTTGATGCCTTTGGAGGAATGCGTCCTCCAAAGGCAATATTTTTCAGTTTTCTGATGCAGCCTGTGAATGATTGTGCTTTATAGCAAGGTGATTGGAGTGCTGATGAAGGACAGGTGCAGGTGATGGCAGAGGGACAGCAGGTGGGAATCATGAGGGATGCAGGGTAATGTAGTTCATGAGCAGAGTGACAGCATGACACTACTATTCTGATGATAGTTTTTTGTTTGTTTGTTTGATTTAAGGTTCACAATGTTACAAAATTGATATAATGAGCAAGTACATTATGAATCCATCTTCTAAAATCAGATTCTTCTTCTTGCTCAATCAGATTATATGTAAGGGCAAACTTGTGAATAAGTGTTTATATTTTAGACCAAGCGGGATGCCAACCACTGCGGAGTAGGCCAGTACCTGCGTAACTCGTCATATAACAAGTAATAACGTCATATAAAAGTAATACCTTTTTTGCGAACATATGGGAATGAGAATATTGTGTGAGATATGTTTTTATTTCTCAGCCTTTTTTCATGTTTGTGTACAGTAGCCATGCAGTGGAATGTAGCCTTGATGGAGACATTATCTATTCTGTCAAGGTTTATGTGAGGGTTCATGTTCACAACCAGGCACAGCATACTGTAACATCCTTATGTTTTAAGTGATAAAAGAAAAAGTACATCAAATTACTTGCCTTTAAAGTTTTTAATGCATTTAGTAATTGGTCTTGTCATCATTTATTTATTTAATTTTATACTAAGGCATCATATATTCTGGGAGAGGGAGGAAATACAAAATGCAAACCAAAAGGCACAAATCAGATTAAAAGTGTTTACTGAGAGTTCTTGTTTGTCCAGTGCAGACATGCATTAGATGCAGTGTTTTGTGGCACAAACCAATGAGTTCAGGCACAGATATGTGTCTAGGAGTGAAAGCTTGGCTTATATACAAAGCTTATTTAAACTCTATTAATCTCATCACCTCATGTTGTTTATCTTTTAATGTCTGGCACCAGGACAGGAAGAGGAACTGTTCCAAAGCTCTCTTGCTGCACTCGTTACTTCATAATGAGGTGACCACCAACAGAGACAGCTATGGCTGAGGACTGCACGCTAAATTTGCCCCTGTTAAAAATAATGGAGTACTTGTAGCTATCTAGATCGAATTTAAATGGAGTTTTGATTGTTAACATTTAGTGTAGTGAAGTTAAAAATCACATAAGTGAGTAAAAATATGAATATTAAGTGGCAGACAAGTCAAAAATGCACTACAGGTATGCTAGAAAGCACACAGAAATTTGACAAATGTGTACAGACAGAGACTCTCTAAACACAGATACACACAACTGTATTTACATGTCTGGGCATGCAAGGTATTTGAACACAGATGGTATTTTCTATAAGGAAGGGGTGAATCCTTTCATTCACACACCTAAATGACAGTCCTGATGACAGTCAAAGCATAAATAATCACAAAGCTGCATGCTACACCACAGTAGCACATACTCTAGCATTTGGCCCCATCTGAACTGGAACAAGGAGGAGTTACAAAAATACTTTTATGTTAGGCCTATGTATGATTTATGAAATCTTTTTTTCAATGTTTAACTTAGACCTACAGCAATGCTACTTGATTAGGTATTTAAATTCATTCAAATAAACTTTACTGCTGTGATTTCCTTTGAGTGGCCAAACTTATTATCTTATTATCACTGACAACCACTAAAAAAATGAAGATTCCAAAAGGGGGTTTTCGCAGCAAAAAGGATATTAAAGGTTCCTCATGCTCTGAAAAAAAAAATGGTAACTTAAAAATTGTAACATCTAAATTAACTGGTTTTAAAGGAACACTCCACTTTTTTTGAAAATAGGCTCATTATACAACTCCCCTAGAGTTAAACAGTTCAGTTTTACCTTTTTTGAATCCATTCAGCCGATCTCCGGGTCTGGCGGTAGCACTTTTAGCTTAGCTTAGCATAGATCATTAAATCGGATTATATCATTAGCATCTCGCTTAAAATGACCAGTTTCGATAATTTTCCTATTTAAAGGAACTTTGCTGCCGTACCATGGGTGCAGCAGGCGCAATGATATTACGCATAACTAGTTACCTAGCTGGGGACTACTTTCAGGCGCTGAGTAATATCATTGCGCCTGCTGCACAGATGGTACGGCAGCAAAGTTCCTTGATTATTACGCCGGAATGAGAGTATAGTTCCTAGCCATATCTGCCTAGAAAATCGCAACTTTTCATTTTCCGTCGGTCTTAGTACACGATGTAACTACAGAAGAGTCAAGCTTTAAATAAGAAAATTATCGAAACTCTTTGGTCATTTTTGAGCGAGATGCTAATGGTCTAATCCGATTCAATGATCTATGCTAAGCTAAGCTAAAAGTGCTACCGCCAGACCCGGAGATCGGCTGAATGGATTAAAAACGGTAAAACTCAACTGTTTAACTCTAGGGGAGGTGTAAAATGAGCCTATTTTCAAAAAAAGTGGAGTGTTCCTTTAAGTCAAAAATATGATTTAATATGCTGGATCAACCAAAATACCACCAGAACTACTTTATATGGGTAAAATCATGTAGAAATATCTATTTAAAGTAACAATTGCAGGCTACCACTTTTTGCAGTGCGTCAATGCATTTACATTTAGTCATTTAGCAGACGCTTTTATCCAAAGCGACTATTGATTATTGACTACAATGCCAATAGAGAACCATTAATTTAGATTATACAAGAGTATACAGTATGTTATGATTGTCTTGTGTGCTATAAGCTACACTGTTTTGTGCTTTTTTCATCTTTTACGATTTAAATTCAGTTAGTCTTTTACAAAGAGTGAGAGCATGTTACAGTAACTCTGTTTGTAAAACTCCCTTTGATCATTTGCAGTTGTGTTACTGTAGTGACTGACTGTGTTTGTGTGTGTGTTGGGCTTTATTATCTTCTCAAAGGATGCTCTGTTAGAAGAGGTCAAAGAGGAACAGAGAGTTTAGACGGCTCTTATGCAGAATAGCGCCTTTGATAGATTTTCTGTGTTTTTCTGCTGTGGTCTCTTGTCTCACTGCCTTAGCTTCCTCAAGGCGGCTGGTTTGGATGCTGTTGCCATGGCAGCTGATAGCAGAATTACCAGTTTAACCTCAACTCTGAGGTCAAGTCCAGTAGAAAAACACTAAAAACAGAATAATTGTTTGATTCATTCTTCAGTAAGTGTCCTATTTTTAAAGACTTATTTATTTTGTAGATTTATTAAGCAGATTCATTTTGGCAAAATCATGACTGATTACATAAAGCACAGATCTGACAACAGTTTGTCCTATTTCAACAACATCACTAGTGTCCTCTTTTTTTGAACTGAAGCCCATGCAGCTTCAGTTTTAAAACTAGAACATGTCCAGTCTATTGAAAGTAGTCTAAATCATCTAGTTTTCATCAAACATAAGCTTAGTCACATGCTCTTATACATCCTTTGATTTCCAGGTGAACTGCAACAAGTGAAGGTCATTTGAACCATGATCAATATTTTCAGAAGTGCCAATCACTAAGATCTGGGTCAAATACATGACATCAATAAACTCTGCCTATGAAAAGAAATAAAAAGGTAACAAATAAATCTAATATTACGCCCCTCACCGTATTGTGATGCCATGTCTCGGAGCGACGAGACTAAAACAATAAAACCCATTATAAACGAGGCATTTGTTACATCCAGTGGGGACATAATTACTAATTATAATGACTCATACGGTCTTTTTACGCGTTGCGCCGCGCCGCGTAAACATAACACCATGTCTGCATTTGTGATTGTAGAAACGCCAAACAAGCGCTACTCTACACTGCTCAAAACTTGCGTTTGAATAGTCAGATGCGCTCAAACTCGCGCATCAGAACGCGCGCAAATATTAAGCTCTATCTGAAGTATTGTGTTTGAATGGACAAATTCACACAAAAATTATGTCAAAATGCCCGTCTTGGTAAGTATCCTACAGCAGACATAGCCGGCTGAACGTACTGGATCAGTGCATACTGGATCTCTTAAAGTGACAGCACTTTCTTAACATTTATCAAACAGCAACAACAAAGAAATCACTCACTGCTCTTGATTGAATCGCTTTTTTAACTTTAATAAAGATGAATCTTTAATTTATACAGTCAAACATGCAATGCTGTTTTACATTTGACTACTTTATTCAATTTCTAGGCTACCTAAAAACTAATGCTATAGACCTACCTAAAAAAAAACCCTGAAAATCACTGTTTATTTTATTTGTATCTTTACTCTATTGTATTTACTTGTGCTGTTGCTTGTAGTTAGATAGATTATTCTTATTTTCTTTATTTTTATTTGACAGTATAGTTTTCCCTAAACATACCGAACCGTACCGAAACCGTGCTCCAAAACCGTGATACAAACCGAATCGTGAAAAAGCTGAACCGTTCCACCCCTAGTTCACATTGTAGGCTACTCTCCCAGGTTCAGTCCTCCGTAAAATGCACTGCACACACTCGAATATTTGCATTGTACTGTTCTGGAACAGTGTTGTAAATATAACTTAACCACTGATTTCTAGTTGTGTCCTCTTTTGGAAGGCCAAACAAAGTACTTTCGCTTTCACAATGGAACACACAGCGTCTCCACAACATGGTGGTGGCAACAACAATACTACAGCAAGAATAAAAATCACGCCCTCTTTCTTTTGCATATAAGTTTGGGCGGTGTTATGCAAATCTTCCCACACCATGACATAGACATGTGGGGGCGTGTTTGAATAAGCCGTTTTAGGAGGGCGTGGCAGAGTCTTAACTTTTATAAAGAATATCTCTTTGGGTTTGAGACTTTAATCTTTGCAACTTTATAGATCTTATATACAGTGCCGATCCTAGACTTCAGGGGGCCCTACGCAAAACTTTGTCGCCAGCGCGGGGGGGGGGGGGGGGATGTTGTTGGGATGAAAGAATGGATGTAATTAACGCATTTGTCCGTGTTTCACTCAGACTCGAATCGCGCTCGCGGAAAGCGCTCGAGAAACAGTATCTCTTCCGTGGCTCGGTACGCTTTCAACTCATTTTTTTTTGTCTCGAGCAAGAGACTGTACGACATTCACGTTACATGATTTGACTGATTTTTACATAGAGAGGGAGACAGCGCACCACATTAAAAGAAACGATCATTCATGTTTTCAATAACTGCTGGCCAAACTCAAAGACGAAACTAAAATTAAAACATCTTTGAGAGCAAGGGGGCCCCCTGGTGTTTCGGGGGCCCTACGCAGCTTGCGTATTCTGCGTATAGGGAGGATCGGCTCTGCTTATATATGCTCCAACAATCTATCTATCTATCTATCATGGTAACATCTAAATTAACAGTTTTTTAAGCAGTTCATGTAAATCATTGAAGCAACCTAAATACCTTAATGCATACCAACAAAACTAATTTCTGTGTGTTTTATCATTTCGGTTCACTGCAGAAAGGCACAAGGTTTTTGTTAGCTGTATGGATAACAGCTAGTTTCAGTCCAGCTAAAATTGTCTGCCCTTTCAAAATGAAAGTACATCCATTCCTTACTTCCCCTTCACTGTCTAATTTTGTAGAACAAGATGAAACCTGCCCACTGTTACATTCTACAAACTGTTCTGATCGGCAGAGGTGAAACTTTCTCGAAAGTAAGAGCCTCTAAGCACAGTGATAGCCGTAAGATATCACCCTCAAAACAACACCCTTCAGTAGACTTTTTTTATTGTTGTTGCCTTTAAAGCAGGAAGTGTGCTTGGAGTGAATTGATTGCACTTCCTGTTTTGCTGAGCATTCTTTGGCAGCTGAACAGTCTACTGTTCTTATTTTTTTCCTTCCCTACTAAGTTGTATATAAAAGGTGAGGTTGAGATGAAAGAGGTTTGTGTAACTGTTTCAGCCATAAAATTGTGTGGGACTGTGAGGTTTTAATTAAGACATGTTCGATATGCTAGAACATGTTTTGTGGAGTTGGCCATATTTTCTGTATATTTTTCACACACACACACACACACACACACACACACACACACACACACACACACACACACACACACACACACACACACACACACACACACACACACACTTTTGTTTCTATGAATTGTGGGGACTTTCCATAGACTCCTATTACTTTATACTGACCAAACGATATTTTCTATCCCCTAACCCTAAACCTACCCCTTACAGAAAACCTGTTTGCATTGTTACACTTTCAGATAAACATCATTTACAATTTTTTAAGAACATTTCCCACGCAGGCCAGTTACCACAATATCAAAAATTTCAGGTTTTACTATCCTTGTGGGGACATTTGACCCACACAATGTAGCATAAAGAAGTAAACACACACACACACACACACACACACACACACAATATATATATATAATATAATAACACAAATGTATCTAAACCAATGTCTTTGCTGCTGAACTTTGATGATCCAGTTCAACCAAACCTGCAATAATTAAATATGTTAAATAACACAAATGTATCTAATTCCATTTTATTAACCAATGTCTTTGCTACTGACCTTTGATGATCCAGTTCAACCATACTAATAAGCAAAAATGACTTTAGATAAACTAACAATTGTGCTTCATTGTTTTATTATTGCTGAAGAGTGTTGAACTTCTTCTCCTGCGTTCTACATACAGACGTGAATTTACTTTTCCTTCAGCCTGAGGTTTATTCATTACACTTTTTGGTGTGAAAGGGCTTTTACATTTGCTATAATTAGAACTTCTTGTATTAAAAACAATAAAGCCCTGCTCATATTTAAAAAGTAACGCAAAAGTAACGTAACGCATTACTTTCCATAAAAAGTAGCTAAGTAACGTAATTAGTTACTTTTTTAGGGAGTAACGCAATATTGTAATGCAATACTTTTAAAAGTAACTTTCCCCAACACTGTATATATATATATATATACATACATACATACAAACACACACACACACACACAGACATGTTTGTTTCTGTGAATTGTGAGGACTTTCCATAGACTTCTATTATTTTATACTGACCAAACGATATTTTTTATCCCCTAACCCAACCCTATCCCTAAACCTACCCCTTACAGAAAACCTGTTTGCATTGTTACACTTTCAGACAAACATCATTTACTATTTAAAAAAAACTAATTTTCCCCTCGTGGGGACCGCAGGCCCACACACACACACACACACACACACACATATATATGGTTACACTTTATTTTGATAGTCCACTTTAGATATTCTACTGACTATAAGTAACTTTGCAACTACATGTCAACTAATTATCATTAATTTACAACTACATGTCTACTAACTCTCAGAGTAGACTGATAGGTTAGGTTTAGGGTTAGTAGAATAAGTTGACATATACTTGCAAAGATTTTTATAGTCAGTATGTTGTATGATGTGGACCCATCAAAATAAAGTGTTAGAAGATATTAAGCAGACAGTCTACTAATACTCTAATGACTGCTAGTCGACATGTAGTTGCAAAGTTACTTGCTGAGTCCATTTGGACTTGGATATCTTGGATATAACAGATTTTGCAGCTGGTTTATGAATAGAATCTAACAAAAAATCAACAACCTGTAGCAGCTGCTCACCCACTGAGAAAACTGGATTTCTGGCAAACATTTCTGGGGTGATGAGGACACAGCTCTGCCTTGTGCCCCCTTTTGTCCATTGTTCATTTTCCACAAAGCAGAGCCCCTAACCGCACGTGTGTCGTTCTGAATGGCTGATGCAAAATCAAAAGAAGTACAAACACCATTGCTTTGAGTCTTGCTGGCTCTTTGCCCAGTTCTTTGCCTATTCCTGCCTTCTGTCTCTGTACAACTGGCACATGCCTGACTCTGGCATCTAAAATCTGCTATGTGCCCATTCTACTTGCTAGCTCAGTCTATTATGCTTTCATCAAGTGAAAGATGGCTGATATACAGATTTGTGCCTAAATACCAGGGCCTAAGTTACCAGGGCCTAAGTTACCAGTTACTGTCATCTTAAATGAACAGCTCACCTAAAAAGGAAAATGTGCTGAAATATATTCACACTTAGGCCATTCAATAGGTAGATGAGTTTATTTCTTCATGGGAACAGATTTGGAGAAAGTATACCTGCAATTGTTACTTTAAAAAGTGTCATTATGGATTATGGACTTGTATTTTAGCCAGAAGCAATGGTTTGTAGTTAAACACATCTTAAGGATGGATTCTCATTCTGACGGCACCCATTCACTGCAGAGCATCCATTGGTGATGAGATGTAATGAAATTTCTCCAAATCTGTTCCAATGAAAAACAAACCCATTTACATCTTGGATGGCCGGAGGGTGAGGATATTTTCAACAAATATTCATTTTTAGGTGAACTATCCTTTTAATTTATTTAACAGGAAAGTTACATTAAATTTGAGCTTTCATTTTTAAAATAATTTACTGTATGTAATATACTGATCAAAAGGTCGATTTAAAAAATGGCAAAGTGAGCATTAAACTGCTTTTATTTGGTTTGACCTGTAACATTTCAATAAAACACAACTGCTTTGATGAAGTTTTAAGTCTGTTTTGGGTGGTATATAGGGATTGCTTATGATGTAAAATAAATAACAAAACAAGCTAAACAAAACAACAGGCAATTACTTTTCTGGCAGTTACTTTTGTGATAGATCAAATGGACAGAGTGCAGAGACATTTTGCTCAGACAGAAACTCTGAAAGGAAATACCAATGGATTATGAGAGAATGAAAGTAAGGGTGAGGGAGGGAGCTGGTGGACCCGCTCCAAAATCTCTACAGCCGTCCTTTCTTGCCCTCAGCATGGGTCAAATTTAGGGCTCTTTTCTGGAGGCCAGAGCATCTACACAGTTTCAAAACAAATCTTCATAACATCCAGCTACACCATGTGTCAACTTGGTATCTCTTTATATCCTTACATGACTCATGCTTAATCTTGGTTTGCAAAGGATCAAAATAATATACTGCCTGTAATTCAGGTTAAGCTGAAATCAGGTCAAAAAGTTACACCCATACAATGCTAAAGGAAGGGTTGAAAATCCTGTGGTTGACAGTTGTTGAGAAGGTTTATAGTTTTGTTTGTTTGACTGATCATGTGTGAATCTTTTATTTCCAGAGTGCACTAAAATGACCCGGATAGACTGCTGGGTGTAGGTCAAATTCCCATCACTCATGACTTATTGAATATAACTGTTAACATCTTTCCTCTGCCTTGTTTCTGAGACTATTTGCAAACTCATTCTAAAACATACACATATTTGAAACTAATTTTGTAGTATTAGAAAATATTAGAAAGGAAGTCCCAAAACAGCTTAACATATATTTGGTACAGAGCAAGTCCTTGAGTGTCCCGCTAAGGGGAATAATTATGTTAAGGGATCTCATCCAGCTGAATTTCCTCTCTGGGGTTTGAATTTCTGACCTATAGATACCAACTTTTCAACACCAATTTATGTCTGTAAGTTTTGTTTGTTTGTTTTTTTACAGTAGACATACTGAAAGCTGAGGCTCTGTCTCTGGAAATGACTCATCACATCTTCATGATATCAGCATAATGTATTTCTGAGATCTTTAAAGCACTTGAATATGGTAGTATCAGAAGGCAAGAAGGCAAAGCATTATGTTACAGCTCTCTTCATGAAACTGTTAAGTGGTTGGAAAATCCCACTGAGCAAACTGGCATATATATAATACATAAATATGGCAACATTTATATGGGTTAGAAATATCTCTTTAAAATAACAGTTGCAGGTTACCATTTTTTTGCAAAACGTACACTGGCTAGCTTTACAAATTTCAGATGTCATGTGATGTTATGTTTTTTTTCTGTTTTTTTTTTTTTTTTGGTATTTATTGATTAACCAAAAGGTTATATATATATATATATATATATATATATATATATATATATATATATATATATATATATATATATACATATATATATATATATATATATATATACATATATATATATATATATTATTTATAAAACATATCATACTGACCATTTGTAGGCCATGCATCAGCTGTAATGTTGTAGATATAGAAATGTCAAGTTATTGTAGATTAGACTAAAATCAATTTGAATGCAGGTGTGAAAAGACTACTGAAAATGTGATCAGTCAGTGTTACATTCTACGAGCTTGAAATAAACATTCATATAAGCCTTTATTACTGCTGAAGTTAACTGAAGTTTTGTTTGTGTCCATGTGTAGTGAAGGTAATAGCAAAGAATTGGCATTTATAGCTTACAGGTGTCTTAAAGATTATATGGCTATACACTGTTATAGTGATAAACATGATAATTTCACTCCTCAGAACTGCATCTTCATAAATTCACTAACACACACAGGAAAGACTGCTGATAGGCTTTACTGCGTTCTCGCTCCATCCTGATTTGATCCTGTCATCACACAGTGAGAATGCAGAAGTGTGTGTGTTGGCGTAATAGTGCTGTGCTGAAACAGGCAGAGGCAGAGCCTCCAGGCCCATCATTTCTGTTCTGCAGATCTTGACTAAGGTCGACATGATTTGGTTATGCAATAATCTCAACAGATCCAAAAACCTTGCAGGCCCAGCACACACACACACACACACCCACCAAATACTCAAGCTATTACAAAACATATCAAACCACTTTCAAACCTTTTCAGAGAGATAACCAGAATATCTTGTTATATACCCAGAGGGGCAACTGCTGTAAGTGCTGATCCAATAAATGAGTCTGCATTTGGTCATTATATTATAGTAATATGATTTATAAACCTTTGCTCAAACTTCTTTGTTCAAGCGTGGTGAAAATTCACTCAAAAATTCCCCTAGAGTTCTGAGAAAAACAAGCCTGATGGAAAGATAGTTTTCTCATGCCCAGGCTTGAGAATACAGTTTTATGCAGAAGCTTTGGAAATATTGTACATCTGTCGATAAAGAGCACTAGAATCTTTACGTTCACAGGAAAGGAAATTACCTGCCAGATTCCATTATAATTGTCAAAACCTCTATGCAAACTTAAAAGCAAACTGCATAATAAAAGGCAGCATTAATAATGCACTCTTAACATGGTCATTCTGTGTGAATTGTCTAAGACTTCAATTAGAAACAAACATTTTTTTAATTCTCTAGTTCTTTAGAAAAAAAATCAACCATAAAATCAACCTGAAGAATGTACAATGAAACATGAAGTACATTTTGGAGAACATTTATTTTTAAGAGCATGGTCATGCAGCGTATATGACAAATGATTCTTATAAATCTCCCAGTGTCTTCAGATTGTTGTAAATGGAAAACAATAAAACAAGACATTGTCTCCTTGCAAAAGTGCAGAAGTAACATTTATACTTTTCATGCATGCACAAATCTTCCTTCTGTGGTTTAATCTGCAATACATTATGTAACAATGTAACAAGATATTTTGGTGCAAAATGTTTAGCATTTGCTTTGAAAATACACATTGTAGGTTAGAACAAGGAGGAAACTGCAGTGTGTGATAATGTTCCATTCAAGACTAACAAAAGACTAACAAAACCCCTTTTAAAGTCCTACACACTGACGCTCAGAAATCACACAAATATGCTCAGACTTGTCTATTGTAACCTCCCACTTTGTTTTGACATGCAAAAAATGCCAGCAATGCTGAGAGCTGTATTGGCCATAGAACTGTACTGCAAAGACTGTCAGAAGGTCAGAACTGACGCCATACACAGGCATTATACAGTATTAGGTGTGTTTAGCCTGGGTTATGATTGGATTAAGATTAATGCCTGAAACCAATGCAAAGTCTGGGCATAGCAAACTGAAGATTTGAGATTTTGCCATCTTTTTCGGGGGTTTTCAGTGATGCTGTCACTGAATGTACGGCAAGTCACTTGATATTATACACTTGATATATATATTTAAATATTCCTTATTGTACTTCAATGGGGAAACGTTTTTATTGCTTTTATATTATACAAAAATTATATTTCCCTCACATTGCGCTGTAATTATTTAATAGATTTATTTATTTTTGTATTTTGTTCCTGCACCATTCATTTGTGAATAAACACTCACTTGTGCTTTTTCTTTCATAGACATTAATTGAAGAATGCAATGTAGAATGTAAATATACAGTATATGATTCATCAGTCTCTTGAACTGAATTTTAATACTCCATGTATTGAGGTATGTAAGAATGATATATGTTTTAAAACACTGAGAAGCTGATCTTGTTCTGGCAGGCTCACCCAAAATCAACATGCTAAAAGTTCAAAGATCATACTGAGCTGAACACAGATACACCCACTGTCCCTAAATAATCGCTGCTGACCTGACAAGCGGTTACTACGGCCTGTAAACAGAGCTTTAAGCCATAGAGCACATGCCAGAGAAAAAGAGCAGATGATAGAGAGACAAATGACAGATTGAAAGAGAGATAAAAACTACCTGGTGAATGGGTTACACACCAAAACATCTTTACTCTTTATACAAACTGTCTATCAACAACCATCTTGACAGATACACATGCTGATTTCAGATCAACCAATAGCATGTTTAGTTGCCTCTTACATTTTTTTAGTGAGGAAGTGTTTTTGTTACTTATGCTGGAACCTGGAACACTTTCTTAGAGGAACCACTGACGTCCTCCCAAAATACTCAAAATTCCTTGATCATCATCGGTTTGGCCAAAAAGATGCTGTCTTACACTTACTGTATGCAGGCTTGAAAGCTGAACCAACAGTCAAAACTGTGGTTACATAATAGAGGCCCCCAGATATCATGCTAATTTTTTTTTTCTCAAAAAGTTCAATTCCAAAACTGAGCAGCAGCCAGAAGTGAGGTTAGAGCCAGTGCTGTCTATAATTACAAACATTCCTCAAGTAAGTCCTACATATTAGAGACAGAGATTCCATTGACGTCAACTCTATTACCTTCTCTCTTGTTCTCACCCGGCAGTGTGTGAGTGGAGTACAATTCTCTGTGCAGTTATGTCACAAAACTGAATCTCCAGCATAGTGTTATGCATATTTATAGAGATTATGATCCACTAATCCTTTCATTACAACAAAATGCCAAGTAGAACTAGGCTGTTATTTCCAAACAAATATAAAGTCATTTGGACTCGTACACTGGAGTCTGTGAATAATCGTTATGTCCTGTAGCCCATTCTGTGCATATGCTTGTCTTTTCAAATGGAAATAAGTTGTTCTGTTTCTAAAGCCTTATGATTTTCCATCTCTTTCTACTTTTCCCTGCTGCTGTTCAGAAATCAGCAACTTTACAATAGGGTTCAATTCATTAGCATTGAGTATTATCAACTTACAATGAAAATAAAAAAAAGGATTTATTAATATAGGCTATACTATATACTATACTATTACTCAAAATACGCTTACAAGTTAAAATGAACCTATATTAATAAATACTTTAAAAGAACTATTCATTCTAACAATTCCAACCTTATTGTAAAGCATAACCACTGAAAACTGGTCACTCGTTCACCAAAATGAATGCAAGTTTAAGCAAAGGCTTAAAGTTAGCTGGCATCCCAGTTCTGCCTTAGATAGTACGTGTATGTACAGTGTCAAAAAATATTTTCCTAAAACATGCAAAATTCAACATTTGCAATGATAATTTTGGAAACACATGAATGGGAAAATGTATTTTTGTTCTGACTTAAGCACTTCCCTTTTAATTTTTTTTTATTTATTATTCCGAGGTCACCGTAGCCACCCAGATCCAGACTGTATCCAGATCAGATGGTCACTGCAGCCACCCGGATCCAGTCCGTATCCAGATCAGATGGTGGATCAGCACCTAGAGATGACCTCTACAGCCCTGAACGTCAGCGGAGGCCAGGACAACTAGATGAGCCCCAGAAACTGATCCCCAGTGAAGACCCTGTCTCCTAGACGGCCATCGGGACAAGACCACAGGAACCAGATGAGTCCTTTGCACAATCTGACTCTGCTGCAGCCTAGATTTAAACTGCTGATTTTGTCTGGCCAGAGGAGAATGACACTATTTCGACACACTATTTCCCCGTCTAAATACTGTAAAGCTGATATAAAGCCACCCAGCTTTATATCAAGCTGATGTAAAGCTGCTTTGACACAATTTGCATTGTTAAAAGCGCTATACAAATAATAGTGACTTGACTTGACTAAATGTGAACGTAAATAGTAATTTATTTATTTATTCATGTCTGAAATGTTATCTGTGCAGTGAAGACACTGTTGATTCATTTTGACAATATAATTGTGTACAGTGACCTCAAGATACTTAATGCATTAATTAATGTGAACAAATTGAACCTTAGTGTGAAGTGTTACTGCCCAAAACTTCACACGTTCACCAAAATTAATGCAAGTTAAAGCAAATGTTTAAAGTTAGCTGGCACCCCAATTCTGTGTGTTTCTGTCCATCTACACGTATATATGCGATTTTTAAGAAGAGAGAGAAAGAGAGAGAGGTGTGAACAAGTGAGAAAACTGACTGAAGAGAGCAGATGTCTATAAATGTCTTGGCAAAAATGCAAAGCTCCTTTTGGCGCCATCCTGGCAAACACAAAACAGTATGCAACAGATGGGCTATACACACAGAACACACATTCTGCTTCTCAGCATTCTTTCAGCATTATTGTGGCTCTTCAACAATACCGCTGGGGGCCCTGAGCTCCCTCAATGGTGCGACGTGAAAGTAGGAGAGTTAAAAATGGAGGTCTGTGGGAGGTCCGCTTTGCACGCTCATAACCTGCATGTTCACAAAAACTGACCTTAGATTAGTGATGTCTTTTCCTCATTGCTAGATCAGTGCTATATAAGGATGTGAGAAACTGCTGAAATTCCCCTATTCAGTCTTATCAAATGCACTCAACCAGTCTGCTGATAACAGATCCCTATTGGTATTTCTCTACGTGACAATTGGACACCAAACACAAGTGTGCATTTGTGTGTGTGTGTGTGTGTGGGTGTGCGTGTGTGTGTGTTTGCATTTTTGTGCAGCTCAAGAAAAAGAATGTTATGTGTTTTGGTTGTGATTACAAAGTGACATCACAGTCAAATCTAAGTCAGGCCCCTGAAAAAACATTAATACACAATGAGCTTTGTTGTTTGGTCATTAGTTTTGAAGAGGACATTTTTCACAGAACACATCCTCTAACTGACTCCGTCCAAAACTACTGAATGTGTGTTAAGGAATGAGGCTTTCAGATGCAGATGCAGCAAAACTTCCCCACTTGAGTCAGACTTCAGTCTTTATCTGATTTTTTATCAAAACTGTGACTTCAGTAACAAAAACTGTTGGTATCATTTAGTCACACTGGTTCCTGCAATGATTCTCTTTGATTTCATGTAGACCAGAGACATATTATTGCCACAGCCTATGAATATTATTAAGTTACTGCATGTGGACATGAAAACAGTGTCAGTACTGTAACAGTGCAAGCTGAAGCAACAGAAGAGGAAGAAAGACACACAGTACCAAAGGAGTTCTTCTTCTACTGAGTCAAGTTCCCTTCAGTCACAAGGTTTGCTGAGAGTTGAGCACTTCTGCAATCATCTCTTGGAAAAGGGAAGTGCAAGATTATGTGTACCTTTGGTTAAACTGTTTGAGCACTGATATGAGTTTAAAGCCTTTTTAAATGGTTAAGAAGAGGGGCCTCTGTTTGACCACCATTTAAATGAGTGATCTCAGTAATGATCTCTAGCTGTTAAAATGAAAGCACAAGTCGAGTTTAACAAGATAAATATTTAGATGTTCTTTTAACAGCTTGTTTAACACCATGTTTTTAGTTACTTGTTTCATATAGCAAGTGTTTGTGCACATGGATAAAACATAACTACAAATCTAGGTTTAATTAATCAAATTCTAATATTTAGTTTTCCTTTCTTAGAGACATTTTTAAACCTAGGCTTCTTTTAGGCTTTTTAACCTCTTTACTTCTTCTAACCACCAGTTTATCTTTGCTTTTTTCCTTCATACATTCAAACAGGCACAGAAGAGGTCATGGCTGGTACTCTCATGATTCAGCCTCAACTTTATAAAAACCATCTGTGGAATTTGGCCACATATTTCCTTCTTCCTAATTCTGCCATGCTCCCAAATATGGCAAACATCTCGCTACATCAGCTGAAATATAAACCTGACTTAAGGAGTTTTCCCTTGTTTATATGAAAATGTACAGTTACAGTCATTTTGCATGGTCTTCAACATGTTTGTGTAATGCAAGGTGTTTGATCAAAACTCCAAGAAATTACATAATCTCTCCCTCTTCCTATTTGTTTCTTTCTCCCTTTTTTGTTCCTCCCATCCCCCACCAAATATTATGTAAGATATTCAGGCAGGTCAACCAACAGGGAATCTGTTACTATGAAGGTGGAAAAAACTTTTTTTATGTTTTGAGAGAAAATAAATGCAGATTTTTTTTTAGCAGTCATTACTCCAGCATTCAGTGTCACATGATCCTTCAGAAATCATTCTAATATTCTGATTTGCTGCTTGCTTTGAACTTTTGACTTTGTGTATATACAGTTGTGGTTAAAATTTTACATACACTCTGCAGTATCTGCAAAATGTTAATTATTTTACCAAAATAAGAAGGATCATACAAAATGCATGTTTTTTTTAATTTAGTACTGAACTAAATAAGATATTTCACATAAAAGATGTTTACATATAGTCACAAGAGAAAATAGTTGAATTTATAAAAATGACCACGTTCAAAGGTTTGCACATGCATGCTAATTCATAATTATGTGCTGTTGCCTTGATGATCCACTGCTGTTTTGTTTGCTTGTTTTTTCATTTTTGTGGTAGTTGTTCATGAGTCCCTTGTTTGTCCTGAACAGTTAAGCTGCCTGCTGTTCTTTAGAAAAATCAGTTGTCATCCCTCAGTAGTGAAAAGATGGATCTCAAAATCATCATTGTTGAAAAGGGTTCAAATACGCAAAAGATGCTGGAAAACCAAAGAATTTGTGTGACCTCAAGGATTTTTCTGAAGAACAGCAGGCAATTGAACTGTTCAGGACAAACAAGGGCATCATGAACAACTATCACAAAACAAAACAAAAAACAGCTGTGGGTCACTCAGGTAACAACACAGTATTAAGAATCAAGCATGTACATATTTTATCACAACTGTGTATATACACACACACACAAATAATGCTTTGTTACAGGTTAGTCATATAGAAATATATATAGCAATATAGAAATATAGAAAAAAAAATGTCACTCTCTCCCTCTCATTGACCTAGTCTCACACTCATGGCTGCGCTCTCTCTCTCTCTCTCTCTCTCTCTCACTCTTTCCCTCTCAGAGCAGAGTAACTAATTCTGACATGTCTAATAACTCACTGATCAGACTAGATAAAGACGAGGGAGGAGACGTGCAGACTGTTGTGAAATCTTGAGGAGGCGGCAAGACACAGCCACGTTTTGAGAACAAAGTGTTTTACAAAACATAAGATTTGCCACTTGTTGTTTTTTTGCCTTGTATTGAGCCAGTACCACCAACAGTTTGTTGTTACAGATTAATATTACATAGTAATGAAAGTCTGAAACATTATGAATAAATAGAGAATCTTAAAGAGACCAATTCAGACTAATATATAAAAAAAATATTTGACCCAGAGCTCAAATACAACCTCCTTTCCTGAGCTTTGCTCAGTGTTTTATTACCAGGGTAATTAACCCAGTTCTAGAAACATTCCTGTTTTGTAATGATTTGTTAGTGGAACTGGAAGACTGTTTTGGGTGGATGTGTTTATGTGTGAGTGTGTAGTAATTTTATTGCTGTATATGCTCAGAACTGTTTGTAGTTAGTCTGCACAGATTAAATGTTGTGTTTATGTACCTAATACACCTGATTATTTTACATTATATAAATAACCTCGTAAATAAATGAAGCACCTACACAATGTGTGGTAAAGGTGTGAAACAATTCTAAACACAACACGGAACCTACTTAAAAATATGAAGATTTTAGATGGAATACCCCTGACAAGATGGAAATAAAATAAAAAGATACCTTTACTACACTAACAGTCTTAAAAGAGAAATCATGGATAACATGGTAAATAATGACAACAGCAGTGGGAATATCATAAAATATTTGCACCAAATGTCATGATTGCTCAATTCCCTATCATCTCAAACCTAAACAAGACTTTTTTTCTAGTCAAAACAAACAGGGTTATTCCTTGGTGTGGGTTTAGACTGAATGTTCATGTGGAAGCGAGCGTTTATGTTTTTGGCAGATTTTTCTGCAGGATAAACAGTACAGATACAAACATGGAGAATCATTTGGGACCTTTATAGAGGGAGGAACTGACATTATAAACCATACAACTGCAGATCTCAAGCTAACAGTAGCCAACAGCAATATTCATTGTCATTAACTGGGCCCAAAGCCTGAGCAATGTGTTGAGTAACTTTCAGCAATTTCTCTCTCTTTTTTTCTTTCACTCAAGGTCACACTCACAGCAGCAGGGCTTCAGCTCTCCCCCTCCTCCCGTCTCACTCAGTATCTGCCTGCGAGAGTCTATCCTCATCTCACTCTGTCTGCCTGTAGAAGCCTGTCTTACTGCATCTGCCTCTGAAGACTTAAACCTCATCGTCTTCCGCCAGGCCATGTCTTGCTCTTACTTAAAGGGATAGTTCACACAAAAATAAAAATGCTGTCATAATTTACTCACCCTCACATCATTTCAAACCTGTATGACTTTCTCTGTTTGTTTATACTTTATTTTAAGGTGTTCTTTTTACAGTGTATCTACACAAATAAGCACTGAGTAACATTAATTAACATCTAAATAGGGTTAGAGTTTTGTTTAAGATTAGTTGCTTGTAATTACGCTATTACTACTATAATAATTACATGTAATATGTGTAACATGAACAGTAAAATAACAAAAGAAGATATTTTGTGGAACAAAAAAAGATATTTTGAAAGATTTTGGTATAGCCAAACAGTTTGGTGATCACTGACTTCCACTGTTTGGGAAAACAA
Organism: Schizothorax lantsangensis; assembly: GCA_027422415.1. Lineage (NCBI taxonomy): Eukaryota > Metazoa > Chordata > Actinopteri > Cypriniformes > Cyprinidae > Schizothorax > Schizothorax lantsangensis. Next base: position 22,691,765 of record CM049841.1, read on the forward strand.
ATGTGGTTTGGAATGACGATGAGTAAATGATAATAGAAATTAAATTTTTGTATAAACTATCCCTTTAATGTCACTTTTCAACATATACTACTGTGAAAGAAACAATAACAACTAAATAAGTAAAAAAATATTTAATACATATTTATCAATATTTATAACTTAATCAGCCTTAAAATGTTAATTTATGACAACAAAACTACTTTATGTGGATTAAATCATGAAGGATTATCTCTTTATTATCTTTGGAAAAAAGACTGTGGATTGTCAGAGATGACATTGCAATCCGTGAGATTGTGATTATATTGGTTAAAGTGTGTAGGCCTATTCCTGTTCTCACACTTATTACCATCATCATCAACAACAACAATGGATTTACCCTTCTCTTAATCTGGGACAAAATCTAGGGCTAACCACGGGATAAACTAGTTAGACTGTCTTATCTGATTAATAAGTTTAAAGTCCACAGCATTTTTCCACCACATAGATGTGTAAGCACACTCTTACAGTTAACTGGAAACCCAATAATCTTTGAAGGAAGCCATGAAAAACACATAATCTGTGCAATCCAAAAAATACAAATTGAAGTTTTATGGCATCATATTTAGAATGAGGATGACAGGACAATGTAGAATATATGATATAGAATGGATGGTGTTTACAATACAGTGGAATTAACACACTGATAATGTGAGAATTCAACCAGTGCAAGTAGCCAGAGCACAATATGCTGTAATAGAATAAATAATAAACAGCAGTGCTCTTACATTTCTCATAATACTTGTAGCTAATGCATTTAAACATAATCCTGAAATGTATATTGAAGACCCAGAGCTGGAACCAGGAGGAAATGAAAGTAGTGTTAAAATAATCTTCAGGAAATAAATAATGTGCCACGCTGTGCACTGTCATCTGAACAGGCTGCAGAATGTTACTCAAGGGGAAAGGTCATGCAGTTCCATACACTGACAGAAATGGTAACATCTGAAATGAACTGGTTTTATTGAAGTCAACAATTATTTAATATTGTTGAATCAATCTGAACACATTTATTTATAACCACTAAAATTACTTTATATGTATTAAACGATGTCGAAATATCTCTTTAAAGTATTAATTGCAGGTTAACACGTTTTGCAGTGCAGCTGAATGACAATGTGTTCTTCTGCAAGTGCAGGCGTGTCGATGCAGGCTACTCTTTGTAGTGGAATGTGCAACAGCTTTGTTGACGTCTGAGTAGAATTTAGTTTGTAGAAATCTGGTCGTAGATCAGTGCCCGTAAACCAACCTCTGCATTGAATACCACATAAGAGCAAGCAGGATATTTGTTTTATTTCCTCAAGGGTCTGAACACAGAACCACGAATAAAAACTAAGGTTGGATCCCCCTCTTGTGGTATGTGAACTAAATAACAGTACAAAGCTCTGTAAATTTCCATTTGCTTCCATAAGTTGAGAGAAAGCAAATAATTACCAACATTTTACCAAATTTTGTCCTTTTAAGTAACCACAGAAAAAAAAAAAACTGTATAGGGAGAACTGGAATACATGGGAGTTGGTGCAGCTCCACCCAAAAGTCTAAACAGATAGGAACATTGAGTGGGAAGTAACAAAGAAAACAAGTTTGAAAGACTTAAAATCCCTTTTAACGAATTGTACTCTCAGGTTACGCCTGTTGTTACGAAGAACAAAAATGTGTCTATGAACTAAAAGACCGTGCTCTTCTATTATGTGAGCACTCATACAATGAGCCATTCCGGATATAACAACCCCCCTGTGAGAGTTTTCATTACTTTTTATTTCAAAATGGAAAATAGTGCACCTGTGTCCGTTTGTGGAAAGAAAAAGCATACGATTCATGCAAGCCTATATATTTATATATTATTATTATTATATTATGTTATTAGCTATATATTTATTTATGTATGTGTGTGTATAATTGATTTTTTTAACCAGCATCAAAGCCGACTATCATCTGCAAGACTTCTGCAAGCCATGTCTGCATTTCATTGATTCCTATTCTTGTTTTCCATTTGCTCCACTAGCAAACAAACAAAATAAATAACAAAACATCGCTTCCGCAACTTTCCAAAAGGGAAGAAAAATAAAATATTAACAACAACAACAACAGACAAATTGATTGAGTAAGTAGAGACAAAAAGTAAATCTTACTTAAATGTGAGACAAATCCATAAAACCCTGGACAGTTAACAGAAGTGTTTAGGCTATTTTAATTACTTTTGTTATTTAATAACATAATAACAATGTACAAAAGTATGGTATATAGATGTAAATTATGATTTTAATGAAAATACAAAAAAAACGTAGATACTATGCTAATAACGTTAATAAAGTTAATGGAAGCACGCTTTAGCCATAGACATAAATACTGAAGTTTTTCATGCCTGCACTTTAAAGACATATTTATGCAACTACGCCCTCTATAGGACGGGGGTGAAATAGCACTCTTCATATTATGGGGAAACAACTGGGTTTTGTGACCAATGCCAAATACCTAGACTGTAGAACATGTGCTTATTAATTGTTCAAAATATGAATTACAGAGGATGGATATGATAAAAGACATTACAGAGGATGGATATGATAAAAGACATTACAGAGGATGGATATGATAAAAGACATGGAAAAAATAGGACTAACAGGACGTGGAGTAAAGAATATAATGGACTGCAGTAGGAGTGAACAAGGAATTAAATATTTGATTTGCTTTCTGACTAAAACAAGACTAATGACAAGAATATGATGACTAAAGTATATGGGAAATAACTAGAACCAGAAGATGGCAGTAATGGAACGTAAAGGATGCAAGCTGCCGTTAAAACCCAAAGAAGAAGAAGAAGAAGAAGAAGAAGAAGAAGAAGAAGAAGTAGGACGGAGGTGCTACGTAAAAATATCAGACATGGCGGAAGGATTGCGAGTTGTCTCTTTCAAAAAAGGTTGTACTGTTGAATGTTTTAGCAAGGAATGACGACTTTGTTTGAAGGTAAAGGCGTTAGTCTGCAATTTTTAAATGATTTCTTTTATTCTTATTTTGCAGCATTTTTTTCTTACAAACGCATGTCTGCATGTCGGCTTAACGCCAACGTTAAGTGTTGGAAGTGTTGGTTTAATGTAGAAGAGGTCATGAATACTAAAGAGATAATTCATTATGCTACACAAATAGAGAAGCTGCAAAATGATGGCGGCTATGAAGATATTATATCACTATTGACAGACCTGAACAACGCATATGTCACGTTAGAGCAGTTGCAGACTACAGACATTGTTAAGGTCCTTTATAAACTACTTAAGTTCTGTCCAGTTGTGAGTGCTAGAACAATAGCAAAGGGCTTGCTTTCAAAATGGAAGAAGTTGTGCAAGTTGTCGTCTTTGCTGAAAAGTAATAACAAAAACATGTGGGAGGACAAGGAACTAGACACACATGATCTGCCTAATGTCGAGGTGTCTCACTTAAATGAAAAGGGGAATAAGAATCAAGCTTTTACATGCAACACAGAACAACATGATATAACAAAGGATGTAAACCAGGACAAATGCGATGCATGCTTAAATAAGCTGTCTCCTGAAAAGCCTTGTCCAGCAAAAGAAGCTGCAGAGTCTTTTCAGCTACATTGTGAGGAAGAGAGCTTCACTCTAGCTGCAGCATCACATAGTAGATCTGATACAGAGAAAGATTATCAAACTTTGGTTCCTCAAAACACCACTCAGCCCAGCGCTTCCTCTGACTCCATGGCATTGAGATCCAAATGTGTCCATCTGATTCTCCAGGCTCTTACTTTAAATCAGCAAATAGACTCAGATGTTATGGACAAACACAAAGCCCTTGCTGAGGACATTGAAACACATGTTCATGCTCTTCACGGACGAAACCAGCTTAAGTACAAGTCCTGCATCAGGAGCAAGGTGGCCAACCTAAAAAACCCAAAGAACCCTCACCTGCGCCAGGGCCTTATATCAGGACACCTGACTCCAGATGCATTCGCTCGGATGTCAGTGGAGGAAATGGCAGGGGAGGAACTTCGACAGCTCAGGGAAGGTTACATAACTTTGGGCATCAGTGAGCATCAGTTACCAGAGGCAGTGGAGGGGACACCCACCCATAAAGTTCGCTGCAGGCGCTGTGAGGGTTTGGACTGCAAGGTGACGCAGATCTCAAGAGGGACACTCTTCTTGCCATCCTGGGTACGGAGTGGCAGTGCAGATGATGATTCAATGACTTTCATGACGTGTGCTAATTGTGGAGAGCAGTGGTACCACAGCAGCTGGGTTTGCCTTTGAGCAAGTGTGTGTGTATTTATAACTGTAATAAAGATGAATAGCAAATATTTTTCAGTACTAATTGACCGTTTTGTGCACAGTTAAACCAAGCAAAGATTTTTTTAATCAGAATAGCTTTCTTGTGGCCTTCAGTTTGGTGCAGGGAACCCACACAATGCATTCGACCCAAAATGCATTGTGAGGGTTCACTGCACCAAACTGAAGGCCACAAGAAAGTTATTGACCCAGAGGAGATACATACTTAAATGCAAAGTTTTAAAATGCATAGTTCAAGTACAGGAACCACACTTTGCAAATGCACCAGGGCTATCAAAACACTTAATTTAAGGAGATATAACCATTAAATGTTATACCTTTTGCATTTAGGTTCATTTTGATTAATCAACTGAGGCATTATATGTGATGTTATGCAGATTTCTTTTTGATCTATGAGTTAGATTCTCAAAAATACTTTTGTAAAATATATTTAGCCTCTTTCCCATATCTTACAAACACACTTTTGGGAATGAATTATTGTTGATTAAAATGGATATGCACGCTTATTAAATGAGCCAGCGCATTAAAAAGTATAATGTTTTTCATCTGAAAGTGAAGGTTTATGAAATTAAATATATCATGTTCTAGAATAATCCTGGATATTTATGATGTTGTTTTGTTAGAAAATGAATATGTAGATTTCATAAATGTATACATTTTGCGTTTAAGTAGTTGTGAGTTTCATCAAGTTTAAAGCAATCTAATTAATTTAATCCATTGGTTTGACTTTGAAACTGGTAATTCAGAATATATGCCCTTACAAATTTCATATAATATATTCAAATTATGAAAAACATTTGCATGAATATATGGTGCACTAATATATTTATTAAACACTTTCACCAACTTTATACATCATCATTTGTTAAATAAGTTCTCTTAACTACTCCATCTCTTAATAAAGGTTACTTAAACTGTGACTCATACTACGATAATAATAACTACTGTATGGTAATTTCTAAATCCACTTCCTCTGTAATCTCTTTCAGAGATCATGAGTTTGATCTTTGCTACTCTATTTATGGCTTTGACCACAGTAAATGAATGTATGAGAACCAGTAAAGTTACTTTCAGATCACCCCAAAAAGGGGAAGCACAACCCATGCAGCATGAGCTAAATGAGATCCTTGTGTCTAGGCTCAGCAAACATGTGACAGAAAGTGTCCCACATGCAGAGAGCATGTGACCTGGTAATCTGCCCAAGATAGGGTCCAAAGGCTGATTTCTTTGGATGTCTCAGTCCCAAGAATGTATTTTATGGACTCCGATATCTCACTCAAGAATGTTGAGCATGAATACAATTGTAATGAAAAATACATGTCTTTAATGTGGAAAGTTCCATGGGAAAATATATTTTATACAGGCCATGTTGTTATTAGTCAGAATTAACTCGTGATGTTTAGAATAGGCTAATTACATTTAACCTAATCTTGAACCTTATGGTAGAATTAGTGCTTTCATTAAAGTTATACAAAAATCACTTAAACTGTTATATTACTATGGTATCTGTATAACTGTTCATTGCAACATTCCATGTTTTAGATATTCCGTGATGAGGCAAACATTAGTATAATCTTTAAGATTACATTATGTCCTCTTGCACAAGTTCTAACCAGCTCGAAGCTGTATGATGTAATGACATGTTGATATAATATTGTTGTGTGTGTACATGAGAGAATTTGTTCAACTAGCAGGGACAACATTTGGTTAGTGACTCGCTGATAACGCTTTCGTCAATCAGAGACGGTTAATAATTAATATGCCAACCAAATATTAAGGGGAAAGACACTTCAAAGAGAATATATTTAATTTACAATGAACCTTTCAGCCATGGTTTTCTGTATCAAGTTGACCTCAGTTATGAATCTAACTTCATTCATTTCAGTGTTGTTTTATTAACTGATTTCATGTTGCATGTCTTATAAATGAGTACTGGGTCATATGAGCTACAGTAGCTTTGGCCAGCCCAGGGCGCCATGTCTTGGAGCCGCTCAATACACTGGAGATGCTGGTTGTACTTTACGGAATGGCGCTGCTAGCACAGCACTTCGACACTCATTGCTGAATTCTTAACGGTAATGTATTATTCTTACACTAACGGTATGTTCCTCGCGCAACAAATGTTTTAAATGTACATAATACAAAGTGTAGAAATGGACAGACCTTTAAAGCAATGATGGCGCTGTTAAGAGCGTCTCAGATCTGCCGGTTTGATCATGCGATTGAATGGAATGCCGCCACTTTCTTTTTCTCCTACACTTAAGTGAAGCCTTGCCACAACATTACCTTACTTTTTACGATTTGCTTAATGACGAGAAAACAGTTGCATTGTAACAGTTCTTCAGCTTGTCATTGATTAACTTCGCATTCGAGTAAAAATGGGCTTGACTTCAACCTACGTCGTATTCCAAGATGTTTCGGCTGTAAAGGCATGAACAGCGCTGTCTGGTTGTTAAATGTTTGCTATAAAAGAGCAGCCCAGCCTTACATTTCGTCTAGCTTTACACCGTAAATCTGTTATCTCCTACAGTTTTTCATCATTTTCAGACTCGTTCGTTGTCAGTCTAATGTTATTCTGTATTGAAAAAAAAGTTGACGTAATAAGTCCAACTTTGATTACAGTGATTCCTTACATTGTGAGTTTTATTATTTTCATATACTAAGTTATGAGGACAGGACAATCCGTGAAGATGTGTCTCACATGATCAGGGCTCCATGCAATGAATGGAATCCTGTCATGGGACATTTCTAAACAGAAATATTACTATTTCTGTGAGGAACAATGTCTGGGGCCAGAACTTTATTGTAAAGATTCCATTGAGCTAGCTGACTTTATGTCACACTGGCATTAAAAGGTATTTTCGAGATGCACCGATTGCAATTTTCTTGGCCGATTCTGATTTCCGATTTTTTTCTCACTAAAACAACTCTCAAAATAAAGTGCTCTTTGACTGAAAAGAGGAAGAAACAGGTAACTTAAAATGAGTAGCTGTATGTAACAAAACAGATGTCATTTCCCACTATGTTTATAAATGGTCATTCCCCCCCCCCCCCAACCTTATTAAATGTGTCATCTTTCACATCAAATTCTTACTTTGTTTCAATTAATTCAGTTAGCATAATAAGAAACTGTAGAGTTGTTACCATTCAAATTAAATTAGTATTAACAAACTATCTTTCCAATGCTGAGGAAACAGAAGCTGCATCTGACGTGGCATTAGATGTATTTACACAGACAGTTTGATGAAGCTGAGGTGCCATAAATGCATTTACACTGCAAAATTTCAAATGCATAAATAATTTTATAAGATTAATGTTTTAAATATTTTTTAAACATACAAATAAATGTTGAAAAAATGCAATGATACTTTTAAATAGGACTAAACCACCAGTAGGTGGCGGCAAGTGTCTGTTTTAATGAGTGAGTCATTTATTCATTCATTCAACCGATTCATTCAAACGATTGATTCATTCAGAAACGAGGCAAGTGACTTTCCTTATGAATGGGGGCCACTGAATCATTGACTCACTCGATTCGTTCAAAAACGTGGATTCATTCAGTAACAAAACACCGCTGTGTGTTGCTCGGAGACACACAACAGTTCTGCTGTGGCTTTGATCGGAACTATTTTCATCAGCGAAATTGAGCAAAAACAGCCAATATTTTGTCTAAAATCTAAGTTCACTTAATTTTAACTTCTTGTTTATTGAAATACTATTGTATAAAATCAGTGTCACATTGCAATCGTGTTGATATTGATATTCGGAGAAACATCATGGCCATATAATAGTGCTTATTTAAATAATATTTTGTATATCTTTCTTTTTTCTACCGCAGTATGCATCTATACATTTCTGTGAGTTACTTTGTGTGTGCTGTCTCTCTCACACACTCACTCAGGCTGCGCAAGCAAGCCTCATCTGGCACGACATAAATACATTATTATTCGCCGTTTACACTGAATGCAATTAAAATTAGAATCATTCTCGTGCGAAACCATATGCATATCTATGTGCGAAACGACGTGTTTACACGTGACTGTGAGTGTGCGCGTGGCTGTGACGTCACATCGCACACTCACAATAAAAGGATAGGCTCGGAATCGGCAAGAAGTGAGTCTGACCGGTGTTGCCGGTCAATCGGTGTATCTCTAGTATTTAGGCTAGTAGGTTACTCTGAAAATCACCATGAGGCATGTTTTCTAGAACCAGCCTGTACACATAACATGTTACCTCACCTCCCACAAAAATCCTACTTAATGCTTTTCAATGGTAGGCCTATATTTAGTTCACTTCAAAGTGAGAAGACATGCTTTTCAAAACTTGATCATTCTGATTTTCATTTCAGGTCTATGGGTGAGGTAACCTATGAAAGTTCTTGATCATGACCACCAAGTCGTCTTTGTTAAAGGTGATTCTGCTGGGGGATGGTGGTGTGGGAAAGTCCTCCCTCATGAACCGGTATGTCTCCAACAAGTTTGATTCACATCTATTCCACACAATCGGTGTAGAGTTCTTAAACAAAGAGCTGGAGGTGGATGGTCACATGGTCACTCTACAGATTTGGGACACAGCAGGCCAGGAGAGGTTCAGAAGTCTCCGAACACCCTTTTACCGTGGCTCCGACTGCTGTCTGCTTACGTTTAGTGTGGATGATAATCAAAGTTTCTTGAACCTCAACAACTGGAAGAAAGAGTTTGCATACTACGCAGACGTCAGGGACCCAGAGAAATATCCGTTTGTTGTTCTAGGGAACAAAGTAGATGTGGCGGAGCGTCAGGTGTCAATGGAAGAAGCTCAAAGGTGGTGTCAAGAGAGTGGTGGATATCCATACTTTGAAACAAGCGCAAAGGATGCCACTAATGTCTCAGCTGCGTTTGAGGAAGCAGTTAGACGTGTGTTGTCATCTGAAGATCGTGCAGAACACCTGCTGCCCACAGACACTGTTGACCTGCGCAGGAAGCCACGGGCGAACGGCTCATGCTGTTGAAACACTCCTTATGTGTTAGCAAAAAATGCATACTCATGCATACATGAAAAAAAATTCATAATTTTTGTCATTGCAGAGTTAAAACATCTCAAACACTTGTCTTGCTCTGAACAATGAACATAATTGAAGAGTCTCTCAGAATTACATGCCTTGTTTAAACTTTAAAATAATCTCTTTGGATCACATTCCTATGCCATCGTTTCAAAGCACTGGATCAGATTCCTGTGTTCTTTATGTTGCCTATTTTATGATTGTTGGTAAACCAAACAGGGATGATTGAGATCCTTTAGCTTCAGCACTCACACTAGTTCTAACGCTGTTTACAGTTGAGAAATAAACATCAGCTGTTACACTCATGAACACTAGAACATATTCAAATGTGTTTTGTCTCATTTTCTGAGTGAACTAGTTGTGTTACTTTAAGTGCCTTTAGCACAGGTTTGTTTGTCTTATTTAACAATCTTGTGTGATAAGACATTTAGGAATGTCTGAGTCATGAAGTGCGATTTTGTAGCATATTTGTAAATATATTTTGTATTAATTACCTCTTTCATTTCAACGGGCTTTGGGTCCCTCATTGATACTCTTAATTTATCAGAGCTAACAATTTATTTTTTGAATATGCTAGAATATTAAAGCTGAGTACTGAAATGATACCATTCTAAGACATTCAAGGGTGAATTTTATTTTACATAATTTCTGTCACAAATGATTCTCATAATAATCCTGCATGCTAATCCAAGTTTGCTATATTTGTATGTACTCATAAATATTTAATTAAAATAATGCTGAATTAAAAGTATTTGATAATTGATTATGCTCTTCATTATGTTTTTATTTGTTGTTATACTAACCACAATTCTTATTATTATTTTGGTGCAATGAAAAGATAAAGGAATCTTTCACCCAAAAATTTAAATTTGCTGAAATTATGTAGATGAGTTTGTTTTTTCACTCTATCTCTATCTCTACGCTCTATCTATCCATAATATTGCTTTCTCCAGTGAAAAAGTTTCCTCGTCTGAATTTAACTTAAAGTTAAAAACATCTTAATGATGGTTTTGTTTCTTTCTCTTCACAAGATGTTAATTGATGGACTGGAGTTGTGTAGATTACTTTAGGATTATTGTGATGCTTTTATCAGCTTTTTGGAGTCTCATTCTGACGGCACCCATTCACTGCAGAGGATCTACCGGTGAGCAAGTGATGCTAAATTTCTTAAAATCTGTTTTCATGAAGAAACGAACTCCTCTACATCTTGGATGAACTGAGGGTGAGTACATTAGCAAATGTTCATTTTTGGGTGAACTATTCTTTTACAGCCAATGTCTTTAAGCATAAAACAAAGTGGGGGCACCATGTTCTCATTGCTACACCAGGTGGCGCAAGTACAACAAAAATGCACATTTAGAATGCACAAGCTGCAGCAGGATTTAAAGAAAATTATGTTACCTTGCAATGCAGTTAAGTTATGTCAGTTTGGCCCAGATATGAAGATGAATCTCTTGCACATGTGCTTTTTAAAATAATAATAAACACAAAAGAGTTCATATAGATCATAGAAAATATTTTACTAGAGAAGGTTACAAAAATCACTATACAGGATTCATAAAACATCTGACTTCAAATAAAATCGACTATGAAACATCTAAGACTACAATTTCCAATAACATACAGTGATTTGTTTTTCGGGGAGAGGTGGGACACTGTCAACTGTAGTTCATTAGAACAATGGACTACACATCACTTATAGTACTGCAAAACGAAATGAAATATCTCTCCTTCATGCAATAATCAGGAAACAATAGAACATCCAGGCACACACCTTCTTTTTCAAAAACAGGGTAAATAGATCAACATCTTACACATCCCTTTAAGCTCCCTTTAACAGAATTTTTAACATACTGCAAGAAACTGCATATAATTGGTATTAAAGAATTGTATATGTGGACAATACTAACATGCTTATATTTACAGAGACATTACAGAGAAGAATTATTTTAGTTAAAAGACTGATCAATAAAAAGAGAGTCATATTGTAAAAGTAGTAATAGAAAGAGAGAGAGACCAATTAGGAAAAAGATACACTGCAAAAACAAGGCTGCATTATTTGACTGTAAATTCAAACCATTTTCAGAGTTTCACGTCCACATAGCAATAACTCACACAGAGGAGTCACAATCATCTCATTAAACTCATGGTAAACATCAATCTTGCCATAAGAACAAATTCTAGAAGACTGAAAAATACCTAGATTTATAAATAAAACTGAAGGAAAGTATGTAACCTGTATAGCTGATGAGGGCAGTTTCCAGACATTATTAGTGAATAAGTTAGCATTAGTTCATTTTTTATTATCATTATTATTAAACAAACATCTAATTTTTTTTAGCCTGTCAGATTTACTCAGTCAGATGCAGTTTTCAGAATATCATTTTGAAGGTTGAGTGCTTGATAATGATACTCAAGATTGACAGCTTTGAGGAAACGTCCTTCTAAGAGTTTTTTTTTTTTTTACTTTATGTGTGTGTGTGTGCGCGTGTGTGTGTGTGTGTGTGTGTTAATATACCTGCTTTCTATTACAAGATTAGTGCAATTTGTCAAGAACCGGTATTGTTCCCCACCCCTTCCAAAAAATAAAGTAAGAAAGAGAGTTGGAAAAAGGTGAATTCAGAAATCTAAGATAGCCATAGAGACCAGAGAAAGATTCTAAATAAACAGACATTTTCAATACACAACCTGGCACCCATAATTAAAAAAACAACAACATTCATTCACTTTCACACATTTATATATATATATATATTTATATATGTATAAAACACCAAAAAAAAGGAAGTTCCTGCAAAATGTCTGTGAGGAGTTAGTGCAGACAGTCTATCATGTAAGCAGCGCTTCACCAAGACAATGCATCATAAAACCAAACATAACCCAGTTATGACCATGACTCTACACTGTACGTACAATTTCTAGCAATTCAAAAATACTTGCAAAATGACAGTACGATACTAGAATACATACACTTTTATACCAGTGGTTTTTGCACCATGAAGGAGATGAGCAAAACACATCATATCACCATTAACTGCATGATTCCACTCATAATTTGTTACAGATGTTCAATATCTTGCCTGACATGTTTCATCATGATTATAACCGACTTATACCACTGTTATGATGTATAGTCAGGATAGCGCAGTGCTTAGCAGTGTTAGTTTGTGTATAGTGTTTCATCTGAGGGTGGCAGGTGTGTGTGTATGTGTGTGTGTGTGTTTTGGTGTGGTCTAGAGCAGGTTAGATAGAGGTTGGGTAGATAAGAGTTGGGAGAACTGTTTATGAGTAGGAGTTTAGACCCTCCTTGGAGCGTGACTGCACATCCTGCAGCTCTTGATCATCTCTGGTTTTGATGTCCTGGTAGGCATGAGTCTGCAGACACAGTCCCTTGAGATAGGCCCAGTTTGCTGCCAGGATCATCAGGTAGTGGATCTGTGGACGGTAGAGAAGGGGAGGAGACAGACAAAAGAGAAAGAGTGACAGAAAGGGAGAAAGACAGAGGAAGAAACAGGTGGAGGGCAGGATTAGTCATGAGTGGGTTAGTTAGCCAAAGCCAGCTATACGAGTTAAGACAGTATTAGTTGCTCTAAGAATCACTTAAGTAAATAAATCTCAGTCAATTATTATAGCTGCACCACACAGAAATCAATATTAGTTGATCGGAATACACTGAAAAAATGGACTAACTTTATATTATTTTTTTAATAAGGAAATATATATTTATTTATATTTATTACATTTTGGATTAATATTATATATCTTTTACTGTATATCTTTAGAGCTAAGCCCAAATATTATGTAATGTAGGTATAATATAATTTTTATTTAATTGTGTGTGTGTTTTTAATATGCATTACATTTTCTATTATATATTAAAAAAAATAAGCTAGTCAGTATGTGTCCTATATATCAACACTCTAGTGTCACACAGGGTTATTATAGTAAACTAAAAGTAAAATCACAAAATATCTGATGTATATTTTACTTCTGCTAGTTGCCATAAGGTAATATTCGTCAACTTGTTTGCACAGATACTATTTAAACTGAACTGAGCTGAACAATGATGAACCGACTTTAACTGAAAACTAATATTATTTAATGTTTAATATTATTACACACTATTTTCCTATTTAATACCATAAAGCTGCTTTGACACAATCTGTATTGTTAAAAGCACTACATAAATAAAGGTGACTTGACTTGACTTTAGACAAACCGAACAAAACAGGTTTAAACCAGAAACTATTATTTCCAATTACAACAATACAAAAATGCACTTTAAATAAATGACATTTTTCAGTGTATCAGGCATCACATGAAATCTGGGGAGTTTCATGAGTTAGCAGTTAGTAAATAAAAGATGATAAACTACGGATATCTAAAGAAATGTAAAACAAACAAACAAACACAAAACCCCCCCTAAAACTATTAAATAAAGAGAAACTTCTCCACAATAATTGTTTATTTCTGATTATTTCTGAAAACAGAAACTATACTGCTTTGAGAATAATACAAAAGGCAAAAACTATATGCTGTCTGAATTCAATATTAAACATAATATTAAACTAAGCAGTAGTCGGATGAAACTAAAAACAAAGGCTCTGAAAGAAAATGGCATATTTAGAGTCAATTCCTTGACTGCAAAACATCTCATAAGGAGTTAAAAAGTACAGTCACACCCTTCACAGGTACAAGTAGCATAGAATAAACGTTTCTGAGCATAAACACAATATTCTTAATACCTTTCATAACAGCAGTAACTATGCCTTTCTCATCTACTGTACTTCACTTGCCTTTTCTATCTGGCTGGGTTCTGGAGGACTACGGGTGCCTCAGGGTGGATATGATTCAATGGAGAGATATCATTACCAAATAGTAGCCTACTATTTTCTAGTTTTAATCCTGTCCATTAGGTGTTGTTGGACTAACAGAGAGTTACATTCTCACTACTAAAGTCATTTTCTCTTAAACTGTAAATAAACTACATTATTCTGGATTGGTCATGCTATACTTTATATGAATTGGTACCTAGGTAAAAATGTATGTAAACATTGAGTATGATGTTTTGTCCTTGTTTTGTCAAGAGATCACACCTTGTCAAATTAGTATAGAAACACAAAGATACAAATTAATTGAACATTAGACAATAACATTAATATGCACTACACTGTCTAAACATCAAGGCCCATGCTATGAACTAACAGTTCTCAATTTATTTCTCTCCTTTGCCTTTTTCCTGACCTCTTTTACTCACTCAGGTCCTCCTTCTCCCTCTCTTTCTGTCTCTGTCTCTGAGAGCAACTTTCACAGACTTTGCAGTTGCCCTTATACAAAAAGCTCAAAACTTAGTGGTGTGACTGTGGTCGTAGCTCTTAAACTTCAACACTGCAAAGTTATACGTTGTGGCCATCACATAGATGAGCTGAATGGAAAAGAGACAAACCAGTGGGTGAGACCAAACAGTTTTACATGCACAATAGCAACTTTACAATAGAAGTTGCACCACATCCCTCGAAAACCGAAAGTACAGTTGTTCAATCTGTGCCTATAAAGATTCTAAACAGATGACAGAATTTAAGAATATAGCACTATATTTCTCCTCACAGAGCAATTATTTCCTAAGCAATTTTACAGTTTTTAACATCAAAGAAAATTATTCTAGAAAACAAGTATAAAATGAACAAATGAACATCATGAACTCTTACCAGTGCGATCACAGTGGCTCCAGCTCCAGCACAGGCAACAATATAAAGATGGTAGGACAGATAGAACTGTAATAAAGAGTTTAGGAAATCCATTAAACACAACTAAAGAGCTACAGACCTTGCCTCACAAAAATGTAATATTCCCCATTCAAAATAAAATGTACCTATTAAACTTTTCCTTTAAAAAGTATATTTTTAAAGGATAAACAAATCTTATCAAGATAAATACAAGCCAGCATTCCTTAAAAAGGTACAAAAAAGTCTGTCTTTAACCCTACAAAGCCTACTGTATCATATTTGATACACAAAGGACTCTGAATAATCAACATGAACAAAATTTGCTGTCAAACCTGTTGCACACAATCTACTTGCCTTCTGTCATCTGATTGATAACGTGGCTATCGTGGTTCACAGGGCTATTTTTTTTTTGCTGTGAAATCTGTACTGATTTTTATAAGGTAAACCTAAGAATTACTTGGATATTGTTAGTAATATTTCAAAATAACCTTTTACTGAAGTAAAGCGACTCAGGTTTACGTGATTATCCATGCATCATTTTTGAAAAATCATGTTCAAATATATCAAATATAATCCATCAAGCTTTTGAGGGATGTTTGATCATCATTTGCAATGCATTATATATTTTGAAACCACAGAGCTTTGATTAAAAAAACTACTAAGAATTTAATTATCTTTTTCTAAGACATATTACTGATTTTAGCATATAGAGTGACATCTGTTATTTATATAATTTAATGTAAGTAGTCTGCTATACTGTTAGAAAGTAACAGTAACCTAACCCCCTCCCAATATTCTCAGTGTATCATACCATATGAGCCATAAAAGCTCAACATAAACACATATGAAAGCTCTTTTTAGTTTCAATAAACTGTTCCATTAAAAAAAACTATTATTTCTGTTTATATTTATATCTGTTTATGTTTATATTTATAAACTCCAACTATTATTTCATGTTTTAGGCTTTACAGGTAAACATGTAAACATGAAAAGAAAAGATCTTCCTGCCAATGCAAATGTGGTGATCTTCAGGGAAAAATTAGGTAACTTTACCTCACTAGTATTGCAGATGTCGCTTAGCGTGGAGCCACAGGCTTTACCAGGAGTAGCGTTCCATGGGATGATTCCTGAAAATGATTATATGCATCACATACATTAATCTAAAAGGTTATACGGACTAATAAAGCAATACACTTGAATACTTATAGATTATTAAATATATATTATAAATGAAATAAATTAAAAAACACGCACACACACACATACATATATGGGTAGTTGACAAATAAAAACTGGACAGTGTCCTATGGTGTGACATAGCAAAAATGTAGAAAAAAAAAAAACTTAGTTTAAAAAATGTTAGAGGTTTTTTTTTTTTTTTGTCACACCATAGGACACATTGATACGTCTACTACCCACATATATATTCATTTTCCCACTGCTAAGGGTTTCAGTAAATGCTAGAGAAGGAAACATCTGATTGTATTTTTTTAAAAAGGAAGTGTACACTAGTTAGCACTGACAGATTTATCTCAACAGCTGCATTCCATTAGAATAACTCCTTCCTTACATTGTAAAGTGATGTTAATTTTGCAACTAAATACAACCAAGTATTATTCACTGGTTCACGGGTTGAGGACAATCAAGGTTTTTTACCATACTGCCGCACATCGACACAGATGTTGTCCACAGAGGTGAGATTGGCAATAGGGGACTTAATGGCTCCACATGTGGTCCACATGTTATAAAACAGGAAAACGGGCACCGCAGAGAAGCCAAAGATACCCAGCCATCCCAAGCCCAAAATGTAGGTGAGGAACACAAACTTAAAAAAAAAAGGAGAGAGAAGGTTGTTAGCCTCTCATGCTCACATATCCATTCAATATCCACATTTCTAATATTATGATGACTAGAAT
Source organism: Schizothorax lantsangensis (assembly GCA_027422415.1). Classification (NCBI taxonomy): domain Eukaryota; kingdom Metazoa; phylum Chordata; class Actinopteri; order Cypriniformes; family Cyprinidae; genus Schizothorax; species Schizothorax lantsangensis. Next base: position 22,708,779 of record CM049841.1, read on the forward strand.
AATCTCATAGTTTTTAAATCCTGCAGTGCATAGCTGCATACTGTATAAATGTGACCCAGAATCATGAACTATTTACCGCCGGATCACCTTGGATGTGTTACTACTTGATTATCACACTCACTCATGTGAACATACACACATATTTTCCAGACTAACGCATGACACATGCATACATGGCCTAAAGGCTTTAAAGATGGATGCCACTGGACATCTGCAGTGATTAAAGCAACTGGGGTATATAGCACTGATCGTGCCAAATCCATCCTAAAGGGTTGGGGTTGGCGTATGTGTGGGCGTATATGTGTGTGAATATGCCAAATCTAGCATTAATGTTTATGGATCGGGGGAAATGCATTTATGAGCGTGCACGTTTATATAATTATGTGTATTTTTCAAACGTGCCTGTGGTGATATATCTGCAAAATGCTAATTACAAGTTTCATTACATAGGTTGTTCTACTGTATGCATCACAACAGTTCGGAAAGTGAGTGGCCCTAAAGGGTCAATGTTCTATTGCATTAGAAAATAATGTACAACCTACACTAAACCCTGCTGTAAACATAACATTTGCGTGAACAAATGCAAATGTAAGATAAAAATGCATTTGCTGAAACAATAATGCCATTTTAGCTTACTTCTAAAGGCAGAGCCGGCGCCAGGGCACCTCCATCAGGGGGGCATTTGAATTTCTGGGGGGGGGGGGGCACAAATCGCATTGTGTGTGGAGGGGGGTTCGGTAGGGAAGCATGCAATCTGTGATCGCGTGAAGTTGCTGACGCTCACTAAAGCATGCAATTGCTTTCTTATGTGCACTGTTTTATCGGTTTCACTTTCGCTTTTTTTTTGTTATCAACAATTTTTTATTTTAATTTTTTTCACAAACAACACAACATAATATCCAAAATAAAACAAAACAAAACAGCAGACACATACTCAACATCTCAAGGTTCAATCAAAAGGGAGGGAGAGAGGGAAGGACAACAAGAACACAAAAGTTACTCCTTTAAATAATCACGTATATTCAGTAAAAAACACTGCCAAGCCTCAATGGTTGAAGGCCTGGCCCCACCGACTCGCGCCGTTGTACATTCACATGAGTCAATTTGCAGGAGGCTACGGATCCAATATGCCTCTCTACACATGTGTGGTGTAAACCAGTTCTGAATTATTGTCTTCTTCACAGCTGTAAAACCAGCAAACAACATTCTCTTTTGCATTGAACTAATACAGAGACCAGAATCATCATTAAGAAGACATAAACTTGGGTTAACAGACCAATCAATTCTCAGTAATGATGACAAAACCAGGTTTACATGTGGGTTTCACTTTCGCTTTTGAAATCGATCACGTTCAGCAAGGAGGGGAGAGGATGGAAATTGGGGGGCACAGTGACTCGTTTGGGGGGGGCACGGCCCGCGAATGCCCCCCCTTGGCGCCGGCCCTGTCTACAGGTCTTTGAGGAGGATTCGTACTTGAACTCTACACATCACAAGTACAATGCTGTACCGGGTGAGATTCTGAGCAAGTTTATGCTGTCAAAACTTACGCCAAACATATGAAGCTGGTTGTGTGATGCAAATATCAAAATGTGTTAGTTTACAAATCATGCACTATTGTAAAAGTGTCTGAGGTCATAATAACATAATATAGTGCAAAGAACTGTGTGAAAATAAGTCTTTATTAATAAATAACCAGCCCCGTAACCATTCTTTTTTGTGAAGAGGAATAAAAGTTTTTGGTGTTTTCATGTTTCACTTGATACCTTGAATTGAAATGTGTCGTACATTTTTGAGTTTTGCAGAAACAAAGGTAGAGGAATGTTTTTTTCCAGTGAGACTGTTTTATTTGTATGTCCATGCTTGTATGTGTGCACTGGCCTCACCATGGCACTGATGCAGCGTCCACACACAGTGGTCTTGAACTCGCTGTGCATCTCTTTGACAGCACTGGTGGTGTAGAAGCCCTCAGCCAACAGGATGATGCCATACAGGAAGAAGAAACAGGCGATTCCATAGATGATGTACTGCAAAATCTGAACCCTGTATAACAAACGAAAACTTTTAACTATAGTGAATGTGTTAATGTAAGAAATCTAGTGTGGACATAAATCCCTCAACATTATCCAATATTTATATGGACAAACAGAGATTTTCTTATTCAACTGGCACTTGTCCCTTTCAAATTAACATGCATGAAAAGATATCAGTTTAGATTAAATGAGAGTCATAGCTTATTTAAGATCACATTTCCCAGAGTTCCTGCTCAGTAAACAATTGTGGCAGTGATTGATTTGACTTTTATGTGGGGGATGCAGATGTACTCTTGGCAGATTTGATCAGTGGTATTGTGTATACGGCACAGGGCCACTGACAGTAAAGATGTACACAGGAAATTAAAGGCAATAGGTCATTTGTTCCCAGTAAAGCTCCAGATGACATGATGGAACAGAACGTACTGCCAGTTATTTGCTGGCATTCTAGAGGTCATTACTCAGCACATAGTCACCCTTGAACATGTCATAGCCATGAATGCAAACAGGTAGAAAATGATAAACTCAAAATTAGTTTTTTTTCTCTTTCATCTCTTTAAATACACCTCTAATAATCATCAAACCTCAAGCAACTCATAGTAGTAATCTAAATAAATGAAAAACTATCATTGGGAAGTTATTATTTATGGAATTTGGTGCATTTTAATGGCTGTTTGAACACACTTACACATCAGTGAGAGTAGCATGGTCAGAGGTGACGCGAGAGAAGTGGTTTTCCACCATGGTCACAGTGCCCGTAAGTGCCACATGCCCACAGCCGCAGAACAGAGCAACACCCGAAAAGCACAAGATGGTGGCCACCAACGAGGCATAAGGGACGCCGCCCAGACACTTGATGCAACACTCGAAGCAGCCTGTAGGGGGAGAAAGAGAGACTTCATGTTTTCGAGATTTCGATGCTTCTTTCTAGTATCTGTCACTTTGATTTTTTTTATGTTGTTATAATTAACCACACATTTTGAATATTGTATTTGAACACTGAACATATTTGAGTGTCAGACGTATTATTCTTTAGAGTTATTAAGGCCACAAAATCTAATTCAGACAGATAATGTTTTATCACTTTATCAACTCTGCCTTTGACGCCCCGAGCGGTGAGGTTCATGTTTCTGGCGTCTTGACACCTCACTGCGACACAATCATGTCAGATGAAATCAGCTGGCCATCCATGACAAGCCATCTTCATACTCACGTCATATGACGTGGTGAGACTGATGTACTGTAGGATGAAGAGTTTAATTACACCCACTAACAAATACATTTCTCTTTTGAATACTCAATGATCAGGTTCACTGTTAACAATCATTATTTTACAAAACAGAATGGAAACTGGAAAATACCCATATGTAAATGTAATATATGACATATATTGCTATATCAAGGGTGATATTGCCAAATGTTACCTATAAGGCCATATTTATATAAATAACATACTCAAACTCCCAATAGTAAATTTTTTATTATGTACATATCAATAATATCTATATAATGATTTTTTTATATGGTATTATATAGTATCCCTATATAACAATGTTTAATTTATAAATGCAACTGTATTAAAACAACATATACAAAAATGTGTTTATATATGCTTTTGTATTTTTTTTAAACATGTTTGTTAAATTACATGGATAAATCTGTCCTTCAGTTGCCAGCAGTTCTCCCTCACCAAAGAATGCATGATCATGGGAAGAACACAGAAGGCTGTGTTCAGAATCTACAAAGTTTATTGGACATATACACAGTTAATTTTTCTTATTATGCATATTCACGTTATTATGTATATTCATCATTGATTAAAGATTTTCAAAACTGAACTTCTTTTCTATGACTCCCTCAGACTCTCCCAAGGCCTGGAAAGCAGTTGCATTTGAAACAACACAGCTCATATCATAAGTTATCTAGGTCAAAGAGGAAGTGCTGTGAAGAGATGGAGTTAAAGAGCACAGAAATCAATGGAACACAATCATTTGCATATGGGTACTAGTACTTTTACAAAGCTGCTTTCTGAAAAAAAATGTCCTCTGTTTGAAAACGCAAAATTCAACATTTAGAATGATAATTTTGAAAATACATGGGGAAATGTATTTCTGTTCTCACTTAAGCACTTCCCTTTAAAAAGTGAACATCCTAATTTTATTCTTTATTCATACCTTCTGAAGAGTGAGAAATATTCCGTGTGCAGCGAAGTCACTGCTGATTCATTTTGTTCTCTGCCTATTTATCTTCTTCCAGAGACATTAAACAACACCAACTCCCCCACATGCATGAATAATGCATCATAGATAGACTGCAACTTATGATCTTAAGACATCTATGGTACACAGAATAAGAGTGTTGAGTGTCTGCCTGAGGAACTACATTTTACTACCCATAAAAAAAGAGCACTGTGGCAGTACCACGGTACAGTGATGGTATCAGATAATAAATAAATTATTTATTTATTTGTATAGATTTTTTTTACAATACATATAATACTAAATGAATGTTTACCAGTTTAATATACAATATTAGCATGGTAGATGTCCAAAAAAAAAAAAAAAAAGAACCTGGCAATTTTTGTACATGTTTTGCAAGTGTACTATGTGTTTACAGCTCTTGTGTGTGAAGCTTTTTGCACAATTTAAGAGCATAATAGGCCTCTTATGTAATCCAAGATGAATGTTTGCATAAGTAAAGAGAACATGTAAGAAAACAGAAAAAAACATTTTATACCTTGCTTTGCCTTGCTGTTACTGCTTTCAAATATATTAAGAGTTAATAGGGATTTTGACTGAATAGGGGTCTTTAGAAAGTCATGCTAATAGAAGAGTACACCGGCAGGGTCATTTCTGACATCAATGGGCCCTCTGACCCTCCTGTCACACACTCACATTAGTGATGCTAATTCATTTTTACAGTGAACAGAATTTCTCTGAATATACAAAAGCATCTGTTCCGCACTGTCACACTGTTACCTCTTACAACAGCTGCTGCTCAGTTCATAATAGACCATTTAAAGAGGTAAAATGGTTTCTCAACATGAAGAGGATGATTACAGCAGTTATCTGACAGCAATATGAAATTTCATTTAATGTGTGCTGTTACTGGTTAGATCAGGAGTGGTCGTAAAAGAACATATGGCTACTGCAGTTAAGATTGGGAATGAAACATGGCAGGTTAAGATAGGGGAAAAAAAATATTTTAGGATATTTAACTATCATTTCCAGCTTTATTCTTATAATGATGCCACTCATTTCATATGTGTGTTCACTTAATGTACTGCTGATTTTGTAATCAAGTAAAAAATAGACACTGAACTTTTTATAGATTGATCTCTGTTTGTGTAATGTAAAATACATTTATTTTATAAATTTAAAAAAAAAGTATGTCATTGTAATTCCCACTAATTTGACATGGCGTGACATATGGCATTATACCATTAAAAATATTGAATTAAAAAATGTTGCTATATGTAATTTCAATGTAGGCTAATTTTTGTTCCCTGAAAATGCAGAAATTGTCCATCACTTTGTTTAATAGTATTATGTTGTCACATTTCTAGTCTTTAAAGGAATAGTTCAATAATGAAAATTCTGTCAAAAGGAAGACAATTACAATTTCTTAAAAGTACAATAATTACCTTTTCAAAATGAATAGAACATTAGAATGAAGACATAAAAAAATTCCTGACATTTTTAGGCATAAATGGCACTGTTTCCTGAGAATGGGCTGTGTTACACATGCAAGTTTATTTGCATCAACCAGAGATCTGAACACGTGATATTCTTCATCCAACCACATTTATTATTATTCTCAATGCTATGCTCATGCAAACTCATTTCCATGAGTAAACTGCTCCAATTCAACCAGTAGTGTTAGTCGTAGGTCAGGCAAACCTGAAGAACAGAGACAATAGTGCGAGAGGAGATACATGCTGCTTGTGACACAGAGTGCTTATATAATGCTTGTTAAAAATAGCTTCAAATACACACACACACACAAAGAGAAAAAAAGAAGAGTGTAAAATTGCACACTCTTGCGTGTGCCACTGGTGTTTCCATGGCAACCCTGTGCAATTGGTCTCCTTAACACCTCATAATTGCAGCCGTGTGAATTATCTTTGGGATATCTTACTGCTTTAGAAATTGCCTTCATAAAATAATGTGAGAAATGACTGAAGCATGATGCTGCTATTTGCTCTTTTACACATGACCCTGTCTAAATGAAGAGACATTAATTCAGGTTGTGTGTTCAGTGAATAAATTCATTATTATGACTAAATTCAGAATGATTCCAGTAAGGACATGTTCTAAAAATATTTTAACTGCCAACATTTCCCCTTTATCCCTCCAAAATAGTTTACATTATCTTCTTGTTTTCCTTTTTTTTAAAGATTAAATAATCAGACTGAATTTCTGAATCACTGACCAATCTCAAATGTAATGTCATTATTTGTTACTTTAAGTTTTTAGTGTTACAGTACACCCTAAAATATTATTTCTATAAAATTGGCGTAAAAAGTAAACTAACATACTAAAATTACCATCCAATTTTATAAAAATGTATGTCACTCTCCCTATGTTTATGCCTTTCTCAAACATTGCATTGCTCATTTCATTCCTCAGTAAAGTACTGTAACACTTTAGCTTAGTGACCACTATTAACTAGTTGCTTATTAGCATGCACATCACTAACATATTGGCTGTTTATTAGTACTTATAAAGCCTTATTCTTATTCTACATGACCACATATCCCTTAATCCTATCCCATACCTAAACAACTTTACTAACTATTAATAAGCAGCAAATTAGGAGTTTGAGGCAAAATACATAGTTAATAGTTAGTTAATAGTGAGCATTGGTCCGTCCCCAAACTAAAGTTTGACCACCCGCACACACACACACACACGCACACACAGACAGACACAGACACAGACACACACACACACATATATATACACACACACACACACACATTGTTATCTGATACATATGATACATTGTCATCAAATGTAACTCAACTCAAACCAGGAAGCCCCGCAGAAATAAGTTGGTCCGAAAATCAGAAATGTATTTGTCAGGGAGCTCTGAAAGAGGAGATGAAGCTCTGAGAGAAGCAGCTGTGCATCCGTGTTGCATAATAAATCTATCCCATTAATGTTAATGAGCTAATGAGGTTAAACCAGAGGTGCTGAGATGCTGCCTGACACTGTAGATACATGCCCGGTTACAGTAAAGCTTAGTGGTGCTGACACAAAACTGAGTACAGTTACAAATGAAAAGTTAGTGCACATTTTGACTTCAAAATATATTGGGATAAAAAGTGCTCTCCCTCAGAGCTTCCTGGTGCCTGTTGAGGACCTCCAATGGGCATCCGTGACAGTGCCTGAACCGTTCTCCATTTATCAACAGTGTTTAAGAGCTTTAATGGGCCATAGACAGGCAAAACAGGGCAGCTCTCTTTGCAGCCATAAAGGAAATCAATGAGCTATTCATTAGTGTTGAATTTAGAATGCAAAGATTACACGGGTCATCTCTCTCCGTCTCTACACTCAACTGTCTCCCTCAGCTATTTAGCATCTGACAAAATACATTTTACAACTGCATACAGAACTAATAAATTCTGGCACAATATTTTTTTTTATTACAATATTTTTTTGTTTTACTACTTCAACATGTCCACTGTACCAGAAGAGGATTTGAGGTCCCTTCATTATTAAACTGGAAGATCTGGGATGTTCTATGGAATGAGCTCCACATTAAAAAAAGGGATACTTTTTGTTACATCTAAATTTATAAACTTGTATAATTTATTTCTCGTATTATATTTATGGTTTGGTTCAAACCTTACATTTTGATTTTATATTAATCAATAATATTTATTTTCCCAAAGACACAAACATTCATAGAAAGTAAAAAGTTTATTTTTTATACAGACCTACTGTCAGGGTGCGCGGGGAACGAAGGAGCGAGGAGACCAGGAGATAACATCAAACATAGGTTTATTAATGAAGGAAGACATCACGCATCAGTCTGGAGGCTTAAGAATACTAGGGAGTGTGAGGAGAACTGAAACAGGTGGGGAGCAATCAAATACACAGCTGGGAGGAATGATAAATCAAAGAACATACTAATGTGGAACAGGTAAGGACATAGGATCGTGATTTGCGCCATTGACAGTACTCCCCCCTCTGGTGCGTCCCGCACGAAGACCATCGGATAACGGGGAGGGGGCAGCCCGTGCTGGCGCTCTGGAGGAAGAGGACATGTCGTCTAGACAGGACAGGACAGGAGGCCTTTCTGGGAGCCATGGCGGAGCGGGGTAGGTCGGGAGGGGCGGACCAGGAGGATACTCGGGAGAGATTCTCAGGTTATCTGGCGGAGCAGGGAGCTCGGGAGGCCATGGCGGTAAAATGAAGGTAAATGTAATGAGATCGGTCTCTTCGGTTGTACTTTTATCTGTAGTACTTGGGGTAAATAAATCAAGGGTTGCCTGCGCACTGGAGGCATGGACTCTTGTGCGCTAGTAGTGGAAGCGCGTCTTGGGATCAAATGAAGCTAGGAGGGAATGGAAGTCCAGTTAGGTGAATGTTGAAATCGCCAAAGACTTGAGGGCGCTCCAGGCGCGGACACTTGAGGGCGCTCGGCAGGCGCGGACACTTGAGGGCGCTCGGCAGGCGCGGACACTTCTGAGTTTTATAGGAGCCGTTACAGTAATCGCGGACAAATTTGAGTCTGTGCGCCCGAGGAGCGGGCTCTGGGGTGCGCTGAGAGAAAGAGAAATTGTGAGAGGAGCGGGCACTGGGGTAGCGCTTGCGATCTTAAGCCCAAGATGCTGAGAGTGGATTGTAAGAAAAAGCAGAAATGAAGCAGCTGTTGACTGCTGACTGGCAATTCCAAAGACCCACAGGAGAAAGAGAGGTTAGCAGTGTTTTTAGAGGGGTTGCGAGGAGCAGGCACTGGAGGTTTGGAAACACTTGCGAGGAGCAGGTGGAGGGCAAGAGCATAGAGCTGGACGGAACCAGATACAGGGGCTAGAGCTGGACGGAAAGTCCAGCAGGAAAAGTCGCTCTTTAGAGCTGGGTCTTCACCAGCAGGGGCTGATCGATGGCACCCTAAAATATTATCTTCTATAAAATTGGCGTAAAAAGTAAACTAACATACTAAAATTACCATCCAATTTTATAAAAATGGTCACTCTCCCTATGTTTATGCCTTTCTCAAACATTGCATTGCTCAAAGTAAAGTACTGTAACACTTTAGCTTAGTGACCACTATTAACTAGTTGCTTATTAGCAACATCACTAACATATTGGCTGTTTATTAGTACTTATAAAGAATTCTTATTCTACATGACCATATATGCATTTTGAGGGTCCATAAAAATATATATATACACACACACACACACATTGTTATCTGATACATATGATACATTGTCATCTAATGTAACTAAAGCCTGCAGAAATAAGTTGGTCCCGAATACTCGAGGAAAGTATTTGTCAGGGAGATCTGGGAAAGGGAGATGAAGCTCTGGGAAGCAGCTTCCGTGTTGCATAATAAATCTATCCCATTAATGTTAATGAGCAAGAGGTTAAAACAGGGTGCTGAGGCTGCCTGAACTGTAGATACATGCCCGGTTAAAAACTTTTCAAAAACTGAGAACAAAAACGAGTTAGGACATTTTGACTTCAAAATATATTGATAAAAAGTAACGCTTACTTCAGTTTAGGTCCGTGATTCTGTCAGGGCATGCGCGGGCCTGAACGTTCTCCAATCAACAGGAGCTTTAATGAGGAGACCAAAACAGGAGCTCTCTTTGCAGCCATAAAGGAATCAATGACATTCATTAGGTTTATTAATGAAAGATTACACGGAAGACATCTCTCTCCGTCTCTAATCACGTCTCCCTCAGACATCAGACAAAAACATTTTACAAGGCTGCATAAGAATAATAAATTCTAGGCACAATATTTTTTTTTATTACGAGGAGATTTTTTTGTTTTACTGACTTCAACAGTCCACTGTACCAGGGGATTTGAGGTCCCTTCAATCAAATACAAGATCTGGGAGTTCTATGAATGATAAATCAAAGGGAACTTTTTGTTACATAAATTTATAAACTGGTATAATTTATTTCTCGAATATTTATGTGGTTCAACCTTACATTTTGATTTTAATTAACAATAATATTTATTTTCAAATAAGGACACAAACATTCATAGGAGTAAAAACAGTTTATTTTTTACCACAGGACCACCTACCATACGTAATCGAAATATTTTCTTTAGACATAAGCCAAAATGTTACTTAATGTAGGTCAATATAATAAATTTGTGCATTTTTACAACTTAATTTCACCATAAAAAGAGATTCTCAGATTTTAAATCATATTTTTGACCTAAACAAAACCAGTTAATTTAGATATTACCATTTTTTTCAGTCTGTTCTGTACATCATGAAGCCAAAATACTATTTAAACATATATAGTGGTGTTATCTGCTTTTAGACAAACTGAACAAAACTGATTTGACCAATAAAAATGCACTTTAAACAAATGACACTCATTTCACTTTCTTCAGTGAAGACGCACAATACCAATCAACCAATGTCTTCCATCTATCAAACATTGCTGTCAGTGGTAAAAAAAATGCTAAATACCAAGTTCAAAATCTTATAAAACTCAGAGCCATCTTCCTCTTTGGACTAACAAGAAGACCAGTAAAGAGGCCGATTGATCTGAAGCTCTGACAGCTAACCGTTCCTGGTCCAGGATGATAGATCAGGTCAGCTTTAATCTCTGCTTGACATCCAACACTAAATGACCTAAACGTGAGCACCACTGTTCATTTAGCATTTGGCATTGCTGCATTTGGTAAATCAGGTCAGATTATGTGATGCCAGTGAATCAGTGTGTTTCGATGGAGAGCGAGAAAGGCAGGCAGGAGTTTTATGAGTTGAACAGACCTAGATGGGTAATGGTTTGGAATTGCTTTCGTCCACCCCCACCTCAGCGGCCACTGCCAGATACAGCTGTGATTTGTTATATGAATTTATATACACGTAGCTAGAAGGCAGCAACAGCTGTTAAAACTGAGAATGGCTCTACATGATAGGCTTTAAATGTAAAACTTGCCAAACCTTGATTGTTTATATGGTCCAATAATAAATCAATAAATTATTACAAAATGGCTTAGCTCTTTTTGAGCACACAAATACATCAAACACATGAAATATTGCATTAGAGAAAATAACCCCTTTAAGTTTTACACACTTTTTCCAAAATGCAAATGAGATTTACAATAAAAGATAAAGCTTCAAAATATTGATTCCAAATAAAACAAAAGGCCCTCTGCCCTGCAAAACATGTTTATGTAGATGCAGACTTTCTAAAGGGCTTCTGAATGGTTGTTGCTCCTCTGTGAGATGTTCTGCAGTGATAAGCAATCAGAGTGAGTGTTCCCCTCACAACCTCTTTTCACAACAGTACAGTAGATCCTCTGCCAGAGAGTTTAGCAAGGTTTCACACACAGAGAGTGAGAGAGAGAGACGGAGAGATGGAAGACAGGAAAGAAAGAATGAACGCAGATTTTTTTTGGCCCGGGGGCTGGTGAAAAGTGGTTGCCATGGCAGCGTTCTGCCCACGACCCAGTTGAGTGCACCCACATCTGACTGTCTCCGCAATGCCACGGTTTCTACATGCTTCCCACTCATTCACTAGCCCAGGGGAGAGAGTGTGTGTGTGTGTGTGTGTGCGTGTGTAAACCTGACCTGAACTGTGATTACTTGAAGGTCAGAGATATTGGTTTTGCAAGTTTTGGTCTATTATTAATCTTTACATTTATTGGGATAGTTCATTCAAAAATCTTTTTTGTTCCAATCCTGATTTTCTTACATCTGCAAAACATTCAATGTTTTAACTGTTTTGTCCACATGATGAAAATCAGCAGAGTCTGATCAACATCGACACTGTTATTGAACGGGATCGAAGCAACACTGAACTGAAAAAAATGATGCTACTGTCTTCTGTAGAGCTGCTTCATAGTTGAAGTGAACTCACTGATGAACTTTACACAATTATTGAACTGAACTCAATCAATACTGAGCTGAATAGTGACACTATTGTCTTCTGTAGTGCTGCTTTACAACAGAATTAGAATTTTGTCTCATTTGATGAAGTTTGCATCATTGATTCTGTTTATTACTGTGAAGCTGATTTGGCACAATCTGTATTGAATAAAGTGCTATAGAAATAAATGTGACTTGTCTAAAACTACAACCCCACCGACTTTCATTGTACACTGAAAAAATGTTAACATCTAAATTAATTGGTTTTAAGTCAAATATATGATTTAGTAGCATAGGGTCAACTTAAATACATTAATTTATTTAAAACTACTTTATATGGGTTAAATCATGAAGAAATATCTCTAGTAACCATTGCAGGTCACCACTTTTTGCGGTTTATGGACAAAATATTTTTTTTAAAGTATAGTTTTTGTGTTCCACAGAAGAAAAAAAACACATACAAAATCATGAAAAATCAAAATCATTGGAATGACATGAGAGAGAGGACATCATTTTCTCTGTACGACAGTCCTCACCAGGGTCACCCCCTCCCCACTTCGTCTCCTCTTCTGCTAAATGTGGAATATATAAAAAGATTCTATTTGTATTCATTAACCCACAAAGTCACACAGGCAGAGCCAATGCTTTGAACTGTTATAAAGAGTACTTTCCAAGATTCAATAGCACTTCAAACAGCACTGACATCTTCCAGTTAAATGCAAATTTAATATTTAAGCTTTTGTGAGTAAACATTGACCTCCCAAGCATATTAATTAACAACAGATTGTATAAAAAAAGTAGAACAAGAATCCAAACATCTTTATTTAAGGATTGGTGAATATTTAAATGGTTGTGTGCATATTTCTGCTATAGGCCATTCCTTTTTAGGAGTGGCATATTAATTTGTAGGCCAATTTTCTGTGCACTCTGAGAAGAATTCTCTCTCAAGCGAGAAAAACACTGACACAATGTCAGTTTCGGTAGAGACACAGCCGATCTGTTCAAGCTGTTGGAGCCCTGCCATCTCTCTCTGCCCTTATGGCTCATTATACATTTCTCTTTAATGTTTGCCACTGGCAAAATGTCCCATATTCGCCCTGTGCAAAGACTATATACTGTACGCCTGTATATTCACTCACATCACTAAAGAGCTTTAGATTGAATTATGCTTTGGCTATTTATCTAACAAAGCACCAACAAACTGATCTATCATTTTATTGCTTGAATAACATTGAGCTAGAGGTTACAAATATTGCCAGCTTTTACATTTCAAGCGTAAAAAATTGTAACATAAAAATGGTTCCATTTAAATAAACTGGTTTTAAATCAAATATATTATGTAATATTACTAAATCAACCTAAATACATTAATCTATACCACTAAAACTACTTTATATTGGTTAACGTAGAAATAGGCCCTATCTCTTCAAAGTAACAACTGCAGGTTACAACTTTTTGCAGTGTAGTTAAAAAAAGTTGCATTTACGAATTTTGAGCACATGAATGTCCAAAAAAGTCTTCTTTACAACTGGGAATTTAAGATGATACCCATGTTGTGATGTTAGAAGGGTAATGAATGATTTAGAAAGTAACTGTAACTTTCTGTGCTGTAATTGAAGACAAATCAGGCTACAATAGCTGCTTGCATAAAATTCAAGGCATTAATGTTTGCCTACAAATCCACCATTGGCTCTGCACCCCTTTACCTAAATTCATTACTTCAGACTTATGTGCACACTAGAAGCTTGCATCCTGCTAGTGAACGTCGCTTTATTGTGCTATCCCAAAGAGGCACAAAATCACTTTCACGGACTTTTAAATTAAATGTTCCCTCCTGGTGGGAATAACCTGCCCGACTCAAACCAAGCAGCTGAGTCCTTAGCCGTCTTCAAGAATCGGCTAAAAACACATCTCTTCCATCTTTATTTGACCCTCTAACTCTATCACTCTCTATTCTAATTCTATTCTTAAAGGGGTCATCGGATGTCCATTTTCCACAAGTTGATATGATTCTTTAGGGTCTTAATGAAAAATCTATAACATACTTTGGTTAAAATTTCTCAATGATAGTGCAAAAAACACCTTCTTTACCCTGTCAAAATCAGCTGTTTTCATCAAGCCGTTTTTTAGTCCATGTTGCTTTAAATGCTAATGAGCTCTGGTGGTGTTTCACTCCGTCTCGAATTGCACTCACGAAAAACGCTCGAGAAACAGGTCTCTTCCGTGGCTCGTATGCTTTCAACTCATTTTTTTTTTCTCAAACAAGAGACTGTACGACATTCACGTTACATGATTTGACTGATTTTTACGTAGAGAGGGTGACAGCGCACCGCATTAAAAGAAATGATCATTCATGTTTTCACAACAGCTGGCCAAATTCAAAAACAAAACTAAAATTAAAACATATTTGAGAGCAAGGGGGCCCCCTGGTGTTTCGGGGGCCCTACGCAGCCTGCGTATTCTTCGTATAGGGAGGATCAGCTCTGATTACATCCAACAACAAAACACCTCAATCGCTCAAACGCCCTGCACCAGAGTCGACACAATGGCGGACGGATGACAGCTCACTCAGTGCGGGTGTAAGGTAAGACAGCCTTGTCAATCAACTATCGTGGGAGCGGCCTGTGCAGAACTACGTCATTCTGACAGGAATCTCAGAACAGCCTGATTTGAGAAAGGGGATTTTAAAATAGGGATTTAAAAAAAAACACTGGGTGGATTTTTCATCATTATATGTACACACACTTCCAACAAACATTTATGTTCAAACAACTTGAAAAGTGAATTTTGCATCCCCTAAAATAATATAAAAAACCTTGTTCCTTTTAGAATTGCACTCTGTTCATTTACTAACTGCTTGTTTCATTATTTATATATATATATATATATATATAAAACCTAACACTAGCTTTTCTAATCTTTTTGTATTCTATTTGTTTTCTTTTTATTTATTATACAATTAACAAAAGCAAAGAAGGCCTCTAACACTAGCTTGCTCTATTCTTTTTCTATTCTATCGGTTTTCTTATTATTTATTATATAATAAAAAAAAATTGCTACGTGTTCTGCGTTAAGCTAACTGAGACTTGTTATAGCACTTGCATATCATTGCTCTTTTGTTGATTTTGATTGCTTCCATTGTCCTCATTTGTAAGTCGCTTTGGATAAAAGCGTCTGCTAAATGACTAAATGTAAATGTAATTCAGTAATATTAAGGTGCTGTGTTTCTAAAGAGCTTCAATGACAGATGCAGACAAATGTTCATTGTTTTTTTTTAGGATCAGTGTGTTACCCCTGTTGGTGTCTGTTACCGTTGGTTGGCGCATATTTTCGCCGATTGAACAATTTGAATCTGCGTATTTCGGGTGTTAGAATGTCTGAGAAGTGATGTACTATAAACTGGTGACCATCTGCGTTGGTCTGCGTCTGTTAGTGGGGTGTTAATTGGCCTGTGGACAACAAATATTGTCTTGCAAAGACTTTACATGATGCCAGTTTTAGCTTGACATGCAAAACTGTCAGAAATTATACTTATATGTGACCCTGGACCACAAAACCATAAGGGTAAATTTTTCGAAATTGAGATTTATACATCATCTGAAATCTGAATAAATAAGTTTTCAATGATGTATGGTTTGTTAGGATAGGACAATATTTGGCCTAGATACAACTATTTGAAAATCTGGAATCTGAGGGTGCAAAAAAAATCTAAATATTGAGAAAATCGCCTTTAAATTTGTCAAATGAAGTTCTTAGCAATGCATATTACTAATCAAAAACTAAGTTTTGATATATTTACAGTAGTAAATTTACAAAATATCTTCATGGAACATGATCTTTACTTAATGTCCTAATGATTTTTGGCATAAAAGAAAAATCTATAATTTTAAACCAAGCAATGTATTTTTGGCTATTGCTACAAATGTACCCCAGAGACTTAAGACTGGTTTTGTGGTCCAGGGTCACATATTGTAATCATTACGATAACAAGCGGTCATCGTTACTGTTAAAATGTTCTAACCTACAATTGTTAGTTTAAAGAGATATTTATATCCGATTTCATTCGTAAAATTTAGTTTTGTTGTAGTTTTATTTTACAAAAGTGAAGGAAGGTAAAATACTATGGGAAAGTATGTGTATAATTCAATTGGTTTCAGGCTCTAATTGAAGTTCTCTGTCTTTTGTAATCTGGGATTTTTGGTTATTCTTGTTCTCTCATCACGTTTGGCAAAGTGGATTATTTATTTTCTTTTCTTTTTGGACATACTTTTTTATTATATGGGCTCAAGGACTAAGGATTTGCACATAAGGACTCCCTCGTGGACTGTTTGATCAAGGACTCAAGTGTTCTTTTTTCTTGATTTGAGTTACCAATATATTTTGTAAGTTTACCTGCTTTGTCTTTGTTTTCTTTCACGCCTTTATACAACTTTCTTCCTATTCATTCATTGCAAATTTTCCAATCTTTGAAGTAACCGCTGGTTTACTAAAGTTGCAAATCAAGATATGTTACAAATGTAGGCCTAATTATGTTGAATCAGAAATCTGAAATACACTTTCTGTAAAGCTGCATGCTTTGAAACAGTATATAGTGTAAAAAGTGCTATACAAATAAATAGTTAACGTAACTTAAACGTAAAGTTAATCCATCATGTGTTTCTTATATGATGAATAATACAAATTTAAGAAGTAGTTTTTGGGTTTAATGTTACACAATATTTAGTTTTGCCTACATCCAACTTCCAAAATCCAACATGCGTGACATGTCATAATAACAAATGCATTTGGGAGTAGGAGCTTCCCAGGCACACAGCATTAACCAATGGGAATTCTATTCCAATGGACAGCCACCTCACATCCATAGTCTAGGAATAGGTGAATTTGCATGGCTCCTGTCAAAAAACCCTCACGTCTCACACATATTCACTCTTACCAACTTATTTTGTGGGATGCAGTTTAAATTAATATTTTTTGTGGCTGATCAGAGATCAGTTTGGCTATATCTTCTGATAGTTAAGCAGTGGTTTTTGTAAGCATAAGCGTGTCGTTGATCAGTGTGGAGGAGGTGAGGTCTGACCGCTGTGAGAGCCTGCTGAGAGACAGACAGTGTTTAGTGTGAGTAAATGGCCGTAATTAAGTGGACAGCTTTTAAAGTTGTCCCTCCTTTCAGCACCAACACTGTGTTGATCGATGCTCGATGCCGTGGGTTTTAGACCCAGTTCTGCATGCGTTTTTGTGTGTATGTGTGGTAGCTGACTGTCCATTCACATTCATAAAGGATGCTTGAGAGGAAAACAAGCGTAGCGTTTGCCTTGACCTCACCCCTGCCCTTCTAACATACTCAAATGCTCATGTGCACATTTATACAAAAACATACATCATATAGGCCTAGACAACACATGTATACACTATTCTGTCCTTTACATCAGACAAAATTAAAGACATAGACTCAATCTGAGCCCTTCACATTACTACACTGAAAAAAATGGTAACCTAAAAATAGTAACACTTAAATTAATAAGTCAGAAATATTATTTAAAATCTCTGAATCTATCTCTAATTTGTACCACACAAATCAATTTATGGTTAAATCATGTAGAACTCTTTAAAGTAACAGGTTACCGCTTTTCACAGTGTACGATTATATGGGCAAGCAACATTTACAAGAAATAAATAACAACTTGTCTATTCCAGACCAACATTAACTTGTGCTCACAATTGAGTTAACAGAGATCTTCTACTGATATAAGATATGTTTCACTATCAAAACCTGCTGAGGGTGAGAAAAAAATGCATTGTTCAGTAATATTTTATTTCATGTTACACACGTTACTATAATTATTTAAAATACTAATAAAAATAACTATGTAATTACAAGCAGCCCCAAAAACAATGGCACACCAATTACATGTAGTCAGTTAGAATCACCCCATTATTATGCATGTAAATACATGGCAACCTGAACTGTGACCTTCTAATCCTGTGCTGAAATGTACTTGGAAATTACTTGAATTTACTTTAAATATAGGTTTGTGCTGCTTAATTAAAATGCTTAATTAAAATGAGCTAATGCAATACAATTTTAAAACATTTAACTACATGCAATTATTTTAAAACAGTAAAATGTTTATTTTATCTATTTGCTTTGGGACTATATGCACATTTTTCATCTGGGTGTACTGTCATAACTGGATGTGAGCATTTTTTTTTAAATATATAAAAAAAAGTTTTTTTATTGTTGCATGGCAGATGGATTGTAATTGTATGGAATTTGTAACTGTATTATTTACTCAATCAGTCAGTCAGTCAATAAATAAATGCCTCTTCCCACAAGGCTGAAAGACGGAACAGGTGGAACACACAGTCAAACACAGCAGGGATCCTATGAGGAATCAAACTGTCCTTGATCTTTTAAGATAAAAGATAGCAATAAGAGAACACAATGTACATACTGGTCAAACTGTCCTTGATCTTTTAAGATAAAAGATAGCAATAAGAGAACACAATGTACATACTGGAATTGTATAACTCAAATGAGTCAAAAAAGAGCATTTATTGAAACAAATCTGCATAAAATGACTCATTCTGAATTTGATCAACTTTTTACTTCAGCTCTTCAGC
The DNA here is from genome assembly GCA_027422415.1 of Schizothorax lantsangensis. Taxonomy (NCBI): domain Eukaryota; kingdom Metazoa; phylum Chordata; class Actinopteri; order Cypriniformes; family Cyprinidae; genus Schizothorax; species Schizothorax lantsangensis. The sequence continues at coordinate 22,727,501 of CM049841.1, forward strand.
ACCAACCATGTTTACATACTGATGCCTATTGGGTGCTAAAGGGATAGCTCGCCCAAAAATTAAAATGCAGGAAATGCTTCAGACAGCATGCGAGTACCCCATTTCTGTGTTTTCTCCCTCTTCCAGCCACCTCTTTGATAGCATGTCAATGCCAAACTGAGTTCTCTTTCACGTCTTTTTACATTCATGTAAGGGATAATGTATATGTCCAGCCGGTTGTTATCACAGAATAAAGCCCGACAGGCTTATCAGCAGCCCGACGCGAAGCGGGAATAATAGCAATGTTGTTTTAAATTTGATTATTCAATTTCTGTACCTGAATACCACTGCTATACCTATACCTGAAAAACTTAAAGCACTGTTTATTTCATTTTTATCTTTGTTCTGTTGTATTTATTTGTTACTATTTGTAATTTGTTTATTATTTGTGTAATGTTCTTATTTCATTCCCAAGTGTTTTCTCTTTGATGTTTAACCTTTCTATTAGTTAGGCTAGAAGTTTTTGCTGTGGTGTCAAAATTGTGAAATTTCACTTCTATCTAAAAAAAGGGTTCATAAAACAAGTGAAATACTACACAACTACTTCAGATATGTGGTCACATTGCATTTATGAATGTAAAGTCTGTGTGAAAATAAATATTTAGTCAAAATTGTGATTAAAATCAAAATCGCAATATTGATCAAAAAATGGTGATCACATTTTTTTGCCCTTATTGCACAGCCCTAATAGATACTATTATTCCTAAACATCAAAGGAACTAATTATACTGAAAAGAGCGGTGACCAATTGTTACTGTAATTAGAGATATTTCTAAATATTTTAACCCATTAAGTAGTTTAAAGGCCAGATGTACTAAACAGGACAGGTTACGGTTAGGGTTAGGGTTACGGTGGCCGAGAGAGCTCAACGTGCTGCAAATAGAAAAAACACCTGAAAATTAGAAAACAACTTCGTCAATTTGATGACACATGCGCTGTAAATGCTCACAACATAACCAAATAAAGAAACGCACTGCAAATAAAATTATTTATTTGGTTGTGTTGTGGGCATTTGTAGCACCTGCTGTCAAATTGATGAAGATGTTTTCTTGATTTGCTGGTGCTTCTTCTATTTGCATGTGTTTTCTGAAGTTGCAGCGCGTTGAGCTCTCTCAGCCACCGTATAGGGTATTTAATTAATGTATATAGGTTGGTTAAGTGATGTTTGTGCTTAATGATTTTTGGCTTAAAACCTTAAAACTGGACAAAGGCTTAATGCATAAATTATATATAAGGCATCACCAGTGTTGGGCAGTAACTAGTTACTGTAACTTAGTTACTGTAATAATATTACTTTTTGCAGTAACTAGTAGTGTAACTAATTACTTATAAGATTTCAGTAATAATATTACAGTTACCATCCATAAAACAGCTTAGTTATTTAGTTACTTTTGATGCCTCAACCCCGCTGATTTAAAGTCCAAGAATCAAATAATTCCTAGATTTATTTTCATAATTTTCACGACTCGCACATGCATGTGATGTCTCCAGTGCAGCAGGCAAGCTTGGAATATGGAAGAGCTTACATTCGGCAGATAGAAATATTGCATTATATTGATTTTGTCAGCAAGAAAGATGATCTGAACACTGTTGTGTAAGTTGTGGCTTTACTTTACTCTGGCATTACATCCCACCCACATCCCTCTGATCAGCATGTGGCACATTATATTACTATAATTAAAAATATTTTTGGAAAATTAAACAGTTTCTTACAAACTTACGTGATTTGATAAAATACATAATGAAATATAATCGTATATGGGAAACGGAGAAATTACAATTAGCTTCAAGCTACACATGACAATTAATGAGATTAATACAACACTTCTACTTGAATGTCATGATCAATCACTATTGCGTGTTAGTAATAACTTCTGACTGCGATCCAATGTGGATTTTGGTCAAATGATGAGGCAGAAATATGTTGTTAGTAACATTCTACAATAATTTTTTGTGGAAGATACACAGTTACAACTTCTGTGGGGCGTGAAGAAAAAGTAATGTAACTAGTAGTGTAACTAATTACTGTTGCCAGAAAGTAATAAGTAAAGTAACAATATTACTTTTGAAAGGAGTAACTAGTAATGAGTAATATATTACATTCTTTGAGTAACTAGTCCAACACTGGGCATCACTATGAATTAGGGATGGGAAGATTCCCCGATGCATCGGTTTAAAAAGTGTGCATCGGATACAAGTTGGCATTTGTATCGCGAAGCATCGTTTCTAACATATTTGCATCGGTAAAAAACAATTTATTTATATATAATTACTAGCGTATACGCTACACTTTTATTGTTTAGAAAGTGACCAATATTTTATATGTAGATTGATTTCTCCTCTCGAAACTTTGTCTCAAGCGCGTTTTCTCATCACCGCTGCATGTGAATATGGCGAATCACAACAACACTACAAGACCCGAGGAAAAGCGGGGATTAAAGTCCAAAACCTGACTTGAAATAACCTAACAAATCAATCGGGGCTAAAGCGGTTATAAACGACAATGTAAGTGATCACACAATCTCACTAATTTGTGCACACTTATTCTTAAGCAGCCCTTAATGTCGATCATGGATCAAATCGATCCACCATGACAAACAGCGAATATATTTGTGCTGTTTAATGCATTTGAGACATTTTGTTTTCCTCAGTGCATAACTGACATGTCACGAGTATATTTTTCAGCTGTAAATGTTAGAAAGTCATGCAAATATATCCATTTTGCTGTCAGGAGTGGGTTTACGCGAGTGGGCGAGCGCTGCTGCACGCATGCGCGCTAAACAGACGGAGCGCAATAATTCTGAGTCAAATATGCATTTTATGATAGCAGTAACTGTAAAGGGACTATTGTAATGGGTAAATAAAATGTAAGCTAATACAGTTCTAATTACTAAGCTCAGATGAGTTAATGTGTGTTTCTTATAGCAGTTAAAATGTAGTTTTAATTTAGTGATTTTAACTTTAGTTTAGTGATTGTTAATGCTTTAAAGAGCAATGTTAGATTGTAATATTCTAATGCTATCTGTTCTAACTATAAAAGGTACAGCTGTTATAAAACCAGAGAGAAAGGCTGCATGGCTATGATAGTATGTTAGAGAGTAATATCATTGCATTCCTATTGGTCAGTGTTAGAGGAGCTCAGCTTAGCCTGACAGTAAGCCTGCCCTGAACCAGGTTAGCTTTCCAGCATAAGTAGCCACAGTGACTGAGCTTGATCTTTGTTAAATTTGCTTTATGGAAGCAAATCATTTGACAGTGAGTCAGACTAACTGAAATAAGCCTAGCCTATTTGGTAAACTTGTTTTATGATAAAATAAAAGCGATCGTATTTTTTCCATTGCATCGAATCGCATTGTGTTGAATCGAATCGAATCGAAATCAAATCGCACTGCATCGTAATAGAGGTGAATCGCATCGCATCGCTAGCTGCTTCATATGCATCTTCAGTGTATCGTATCATTGGCTATGCATCGAGATGCGTATCGCATCGTCCTCAGTTATGGAGATGCACATCCCTATTATGAATACATATGTTTTTTCTCTCTGGTAGAGAGATGATAAAAAAGGGATCAGAGAACAGCAGATTGCGCACCAGTGGGCTGAATGGAGAGGATCCATATACAGGAGGATGAATGGCATCATGCAGGAACAGGACATGCTGTGCCAACCTGCCTGTTATTGCTGTTCATACCTATACACACACCACAAATTTACACAAGCACAGGCCAATATTCATACACAGGTACATGTAAACACAAAAACATGAATGCATAAGCACACTTATGGAAGCACTCGCCCACACTCTCTTACACATACAAAAAAGTGGCTAAACAGCTATGTGAGTTTGCGGTGGCAGATGGAGGCTGTCAGCATGCCTTGAGTGAGCTGTTCCAAATGAAAGGCACATGAGGTTGTCTTTCCTCTCTGTGATTACTTTCACATGCTCACAGTACTTGGCAGTCTTGAGGAAAAGCTAGGCTGTGCATATCAGCATTTGGGACTGAGAACCGTATTAGCTGTTGGTCACAAATTGTCCTGTTCATTCAACAGCACAGGAGCATCAAGCCCCTTTCTATAGCTCTGAATACCGCATGCAACCACAGTGACAGTGATTAAAGTATTATCAAAGATACAGATTTACATAAAACCGAAGCATCAAAATTTATGTTATTTAATAAATGGGTTCAATCTGGGTGCAAACCCAAAACTGCTCTGAATGGTTTGAATTCAAAGTCTGACACAGCATGTAGAATACATCAAATAATGGAATAAGCTCAGGTCAGACACAGAGGCTGAATCACACTGGAGAATTTTTTTTTTTTTAAAGGGGTCATCGGATGCAAAATTCACTTTTACATGTTGTTTGAACTGAAATGTGTCTTGGCAGTGTGTGAACACAACCACCCTATAATGATAAAAATCCACCCAGTGTTTTTTTTTTTAATCTTGATAAATGATAACCCCTTTCTCAAATCAAGCCGTTCTCAGATTCTTGAATGTGTGACATCACACAGACCCAGGCCCCTCCCATGACTGTTGATTGACACTAGCGTATTACCTTAGACCCGCCCTGAGTGAGCTGTACACAGTCCGCCATTGTTTCACCGCCAGAGCAGGAGTAGACAAGAATGGCTCCTAAGCGATTGAGGTGTTTTGTTGTTGAATGTGATAATGAACATAGCAGTCGTCATGTACTCATTTACATCTGACCCGCTGAAGACACAGTAGATTACGTTTGTTTTTGAATGGAATGCGCCCCCCCAATCTACTTCAATGCACAGGGCTCGCAAAATCGCTAGCCCGACGTTATTGTGTTTTCCAGTCGGGCTACCAATATGTATCACCATCCTGCCTGACGGACTATCTTAAATACAGGGCTCCCACGGGTCCTCAAATTTGATAAAACTAAATCGAAGAGTTTTTAAGGCCTTAAAGTTTTAAATACGTTAAATTGTATAAGAAAAGTCTTAATTATAATTTCAAGAGGTCTTACAGTTGGGGGTGGAAAGGCAAGAATCGTAATATGGCTGGATTAAACTTCAAAAATCAATTATGTCATTGAATAAATATGAGCGCTGCACGTTTTAAAGTCAAAACTCGGCACGGATGTCTTTATGTGAATGCATCTCTGAAAGGAACCGACTGTCCTCAGAAACGAATCATTGGCATTTTCATTTAATCTTGCCTATAATGCCTGATAAAACAGCGTTTATGAGCCCAGTGCTGCTTTGTGTAAAGCCGTTACCGGGGGAACCGCTTTATTTCAGCCGATCTTAAAGCATCACCTCGTGGCAGAGAATGAATATGCATTTCCAAAAAGCCTATCTTATGTTTAGATCAATGCCCAATTGTGCATATCGACCCATGTTTTTACGCAGCAAACACATAGAGTTGTAAATGTGAAAGATGTTAATGTGCCTTCTAAAAATCTAAACAATTTAGACAGTAATATCTATGTTTTAAATTAATATAATAATTCATATGTTTGACATCCCTTTTCATAAAAATGATTTAAATGCTGAAATACCATTTTATAAGATTTTTGTTTTTGTGAAAACCTGTATCTGAATTGTAAATCATGTCAATTTATGGCTTAATATATTACCATAGATATTGTCCAACCCCACTCATACAGTGTTCATTTTACTTGTGCAGCTCTTAAAAAGTAATTAATTGCCTTAAATTGATTTAAAAAAATTCTGCAGATACCCTGTAAATAGTAAAATAAAACTCTTTCCTTGATATTCATTGATATTTGTGTATTGAAAATGTTTTTGATTGACATTTATGGTCTTTTTTTATTTGGGCTAGTTAAATTAATTTTCGGGCTACCAAAATCTGAAGAGTACCTGGCCGAAGGGCTACCAGGGATTTTGAAATTTTGCGTGCCCTGATGCGTCTATGTTCACAAGAATGACTCATGATCCAGCCTCACCAGAAGAAGTGAGTATAAGGTTTTTTTTATGAATCTTTGCAAATCGCTTTAATAATGTGCTAGTTAGCAAGTTTCACAATAAATGCGGCTAAAGTTTACTGTCTCTTAAAGAACTGCGCTACTGCACGTCACCCCACAGAAGAGAGGTGTGGGGTGAGCAGAGCTCATTAGCATTTAAAGGGACATGCAACGAAATGGCTTGCTGTCAACAGAGCAGTTTTTGACCAGGTAAAAAGGGTGTTGTTTTACACTACCATTGAGAAATTATAACCAAAGTATGTTATAGACTTTTCATTAAGACCCTAAAGCAGGGGTATCAGACTCGGTTCTTGGAGGGCTGCAGCTGCCAAGTTCCAACCCTGCCCCAACACACATACCATGTAGTTTCCAAATAAGCTTAAATTACTTGATTAACTGGATCAGGTGTGTTTAATTAGGGTTGAATCTAAACTGTGTAGGGCTGTGGCCCTCCAGGAACTGAGTTTGACACCCCTGCCCTAAAGAATCATATCAACTTGTGGAAAATGGGCATCCGATGACCCCTTTAAGTCAAATACTATTTAACCCTCTACCGCATGGTGTGGCCATATGGCAACATACACTTTGTGTTCATTTCCTTGCCACTGTCTCTTTAAGAGAACATTATCGGGGTTTTTTGTTGGAAAGAGAAGACCTTAGTTTAGCCAATGATGTGCTTTGGTTAAGTCACATGACATGCAGTTTTTTTCTGTGGCGCGATCTCTGATACTGCCGTCTCTTGTCAGTAGTTGCTGAAAGCAAACTAAAACGTCAGTAACAAACAAGGACCAGCCCGTGTCACATGCACAAAAAAATCGTAAAGATCACCTCAGATAAGTTATAATGGCATATTCACTACTCAAAAAAGTTTTTATGAAATTAGTTTTTGGTAAATCAATTAAATGTATGTGTTACCAATCGGCAACACTGTGCAATAGTGGAATGATATTATTGCAATTGTTTAGCTAGCTAGCAAGGTCAGCTGCAATCTGTTAAGCTGTAACAATAACATCATTAATGCTAGTGATAAAATGTTGATTAGTTGTATGTTAATGGCATGTGTATAATGGATAAAATCAAATTTAAATGGCAATTTTACTTTTTATTAGATATGAATACAGGTAACATTACACCAGTGAGCCGCTGGCCTACCATGGTGTCTCAAAAAGGCAGATGCAAGTATCCTGGCTGTAAGGGTATTGTTAGGATGAAGTGCACCAAATGTGAGGTGTACCTGTCCCTCACCTCTGAAAAAAACTGCTTTGTGAAGTTTCATACATAAAGTTTCAAGGATTATGGGGGGGGGGGGGGGCTCAGCCTCAAGTTCATAGTCTTCCTCTCATAAGATAGCGTAATGTTGAATTTTCATGAACTGCAGTGTTTTTGGTTTTATGTCAATGTTTTATGATACATGATATACAGTATTATATTTGTTTTAACTGTATAAATTTGAAATTTAAATAACATTCATGAAAAATGTAATGAAATTCAAAGAATATAAAGCATTATTCAGCTAAAAAGAATGGAATAAATAAAAGCAGAAGTTGTTGGAAAGTATGTATAAGGTTATAAGTACTGTGTTAAAGCTTATAATAGCACCAATTGAATCACCACAAACATTTCTGAGGAAAAATATTAACAATAAGTAAACTTGCACTTATTCTAATTTAGATCCACTATTGTATGTTGTTACCGTTTTTTTTTTACAGCACTTCAAGTTAAGCCATTCCAAGAAAAGAAAAAGAGTCAAATATTTTTTTCTATAGGTCTATCATAATTATTCCACCAAAAGTAGTTTATATTGGTTAAATCATATAGAATTATAAAATGTGGCTGTAACCGTATATAGTACTCTAAAACGCATTGCACTGTTGTGGTAGATAGAGCAAGGGGGGGAATTTAAATGGGAAGAGATTGAGGGAGAGATAGAGAGAGAGAGAGAGAGAGAGAGAGAGAGAGAGAGAGAGAGAGAGAAGAGAATTAAAGTGGGAAGTAGTATGGGAACAGAGATCAGGGAAACTGATACTGGGTAATGAAAAGCCCAGTGTATAGACTACAGGCAGCGCAAACATACACAGCCCTCATCCACACTGAAAAACGGTAACCTAAAAATGGTAACAACTATGTTAACTGGTTTTATTTAAGTCAAAACCTATTACTTAACATCTCTGAATTAACCTAAATACATCAGTTTATACCAGTAATCAAATCAGAAATAGCTCTTTAAAGTAAAAATTGCAGGGTACCACTTTTTATTACAGTGCAGAAGAGAGATGTTAAAAACACTGACAATAAAAATGCAAAGAAAATCTAGACTGATCTGATCAGTATATGAACAAGCACTAACCATCAAATATAAATATTCCTTAAATGTAATTTATTTTCATTTTACTTATGAAAAGGTATTTGCTGTTTGGTTTACACAATTACTTATTATTGCCATTTGTATTTATTAGTACACTGTAAAAAAAAAAAAAAAAATCTGACATTTGCAGTAAAATACCAGCAGCTGTGGTTGCCAGAACTTTACCGTAAAAAATATGGTAGCAACATTTTTTACAACAGGTTTTACAGTCTGAATTTAAATTCAAAGTAAAAAAAAAAAAAAACATATTTCAGTAGCTGACATTTTACTAATTTACTGTTGAACTTCAAATATCTGTTTTGTACCTTAACAGGTGGTGATGAGAAAGTCACATGATGAACCAAAGCTCATCATTGAATATCAAATGTGCAGTGTCATGCAGGGAATTCTAGGAATGTCAATTTAAATTTTTTTGTACTTTGACTTGACTTGTACTTTTTCACTTCCAAAAACTGTATTTTCACAGTATTTTACTGTAAAATTACATTAAGTGTAATTACAGTTATTCACCGTATACAGTAGGAAAACTTACTGTTAACCAATTAACAGGTTTTTACTGTAGCATTTTTACTATTAAAATCACGCTCAATGTATGTATAGGAAGACTTAATGGGTTTTAGAAAATTACTTGAAAATAATCTGTAGTGAATTATTTGGAGTAACCTCCCCCACACTGCTATATTGAACACTAACACCAAATGAATCTGCCAAGAAAATAAATACTGAGAACATAAATCTGAGAAAAATGCCTTTATCTGCATGTCTGTGCATCAATTCTTTCATCTTTACTACAGAGAAGATATCTAAGCTGTGCAAGTTTAAATGTATCCTGATATGGTCCAACCATGGTCATCATTTGTTGTTTCTGAACATCCACAAGTACCCCTAACGTTATCAGTGGCAATGTTGGTCTAAAGCTAAAAGCAGACCACAAAAAGTTTTCCATTATTGTACAGAAGACAAAAAAATAATAATTAACCGTTATTTCCTGTGAGACAATTCTTTATTGCTACCCATCCTACATATTTCCTGATTGCAAAATCAGATGTTAAATATACAATGAATCTTACGGTGACGAGAGATCATTTACTTTTTCAATTTTTATCTTTCCCACCTTTAGTACTACTACATATCCCTCCCCTTTCATGTCCCAGGAATGATGTAATCCTTTTGATGTGGAAAGTGCAGGAGTTATGTAAAAAGAGTAGCATGTGCATGCCGCCTCTTCTTCCCTCCTTCCTTTCTGTGCATGTGAGAGAAAAAAAAAAGAGTGACAAGGAGAGAGAGAAAGACTCTATACTCTATCAATTCTCCCATCATTGGCGTGGGAAGCATAAACAAGTACCCCAGCAAGCTATTAATCAAGAGCAATTGTATGGCACATCAGAAAGATTAGAAAGTACAATGAAATTGGTAAAATGGTAATTAATACTAAGAAAAATTTGAAGGGCCATGAACAAGGTGTACAAAATAACGAATGATGGAAATACATGCTGTATTAACAAAAAGATAAGCATATGAGCATGCAGCAAATGAGGCTCAAAACACTTTTTTTATCTGGTCTCTGAACAATTTTTGTAACCATCCAGTATATTGTGCAGTTTCTGAATTATCTAGCAATTATGAAATATGTAACAGTATGTTCTACTGTCTTATTTATTTTACAGAAATTTCAGAAAATGTAGGAACTGTTGCACAGTGCAAGTGTAATGCCAAGTATTTCTGTGTTCTCTCCATAATGTATTAATCTAATCATGCTGGTGACGATTGTTCAAAATTTAACATGGAAGAGAGGATAAGAACACAGTGGAAAGAATAAAGCCATATGGAATTATCTGCTTTGAATGTCATGATAATCATGATTTTATGAGCAGTGAATATTAACAAAGATGGGCTACCTCTCCAAAGGTTCACAGCATACACATACAGTAGTTATATGATGAAGCAAATGCACCAGTGGGAGGAGTAAAGGAGCATCTTCCTTGTTGCTTTGATGCTTGTGGACTTTATTGCACAATAGCACAGTTATCAATTCCATAACTCAGTCAACATAAAAATATTACACAAACAGTCCAGAAGCATATGCCTGCAGCTAATGAGGTTTGAAAACACTTGTTTATCTGGTCTCTGAAGAATTTTTGTAACCATACAGTCTATTTTGCTATTCTGAATTATCCAGCAATCATGAAATATGTATCAGTATGTTCTATTGTCTTATTTATTTTACAGAAATTTCAGAAATTGTAAGAACTGTTGCACAGTGCACTGTGCAACTGTAATGCCAGGTATTTCTGTGTTTAAAAATTATGAAACAAACTCAATTAAACTTCCATACATATTTATGAGTAAAATAGCTTGCTGAAAAGGAAAAAAAGTAGGACGGGACTTGATTTTATATATTGGTTGTTGATTGGACTGTGAAAAAAGGGTGTTGCGTACCGGAATGGAGGCAGATTTGAATGCGATTGGTTCAACTGCAGTGAGGCTTTGCATATGCCAGCAGGGAGTAGTCCATATATATGCATGGATGAATTATTCACAATAAAGCCAGTAACATGCATTAAGAAAATTAATCAATTCAAGTCCATTTTGATTTCATGTCAACTCCAAAATCAATCAGCCTATCCAGGTTTTCTGTACCTTATTACTGAACAAAGCATCAAAGCACCTGTTTCAATGTAACTGTTGCCTTATAGGGGAAGCTGAGAAGATGAGCTTTTAATAAAATCGGCTGTCTACGCAGAAGCATGAAAAACACCCATAATGCACTTTGATTATGGCACCGCCCTTCTGCTATTCTGACTGTCTGTGGGTGAGAATGCAAAAATGCAAAACATACTGCTCATTTACATACACTACCGACATTTTAACAATAGAAAGTTAGTTGAAAATTGGCAAACTTATCCATTAAGTGAACAAATAATGTCCCTCCATAGCTCAAAGAATGACAATAGAGAAAGCATCTACAGCAAGCTGACCTGACAGAGACCAACAGTTCTTGCAAATACATAAAATTTTCATAAAGACTACTTATCTCTGCATATTTTAGTTGTGACACATATGGTACCATTAGGTCTCTCTCTCACCATAATGTATTAATCTAATCATGCTGGTGGCAAAATTGTTCAAAATTTAACATGGAAGAGAGGATAAGAACACAGTGGCAAGAATAAAGCCATATGGAATTATCTGCTTGAATGTCATGATAGTCATGATTTTATGAGCAGTGAATATTAACAAAGATGGGCTACATCTCCAATGGTTCACAGCATACACATACAGTAGTTATATGATGAAGCAAATGCACCAGTGGGGTGGAGTGAAGGAGCATCTTCCTTGTTGCTTTGATGCATGTGGAGAACTTGGACTTGATTGCACAATAGCAGTTATCAAATCCATACCTCAGTAAACACAAAATTATTACACAAATAGTCCAGAAGCATGAATAAAAAGTCAGGTGGGGAGGGTCAAGAGGGGAGTCCTCCAGCGCTGCTTATGTCATGGTGGGTTTTATTATTACAGAAGACCTTGTTCAGATAATCCTGAACCATAATCATCACTGAACTCAAATCACAAATAGGCTAACCTGTATTTACAGACACACGCACGCGATTTATGTAGAGCGCCCTGATAAATGGCGCTTTGAGGGCATGTTTTCTTCAGGTGCTTTACATATTCAAAACATGCATTCGGTTTCCATATCTGATACTTTTATTTTGCGAACGCAGTAAAATAATTCAATGGTTTTGGTCAAAAATGTTTACATGGCGCGACGTTGAACAGCAAAGGAATTCATCAAATTTATATATCAAATCTATCACAACCAGAGGAATTCTTCCATTAGTTTTAGCAGCGAACACTACAGCAATGTAAACAACACCTTCAATACAATGCGGCACCTCCATCTCGTCACCATCAACAATACTATCGACACCAAGACAAAACAACATTTAGAATATGATACGATATACAGTATAGTATTTATTATTGACGCATCAGACAAAATAAATTTGTTTTTTTTTATTGCGTAGAGTAAATCACTAATGTAACAGGAGCTGCGCTTATTCAAATCATCATCACTGGCAGCGATGGAAACGATTCTCCAAAGACAGAGGAGAGATTTGACATTACCAGCGCTCCAAAGGTAGCATAAAATGCGCTTTCCCTAATCGAATAATCGACGTAGAAGAATTTTAATGTTAAGTGAATGACACGAGGAGGACCCTCAATCAATAACATACTCGATTGATTCGCTAATGAACGGCGCGCAAAGCGAAGCCTTCGCAAATAGGTTAAGCCGCTCTCTAAACATCTAGCACGAGCAGAATAAATCCGAGTCGAAACACAAAACAAAACGAATACACAGTTACAAACCTTTGCTTTCTTCCCTTTCATCCTGATTCTCCTCAGCCGTCGTTTCTGGTTTCATTCCATCCATTTGGAAACGATTATGTTGGATACACTTCCCTTTGCCTGGTCTCTCTCGCTCCAATATAGGAGTATATTTTACAGTCCACCTCAAATGTGTAAATGTTTTGTCAGAACGGATTTCGCGCAGATAATTGATTCATAAACGATACGAGCTCAGCAGAAGAGGATCTCGCGTAAAGGAAGACTACAAGCAGATACGCGGAGGAGAGAGAATCCGTGAGAGGCGAGGAAAAACAGCCACTCCACTGCCATTCAGGTTGACATAAACAGATAGTCCCAGCTGTAAACAGTCACACATGCTCTCTCTCTCCGTCCCCCTCCCTCTCTCTGTCCCCTCCCTCCCCGAATTGATGGGAGGACAGAAAGAATAAACTGCACTTATTAGGACAGGGGTCAGATATGAATTAAAAGTGATGTGGGCTAAATGAGACCTAAAGACACAAAGACACTTCAACTATTATTTTATTTTACTAAACATCCACATTTAAATGGTGGGTGCCCCCTGTTTTTTTAACAATAATAAAACAATGGTCAAACAAAGAAATACCATCTGTCTGGAATCCTCTTAAACAGTTTTAATTCTCATGCACATGACCTTCTGCTGCATTCAGCTAAACAAAAGACTTGCACATACTGGTAAAGTACAACTGTCCAGGAAAGAGAGCACACTAAATACCATCTCTATCATTACCATTTAAGGAGCCTTAAAACCCAGAGGGTATATATGAGGTCGTATTTCAACAGTCCCCCTGTTAAAAAGCAGACACTCAAGAGGAGTGTCACATTAAATCCTGATTCTGAAATAGATGGCACCCTATAGTTTATAGGGTTAATGAATGTAGCTACAGTATACTTGGACACGACTAATACTAATAACATGGACATAACTAATAGCATAGCTAAGTCCCTAATGTCTGGGTTTTAGCTTTGATTTTTCTATCTCCTATTGTTTCCCTATATATGTCGATCCCACCTTTTCACACACGCCTGCATGCTATATTGGTCAAACTACTGTTCAGTCATTACCTTCAGCAAGAATGAAAACAAAACCAAAACCCATGAAAAAGAGGATGCATGGTCACCCTATTGTACACTGTAAAGAGTGATGGACCTGCATTTGTTACCCTACAGATATTGCAACCTTTAACCCATAAAATTTAGTTTGTATAATGTATTTTGGTTGCTTCAGCGATATACTAAACTTCTGAGATTGTACTAAGCAGACCTAACTGTATGATACATGGAAATGACCCATAAAATGTCTCTATAGTGATGGATCTTTACGTATCACCAAAGATTTTACACCATTTTGTGTTTGTTAAATATTTATTCTTCACCTAATCATAATTAGTTTTTATTGTGGAACCACAATAGTGTTTTATCACACTAAAAAATGGCAACATGTAAATTAAGTGGTTCTATTTAAGTCAAAAATATTATTTAATATCGCTAATTTATACCAACAAAACTACTTGATATGGGTTATATTATGTACAAAATATATCTTTAAAGTAACACTTGCAGGTTACCGCTTTATGCAGTGCATAGAAATAGAAAAGTGATCTGAGAAAGACGTTAAGAGATTACTGTCCACCTCATGAAAACACCTCCCCTCCTCAGGCATCAAAAACACAGCAAGTAAAGGAATGCGAGTGGTACTGGATGTGCTGTAAACAACCTCAAACTTCTGGTTGTAATTTAGAGTTCTTACCTCCTTTAAAGTGTCACATTTTACAAGCAATTTAGGATGAAATATACAGTTTGTGTCAACAAATTTGAGCCTAACCTATCTTTTACTTCCTGGAAGGTTGCTAAACTGAAACAACCTTGTCTTGGTGGAAGAGGAGAGATTAGAAGATCTTTATCTACGCCTCTCACTGAAATTGCAGTATATACAGTATAGTAATGAACTGAGGCATAATAAGAACAAAATCAGGAGGATATTTTTTTGTGTATTTACATTTATTTGAAAGATATGTGCCCTAACATGAACTAGTTCCAACGACAGTTTTCAGATAGGCACCAAATGAAATATTCAGAGGTGCATCTTTTCTTTGTTTTTGCCACTATTTGTCATCACAAGTCACATTTAAGACTATTTGGGGTGTGGGGGGAAGCCAAAGACCATATACAATGGGACGCACTGGAACTTGTCATGAGGCAGAGCTCAGGGACCGTTTTGCTCTGACATACAATAATCTCTAAATTTGTAGGTCACTGTCACAGATTAAGTGTTTGTCTGGTAGATGAGAAATGGTGTCTGGCACAGTTTATCTTCTCATCATCATAATAATAAAAAAAACATACACAACCCATACAAACACGCAAAGCTATCAAGCTATTATCAGAAAACTAATGATTATTCTTTATTTAATAGGTGTAACCACCACAACACACTTGTCCCCAACCTTTTTTAATAAGCACAAAATCATAAGATATTGGCCAAGGTGTCAGATTTGCAAGCCTTGGAAAAAGGAGAGGTAAATTTAGTAGAGATTTGTTTTCATTTTGACATGAAAGAACACATTTGTTGCTCATTGTCAAAAAAGCCAAACTAAATCAGTTGTGTTTTAGTGTCGGAAAAAAACCACACACACTTTTCCAAGGGGTGAATACTTTTTTTATAGGAATTGTAGTCCTGCCAAGTTTTTACTGCAAAGCCTTGGAGCTTTTTAAGGCTTTAAGTTTTTTTTCTCTTTCTCAGGTCAATGTAAAACAGAGGCTCTTGGTCAAGAAGAGAAGTATGTTTTATCTATTTGTCTATAAAAGTGGAATTGTTCTCTATGCACCCTCAGAGCACAACAGCCCACTCTCCCTCAAAATAACTACACAATCCCTCATGGCTGTGTAGTTTAATTACTCTGTTCGCTGTTTATTAACAGGGACAATAGCTACATTTGAGGTCTCTACAGAAGCTCAGAATAAGAGCCATTTAGCTGACAATAGAGAAAATAACGGATGAACGTTGGCTGCCATTTATGTTGCAGAACTTCATAATGCCAACAAACTGTCAACCACTGAAAAGCCTTCAATAAACACGGTTTAGGACTTATCTGAGTTTTAGACTGTTAATTATTCATAACAGCAGAACCAGCTGTGGGTAAAAGAAAAGATAATATTATGATTGTTCATAAGAAAAAAAATGTAGTGGGTAACTACTAACAATGTGTTTTTTATTTTTTTTATTAGTGTTTAGCACATGGTCTGAGTAAAGAGATTTTATGTGTTCCTGTTGAACAAAGCAATATTTCCTTTTAGAAATTTACTTTTTTACCCATAATAAAATTTTATTACAATTGGCGGAGATGTCTTTCAAGCTTTGTCAAATAAGCAGCCCATTTGTGTAAAGGCCAAACTCAAAAGGAAACAATAAAAAAAAATCAAAATTAATACCAGACGAATGGTCTACTATTCACATTAAAAGCAGATTTGCACTGGAACAATGGCACAACCCCAATGCACCTTTCAGATGGTCTGCCATTCAAGTATCAGAAGTACAGAATGCAAGAGAAGAAAGTTCAAGACTCTAATTTCATTAATAACTCCAATATGTTCTGTTTGATTTATTTATGAGAAAAATCATAAAAAATCTGAATCTCTAGCTCCACATCCATATTTAATGCTGTTTCCAAATAATTCAGTGTTTCATATGGGTTAGCAAAACACTAACCCATATGAAACACTTGTTAGTGCATCTGGTTATTGCGTTTTCATTGCCAGACCACCAAAAAAAAAGAAAAAGAAGGATGTTCATCACCATTCTGAATAGGTCGATAGGAATTATCTAATCAAAATCTTATTTGCATCACATATTTGTGTTTAGTTAAAGGCCTGTTCACTGACAAAATGCAGTCTACACAATGCATCAGAGAGGTTTATTTATACCATAATTTACAAAAATATTTCTTTGGCTATATTAAGACAAAATTCACTCCCATATGATAGGTGGTGCTGTTCGACAAACGCACCTTCAAAAGGTCTACTAACCAGCTCTCACTGATGAGAGAGGAAAAGAAATACAATGCCACATGGGCTAAATAGCACAACATATGCAATGGAAGAACATATGGAATGAACTCATGTCTCAGTCTGCTAATTTTCTTCAAAATCAGAAAAAGATATCCACTAAAAAACGTTGGATTGTCAAAGTGTGAATACTAGTCTTCATTGTAAATAGGTCTTTATAAACCCCTGCCCTAAGCCCATGTGAAGCAGGATTTCCAGATGCATAATAAATACTTTAAGATGGTGTGTATAGTTGCCTTTAAAAATATAGCCCCACTGAGGGTGAAAACATTAGTTAGCTTCTCAAATTCTCAGAGAAGAGGATTTGAAAACTAGGTCAGAATTCTACTTGTGTTGCTGAACTAGTCATTATTTCACAAATGATCACAGCTAAATCAAACTGGAACTATAATAACAATAACTGTAGGAGCTTCTTTACAGCAGAATTTGAATTTATCTCATTTTTGAAGTTGCGTCATTGATTCTTTTATTTTCCTGACAAAATCTTGTATGAAGTGCAATAAAAATAAATGTGACAACTATAACAATAACTGTATAGCGTCCACACCAATGCACAATAACATTCTGTTTATTATTCTGTTTAATATGTTGTCTGCCACTTTAAATGCTCAAGCTCTTTAAAGCAGGATGAATTCTGATTGGCTCTCAATATTTTTATGGTTCATCAGCAGAAAGCTCTGAAAGTGATTCCAACTATATCATTCCTCGTCGTTTTTGTTAGGCCTATATGTTGTTGTTATTGGATGATGATGAATTAGATCAGTTATTAAAACTTTATAGTTATCGCTTCAGTTATTGTGCTTGGTGTGAATGAGTCTTTATTCTGCCTCTTCACATATAGCTACATTCTATTCTAAGTATGTAAAAAAAAGAAAGAAATCTATTTGGAAATCCAGACATATGGTTGGTCTAGTCTAGTTAATTTGAGACAGAACAACCCAGTGGACACATCTCTCCAGTAATGAGCCCATTACTGTTCTTTTATGTGCCCTGACTAGAGAGTTAATGTGGAAATAGGGGTTACAGCACACTGAAAGGTTTCC
This sequence comes from Schizothorax lantsangensis, assembly GCA_027422415.1. Classification (NCBI taxonomy): domain Eukaryota; kingdom Metazoa; phylum Chordata; class Actinopteri; order Cypriniformes; family Cyprinidae; genus Schizothorax; species Schizothorax lantsangensis. The sequence continues at coordinate 22,745,358 of CM049841.1, forward strand.
TTTTGAAGTCCTGTAAACAAAAAAGCAATTAAAGCTGACAGACAGGGCCTAGTCCTGTTCTGTGAGACTAGAGTGATGCCTCAGATGTCAAAGTTTAGGAAGAGAGAGATGCAAGTTAAGGGTGAAGTGTTTCATTTGATGTTAAAATACTGTCTCCTACTCCAGCTTATTATGCAGAACAACTGTAAGTAATCCATAGGTTTTCTCCAAAATGTATGATTCTAAACTGTGACTGTTACACCATTGCTCTATGTGTTTGAGCAGCCTGACATACAGTAGCAACACTGGCTTAACCAATAGGTTGAGAAGTAAATACTCTATTTACTATGAAATCAACATCAAATAATCAATGAACATTTCAAGAGAACAACAAAAGAAAGACACAAGGCTCATGTGCTCCTGTAATTTGTGTTTACAATAACTGCCCCTAACTAACCCCAGGTTTTTATGCAACCCGCTTGGCCAATTTAAATAAGTACTTTATTCCTGTGGCACAGAGTACTGCTGTATAATGCCAACAGAACTCATGACAGTGTCTCTATAGCAACATGTTGGCACTGCTGAGAGACAAACGTAGGAATGTTAGGAGAGGTTTTAATCATTCAAAACTGCTAGGAAACAACACTCGGGTATCTACATACAGTGTTCCATATACAGTATCTGGTTTAATACCGTTTATTTATCATTAAACGATCATAATATCATCAGTAGTTTTACATTTGTTGGATTGCAGCTCCATTTCAAAATGGTATAGTCAAGCAAAATATCGGTTATCTGTATCGGCCACAGTAAGCTCTGAATTATTGATTAGCATCAACCCTTAAATTTTATAATGGTGCATCCCTAACACATACACACACAGAGATATGGAACTTGGTTATTAATTATTAAAAATGGTTCTTCTAGATTTTGAAAACTGTTTTTGCTACTTAATATTTTTGTGGCGACTATGATACATTTTTCCATGATTCTTTGATAAATAAAAAGTTCAGAACCACATTTGTTTGAAATAGAAATCTTTTGTAACATTATAAAATGTCTTTGTTGTCACTTTTAACCCAGTTAATGTGTTCTTGCTGAGTTAATTTTTATTTTTTTAATCTTATCCCAAACCTTTTAGTGGTATTAACATCATGTTTTCCACAAAAATATGCAGCACAACTGTTTTCAATATTGACAATAAGAAATTATTCTTGAGCACAGCACATTAAAATGATTTCTGAAGGATCATGTGACACTGAAACTGCTGATCATTCCGCTTTGCATCAAACATTACAATTTAAAATAACTTTTCTATTTCAATTATATTTCACAATTTTACTGTTTTCTTCATATTTTAAAAACTGCATTATTCCAAACTATGTGTAGTGTATAATTAAAATATATGTAATTCTCTTCCCCTAAATAAAACAAACAAAAAATACTATCGCTATCATATACAAAGATGCATGCACAAAACAAATGCAAATACAAGAAATAGAGTTTGTAGCTGATGCCTTAATCTAATCCAAGTGGTTCAAACAGGCTAAATAGGCTGACAGCTTGGGTGGGTTTTATTCCTCGGAAGCATCCATGATTATATACAACTTTACAGGCTCGTGTCATCAGCTGTCAGCTGTGGCTGTGTCTAAACAGAGTAGTGAGACAGAGACAAAAGAGAACTAGGCATGAGGTATATGAACTGGGGAACTATGTTCTGTTACACCTGCATGTAGAAAACAATTTCTTTGGTTCATTTTGATCTAGCCATTTTAAAAACAAAAGTAATGGGGTAGTTTACCCAAAAATGAAAATTCTGTCATCATTAACTCACCCTCAAACTGTTCCAAACCAAATTAAAAGAAGATATTTTCAAGAAAATATTTTAAATGTTGGTAACCAAACAGATGACAGTAGCTATTGACTTCCATAGTATTTTAGGAAGTCAATCACTACTGTCAACTGTTTGGTTATCAACATTCTTCAAAATATCTTTTGTGCTCAACAGAAGAAAAACTCATACAGGTTTGGAACAATTTATAGATAGATTATAAGATTATAATGATAGATTTTAATTTTTGTGTGAACTATCCCTTTAACTTAATTATGATACTAATAGGACTAGCCAAATCACAAAACAGACAATTAATTAACAATGTTATGTGAATATAACATTATTCAAATGTTATGAAAACTACATACTGTATATCTCCAGGACTTTACAACAAAGTTGGTATTAACCTTTGATGCTGACAAAATACTTCAAACTGAAATTGCAGGTACGGGAGTTACAAACACACACCACAAAACTAAACAAAGGACTCTTGATCTAACGTCCTTTAAACAGGCCAAATCTCCTGCTCTGAGAACTGCACAGTGAGAATGGAAAAAATCATGACAGTGCATCAAGAATGATGTGTATATATTATCTCATGAAAAACTCATTCACCTGCTCGTTCACCATCAGTTATCAGTTCACCTAAAATAGGCCAAGAAATAAAGGTAAAATATCTTTCTCACCCCCTCTAAATGATCTGTGTTGTTAGGTTTAAATCCCTCTTTGCAAACCCATAATCCTTTTGGCCCAGATTCTCAAGGGCGGGGTCTCAGGATGACATCACAGCAGAGGGCAAGCTGTTCATTCCCAAAGTAAAACTGTTTTAAAATATCCGGAAGCAATGCGTAATTTTAATCACAACTTAAGAAAGTAAAAACGTTGCTTTCCAATATAAATAGAATTGGTTAATCTGTAGCATATGCTTGCTTTCTTTCCATAGAGGTACATGCTATTTATATGTAACAATTATAATCATGGAAACTAAATTTGAGGTTACCAATTGTTACATAACAATAGTCATAAGTTATGAATTATAATTGTCATTATGAAAACCTGTCATTATTTACTCACCCCTATTTCATTTGAAACCCCTTACTTTTCCCCATGGAACACAAACAGCAAATTTTTTTCCATATAATGAAACTGACGTGTTGTCATTTGGTTATGCAATGTGACAATAGTGTGCCCCCAAAAATGACTTACTGTCATGGCGGGTCAAATAAGGAAGAAGAGATGCGGCTCTATATGCAGCCAAAAATGTAACAGATTTACACAGGATAGTTAAGACAATACCAAACAAAGGAGTGATCAAACTGAGGGCATATAAATACACAACAATCAACTACACTAGACACATGTGATACTAATACGTAACCATGGAAAGAAATGAGCGAAGGAAAATCAAGAGAGTAAAAGAACATGAACCAAACACAAGAGCAGGACTAAAACAGAATGTGTCATTTGTCTAGTTTTGGGAGAAGATGAATGGGAAAAAGTGCTCAGAAAATTCTCACAATGATTTTTCTAACAATGGCTGCATAACAATCAAGTCAAATTTATTTGTATACAGCTTCTGACAATACACATGGTTTCAAAGCAGCTTCACAGAAAGTCACAGTTATGTCTGTAATGCCTTAGTGCTTTAAAATAGAGTAAGTTTTAGTGCTGGATGATATGATAATTAATAACTATGAGTGATTTAGATTAGATCTAGCTATATTGTACTTATAGTGTGGTCTAGCACATATTTCAATGCACATATATTCGGACACAGGCAATTAAGAGATTTAAATATGGGTTTGTATTGTTCTATTTAAATATTTAAATGTTGGTTGGTTTTCTTCTAAGCGAGAGTTAACGTTTCTCTAAAGGTATTAATGAAAATATTAAAGTCTGATGCTCGAGCACATGCCTGAATGTTCAAAAGTAATTATGGGATTTAGATAATGGTTTTGTTGTAAGCGAGAGTTGCCAATTCTCAAAAAGCATAAATGAGGATATGATCCATTGTCTTAAGTGAAAGTAGTATCTAATGTGATTTTAATAGTTTCCAAATTGAATCAGTAGTCATTTTAATAAGATGTTGAGAAGTATAAAGTATGGCTTTAAGTTCAATTATACTGTCTCTGATTTCAGGCAGAATTATTATATCTTGATGCCATTCCTTATTGTGGTTTAAAAAGAGTCTGGTACAATGACTGGACGATAATTGCCTATGTATTTTTTAATGTCTTTTAAATTCAGTAAAATTTGTATAATTTTTATATAACAATTCCTGGATGATGATTACTTCTGATCTGAATGCTTTAATACATGAAGTTGGTATTTTTATTATAAGCATGGTGTATTCAATTAAAAGTGTAAGCATAAGTATGCATGGTCCAGGGTGCACATTTTAATGGCAAGTTTACTTTTTATTCCACTGCGTGAAAGCATTTTTCAATGCCTTTTTTATACATCTGTCCCCGAGAGTTAGTTTTGTGTCACTTTAAACTACCTGAATCTACCGGATAAAGATTAGACCTGACAAAATTCTCAGATTAGTGAAAAAGGGCATCTCCAGCAAATAAAGTCACTTATTCTCCTTGATAACTCGAAATGTCATTGGATAAGTGATTTGAATTTCTGTTTAAAATGAAGTTTATAATTGAAGACTGTGGTGTTATCTACACTACAGTGACCTTTTCTATTATGCTGCACAAAATGAGACTTTGCCATGGCTCGAAGGCACAGATCTGTAGTTATGGCAGAAGTAGTGCTTTGCATAATGGACACAGAGGTGTTTCAGACTGGATAAAACAAGATTTCATTCATACAGAACACAGCCATGAGCTCCACCGTGATGGCATGGCACAGGTTGTGAGGTCTGAGCTGGAATTATGCGAGTAGGATTATGTACAGAGGGATGCTGTTGCTTGGAAACGAATGCTGCAAAGTAGCTAAATGAAAAGTGACATTACTCTCACTGACTACACTTGGTACAAGTGCAAATGCTCTTTGAATCTAAGCAGTTCTCAATGTAAAGGCTTGTTCACCAAGAATGACTATATTGGCATTCACACAAGCGGATGATAATGTTCAGTTTATTATAAGTGTGTGCTGCATTTTTGTCATATGCTATTTCAAATGATTGAGCTCTTTAAAGCTCTGTCAATGTTTATATCGTTCATCAGCTGGAAATATTTGTTCTGAAAGTGATTCCAACAGTATCGGTCCTCTATGTGGTTATTGTTATTGCTGTGTGTGGACATCCCTATTCTCATATTAGAATGATTATTAAAACTTTCTAGTTACAATTGTAGTTATCTTCCTTGGTGTGAATAATAGTCTGAATAATAACAAGTCTGATGTTGTTTACAGACTAAAACTTTGGACAGCTGAATATAGTACAAGAAAGGTTGTTTCTTTGTTTCTTCCATTTATTGCAGCCTAAAAGCACAAACAAATTCCTAACTTAATTTAAACCATTCACTTTTTGGTAGAAAGAGCAAGAATGTGATGGAAAAACAGAAGAGAGTTAACGTTTAAAAAGTATATTTTGTTTCGTATATGAACCTAGAATTATGATATAAAAGCACAGAAAAATCATTGTGAGTTATAGTTTTCGAGACTCCTTCAGTGTCAGAATGAAGTGGCTTTCTGAAGAAAAGGTTTAAACTTGCTATGAAAACAAACTGACTTAGAGGAAACCTTGTTTTAGTGGACACTAACAATGCCATATAAACAGTTAAGTCTAAATGAACTTTTAAAGAGAATCCCAGGCTATAATCCAGTTTGGTCAACATATACATTAAAAAACCTGGCCCACAAGCGCCTTGAGAATAAGTCTGTGTGTCGCTTAAGATTGTAACTGAATCTCTTTCTGAATTGTTCTACAAATTGTAGACAACTATCATCATGAGTAGAAAAATCATGAGCAGATTGTATGAGACATGGGCTGCCATTTCATGGTAGTGCAATTCTGCTAGCAAATCTCCTGACTGAAGTTCAGTGGCATGAACGTTCAATGATCTTCAATCTGTCTTCCCTGGGAAAGCAGCGTATTTATTAAAACCACTTATTTAAATGCAACATGCCTCTATTATCCTATCATTGTCAAGTGTCACTTAATATATAATGTCTATTAACATCTACAGTATGTGTTAGAGGGAAGCTTCCATAGTTTTTTTACTGACTAGGACAAGAGAGAGAGAGAGAGAGAGAGAGTGGGAGTCACTTTGGGCTCTGACTCATACAATAAGCACTTTCTTTAGTCCTGGTCCTCTAAAGGATGACAGTCTTCCATCAAGGAATACAAAACTAACATCACTCTCTTGAGGGGAATTCACAGAGCAGAGATGTGCCACTTAAGCGGCAGTCTTGGTAGATGCAGACAGCTGGCAAAGAATGTGCTTTATAACTAACCATTCCAAGGACACAGCTGGGACAAATGAAAGAACGAATTCTTTCCCATGAATTAGCTCTATTTTGCATGCTGGATAAGTACAGGATAAACAAGCCCACAGAGTCATAGCAAAGCTCATTAATAGCACTCCAACTGACTGATGCATGCAAAAATACACAAAGCAGAATTTCAAAAGACTAAAATGAGATAAACATCGTTTTTCTAATGATTCTCTTTGTCTATTTATTACTGTCTACCCCAACTAAAACAAAACTCAGAAAAAAAAAACACCTAAATAATTAGGCTATTAAAATATGGAGAAATATAAAATACTTAGCCTACCAACACCAAACTACACGGTAAACCTTTATTATATCTAATAGCCTATACAACGGGCTAACACATATCTGTTGCCATTTAATGTAAGACCGTTTTTAAGAAGTCTGCAAAAGTGGCTTTTAAACACTTTAAATACGCGTTAAACAAATGAAGAAAAAAGTAACTTTTGAAACAGTTGCACGCAACAACAAAACAAACTGCATTTTATCGCTATCAAATGTTACAACTTATTCGCAGTATGACGAAAACGCATTGGTTGCAGCTGCAAACCAAAACGAGTCTCAAAACGAGAAGAAGAGAAAGAAACGTTATACTAAAGTAAACTCTTATTAAAGAAACTATAAAGCAAACGCGCCATTGAGGATGCACTGACCAGCATGCACTCACCCATGTTGCGTTCTCTGTGTTCGGGGGGCGTTAGTGAAAGTTCGGCGGGTGTTTGGAGTGGAAAGAGTTTCGCTCAACTGAACAAATGTGTCGCTCCAGCTCGGGACCATCGCTGCGGTGACGTCACTGTTTGGGGTCCCCAGACGGGGCCACTCTTTCCTCCATAAGCGCAATGATGGCAGAGAGCGAAGCTTGTATAGTACCAAGTAGTCATTAGAAACATATAGCCTAAGCGATAAACCAAGGACGATAAAACAGTGTCATCGCTCATGGTAATGGAAAATGTTGTGTTCTGTTTATTCATTACAAAATAAAATGAACATTATATAGGTTACACACCAAAACGACACAATTTTTTGCTATTTCATGTAAACTTTGATACTGAACTTGTGGAGAGCCCAGAGAGTACGACTGAATATAAATTGCGGATGCTCAGAGAAAACCACCATGGCAACCAGAAGGCAGGCAGGGAACTCTATTCAGTTTTGGCCATTTGGCATTATTCCAGCATGGCCTCACTAAGTGGGCAAACAGCGAAGCTCCAAATTTCTCAGATCCTGATGCCTGTGGAGAAAATGTCGACAATGTCGCACCGCTACATTTGGGGGTCTCATATTTTAATGGCTTATCTGGAGTGTCACAGTTTGCCATTGGCTATTTAAGAAAAAGACAATGAGACAGTTTCTAAGTGATAGATTGCACCATAGTTCTTTACTAATGATTAGCATTACATAAAGTAGGCCTACATTTAATGCAAGTTCATTTTGACAAAATGAGCTCAACCTCTGTGCATTTTAATTCAAGGAATAGTTCACCCAAAAATTTAATTTTGCCAAAAATGTACACAACCACAAGCCATCCAAGATATAACTGAGTTTGTTTCTTCATGGGAACAGATGTGGAAAAATTTAGCATTACATCACTTGCTCACCAATGTATCCTCTGCAGTGAATAGGTGCCCAAACAGCTGATAAAAACATCACAATAATCCACATGACTTCAGTCCATCAATTAAACTCTTGTGAAGTGAGTTTGTAAAAAAATTAAAATTCCATCATTAAGGCATTCACACTTAAAATATGAGTCCTCTATCCATAATACTGCTTCTTCCAGTGAATTTTAATTTTGGGGTGAACTGTTCCTTCAAATGTTTTAATTAATTTTGGAAATAACCACTTCTTGCACTTTATCAACATGCAGTAATGCACTGCCGTAATAAGTGATGTTTGTAGAATCAAAACCAGAGACTCGCCTTTCAACATCTATTCACAAACGGTCACAGAACACGCCAGTAAAACAGTGATCTTTCTAATTGTATCTCCAGAGATGATGTTAAAAACAAGAATATATAGGCAAAGATCTATTTTTTTCTCATTGAAAAACTTCGATCAGATAAGATTATCATCTCTAAAACATAAGCACTAAAAACATCATACCAACTGCCACACCCACACACATTTCAATGCAATACATTTATTAATCAATCAAACCACATTAATTAAACAATGACTTCTTTGCATTAAAAATGGAGAAATTTCAAAATAAGCTGGCAACCACTGTCTCATGTGCTCATGTGAGATGCAAAAAGAAGAGAGACAAAACACATTAACCAAAGACTGTGGGGGAGGCGATGACCTAGTTAGGGAGAAATGACTACATGAAAAGAACGACACTGAAATCTAAGCAGCACTTCCATCATTTACATGAGAAACTTTAAAAAGACAGAACAGTGTGGATGCCACTACATACAGATATCGCAAAAGAAAATGTGTAAATTGGGAATTGCAGAACTCAATTTCAAAGGTTTTACTGATCATACTGAACTGAACATTTCTAAATGCTTTATCCGTCTATAAGGACCTAACAAGTGTTTGTTCTATATATGTGAAAGGTCCTCACAGATGCATCCCTTCAGTACGGTCAGCACTGTTGTGCCTGGCATACTAATGATGGGGTCTGATTATCCTACAGGTTTAGTGGTATAACAGGCCAATACTTGGGCTGTTTTTTGTCACAGTTGCGGTCAAAGGTGAGCTGCATAGCTGCTTCCATCCCCTGAATCTTTGCTGCATCTTTACCATACAGCTTCTTCATCTCTGCAGTCCTCCTTTCTCCCGGACGCTCTGAAGGAGGCAGGCTGCTGCGCCAGGAAACTCTGTGCAAGTCTTGGTCAGCTAGAACATACGAGTCCTGCTGCTCTGCCTCCATCTGCTGTTGTTTTTCTACATAGCAGAGAAATGAGTAATGTCATGACTAGAAACATCACTTAAGGCTTTAAGATCAAAATAAGTGCCTTTTTAAGTAATTTTTTTTTAGATAAAAACAAGATCAAGATTGGTATTTTGGTTGTTGAGCACCTTAATGAGAAAAACATTAAATTATACATTGTAACTCAAATATGCATAGGTCAAATAATACATTATACATTTTTCATGTCTCCTATACTAGTGGATGATCACAGTTTTCGCTTAAGAACGTAGATTTTATATGAAATTAAATACACTTTATTGTCCCCAAAGGGGAAATTTGTGTTGGACTCAAGGTGTTTACATTGACAAGACCATTGGATCCATAAATTACAATATACACATAATTCCTATAATAACCCTGAAAAGACAATCATTCATTATTTAACATTTTAACTGACATGGGTATAAAATACTTTTTGAAACGATTATACCTACACATTGGAAATTTATACCGTCTTCCAGAAGGCAACAATTCATACTCTGTATGAAGTACATGTAATGGGTTAGCTAAAATTTTATGTGCTTCCCTAAGGACCGACTGTTCATACAGTGACTCAAGGGACAAATACTCCTTTCTCCCGATGGTCTTCATTGCTATTTTTAACAAGAGTGCAAGCTTAGACTTTACCTGAATTGTGAGGTTACCAAACCATACGGTAATGCCATATCTAATTATACTCTCTATAACTGCCTGAATAAATACATGGTTTTCTGCTCCACTCCAAAAATCCTACGTCTACGCAGAAAATACAATCTTTGCTGCACACGAGAACAAATTGCATCCACAAGAATCTCCCAGCTGAGTTTATCATCCATATGGATACCAAGATACTTGTAGGAACATACTTGCATCTGAGAATTTCACTATAAAGTCAGTAGAACCACAATTTGAACACTCGTTGGTATACAAAGCACATCCCCGTGGAACACCTGTGCTAATACCTTTCAACTCTGATAAAGTATTATTAACTCAAACCTGTTGTGTCCGATTAGTCAAAAATTAAAAATACCACCTTATTAAAAATGGATTCACATTCAATATCTTCAATTTCTGAATTAAAAGGTGAGGCTTAACAGTATTAAAAGCAGAAGTAAAATCAACAAATAACAGCCATGCGTAAGCTTTTGAATTTTCCAGATGTTTAGTAATAAAATAAGCTACAGTATTAACAGCATCTTCTGTACTATGGTCCTCTTTAAAACAGACACCATATATTTCTCAACTTTTCATTACACAGGATGTCAAAGCTACTGGCCTAAAATATTTTTTTTCACTCAAACCTAGTTTCTTGGTAATGGAACAACATTTTTTTCCAGAGATCAGGTAGAATATGAGAGCCCACAGACTGCTGAAAGATAGGACACCATGCCACAGCAAGTTCCTCTGCACACGATTTTAACAATAAAGCAGAGATACCATCAGGACCTGTGGACTTTTTGGTACACAGTCTACTGAAGATTAAACAAACTTTCTGTTGGTCAACAATGACCCTATCAGATGTGTTCTCTATTATTAATGACTCCAAAGCTTCTCTACATTCCAGTGAACACTCCTGTGCATCAAACCTGAGGTAAAAGTAATTTAACTCATTTGCGTTAAAGATTTTATATAGGACATCAAGTGCTACCAAACAAGTCTAAACACTACCATAAACAATTTTGGTTTCTAAATATTAATGTTTTTGACCAATAATTGTTGCCGGCACAAACTATGCTTTTTTGTAAGCAAAATGTATTTAATGTAGTTTAGTTTGTACGTTTATTTTCTACTTTTTGTTTATTATTTTCCAGATTGAGGCCATGTCACATGTTGAAATCAGTCCATCTCACTTGGTCCAAAAATGTTAAAGTTGGTTGCTTGACCATTCATTCATTCGTCCTCTTTCTCCTCTACCTGTTGTTCTGTCTCTGTGACAGTTCCTCCAGCTCGTCTGCATTCATAAGTTACCTCTATGTAATAATTTTAAGTCTTAATAGGTCTCCATTTAAAGTTTGCCAAGGCTCCTAGTGGTCCCCAGCCCCCTGCTTCAAAACCAGTGTTTGACAAGCATAAGCTATTATGTTTATATCATCATAAATTTAACATGCACTTCCTCACTACTGAAAAAAATAATTAAAAGAAGTCTCAAACCGGAAATGTTGCGTGTGCACTATACTTAAAGTAGGGTATAGACGGAGTACATTAGAGACACTTTCTGCTTTTTTCCATCACTACACAAAAACTAGATGCTGAAATGAAGTGATTTTTCACATGATATTTATTTTGCTTGTGTACTAAAATATCATAAATTGATAATAGCCATAAGTAGTTCATATTTTCCACAATTAGCTCATAAACATGGTGCATTTTTGTCTCAACTGTACTCGTATGGTGTACAGTTGAAACAGTAGCATGGTACAGTTGAGACACCCATTCTTAATGCTCTAAAGCTGGCTAACCATTTATAGCAAATGTAATAAATTACAAAATTACAGTTTTAAATAATTAGAGTTTAAAAACAAATGTATTTGCTTTATTTAATTCAGATTCAGTTAAACAAAACAGAAACAAATATTTAACACTACAAAAATATATGGCAAACAGTACAAATGTAAACATAACAGTAAAAATAACAATATACATACCCGTATATTCTATAACCCTACCCCTAAACCTACTCATCACTCAAATATTTTCCATTTTTACATTTTCAATCATTCTGTATGAATTATAAGCTTGTTTCATCATGGGGACCTAAAAAATATTCCCATAAGGTGAATTTACTGGTATTACCATACTTGTGGGGACATTTGGTCCCCATAATGTAGGTAATACCAGTACACAAACACACAGCCTCTGTATGCATTTTATTTTCTATGATTGAACTGTTACTGTATACAGTACATAGCAACTTATAATAAAGGGTGTCTCAACTGTACCCACTTTACCACTTTGTATATTTCGTAAAAATGCTATGTAATTATTTTTAACATTCATGTTAGAAAATATGTCCATTAATAATAGTTGAAATATCACAACTGTAATTTAACAAAATTTGCGTAGCATACGTTTAAATGTGACTTATCCTATTATCGTAACACTGTACAACTAAACAGCATGTGAAGCAATAGGACACCAATCCGGGTACAGCAGATACATTGCGTCTCAAACGCACCCCACTGACATGCTCGCACATTTCTCTAGATTATGAAAAGACCTTGCATGGCACAATGTCATAAAATAGGTCTATTTTTAGAGCACAGAGTAACTTTTGCAATGATATATGTTAAGTTTAACAATCATAAAAGAATAATAAGATATTCATTGTGGAAGGGACATGGTGAAATGAAAATCTCACCTTGGGAAAAAAATAAAAAAATAACTTTTGACGATATCTTCAGAGTGGAAAGACGCACACATTTCAAATTTCCCACGATCAAAGAGAACACTAATAAACGTGTGGAACATAAATCACGGCTCTGGGTTCTTGTGTACGCAAGTTTTTTATGGTGTTTCAACTGTAAACATGTCTCAAACGTACTCAGTCTACCCTACAACCTAAAGAAAATTTAGGACTGAGATTCAAACTCTTCCATTAGAAACTGACCCTAAACATGGAACTTTGCTAAATGTTTATACATTTATATATACTTTTAAATGTGCTCTAGAGCAGGGGCTCTCAGCCCTCGAGGTCCAAATTGGTTTTACTAGTGTTAACAGAATCTTCAGTCTCCATAGCAGGGTTCTCACCTCTGGCTTTCCTACAGAGTTTAGCTCCAACCCTGATCAAACACACCTGAACTAAGCTAATCAAGGTCTTCAGGATAACTAGAAAGTTACTGGTAGGTGAATTTTATTGAGGTAGGAGCCAAACTCTGCTCTATAGACTGAAGTTTCTGTTAACATAGGTAAAACCAAATTTTGCTGAAAGAGATATAAAATTGAAAATGGTGAGTGCACATGGAACCATCATAAATCTTTCCACCCCATGGTCAAATTATAATTTGAATAATACTTTATATAAAAAAAATCTTTACATTAACTGACTTTCTATTAATGCAGTACGGGTAATGACAACGGTCTTCCCAATGGTTTACATTATGCACAAATAAGCATTATTTGATTCATTAATCAGGTGTTTTTGATTATGTTTGGAGCTGAACTTTGCAGGAAAGTGGATCCTGCTCTACATAATTTATTATTATTATTATTATTATTATTATAAGATAGCCTTGTCCTTGCCATCAGTGATCATATCAGAAAATATTCCTGTACCAGTTGAGAATCACTGTTCTACACTGTTCTACACTACAAGCCAGTACTTTAAAAATGAGATCTCATACTATCAGCTCAGTATTCAACAATGAATGAATAATCCCAAAATGATTGCAGTGAATTATTAGAGTGCACCTCTCCTTTAAGCAGGCTTAGTCTGTAAAACAGATGGCCAGTGTGAAGAGACTGATTGACTGCAGTGGGGACATTCTGGGATAATGAGTTTGGCACAGCACCACTGCTCCTTTCAAGCTCTCATCCAACATTTCCCCACATAAAAGAATTATCCAAGCAAATCAAATTGGGGAAGAGAAGATTTTGGATTGTCTGTGCCATCAGTATGCATTTTTCTTGATATTTCTGGTTGCTGGTTCTCACTTCATATCTGTTTTTGTTTTAGGTTTTCTATTATGTAATATCTATTTTTGATTCTATTTGGATTGGATTATGCATGTTTTTTTCTGTGGTCCTCTGTTTAGACTTTCATCCTATTAATTTGTTGTTTCCCTTTTCCTTTGTAAAAGGACCATGAGGTCCTGAAAGGTGACATTTCTTCTTCATAACAATAATAATAATAATAATAATAATATGATGATGATGACAACAAGTAGCTCAAAAGAGAGGACCCATACAATCACTATGTTCCAGAATTTAAATAACCAAAATAAACTTAAGTTAGTCCAAAAATTGTTTCAGCAACAGAAAAACTAAAAGTAGCTCTATAATAATAACAACAATAATATAAACTATATGGTGGTCCTAATATGGAGTGAAACCCCAAAAAGTGCAAGTTCTTGCAGCTGAAAGGCCAGTTTTAACAAAAATTTCCACATACAGGTGCATCTCAGAAAATTAGAATATGGTGAAAAAGTTCATTTTTTCTTGTAACTTATTTCAAAAAGTGAAACTTTCATATATTTTAGATTACATGTAAAGTAAAACACTTCAAAAGTTTTTTTTGTTTTAATTTTGATGATTAGAGCTTACAGCTCATGAAAGTCAAAAATCAGTATCTCAAAATATTTGAATATTTCCTAAGATCAATCAAAAGAAGTATTTGCAAAACAGAAAAGTTCAAGTTCTTTAAAGTATGTTCATTTATGCACTCAATACATGGTCGGGGCTCCTTTAGCACAAATTCCAGCATCAGTGAGGTGTGGCATGGAAGCGATCAACCTGTGGCACTGCTGAGACACTATTGAGCCTTCAGCTCGTCTGTATTGTTGGATCAACTGTTTCTCATCTTTCTCTTGAAAATATCCCATAGATTCCATATGGGGTTCAGGTCAGGCATGTTGGCTGGCCAATCAAGCACAGTAATATCATGGTCAGCAAAGCACTTGGACGTGGTTTTGGCACTGTGGGCAGGTGCTAAAGTCCTGCTGGAAAAGGAAATCAGCATCTCCATAAAGCTTGTCAGCAGATGGAAGCATAAAGTGCTCTAAAATCTCCTGGTAGACGGCTACATTGACTTTGGACTTGATAAAACACAATGGACCAACACCAGCAGAAGTCACGGCACCCCAAATCATCCCTGACTTCAGAAAGTTCACACTGGACTTCAAGCAGCTTGGATTCTGTGCCTATCCAGTCTTCCTCCAGATGCCAGACCTTGATTTCCAAATGAAAAGCAAAATTTACTTTTATCTGAAAAGAGGACTTTGGACCACTGAGCAACAGTCCAGTTCTTTTTCTCCTTAGCCCAGGTAAGATGCTTCTGACGTGGTTTCTGTTTCAGAAGTGGCTTGGTAGCCCTTTTCCTGAAGATGTCTGAGCGTGGTGACTCTTGATGCACTCACTCCAGCTTCAGTTCAAGTCAAGTCACCTTTATTTATATAGCGCTTTTAACAATACAGATTGTGTCAAAGCACTTAACAGTATCAAGTTGGAGGATAGAGTGTCAGTAATGTATAATAATAAGATTAAACACTCAATTTTCAGTTAAGGGCATTTCATTATTGAATTCGGAGATGTCATTGCCTAGCTCAGTATAGTTTAAATAGTATCTGTGAAATCCAATTGACGATAATCGCTAGAAATTAAATGTCCCCAACTGAGCAAGCCAGAGGCGACAGCGGCAAGGCAAGTTCACTCCTTGTGAAGCTCTCCCAAGTGTTTGAATCGGCTTTGCTTGACTGTATTCTCAAGTTTGCGGTCATCCCTGTTGCTTGTGCACATTTTCCTACCCAATTTCTTCCTTCCAGTCAACTTTGCATTTAATATGCTTTGATACAGCACTCTGTAAACAGCCACACCTTTCAGTAATGACCCTCTGTGACTTACCCTCTTTGTGGAGGGCGTCAATGATAGTCTTCTGGACCATTGCCAAGTCAGCAGTGTTTCCCCATTATTGTGGTTTCAAAGAACAAGCGATACCCAGAATTTATACTGTATGGATGGTCATTTATTGAAACTCAAATGTAAATATTCTAATATTTTGAGATACTGATTTTTGACTTTCATTAGCTGTAAGCTCTAATCATCAAAATTAAAAGTGTTTTACTTTAAATGTAATGAATCTAAAATATATGAAAGTTTCACTTTTTGAAATAAGTTACAAGAAAAAATGAACTTTTTTCACCATATTCAAATTTTCTGAGATGCACCTGTATGTTGTTAAACACTTACTGAGTTCCTGCCTGTGTTGCTCTGTCTGGGCAAAGTATTGTCGCAGCTCTTCTGAGATGTCCATGTTACTGACGTCACACTCGATCTGGCTCTCATCTGAACTCTCCTCCTCCATCTCACTGTCTGAATCAGTGGCCTCATTCTCCCCTTCTTCTCTACCTGTCATTCTGTCTCTGTGAGCGTTCCTCCAGCTCTCGTCTGCATGCCAATCTGAGTATCGCTGGATGGCAGAGGGGTACATGGAATACAGTGCCTGGAAGAAGCCAACCTCCAAAGCTTTTCTGTATGCCCGCTTATGCCTCTGGTGCCAGCTCATGGCCTGCTGGTAGTGCTGCCAGTATCGGGCGTAAACCGGATGGGCGTACCACACCTCTCCATCACCCTGACTGGCCTGGAACACAACAAACGTTTTTGATGTTGCCTAATCAGTAAAAAGTGCTTAAAATAAATCACTCTGTTTCATAACAGATTTGCCCTCTGGCCGACGCTACAGAGCACTGTGCACTAAAACAGCCAGACACAAGAACAGTTTTTCCCCCCTGGCCATATCCCACCTGAACAACACATAACACACCTCAGTACTGGACATCTGTTTACAACTCAACAAACCTTCTTCAGTATTTAGCACATATGCACAGTCACAATTTTGTCTGGACATTTTTCCTTTTTCTGCATATTTTTATTACTACTGTTATTTATAATTAATTGTATATTCTCTTTAATATTGCGTTTTATTACCTTAACTTTATGTATGTTTGCACTATGTTTGTACTTTCTGTACCGGAAGCTCCTAACACCAAGACAAATTCCTTGTGTGTGTGAACACACTTTATTCTGATTCTGATAATGAATATAATCGGTCATATAGCCTTCATTGGCTGTATAATATTGATCAATCATCAATCATTTACAGAAGAGTAAGACTTACCATTATGAAGAGGCGACTAGTTAATGGAATCGATTTATGTACCTGTTAGAAAGAAAGGTAATAGCTTTATTTCAGTCACCAGTAAACATTTATGTATATAGAGCAGTGGACAATGGAGGAGAATAATTTTGCCATAATACAGGTAAACGAAGTTATCTAGTAACTTCGTGAGTGCTCTTTAATCAACACAAGCGTACTATCAAGACTCCGATAATTAAACGTATTAGACATTAAACTTAAACTAGCATTGTTTAGTTGCACTTCTCACCACTCATGCCTTCCTCTGCCATGAGAGTCTTCTTCTTCTTCTTCTTCTTTTGGTTTTATGGCGGGTTGCGAACCAACGTCAAAGGTGCATACCGCCACCTACTGTGATGGAGTGTGAAAAGAATGAACTAAATACTCCTATATCCTATTATATAACCCACTATTCTTAATAAATCTGATAACTGCCTTTATTTGTTTTCCTGAATTAGGACCATCATTTAATATGCTGGTTATAGTGAATTCCTGGCACCCTACTGTTTGTAATTCTTCCTTAAGAATACTCCTTTCTTTATTATAAGCCTTACATTTCTTCAAAACATGTTCTACAGTCTCCTCTATTAAACAGACATCAGCCATGAGAGTCGGTAGAATCAGAGCTGTTTTAAGGAGGAGATGGCAATCTGTCGTTCAATGACTCGACCACGTGCTCCTTGTAAGCCAATCATTTAATGGCTCTGACGTTGTCGGAGTTTTACGACAGCTGGAGTAAGTTAAACAGAAAACTATACCCTATTGAATTCCTTTGATGTCTTTGTGAAATTTTGTTTATTCCCCATAGACGGTGTATTTATTTATTTTAGTCTTTGTTAACAACTGTTTTACATGGTTATGTTGTTCATTCATTTATTGTTCAATAAAAAATCTTTGCCAGATAATTTGCCGTAAATTACTAGTCTAGCACTAGTCTCCTGTTAGGATCTCATCGTGTTAAGCATTTTTGAGCAAGATTGACGTCTCCGCGTGTAAAGCGGTGGCTTTGGTAACATCTAATCACACGTCCAGTAGGTGTTGAAAGAAAAATTATATTGGTAATTTGACGACTGCGGCAGATGAGAGGCTACTGAGAAACGTAGATATATATCTATGCTGAGAAATGCTGAACAATAATCGTTCTCTCCTGCGACATCTAGCCTGCAGATGGAAGCGCGCGCTCGTGATGACGTAGATCGCAGATTCGCATCCTTAGACCGTTCAAGATGGCGGAGTATCTTGCGTCCATTTTTGGTACAGAACAAGACAAGTAAGCTATATTAATAAATTTAGTTTGAACGGTGCAATATTAACTGATTGGTAGGCTAACAAATAACAGTGTCTGCTGAACTTTTACATCCGAACGCAAAACAATGTTTTTGTGTGAGATGTGTTGCTTCCGCATTGCTCATGCTGCAGGTTACAACAGTGAAATCAGACACTGCTGCCAATTTTATAAAACATTTTAAATATATCTAATGTACTGACAACATGAATTAAAAAGAAGTATTGATTTCTCTAGTTTTTCAGTAGTTGGGATTAAAATATTGTGGCTTTGTCCGTTTAGAAAGTTAGAGTTGACACTTTGTATGATCTTGTCACACTAATGTCAATGGCGAGTCTTCATATCTTGGAACAGTCTGCGTCCTGTTTGTAATTTCTAGGGTCAACTGCTCCTTTTATTTCAAAATTGGAGCTTGTCGTCATGGAGATCGGTGTTCTAGATTGCACAATAAACCAACTTTCAGTCAGGTATGTTTACATCTCAAACTTCACACCAGTATGTTTTCATTTCCACCTCATTAAAATTGGTTTATTGATGTTTAAAGTGAAACCGATTTCATATGTTTGCTATGTAGAATTTTTAGTGTGAAAGTATTTAATTGGATATATATATCTTACATTTACTTTTGAATATGTAATTGAATTGACAGTTGCTCGTATTGTCATATCTTGCCACACATTTATTGAAAAGTTATTTTTTTTACATTAAAACTAAACATTAATTACATTAATATTAAAAGTATTAGCATATTCACTTTTACATGAATGCGACGCGTTATTCTATAATGCTGCACTTTAATGGAAGTTAAGTCAAATAACACATTTTACTTTGACTTTCAGTCACTTAATACATTCATGACATTGTGTCATTTGTAGTTCATCCATAGTTTCAGGAGTGTTTAGGACTATTTTGTCTTAAAGCACCTGCGATCTGGGGCCTATACCATGAAGCCAGTTTCAGTTTAGTTTGCACCATAAAAGTGGCTTGGCCTTTAACAGTGTTCTTCGCCGTAGTACTTTCAACAGCTAACCTGCTACGGGGCTGGTTATATTCTGGATAAGAGCTTTAAATCAAAACTGGACAAATCAGTTGTGAACAAACTGTCACATCTCTGACAAAATAAAGTCAGTAGTTTCCCTTCCTCCTAATTGACAGTCACTACATAGCAAATTTGTAAAGACAAAATAGAGTGTTGGATAATCCATTACTTTCTGAGATGTGCTTAAGAAAATTAAATGGTCAGCTTTTTGCCAGTTAGCATTTTTTTTTTTTTTTTTTTTGGTGAATAGTGGTCCCTCCAGGTTTCAGTCTTTTGGATGTACAAAGACATCTTCCTCAGCATCATTTGCAGCTCTTTTTTGTGTAGACAATTGGTAATTATTTATATTTTGATTTCTCCCTTTGCAGACCATCTTGATACAAAACATCTACCGTAACCCCCGAAACAGTGCACAGACAGCCGACGCTTCTTGCCGTGAGTCCCACTTTTCCTTGAGATAATGCTAGCACGTGGGGTGAGCAAGAAATCCCATTTCTGTCCCAGATAATTGAGATAAAACTCAAAGTTGATGGAGAGGCAGCTACACTGTACTCTGGACCCTTACTGTACTTCAGTAAATTACACACATCAAGTAAAAAGTAACTGAAAACTTGCTGTTTCTAATAAACAGTAAAAGTGATGGATTTGCTTTTATAATGTGAAATTATCCAGGTAATTGTTCTATGCCCCTTTTCCAATGACATGATTCCTGAATTGTTTCACACTGTACATTCTCGAGAGATTTTATACTGTTCCATCAAAGAAAAAACAGTTCTGGTGTGGAAAAACTGGTTCTGCAACATCCGTAAACGTTTTCTGATCTGGAACCAGGGCCTCGTTTATAGAGATGTGCATAGAATATTCCTAAATGTGAACGTACAGCAATTTCTGAAATGTTCCTACAAACGATTTATACAATGTCTGTAGCACAAAAATAATTTCTTGCAATAAATAAATTTAAAAATGACTAATAGGAAAAGCATTCAGCATTGATGTGTGCTCTACTTGCAATATATTCTTCTACTGAGATGCAAGGAAATTGGAGAACTTGCAAAAGAAAGTAAAGAAATGCTGAATGCTGGCTTCATCTCCAGCATAACCTGTTACTTCACCATTCAGATTGTGAGCCAGTTTGTGACAAGCTCCCAGATTGCATGAAAACCGGCACCATATTGATGGAAAAGGGGTATAAGATGTGCTGGGTTTGTGTTGATTCGTGCCTAGAAAATATAATTTTATTGTTTACATATATTCTTGAAACAAGGGATCTAACTACATTTATGCGGATCATTAAATATTTGAAACAGATGTTGTCATGTCCAAATCTGAGCTGTACATATTTACATTATTATTTACAGAAGATACTTCTCTGCTTCATCAAAGCCCTAAGACCTTTACGTACCAGTTCTCTTGTCATCTTGGATGGATCTCTGACCTCCCCTGCTGACCCCACTCTCCCCAATTCACTTGTTTTCATAGATTGCCTAATTTATAATGTTGATATCTCATGTGGTCTGTAGACCTGGATGCTAAACAGTCTTAGAGTTTCTTTTACAAAGATGCACATTTTGTATTTCAGACCATTGTCCTCATGAACATATACCGTAACACTCAAAACTCTGCCCAGTCTGCTGATGGTTTACACTGTAAGTTGCCCCCCACTTGCTTGCAGGAGTCTGCGGCATTGAACGTTTCTTTACGACTGGCACATATCAAGAGCATCCATAACAATGTTAAATGATTAGATCCCATAGTTTTTTAAAATACAACTTTTCACAAACGCTGCAGTGATTGAAACTTGGCCATATGTTTATAAGTATAATGAAGGTCTATTTAATTCAGGATTTATGTTTTGCAGACACTTTATCCCCAAGTATGCATCACTCCTAAAATATTTGTTGGGGAATTTTATGGGTAATATATAACAATGAGACCTATAATGACATGTAATATTGTTTTATCAGGGCAACAGATTTGTCTTTGACCCATATTATGATACAGTCTAATCCATACAAAGGCTTAGTGTGTGTCTGCCAGATTGGCCTGAAATATTTTCCTTTCTGATTTCTCAGTTTAAACATATGATCTGTTGATCCTCAGATTTGATATTTAAATATATCCTGTTGGTTTGTGTTTTAACTCTATCCAGTAGTTTTATGATGGGCCAGTTAATCTAAAACTTTATTTCTTATTTGCATGCTATGGGGGCTATATATCAAAATATTGTACTCTAATACACCTTTCTGTGTTCTAATTATATTTTAAAAATTGTTGCCAGGTGCTGTTAGTGATGTGGAAATGCAGGAACATTATGACGAGTTTTTTGAGGTGAGTTCTCATCAAGGATGAGTTTTGTTGTGTTTGTTTTTGTGGACCTGATTCAGAAATGACTTGGTGTCCCAAGGGTCAGAATTCACAGAGTTTCTGTGTCTTTCTGTACTCTTTACCATGCTAAATGGCTCAAATGTGCACATCTAACATCTTAGATACACTACTTAAAGTGATGTTCCTAGAAGAACAAAGCTAATATTTACATATAGATGAAACCATTAAAAGCTGTGCTGGTTGGGTGAGGGAGAAATCCTGGCAACCCAAGGTTTTTAGTTGTGGAAGCCTGAATGGTGCATAGACATTTTACAATAACTCTTCCTCATTTCATTTTTCAAACATTTGTCACATAAAACATTACTTTAGTGATCTCACCTTGCTTATTTTGTGATTATATTACATTGCATAATGCTTAATGAGAATCAGTAGTTAAATGATTGCAATGGTTCACCCAACGATGAGGGGGAAAAAGAGTGAAATGGAATGTACGATTAAAACATAAAAAAAAAAATGAATAAATAATTATTTCATCATTTACTCACCTGCATGTTGTTCTAAACCTGTATGACCTTCTTTTTATTTCAGAAGATACTTTGATGAATGTTTGGGTTCAAACGACATTGGACCACATTGGCTTTCACTGTATGGACAAAAAAAGTCATACAGGTTTGAAACAACATGAGGGCCAGTAAATGATGCCACAATTTATTTATTTTTTGCACTATTCCTTGAAGTAGTTATTTCGACATTTTGCAATGCTGATTGATTGTGTTTTCAACAGGAAGTCTTCACAGAAATGGAGGAGAAGTATGGAGAGGTCGAGGAGATGAATGTGTGCGATAACCTTGGTGATCATTTGGTCGGAAATGTTTATGTGAAGGTACTGTAAAATTTGAGTGTGTTTTGTGACATTTGCTTGATTGAACAGACAGGCTTATGAAATTAACCGTAGTTCAGTTTTTTTAAACAATGTAGCTATAACAGCCTGCATTAGAATTATACTTGGAAATGTGTAACCGTTTACTATGTTTTATTGTCTGAACAGTTTCGGAGGGAAGAGGATGCTGAGAAGGCTGTATTGGACTTAAATAATCGCTGGTTTAATGGCCAACCAATACATGCAGAGCTCTCACCAGTTACAGACTTCAGAGAAGCCTGCTGTAGGCAGTATGAAATGGGGTCAGTGTCTCACACTTCATTCATTCGTTTGTGTCATTGAGAAACAATGACATTTTAAATATATAATATGTCACTTTTTAAGGAAATTACCGATATACAGGTGCATCTCAATAAATTAGAATGTCGTGGAAAAGTTCATTTATTTCAGTAATTCAACTCAAATTGTGAAACACGTGTATTAAATAAATTCAATGCACACAGACTGAAGTAGTTTAAGTCTTTGGTCATTTTAATTGTGATGATTTAGACTCGCATTTAACAAAAACCCACCAATTCACAATCTCAGCAAATTAGAATATGGTGACATGCCAATCAGCTAATCAACTAAAAACACCTGCAAAGTTTTCCTGAGCCTTCAAAATGGTCTCTCAGTTTGGTTCACTAGGCTACACAATCATGGGGAAGACTGCTGATCTGACAGTTGTCAGCTGCGTTTACATGGACCCTATAATCCGATCGTAATAGGACTAGAAGCACAATCGGAATAAAAAAGTCACATGTAAACACGTCAATCGGATTGAATTGGCCAGATCTGATTAAAATTTCAATCGGATCGTAAGGGGTGGTTTATTCCTTTTGTAATCCGAACGAGAGGACATGCAAACACTTGATCTGATTGAAACACGAAACTGGAAAGTACTGCGCATGTGCAGTGATGTAAAAATAGCGTAATGACGTATGACGCACGGAACGAGCTGTTCTTCCTGGTGAATAAAAGTGTTATAAATGAGTGTCCAGTCATTCTAAAAAGCTGCTTTCACTCAGCGTATGTGAAGTGGAGCAGGACAACGTCCCACCAGTCCTTGTTTAAGACTCTCAGCCACAGACGACTGGTTTTGGGCACGGGAAGGGGCACTTTTACGGCTTTCTAAAGTAAGCAGCACTGCACAATAATTAATGTGCTGGTCGTCGACTAATTAGGACCCGAAGTAAATAAATATCAAGTGTGCTTTTTAAAACAATACACGAGAACAGCGGGAAACTGAATATTCATGCAGTGTGCACATGTCAAAAGATTAAATCCGATCAGAAGCTTGTGACATATAAACGATCACATCAACCCGATCACTTTATTTGGCGTTCATGTAAACACTACGTTCGGATTTGACAATCAGAATGAATTCATTCGGATGGAAGCAAAAAGTGTCCATGTAAACGTAGTTAATGACACCCTTCACAAGGAGGGTAAGCCACAAACATTCATTGCCAAAGAAGCTGGCTGTTCACAGAGTGCTGTATCCAAGCATGTTAACAGAAAGTTGAGTGGAAGGAAAAAGTGTGGAAGAAAAAGATGCACAACCAACCGAGAGAACCGCAGCCTTATGAGGACTGTCAAGCAAAATCGATTCAAGAATTTGGGTGAACTTCACAAGGAATGGACTGAGGCTGGGGTCAAGGCATCAAGAGCCACCACACACAGACGTGTCAAGGAATTTGGCTACAGTTGTCGTATTCCTCTTGTTAAGCCACTCCTGAACCACAGACAACGTTCAGAGGCGTCTTACCTGGGCTAAGGAGAAGAACTGAACTGGACTGTTGCCCAGTGGTCCAAAGTCCGCTTTTCAGATGAGAGCAAGTTTTGTATTTAATTTGGAAACCAAGGTCCTAGAGTCTGGAAGAAGGGTGGAGAAGCTCATAGCCCAAGTTGCATGAAGTCCAGTGTTAAGTTTCCACAGTCTGTGATGATTTGGGGTGCAATGTCATCTGCTGGTGTTGGTCTATTGTGTTTTTTGAAAACCAACGTCACTGCACCTGTTTACCAAGAAATTTTGGAGCACTTCATGCTTCCTTCTGCTGACCAGCTTTTTAAAGATGCTGATTTCATTTTCCAGCAGGATTTGGCACCTGCCCACACTGCCAAAAGCACCAAAAGTTGGTTAAATGACCATGGTGTTGGTGTGCTTGACTGGCCAGCAAACTCACCAGACCTGAACCCTATATAGAAAATCTATGGGGTATTGTCAAGAGGAAAATGAGAAACAAGAGACCAAAAAATGCAGATGACCTGAAGGCCACTGTCAAAGAAACCTGGGCTTCCATACCACCTCAGCAGTGCCACAAACTGATCACCTCCATGCCACGCCGGATTGAGGCAGTAATTAAAGCAAAAGGAGCCCCTACCAAGTATTGAGTACATATACAGTAAATGAACATACTTTCCAGAAGGCCAACAATTCACTAAAACTGATTTTTTTTTTTTAATTGGTCTTTAAGTATTCTAATTTGTTGAGATAGTGAATTGGTGGGTTTTTGTTAAATGTGAGCCTAAATCATCACAATTAAAAGAACCAAAGACTTCAACTACTTCAGTCTGTGTGCATTGCATTTATTTAATACACGAGTTTCACAATTTGAGTTGAATTACTGAAATACATTTTTCCACGACATTCTAATTTATTGAGATGCACCTGTGTGTATATATATATATATATATATATATATATATATATATATATAAAGTCTCTAAAGTGAACTGACTATCTTCAGAAAAGCTGTGACACCACTTTTTTTTTTTCATCTCACCATCTCATCTCAACACAGGGAGTGCACTAGAGGCGGTTTCTGTAATTTCATGCACTTGAAACCCATTTCTCGAGAGCTGAGGAGAGAGCTTTATCGTAGAAAAAGGTACCGAAAACCTTCTTCATCAAAGGCCAGTCTTGTGCCTTTTGTTAAAGTTGACATTTTTGTTGTAACGGAAATTATCTTTCCATTAGACGTCGTTCTCAGTCAAGATCTCGTGAAAGACGCTCTCGCTCTCGTGACCGCAGCCGTGGAGGTCGTGAACGCGAGAGGAGAAGATCAAGAGATCGTGAACGTTCTGGAAGATTTTGAGCCATGACAAAGTTTTGCTGCCTATGTTTTGTTGCTTAGTGTCATCAACCAATGACCAGCATTTGTGCGAGACATCAAATTCCATCGTTACTTGCTTGAAACATTTTAGTTTGTCACTTTTATTTTTTTTAAGTGTACATATGAAAGAATTTTATTTCTCAATGAAAGTGCATTTTTATAAATTGTCTGTGCCACAGGTTTATGTCTGGGGTTATTAAAATCTTAGTCATGATTAATCAGTCCTGCAGGCTTTCAGCGAGTGTTGTAGGGGTGTGTCACACTGCATTTCTATTCATTGGTTATGTATTGCTCATAAAACACAGTGGTATCAGTTTGGAGGCAGATAAAGTTTTATATCACTACAAAAAGAAAAGGAATTATGTTTGCCTTCGTAGTATGAGTAGGGATATTGTTATAAGAGGCAATCTTGCAGTGGTACAGTTAAAGATAGTACTTAAAAATGAAAGTTTTTATCATTGTATTATCTCAAAAATCATAAAATCTGATTATTTCCATACACCTTATTTATCCATCGTGACAGTGGCTAGTAAGCATGACATTTGAATGAAAAAAAATCTTTGTAAGAGAAATTTGCCATTAAAGATATCTTACATTTCAGCTATTTAAATGTTTCACACTCATGTTTTTACAATAATAATAATTTAAAAAAAAACAGTTGGACATTTCCCAACTTCTGATAGGAGGGCGAACGACAGACGCCCTCGTTCCAGCCAATCAGATTGTGCGCCAACACACGGCCTTTTCCCTAATAAGTGATGAACCCCGTTCATATAAATGACGTAACGCAGGTACTTCTGTATGCACAGCTGTTAAAGTGGACGGTCGGCGCTTATCAGCAAGGTAAATGTGTTTTATAATCGGTAAATATCTGTAATGGACGAATATAAATATATATAATAGAAAAAATATTTTGCTGCTTTGCATATGTTGAAATGTTTATTTGCAAAACGTCTTCTTTTTATTAGTATGTAATCATCAAAATCCTTTAATGCACCTAGCAGAACAGAGAAAGATTTCACAACTGCGAAGATTTGTTCTACTTTAAAACTAAACGTCATTTCCATCAATACCGATGAAATTAACTGCATTACCTAAAATCGAATTCACAAAAATAGACCGTTTGTTGACTGACTGACATAATCACAATAACACAAATTTAAAGAGCACGAGGTTTGTGATTTGCAGGTACATGGATGGTTGCCTCGTGTTCGTACAGATTATCTAAAGCATGTTTCTAATATTTAATGACTGGTTCTGTACTATAAGTGTTTTGCGGAAAAACGATATGCAGGAAACTCTGCCTGGATGTGTTGAATGAAAGTTTTTAGTTAAAAGAGTTTCTTAGAGCACATGGATCCACTTTAAACTTCCCCATACTTCTGATAGCCTGACTCTTGCGTCCTAGACTGGGTTGCCAGGTGTGTTTATCAAATTCACTTCAATCTCCAATATTTCGATTTTACAGTCACGTGAATATTGTAATCATAACCGCATCAAAGTCATATTTCCATTAAAACATAGTATACAGCTTGATTGTTTAGTCTGACAGAAGACTGAAGACATTTATGTTTGTGTACTGTCAAAAGTGGGGATACCACGGATCTGGCAACCCTGGTCCTAAAGAGTCACCACTCATGCAGTAGAATTTTGTATTATAATTTTGTAATATTTGTCTGTCTATCTATCTGGTATCATTTGCTTTCAGGTAATATTTTGATATTTAATGCAATGAAAATGCAAGAAGTGAAGCTTAAGTACCTAAAACTGATCAAATACACAGGAACTGAAACTTACTGCAATTTTCATTTGTGGGAATAAGTCCGTCTCAATCAAGTTATTTCTAGATACACAAAGACCATCTGAACTTGCATTGTATTGTGGTCATTTCGCATTAAAGCAGTCACGCATGCTTGTTATGTTGTTGAGGCTCATATTTTAAACAGCTGGTGTATTTTATGCTTGGCTTCTTAGGTTATCTATTAATGGTTCTCATACTCCGGAATTAACATGATGGCTTCCTATGTCGTTGTGGTGATGTTGAAGTGATGTAAGAGTGCTGCAGACCTGTGGACACTGCAAAAAATGCTTTTCTTACTTAGATTTTTTGTCTTGTTTCCAGCCAAAATATCTAACAATTCTTAAATCAAGAAGAATTTTCTAAACAAGAAAAACTATAGTCTTGTTTTCAGAAAAAAACAAGTCAAAATTAAGTGAGTTTTTGCTCCAAACAAGCAAAATAATCTGCCAATGAGATAAGCAAAATAATATTGTTTTCTGATTGAAATAAGATTATTTTGCTTACCCCATTGGCAGATTATTTAGCTTGTTCGAAGCAAAAACTCACTTAATTTTGACTTGACAAGATGAAAGTTGCAATATACGCGTTAAGAATGCATACAACTGTCGCCGCAGGACTGTTTTCTGCTGTGCAGAACTGCGGAAGAGCTAATGACGGCACCGTTTAATGTTCGGTTGACCAATCAGCGGAAAGGGCCGTTTTATTCCCGCCCACATGTAGAGATGGAATATTCAAGTCGTTAAAGGGGTCATATGATGCTATTTTAAAGATCATTATTTTGTGTATTTGGTGTAACAGAATATGTTGACATGCTTTAATGTTCAAAAAACACATTATTTTTCAAATACGGTACATTATTGTAGTTCCTCTATGCCCCGCCTCTCTCAAATGCGTCATTTTCTACAAAGCCCCTCCTTCCAACAAGTGCAGTCTGCACTGATTGGCCAACTGACCCAATGCATTGTGATTAGCCGAACACCACAAGCACGCGTCGGAAATGTAAGGCCCTTACCATAATCGCGAGCTTCAGCTTTCAAGTAAATTTTATCAGTTCAAGCCCAAAAGGGGAACGGAGTCGC
Source organism: Schizothorax lantsangensis (assembly GCA_027422415.1). Taxonomy (NCBI): domain Eukaryota; kingdom Metazoa; phylum Chordata; class Actinopteri; order Cypriniformes; family Cyprinidae; genus Schizothorax; species Schizothorax lantsangensis. The sequence goes on from CM049841.1 coordinate 22,773,926, forward strand.
GTGACAGACACAGTGATGATGCTTGTATGTATTTGCAGTACACAAGCCGCGGTTAAGACGATTTCTGACGGGCTGCTGTACACTCCGCTGTGATGTGACCCTGTTCCCCTCACACACACACACACATGATGCGTTACACCAGGGGTCATCAAACTTGATCCTGGAGGGCCGGTGTCCTGCAGAGTTTAGCTCCAACTTGCCTCAACACACCTGCCTGAAAGTTTCAAGTTTCACCTAGTAAGAGCTTGATTAGCTGCTTCAGGTGTGTTTGATTAGGGTTGGAGCTAAACTCTGCAGGACACAGGCCCTCCAGGACCGAACTTGGTGACCCCTGCGTTACACGCAAAACTCCGCATTTGAACAGTCAATAGCAAATACTTACAGATAACAAAACATACTTACAGTCGCTGATTCAGAAGCGCCAGATTGTCATAGCAAAGTCGGAATTGACCCCTTATTTTTATTTTTTTAAATAGCCTTTGTGCACAGTAGGGCTGTAGCTATCGAATATTTTAGTAATCGAGTATTCTACCGAAAATTCCATCGATTAATCGAGTAATCGGATAAGAACAACTTTTTTTTTAATAAAGAGCAATACTAAATATACAAGAGAAAATAAGACAGGTCTCTTAAAATGAACAAGTTATTTGTTTCCTTTTTAGAAAAATTAACATTTTTATTGCTGAAATTGCATATATTAATAACTGTGAAAACTAAACCCATTTAGTGCATTTAATTGCCATAATACAATCAAAATGCAAATACAAATATATAAAAATATAAAAATCAATTTCAAATTACTTTAAAAAAGGTAAACATAGTACAACCTAAAACTAAGACATAAATCAAAATAATAGTAATAAAAAATATATAATAAAACAAACATTGTGCAACTTAACTTTCAAGTTTCAGCCTAACTACAGCTCAGGCATGACACAAGCCTTTACTGTCTTCTTAGAAGGCTTTGTGGCTTTTGTAAGAGGCAAAAATTAGTGGACAGGAAGCTAACGTGGAACAAAAACAAGAGTCCATACACACAACATTTATTAACACATTTTTCAGCAACATGAAATTAAAGTTATTTGGAGAGTAAACCCTCTTAAATGTCTCTCTGCATACTTGTGTGTGTGTGTGTGTGTGTGTAATCCTTTAAAGGAGCATGGTTGCAAACACAGTGCTCCTGTGTGTAGTTACAGTAAATGGTAGGGATGCACGAAATGAAAATTCTGGGCCAAAACCGAGAATTTTGGATGTGCTTGGTCGAAAACCGAAACCGAAAATGCTTTGTAATTATTTATTTTATTAAATAATATATATTTTTAATTTAACTCAATTTGACTCAAATTTCTGTTAATGACACAGAATTTAAAAAACACAAGCCAATAAAATAACCACACTTTTATTGAAAGAAAATTGGACAGAAAATATATTAATATTAAATATCAATGTATTATTTTTATTCAGTTCTATGTAACAGAATCAGACATAACTGTTGTTGTTGTTGTTTTTGACTAATTATCCACATAATGTATAGTCCTGCAAACAGGGTTTTTCTTTTCTCAGAATGAGGTGGAGGTGGTACCCTCCTGATCATGTGCACACAATGTACTCACCCTTCAGCTGACTGAAACAAACACTTTTTACACGCAATGCATTTTAGGTGTTATAATAATTATAGCTATGATTAAAGAAAATGACAATTATAAAGTTATGTTTTATTTTCTGTCACCTAATGTTTTATTGTTATTTATTCTTAAAATAGCCTTATGAAATGTTTTCTTTTTCCTCAGAAATTCTGTGTTGTGTATCTGGTTATCAAATGAAGGCATAAAACATTAATTTCTTTTATCTTTAAATTATTGAAAATTAAACTTTTTGGCAAACAAAGGAGATTTACTATTAAAGTTAAAACATGGAAGAAATGTTGTGTGATCATTCCTTAAAAAATAAAGTTTTCATAATTTTAGTAGTATGTACTATGTACATTCTGCTGAACAATAGTTATACAGTAATATAATACTATTACAGTAAACAATAATATACAGGTGCATCTCAATAAATTAGAATGTCGTGGAAAAGTTAATTTATTTCAGTAATTCAACTCAAATTGTGAAACTCGTGTATTAAATAAATTCAATGCACACAGACTGAAGTAGTTTAAGTCTTTGGTTCTTTAAATTGTGATGATTTAGGCTCACATTTAACACAAACCCACCAATTAATTAGAATACTTCATAAGACCAATAAAAAAAAAACATTTTTAGTGAATTGTTGGCCTTCTGGAAAGTATGTTAATTTACTGTATATGTACTCAATACTTGGTAGGGGCTCCTTTTGCTTTAATTACTGCCTCAATTCGGCGTGGCATGGAGGTGATCAGTTTGTGGCACTGCTGAGGTGGTATGGAAGCCCAGGTTTCTTTGACAGTGGCCTTCAGCTCATCTGCATTGTTGGGTCTGGTGTCTCTCATCTTCCTCTTGACAATACCCCATAGATTCTCTATGGGGTTCAGGTCAGGGGAGTTTGCTGGCCAATCAAGCACAGTAACACCATGGTCATTGAACCAGCTTTTGGTATTTCTGGCAGTGTGGGCAGGTGCCAAGTCCTGCTGGAAAATGAAATCAGCATCTCCATAAAGCTTGTCAGCAGAAGGAAGCATGGAAGTGCTCTAAAATTTCCTGGTAGATGGCTGCGTTGACTGTGGACTTCAGAAAACACAGTGGACCAACACCAGCAGATGACATGGCAGCCCAAATCATCACTGACTGTGGAAACTTCACACTGGACTTCAAGCAACATGGATTCTGTGCCTCTCCACTCTTCCTCCAGACTCTGGGACCTTGATTTCCAAATGAAATGCAAAATTTACTTTCATCTGAAAAGAGGACTTTGGACCACTGAGTTCTTTTTCTCCACAGCCCAGGTAAGATGCTTCTGACGTTGTCTCTGGTTCAGAAGTGGCTTGGTAGCCCTTTTCCTGAAGACGTCTGAGCGTGGTGACTCTTGATGCACTGACTCCAGCTTCAGTCCACTCCTTGTGAAGCTCTCACAAGTGTTTGAATCAGCTTTGCTTGACAGTATTCTCAAGCTTGCAGTCATCCCTGTTGCTTGTGCACCTTTTCCTACCCAAATTCTTCCTTCCAGTCAACTTTGCATTCAATATGCTTTGATACAGCACTCTGTAAACAGCCACACCTTTCAGTAATGACCCTCTGTGACTTACCCTCTTTGTGGAGGGTGTCAATGTTCGTCTTCTGGACCATTGCCAACTCAGCAGTCTTCTCCATTATTGTGGTTTCAAAGAACAAGAGATACCCGGAATTTATACTGTAGGGATGGTCATTAATTGAAACTCAAATGTAAATATTCTAATATTTTGAGATACTGATTTTTGACTTTCATGAGCTGTAAGCTCTAATCATCAAAATTAAAACAAAAAAACTTTTGAAATGTTTTACTTTACATGCAATGAATCTAAAATATATGAAAGTTTCACTTTTTGAAATAACTTACAAGAAAAAATGAACTTTTTCACGACATTATAATTCATTGAGATGCACCTGTATTTCTGCTGCAATGTCTTTAAATTTAACCGGACTTTTATTTTGACTGGTTGCCGTGAATACCTTTACATTTCTGTGTGTATATGATATGACGCTAGTTTTGCTCAAATGAAACGGTGAAATGCTGATGAAGTGACTCTCAGAGCAGTTCTGGAGATTTTGTTCATGTGTTTATGTCCTCATTGAGACGGCAGATGCTGAGATCACCGCGAGCGTCACACGCGCTTCAGTGTGTGTGTGTGTGTGTGCAGGGGCGTAACCACCATAGACATTGAGGGGGACAAGTCCCCCCCAATAATTAGAAATGGCCAAATGTCCCCCCCCAATATTTGAAATTCTTGCACTGATCTGCTGTCCTCCATTACGCAGCGCTCTTGTTAGGATGACAAAAAAAGCTTTAAAAGTAACATTTTCTGTCTGCTCTGCCTCAGCTGACTAACAGCGCTTGTCAATGTCAAAATAATTGAACTGGCCAATCAAATCAAAGTAGGCGGGGTTTAGCGTTCACAGATGCTGAGCGCGCCGCGAAAGATTGAAAACACTGAAAGAGAGCGAGGTAAGATGGAAGCTGCAAATCAATTAATGTTTAGTCAACTGTTTTAGGAAAGAAATGTTAAATGACCGACAGTTATATTCAGTGAAGCAATTACTTGACTTTTTCAAAAATATGCCCATTTTGAAAGAAAGAGAGAGAGAGAGATGAAATGTGCGTGTGTTAATCATCTGCATCTGTTTGTCTGTCCCTACAAACAATGAAACTGTCAATTTAGTCCTACTTCAAAAACACGTCGTTGCTGAGAAATATAATAGATTCAGTATGGAAACTATTTTATTACAATAAAAGTCGCGGGGTAGTGTTGACAAGTCTCTGTGTGCGAGTAATAATGTGTGTGTGTGCGTCAATTAAAGCATATATATATATATATACAAAAATTGGTCCCCCCCAATGTTCAAGACATGGTTACGGCCTTGTGTGTGTGTGTATGTGTGTGTGTGGTAAAGGAAAACGCGCGTCTCTGCCATTCATTCATACAGAGATATGATCGCGTAATATGAGTTAATGCTCATCATATCGCGTAAATCAGTGGGAAATGAATAGAAATTATGATTCTGTGTAAAGAAACATCAAGTAAACGTATAAAAATATAAAAAACCCTGGCAAAGCTATATTATCAGCGCATGTGAGCAGATCAGACCGGGAGCAGATCAGTGAAGGAGATGTTACACCAGCGTTGCCCAGTACAGCTGTACTACAGCATGCCACAGCACAGTAACTCTACTACAAACAGGAACAAGTAACGTTATACTACATAGAAATTTCCTGTCGGTGCTTTATTTGAGCGGACTCAGCTGCTTTTCCAGCTGAGCATGAGCGGTAACTGAGTAGAATGCACATTGATAGAGCGGAATATTGAACGGAGCAGCCTCACGCGGCGCAGTGATGAGAGTGAAACCTGAACACTGAGGCGGTGCGGCACGGCATATATTCTCGGCGGCCGAAAATTCAGTGCATCCCTATAAAATGGACTAAACGATTCTTCGAGGCACATAATTTGCCTCGAGGATTTTTTGTATTCGAGTTACTCGAGGAATCGTTTCAGCCCTAGTGCACAGCCAGCTTTGTACTCTACTAGGTTCACGGAACTGTCCTCCATAAAATGCGTTGCACAAATTCTAACATTTGGGTTGTGCTGTTGTGTTGTAAACAAATCTTAACCAATGATTCCTAAATGCATCTACTTTCGGATGGCCAAATAAAGTGCTTTTGCTTTCGCATAGAAACACACAGTGTCTCCCTGACATGGCTGCATCAACACTACTGCGGTTACTGAAACCACGCCTTCGTGAACATTTGGGCGGCATTACCAAATATTTCCACACTGTGAAGTAGACATGTGGGGGCGTGTTTGAATGAGCCGTTTTAGGAGGGCCTGGAGGAGTCTTAACTTTTATAAAGAATATCTCTTTGGGTTTGAGACTTTAGTCTTTGCAACTTCAGGGATCTTATCTATGCACAATCAGCTTGTAACACTCCAAAGAGAAAGGAAAACTTGAAATCGCTTCATATGACCCCTTTAATTCATTTTCTAGCCAGGAGCGTAAAAACTGAAAATCAAGCATATTTCTTGTTTTTTAGTTTTTTTGAAAAATTTAAAAAGGAAAAAAGGAACCGTTTTCTTATTTTTCTGTTTTTAATATTAAATTAAAAAATGAATGAACGGAAGATACCCTGATTGTAGGGTCGCCCTATAATAATTTTGGATTCATGCATTATGTCTTAAAGTGACCGCAGTCTAATTTACCAACTGCTGTCTGCCTTAAATGTTAATCCAATAAAAAAAACAATGCAGTGTTTCTAATTTTTCTATTTCTGTATCTGATTCTAAACACCTACAAACCTGAAGCCTGATTTATTCATGCTATTGCTTGTAATTTGCTTATTTGTTCCTGACTCAAGAAAACATTTAACTTGTATCTAGAATTGTTGTGTCATAATAAGCTTAGGCTATTTATTAGAAAATAGAATAACATGGATGAAATGACAAAACATTTATTTATTTACATTGATTTAATTATTTATTTATTTTTTGTGGTAGGGCCAGCATTAGAATGTGCAGAACAGACATGTGATTTGGCTCTTTTGACTCAGGCTGTCTATTCAGGCTTTCTCAAGCCAACATCAAAGTTGTTTACAAAATTTAGCCTCTAATCTACTATCTAAAATGTGTTGTGAACAAATTCTCACACTTTACAGAGAACTATAGAGGAGTCATGCCTTCAGTTCCACCCAACAAAGAGAATGACAGTCCTGCCTGCCCTTTTTCTGTCAAGACCACTGGCAGGAATGGTGTTGAGAAGCTGGTTTCAGATAATGTAGACCGACCCCTGCAGCTGAATAGAGAAACTGTGGCCACTGACCCAAAATGGATTCGTCCTGACCTGCCAAGCAGATGTACCTGGAAACCAGGAATGTCTCTTGAAAATTCCCCTCACAAATACTTCCCCAGGTGATAATGCTTAATGATCTCTCACTTTTCAATTCTGACCTAAAATCACAAGATACTTTAAATCGAGTGACAGGGACACATGCGTAGAGAGCTGAGCCTTTCTCCGGAATATTTCTCCGGAATATTTCCTTATTTGGAAACTTATCAGCAAGATAAACATGTTTCTCAATCTTTGATTAGCTGTAATGGACTTTGCTGTATTCAGTCAACAATATATTTGTTATTGAAAAAAATATATAGAAGATATATAACATTAATTTAACAAAATGAATGTTTCCTTTTTAGGTTTTAGAATGTACACCCAGCTAAGCAGATGCATTTTTGTGCATGTATTCATAAGTGCACATGACTTTCATTATTTTTAAATGTTATATAGAATTGTACCATTATTTTAAACATTGTGGTATTTTAGAAAAGTATTTTATTATTTTGTTTAGTGACAGTCTGGTCCTTTATATTCACAGTTTCTAGGTTGTAAAGTCCCCGTGAAATAAAAAGACAATTCTTATTTTTATGAGAATATGAATATTAGTTAATATTTTTGAAGATCATTTTTGGAATATTGCAGTGTGCATATTATGTAATATGTTCATATTATTATATATAAAAAAATATTGTGCCCCTGTAATCTTTAAGTAAAATAACTTCCCTTTTGTCTTGCAACTTCTCTTCTCTTCTCTTCTCTTCTCTTCTCTTCTCTTCTCTTCTCTTCTCTTCTCTTCTCTTCTCTTCTCTTCTCTTCTCTTCTCTTCTCTGATAATGTATTCACTGCTGTGAGTGCAGGACAAAATTGTCACTCACATGCAGCAATAACAAACAACAACCATCAAATGATCCAATCAATTCCTATATATTATTTTTATATTATTTTTAATTTACACTGTGACAAAATGACCTTTGTAACTTTATAACTACAATTGTAACTATAGCTTCTGTCCCTGCAATATCCTTTAATGAGTGTTTATTTTTTCTTCCTTTAACAATTGCAGGACAAAAGCTGAGAAGATTCTGCCCAACATCCTGGACAGGATTGGAGACACACCGCTGGTCCGTATAAACAAGATCTCTAAGACTTTTGGACTAAAGTGTGAACTTTGTAAGTGATTCATTCATATTTCTACTTTTGAACAATTCTAAATCATTTACTTTAAAAGTCAATATCGTTTTACGACAGAAAGTGCGCTACAAATAAGAAACCTCCTTGAAAGATAAAAAAAAAAAAAACACTGAAAGATAAAGCAAGTATTGACCTTGAGTCCTTTGAAAGAGTTTTGGCCTGCTTTGTGGCTTTAATGTTATATTTAAATCTATGAAATGGAGGAAAGGCATTTATATAAATAACTTCTAAGTTACTTTACAGTCATTTAGTTTTGTTTGTTGGTGTGTCTGCAGTGGCCAAGTGTGAGTTCTTTAATGCTGGTGGTAGTGTGAAGGACCGTATCAGTCTGCGTATGGTGGAGGACGCAGAAAGGGAAGGCATCCTCAATCCTGGAGACACCATTATAGAGCCCACCTCTGGAAATACAGGTAATTGTATTTGTCAACTGATGTTGACTCTGATTTTGTTGAGACTTCATCTTACCTGTTTTCTACATTCTTACTTCATTGTTCGTTGTTACAGTATGTGTGTTCTTCTCAAAATCTTCAACACTAGTTCACATACTGCATATGTTTAAAATCCAGTTCATAAATATGGTTAGAAAAGTGCATTGAAGTGGTCAATTTTACAATGGAGAAAAGCAAATATCAAGTGGGTAAAATAATTATTGCCCTGTGGAAAACAAATTTTTTTGGTCCAAAGGGTTAAGTTATGTGCACTCTATGCAGGTATTGGTCTTGCATTGGCTGCAGCAGTGAAGGGTTATCGCTGCATAATTGTAATGCCTGAGAAAATGAGCATGGAAAAGGTAAGATTCTTTCCAGTTTGATCAAATGGGATTTGTTAACCCATAGTTAAACAATTAGTAAAACAAGGTTAAACGATAGTCTCTTCATAGGTTGATGTCTTGAGAGCTTTGGGTGCTGAGATTGTCCGAACTCCCACCAGTGCACGGTTTGACTCCCCTGAGTCCCATGTGGGTGTGGCTTGGCGCTTGAAGAATGAGATTCCTAACTCACACATCCTGGACCAGTACCGCAATCCCAGCAACCCCCTGGCTCATTATGACACCACTGCTGAGGAGATCCTGGAGCAGTGTGATGGTAGTAATTGTGTTGATTCTCTCACTTTCTCGCTCGGTCTTTGTTCTCCTATCTTTTTCTGATTTTTATCATCAAAGCATAGCTTCCTCTCGCTCCAGCTTCAAGGCATTTTGTTGGCAGTAACATTAAAGGAATAGTTGACCCAAAAATTTAAGTGTGCTGAAAATGCACTCACCCTCAGGCCATCTAAGATAGAGTTTTTCTTCACGGGAACAGATTGGGAGGAATTTAGCATTACATCACATGCTCACCAATAGATCCTCTGCAGTGAATAGGTGCTGTCAGAATGAGAGTTCAAACATCTGATTAAAACAATACAATAATTCACACGACTCCAGTCCATAAATTAAAGTCTTGTGAAGTGAAAAGAAGGAATACAAATTTATCAAGGCATTTTAACCATTAAACCATTGCTTCCAGTTAAAATACAAGTCCATAATCCATAATAAAGCTTCCTCCAGTGAAAAAGTCCTCTCACATCAAAATCCACCCATATATGTTTAAAACTGTTTTGGACTATTTTCAATTGAAACGGTGCTTGATCTGTGCTCCTGATTTACTTGAGACAAATTTTTCACTGAGGAAAGCCAGTGAAACTTTTCACTGAGAAAGCTCTATCTAGGCAAAAGCAATGTTAAAAGCAAATCTTAATGATGGTTTGGGTGATACTTTATAATAAAATAATAATCATTAACAAACATTATATAATGTCTAACAGATCAGTTATATAATATCAGATAATTATATAATGTTTAACAGATTAGTTCATATATATTCATTAAGCTACAAGTATGGTATCATTTCGCAATGTTCAACAAATCCTTAATTCATATAAAATTAAAATTGAAATAAGCTTTCAATTCATATATGATCACGCACAAATACAATACAAATGATTTAAGTTATACACTGATAAACAGCATATTAATGAGCATTTGAATGTTTACAAATGCCATTAAACTGGTTGTTTAAACTGATTAAAATATTAACCAATGCACTTTTTTTACATTTACAAATGTAAAATTTACTCATTAAAAAATTACTCATCCACGCATTCATTGCAGAGGATCCACTGGTGAGCAAGTCATCCTAAATTTCTCCAAATCTGTTCCCATGAAGAACCAAACTCATCTACATCTTGGATGGCCTGAGGGTGAAGAGATTTTTAGTAAATTTTCATTTTTGGGTGAACTATTCTTTTAACTCTCAACTCACCACAGGTAAAGTGGATATGCTGGTGGCAGGAGCCGGCACAGGTGGCACTATTACCGGCGTTGCTCGCAAACTGAAGGAGAAATGCCCAGATATTAAGGTAGACACTGATGGTATTTTTTTAATGTTTTTTTTTTTTTGTGAAATTTGCCTGTTTTGTAACAGAGTACCACTTCAAATGTCAGCCAGAAAGATAATAACTGGAAGAGTAAACCACAATGTTAAATTGAGATAAAATTATATAAATTGCAGTTTTATAAGTCACTCAGAAATTAAGTAACCAGGCATCACTGAATATACGTCTTGACTCATCTGAAGTGTGTCTGTGTTTTGGTAGATTGTTGCAGTGGACCCAGAGGGCTCGATCCTCGCTGAGCCTAAAGAGCTGAACCGGACTGATAAAACCCAGTATGAGGTGGAGGGCATCGGATATGACTTTATACCCACCGTCCTGGATAGATCTGTGAGTGACTCTACATAAGTGTGTAGGTTTGAATATAAGTCTAATGTCCTTTTTAAATTGTATATGACAGGGCTCTTCAGCTGACACATTTGAACATTACTTTTCTAAAAATGATATATGGAAAATCAAGTAAAACTAAGTTGCTTCAGTTCAGTAAGTGTTCATCCCAAAAATGTATTAACAATATCAAAGTTATTCTCACATTTTACTAAAAGGCCTTTTACTTGCTAAAAAGTATAATCTAGCAATCAGACGACTGAAAGCATGTAGTAGATTGTGCGCAAGAGGTTTTTCAGCAAAGTTAGATCATGTTGATCATTTCGAGGACTTAGAAATGTCAATGTGTGTATCAAATGTGATAAACTAGGCTAAAAAAGGTTAAAGGTATATTTTTCTATTCTAAAATAAATGTATACTATTAAGGATTTTTGGGTTTGGTTTGGTTTTTTGTGTTGACTTTGTTTGCAGTAAAAGTGCTAAGGTCAAATATTATACTCTCCTCTCATATTCATCTGAGTAATTTGACCCCTGAAAGGAAGAGTCCTGCTTTTTGATACCCACATGTTTGTTGCAATAGTCTACTCACTGGTATTGCTATTCTGTTCTTTACCAGAAGATGGTAGTAGAATTATAGTTTTGGCTCACAGTGTTTTACGGTTGAGAGACAGCAGGCAGTTCATGTACAAATCACACACATTGTGTTTTTATTTCAGTTGGTTGACAAATGGTACAAATCCAACGATGAGGAATCATTTGCCATAGCCCGAATGCTTATAAAAGATGAAGGGCTATTATGTGGTAAGCACATTATCCTTTTTTGACATGCACTCTAATGTCAGAATCAGAATCAGAAAGAGCTTTATTGCCAAGTGTGTTTGCACACACAAGGAATTTGTCTTGGTGTTAGGAGCTTCCAGTACAGAAAGTACAAACATAGTGCAGACAACATATAATTAAGGTAATAAAAACACTAATAATGAAGAGAGTAGACAATAATTTATGAATAACAATAGTAATAAAATAAAAAAATACCGAAAAGGAAAATGTCCATAGACAGAACTGTGAATGTGCATGTGTCCTATGTACAGATGAAGGTTTAATGAGTTATTTACAGATGTACAGTACTGGGGTGTGTTATGTGTTGTTCAGGTGGGATACGGCCTGGGGGAAAAAAATGTTCTTGTGTCTGGCTGTTTTGGTGCTCAGTGATCTGTAGCGCTGGCCAGAGGGCAACAGTTCAAAGAGAGAGTGAGCTGGGTGTGAGGGGTCCAGAGTGACTTTCTTAGCCCTTTTCCTCACTCTGGAGATATAAAGATCTTGAAGGTTGGGTAGAGTGGCACCGATAATCCTCTCAGCAGTCCTGACTGTCCGTTGTAGTCTTCTGATGTCTGTTTTGGTAGTTGAACCAAACCAAACAGTTATAGATGAACGCAGGACAGACTCAATGATGGCAGAGTAGAACGGTTTCAGCAGCTCCTGTGGCAGGTTGAATTTCCTTAGCTGGCGGAGGAAATACAGCCTCTGCTGGGCCTTTTTCGCCAAAAGAGTCAATGTGATTGTCCCACTTCAGGTCCTGAGAGATGGTGGTTCCCAGGAATCTGAATGACTCTACTGCAGCCACAGTGCTGTCCATGATGGTGAGTGGGGAGAGAGCAGGGGGGTTCCTCCTGAAGTCCATGATCATCTCCACAGTTTTGAGAGTGTTTAGCTCCAGGTTGTTAAGACTGCACCAGACAGTCAGCTGCTCAACCTCCTGTCTGTAAGCAGACTCGTCTCCGTCCTTGATGAGGCCGATGACTGTAGTGTCGTCCGCAAACTTCAGGAGCTTGACAGAGGGGTCCTTTGAAGGGCAGTCATTGGTGTAGAGGGAGAAGAGCAGTGGGGATAGAACGCAACCCTGAGGGGCGCCAGTGCTGATGGCGAGAGTCCTGGATGTGAGTTTGCCCAGCCTCACTAGCTGCTGCCTGTCTGTCAGGAAGCTGGTGATCCACTGACAGATGGAGGTGGGCACAGAGAGCTGTGTCAGTTTGTCTGAGAGAAGGTCAGGCATGATGGTATTGAAGGCCGAGCTTAAGTCCACAAATAAGATCCTTGTGTAATTCCCAGGGTTTGTCGAGGTGTTGCAGGATGTAATGCAGTCCCATATTGACCGCATCATCCACAGACCTGTTTGCTCTGTAGGCAAACTGAAGAGGATCCAGCAAGGGTCTAGTGATGTTCTTAAGGTAGGCCAGGACCAGTCTCTCAAGTGACTTCATGACCACAGACGTGAGAGCGACAGGTCTGTAGTCGTTAAGGCCAGTGATTTGGGCTTTTTGGGGATGGGAATGATGGTGGAGCATTTGAAGCAGCAGGGAACTTCGCACTGCTCCAGAGATCTGTTGAAGATCTGTGTAAAGATGGGGGCCAGTTGGTCAGCACAGACTTTTAGACAGGCAGGTGAAATACCGTCTGGTCCTGAAGCTTTCCTAGATTTCTGTTTTCTGAAGACCCGATTCACATCCTCTACACAGACTTTAAACGCAGGTAGAATGTGGGGGAGGGAGGGAGGGGGGTTGCAGGGGGGTTAGGTGAATGTGTGAAGTGCAGATCAGAGGTCACACATTTTACAGCATCTTAAATTGGGGTTTAATGTCTATGAAAAGTAATGTAATGACTGTAGTAGATTTGTGATTGTATATACCGCATTGTCTATGTTCTCTGTTGTCAGGTGGAAGCTCAGGCACTGCCATGGCGGCTGCAGTAAAGTTTGCCAAAGAGCTGAAGGAGGGACAGCGCTGCGTTGTGATTCTGCCAGACTCCATTCGCAACTACATGTAAGGAAAAGCAGAGAGATGCACAAGAATTGGCTGCAAGCTTATTCAGCTTCAGTTTTTCCAAGGAACACAAAATAATTACATTTATTTCTTAAATGCTCTGTAAGCTGCTTTAGTTGAAAGCATCTGCCAAATTTATAAATGTAAAATATATTCTCACCCTTGATTGGCTTTTGTCCACAAAGACAACTAGCTTCACAAAAGCTTGGCTCAGTCTGAAGCAATGGATGTTAATCATCATTTTGTGTTTAAAATTTACTCTAAAGGTCCAAGTTCTTGAGTGATAAGTGGATGTTCCAGAAGGGCTTTCTGAGGGTGGAAGACATCATGGTGAATAAACCCTGGTGAGCAGAATTTCATTTTGTCACTTAAGATTTAGTGTGTATACGTGAGACTGGGGCTATTTGTCACATTTTATTGGTAATTTATTTATTTGGCATTTTTTAGGGTACATTTATTTTTAGAAGTAAATTTCTATGTTGGTATATAACTAAAGATGACATAAGAACATAATAACAGGACATGTTGTCACACAGTACACTCTTAAAAATAAAGGTTTGATATTGGCATTGATAGTTCGATGAAGAACCTTTAACATCCATACACTCTTAAAAATAAAGGTGCTTAAAATATTTTTCACAGCAATGCCATAGAAGAACCATTTTTGGTTCAACAAATAACCATTCAGTCAAATCCTTCCTAACCTTTTTATAATCTGAAGAACCTTTTGGGAAACAGAAAGGTTCTTTAGATGTTAAAGGTTCTTTATGGAACCATTTAGACAAAAACGGTTCTTCTATGGCATCGTGAAGCACCTTTATTTTTAAGGGTGTAGAATCTTTCCATTGTACAAAAGGTTCTTTATAGTGGAAAAGGCTATTTGGATTATTAAAATATTCTTCATACTAAGAACTTTTTTAACTTATCTCTAAAAGGTTCATATATATATATATATATATATATACATATAATTATAATTATTATTATATTTTAATTGCAACACTGTGAAAAAACCCTTTTGAAATGTTTAAGAGTGTATGGGGTAAGTTGTCACAATGCAACCTGTCATTTTATAAGCTTTTTTAAATTTAAACAGTACAACAATTAAAACTGCAAAACAATTCATGTAACAGCATAACATTTAAGATGTATTCTACAAAAATATCAAACCATTATTTTGGGTGACAAATGTTGAAACTAATTCATGTTAAACATTTTAAATACATCATGACCCGCAAATATGAAAAATACTCTTGTCCTTTGAACAAATTTTCTAATTTTTATTTAAAATCTGCCTTCATTATATAGTTGACCCATTTCTGAAAATGTATTTGTAGATTTTCCTATTTGAACTTTTCACACATACTGTGAATATGAATATTCCGTGTGAAAGCTAGCCCCATTTTTCTTATATTAAATATATACTCCATTTATGAACATTAATACAATGTCTAAGTATTTAGAACTTGGTCATCATCTCGTTTTCGGTCCTGTGTTTTTTCTTTTTTTATTCACCCTTCATTCAATTTCTTCCAGGTGGTGGAATCTGAAATTACAGAGTCTAAACTTTTCTGCTCCACTAACTGTGCTGCCCACAGTCACATGCCAAAAAACCATCAAAATCTTGAAAGAAAAGGGCTTTGACCAGGCACCTGTCGTAGATGAAGCTGGGTGAGCAATACATGCAACAAAGAACATTTTAATCAACATTAAAATGGTGACAACCTCACCGTATTTGTCATCAGTACTTATTGTATTAAATCTATATTATCATTGTAATTGAAGATGATTAAAAGTGAGGAGTGGAATGCAGTTGTGTTTGGCTTGCTCTCTGCAGATTGATTCTGGGAATGGTGACCCTGGGAAACATGCTTGCCTCTGTGCTTGCAGGAAAGGTCAAGCCCTCTGACCCTGTCAGCAAAGTGCTCTACAAACAATTCAAGCAGGTGAGCGCCGTTTTTTTTTTAGAAAGGATAGTTTGAGCTCACTCATCTGTCTGACATTACTTCATTCATTTTTGCTTGTTTTAGATTCGTCTAACTGACAATCTGGGAAAGCTGTCTCGTATCTTGGAAACAGATCATTTTGCCCTGGTGGTCCATGAGCAGATACAGTGTGAGTGTTTCTGTTTTTTTTCTTTTCACAATTTGCTTTTTAAAAACAATTATATACGTAATATTCATTATGCTTCTTCCATATTACAAATGACTGGCAAGCCAAGTTTTCAGAAATGTTATTTTATTTTTCTGAAGCTTAGTTTTGATATATGCTGCACAAAAATTGTTTTGACTTGTGAAGATATGTTTCCACTATACTGCTTAAAGGGATAGTTCACTTTGAAATTAAAATTTGGTATCTATCAGCTTACCCCAAGGGCATCCAAGATGTAGGTGTCTTTTTTTTCTTCAGTAGATCCAATTTTGATGTTTTTAGGTCAAACCGTTCTAGTCTGTCAGTCATATAATGGCAGGTATAGGTCACTGTCTCTATAAGAGGGAAAAAGAACATGCACAGAGAAATCCAAATTAAACAATTCCCCATCGTAACTACACATTGATGGCCTAAGACACGAAACGAGCGGTTTGTGTGAGAAAACGAACAGTATTTATATCGTTTTTACCTCTTGTACACAACCATGTCCAAGTGATCTGAGTGCGCACACGCATCCGGTGTGTGACGTGTGTGTGCGCGCGCTCTGGCTCACGCTGCATTCACACGGGGCGTCGCCGTCAACGCTTGACGGAGGGCGTGTCTGAAGCGTGGTGCTGACGCGCCGTCATAGTTACAACAACCAATCACATACTTCTCTGGTGTTGCATGAACGGGATTGGGTATTTGCATGAGGCGATCTGATTGGCACCACGCTTCAGACACGCCCTCCGTCAAGCGTTGACGCCCCGTGTGAATGCAGCATGAGCCAGAGCGCGCGTCACACACCGGATGTGTGTGCGCACTCAGATCACTTGGACATGGTTGTGTACAAGAGGTAAAAAACTATATAAATACTGTTCGTTTTCTCACACAAACCGCTCGTTTTGTGTCTTAGGCCATCAATGTGTAGTTACGATGGGGAATTATTTAATTTGGATTTCTCTGTGCATGTTCTTTTTCCCACTTATAGAGACAGTGACCTATACCTGCCATTATATGACTGACAGACTAGAACGGTTTGACCTAAAAACATCAAAATTGGATCTACTGAAGAAAAAAAAGACACCTACATCTTGGATGCCCTTGGGGTAAGCTGATAGATACCAAATTTTAATTTCAAAGTGAACTATCCCTTTAATTATTGATTTCTCCTGATGTGACCCCTTTCAAGGAGTTTAATTAATATTTAGTCCATGAAAAATGCTTTTGTATTTTTGCTTTGACATAGGATTGTGAGTGCAGCCAGAGGCAGTTTTTTAATCTTTGTATCTATGAGGCCTTTTCCTCCTGATCCCATACACTCTTAGCACTGAGAGGATGATGAGATGTTTGCCTGAATTTCTGCTGTTTCTTCCAGATCTGACAGATGGATCTTCCACTCAAAAGCAAATGGTGTTTGGAGTGGTGACAGCCATCGATCTCCTCAATTTTGTGACGGCTCGAGAGAAAAGAGAGAGATCTATGTCAGAATCAACAGATGAATACTGAAGGCATTAGAGCTCTTCCTGCCTCAAGTTGAATGTGACTCACTACAAAGAATCATAATGTTAGAGATATAGATGTCATATAGTTATTACACCTAAATTTGGGCAGTAGGGTTGGGTGGCATTGCTTCTTAATATTATATTTCTTGCTTATCTGTTTCTTAGCCAATAATTATGTAAATGTTTACAAATGTTGTTAACAATTATTAACAAATGTTAACAAATGATGTTTAAAGGCAAAACAGGGTCTAAAATTACGTTTTTACCAATAATTTACGTCAATGGATATAAATAGTTGTTACTGGCCATGGATGTGTATTTTGCATTGGGTTATTCCAAAACTATTTGTTTTAGTCAATGTGACGGTTATTGTGGTTTGTTTTCTTGCATATTTTTAAGAAACGGTGCTGACAAAGAGTCAGTGTCTCACTGTATTATGTGCTAAAGCTGCATCTGTGACAAAAAAAAAAAGAAAAAGTGATTGTACTTGCTATTTTCATTTTGGTTGCTTAATGTGAGAAATATTTGACATATATGTCACCACATGTAATTCTGTAGGAACAAATTGGAGGCACCCTGGAAAAACCTCTGATGGCAAATTTTCCACTGAGGTAAAAGTTGTTACAAGTTATAAACCAAGGGTGTCCAATCCTTCTCCTGGATGGCCACTTTCCAGGAGAGCTTAGTTCCAGTACAACTGCTTGGAAGTTTCTTGTGTTCTTTCTTAAAGACCTTGTTCAGGTGTGTTTAATTGGGGCTAGAACTAAACTTTGCTTAAAAGTGGCCCTCAAAGACCAGGTCTTGTCATAAACATTTATAACATTTCATTTGAATCCCTTCATTTGAGTCACTTTTATCAGTGAGGGCCAGGTTAATCAATGTGATGTTGCAGTAACAACCCCAGTGAAGGCAATTAGCTTTGGCACAAAGTGTTAAAATAGCTAAATAAAAATTAGTTTACCAGCATGATTGTTGAATGTTGTTTATAAATTTGCTTTCTTTATTCTAGCCTTCATACTGCATTGTATATAAAAAAAGTTGGTACAGTGGTATAATACAAAGAATAAATTAAATACTATTTTAAAAATCCTTTCCTAATTGAATTTGTCACAGCAAATTAACAAACAATGGAAAGGAGGCCTTAAACAGCATCTAGACAGAGTTTTTGACAATACTGATAGGACTACATGCAAGATACTGATGTTTCCATCTTCTCTCCAGACTTTATATAAAATATCCTTTCTTACCTTATGCTCTTATAATAGTTACGTTCATGCTGCAGTCCACTGAGAAAAAGCTGCTGACTGAGCTGAAACCTGGCCAAAGTTTAAACCACCCATCCGGTGGCCTGGTCACCCATCCTCACACCACTGGCTCGGCTGGGGTCTGTTTGCCAAGGCTGTTGAATCTGTGGTATGGAAAAATGGCCTTGCTGGTGGTTTAGAGTTAAGCCTCACCAGCGTGCCAGGTGAAGCCCCCAGGATTACCCTAATGCTGCCGCACAGACCAGAGGGGAAGTCATTATGTCTGCCATCGGAGTTATGGCTTCAGAGCTACACTGGTCAGACTGCGAGTAGATGAGTTAAATACTCTACACATAAAATCTTTGCTTAGCCATCTCTCTGTACATGTGTATGTAAATCCGATGTCTAATTTATATCCAGATCCGTCTCCTATGGCCTGTGAAAACTTTCTTAAGTTTTTTACTGAAAAGATCGATGATATAAGATCATGTATTGTTCCCTCATCTCTGGAACTTCCTCAGTCCACATCAATTTCTACATATTTATCTGAATTTACTTCAGTGTCTCATAGTTACTTGGTGCAAATTATTCATAAAATGAAGCCCACCTTTTGTTCTTTGGATGTTGTCCCTCCTTGTCTCTTATTAGAGACACTTGACGCTATTACTCCTAGTTTACTGTCAATAATTAATAACAGTTTAATCAGTGGGAAAGTTCCATCTTATTTTAAGCATGCCATTGTGCAGCCGCTACTCAAAAAAACTAATCTTGATCCAACAGTTTTTAAGAATTATCGTCCCATTTCTAAATTACCGTTTTTATCAAAAGTTTTGGAGAAGGTTGTGTTTAATCAGCTTTCCTCTTTCTTACAGGAAAATGGTAATTTTGATAAATATCAGTCTGGTTTTAGACCTCAACACAGTACAGAATCTGCATTGCTAAAAGTATTAAATGACTTACTGTTGATTGTCGATTCTGGCAATTGTGCGGTTTTAATTTTGCTGGATCTTAGTGCGGCATTTGACACTCTCGATCATGGCATTCTTTTAAATCGCTTACAGCAGATCGGGATTCAAGGTTGTGTTTTAAGTTGGTTTGTATCCTATTTAAAGGATCGAACCTTCTCGGTAGAGACTGGCAAATATTCTTCATCTTGTGCACCGGTTTTGTATGGGGTTCCACAGGGCTCAATTTTGGGTCCTGTTCTATTTTCTTTGTACATGCTCCCTTTGTATGCTATATTTAGGAAGCACAATGTCTCATACCATTGTTACGCAGATGATACTCAGTGTTATGTTCCCTTGCACCTAAAGGATGTCTACAGTGTTTATTTGATTGTCTGAGAGATGTTAAACAGTGGATGTCTGCCAACTTCCTCCAGTTAAATGAGTCTAAGACTGAGGTCCTACTCTTCGGCTCCTCTGCTTCTACAGAGGTTGTGGCCAGTATAATGGGGCCTCTATCTGGTAATCTTCATTCACATGTCAGAAACTTAGGAGTTACTTTTGACTCTGCTTTGACTTTTGACAAACAGATCAATGCTGTGGTTAGAAGTTGTTTTTATCAGCTAAAGAATATCGCAAAGATGAAGTCATTCTTAACATTAAGAGACATGGAGTCTGTAATACATGCTTTTATCTCATCCAGATTAGACTATTGTAATGGATTGTACTTGGGTGTTTCACAGTCCCTATTGTCACGTCTTCAACTTGTCCAAAATGCTGCCGCTAGATTGTTAACTGGAACAAGAAAGAGGGAACATATTTCACCAGTGCTGATCTCTCTTCACTGGCTCCCAGTTAAATATCGTATTCATTTTAAATCATTGCTGTTTGTATACAAAGGTTTGCATGGACTGGCTCCGTCATATATCTCCGATTTCCTGTTTTATTGTAATGCTTCCAGGGAACTTCGATCAACCAGTAGTCTTCAGTTGACTGTTCCAAGGACACGCCTGAAATTGAAAGGTGACCGTGCCTTTTCAGTGGCTGCCCCACAGCTTTGGAACAATTTGCCATTTTATATAAGATCTGCTCCAACATACGCTGATTTTAAGTCTCTTCTTAAAACGTACTTATTTACTGTTGCATATGGTCTCAAGTAAGCACAGTGGTGTAACTGTAGTGTATTATTTGTTGTTGTGTTTTGTTTACTCTTGTATTTTGGTATATGTTTTAATTTTGTACAGCACTTTGGCCAACAGCTGTTGTTTTTAAATGTGCTTTATAAATAAATATGACTGACTGACTGACTGACTGTATGTGTGTCAGTGCACTTACTATATATGCTATTAAACTATTACTTTTCATTGTCCATACAATGAAAGTCAAAGGGGTCCAAACATTTCAAACTTCAAAATTATATAAAGTCTATATGAATACTTTCTATGGTTATTCATTCTCAGATCAAATCACTGATCAGCTGTAAAACCCAAATCAAAATTTGGCAATATGTCATAATGATATGGGTCACTATTTTTATAACACAATTATACAACTTTTTTTACACAAATTTCAAAGCTTAATAAACACATTAGCTCTATTTTGCCAGTGAGAATTTGTGCAATATTCAGTTTATTTGCCCATGGTTCTGAAGGTTTGCCCCTATAAATCATATCTGATATGACAAATAAGCCTTCTAAATGATCAACATGATCAAAACTTTGCTGAAAAAAATTTGTTGCACACAATCCAGCAATGCTTTCTGGCGTCTTATTCATATGTTTTTTTAGCAAGTAAAGGCATTTTAGTATCATTGTACAGAGCTCCATCTTCAGGTCATGGTTCACGTGTCTTTTTGCTGTGAAATCTTTGCTGATTTTTACAAAGTAAACATAAGAATAATGTTGATACTGTATTATTTCAAGATGAACATTTCCTGGACTGAAACAACTTTTTTTAATTGTTTACTTGATTATCCATACATTATTATTGTAAGTAGTCTGTTTTACTGTTATAAAGATCTCATTTATTTACATTACAAGCTATCAGAATTTTATCTTCTTGGCCATATAAAGCATCTGCATCAAACTGCAATTTTTTGCTCAGTTTGGGTCTCTGAATAAAATTGAGCAATGCCTTCTTCCATATTATGACTATATCATACTATATGATCCACAAAAGCCTGATGTAGGTTATTAAATATGATACTCGACAACAACAACAAGCATATAGGCATTCTGTATGCAATGTTTTTTTAGATTTCTTTTTATATTTTGTCTAAAGGGGCAATATACTGTTCCATTCCAAAGACTATTATTTCTATACTTTACATTAAAATACATATCAATGCCTAGTCTCATTCTGCAGCCAAATGGTAAAAAAATAATAATTATATATCTATCTATATATATATCTATATATATATATATATATATATATATATATGTGTGTATATACAGTATATATGTGTGTGTATATATATATGCAGTATATATGTGTGTGTGTGTGTGTGTGTGTGTGTATATATATGCAGTATATGTGTGTGTGTGTGTGTGTGTGTACACACATTATATTTCTGGCCAAAATATTTGTTAAAAATATGGGCCATTCTACAGAATTGGTGCAAACTGCTGTCCCACAACCAAAAAACACAATTAAATAGCATTTAAGTATTCAAATCTTAGATGTTTACCAAGATCCTTCTATTATCTACTGAAACCCACAATAATATTTAAAATATCAGTAAGCTTAAGTTAATATATATATAAAAATCATCATTTATTGGGTACTTTCAATTGGGTGGCGGCTGTCCCGAACCCTAACCCCTAAATGTTAACTTATGAAAACAATATTGAAAATATTTTTGCATTTTATTCCATTGTTGTTTTTAAAAATATATTTTTTATTAAAAAAAAAAAAGTTCAAAAAACAAATATATATATTTTCTTTGTAAATCATGAAACTTTATGTGAAAAAAAATGTGTCCCTCATTTCGGTCACTACCGAAACAGTGTATGTTTTAGTCCATTGTCTGAGACTCATTTTAAACCCTACATTTATGATCAGGAAATATTCCTGTGTCTCTCTCTCTCATAGCTACAAGGTGTGAGTAGTTAGGTCCCATCATTTTGAAGTAAATTGTTTTCAAAAGTCAGGAAATCTGTGTGTAACTTTACGGAACGTCACTACTGAACACCTTTTTTCTGCAATTAAGTACACTTTTTTTGGGAGTTATTCCATAACAGTTAGTTTTTGTATGTGTACCACTGTTCAGAGCTGTGCTAAGTAACCATGTGCTGATTAGCATCTTTGAGCTAGGTTCAAAAGTATCTAAAATTGTCACTACCAAAACATTTGGTGGAGTTTCGACATCCTTGTTATTTTTGGGTGTTATTCCATAAAATTGTCACTACCAAAACATTTGGTGGAGTTTCGACATCCTTGTTATTTTTGGGTGTTATTCCCTAAAATTGTCACTACCGAAACAATCACAACCAAAACATGTCATTATTGTTTCGGTAGTGACAAAAGGGAACACATAATCCTTTATTTGGGAGAAATAAACAAAATTTTAGAACAGCTAGGCAATTTTTTTGTATTTTAATATGTTTTAGTAGTGTTTTAGTATGCGAGTTAAAATTCTGTAATGTGATGTGGTCACTATCAAAACATTATTGTTACTACCGAAAATGTCCTGTCACGACAGAAACATGGGATGTTTTGTCAAAAATAAAGTATATAAAGTAACTTTATATAGTAACTTATGAGAATTAACTGCACAATTAATAGAAATGTGTATCTTAGATTCTATACAATTTTCATACATACAAAATTTGTGGAAAAAGACAAAAAAATGTACAAGATGTTTCCAACACTGACTTTGAACCAATTCTGTTGAATGGCCCATATATGTTAACTGTGAAGTGTGAAGCTCAATGAAATATATTTAATTTCAACCTTCATATCAATCTTCAACCAAAACATATTTCAAAATGTATTTCAAGGTGAAGACAATACATTTCCAACCTTACAGTAGTATGTGGATGGAGATCAAAAGTATCCATTATTTAAAAAATATTAGAATTGCATTCAAAAATTACAGTAGAGTAACAGAAATATGACTATATTAATATTTATATAACTTATATAAAATATAAGAAAGATAACAGCTCAAGTTTATTTATTTGCTTATGCACATTACATACCTCACTACTAGTGTAAAACTGCTAGTGACATTAACTGTCAGGGATACAGTAGCACATTTAATGATAACAAGGCAGTAAGTGTACTGTTCATTATAATGACAATTCATTATAAGGGATACAATATAACACATTAATGATGACACACAAAGTATTAAAATCATCAGTATAATTTTCTGTTTAAAATAAACAGAGCAACAACAATATGGAGAGCAAAATATATTTTTAAATGCTTTCAAAATATTTTTTAAAAATATATTTTCAAATATATACAAAACATGGCCAAAAAATGTATTTGTAGAAAATATATTTGAGCAAATATATATTTTTGGAATTAAAATTTTTTTTTTTTTTTTTGAAAAACTTAATGTATGGGATCGCATGGGAATTTCACTTATATGCTACATTCCCTAGACGAATCCCTCTCTTTATGTGGTCCATGATTTGTATTCTATAGTAACATGCTGAAATTTTAGGGTCAGCTTCCATAGAATTTTGCAGACTAACTTTTAAAATGAGCTTTTTAGTAAAGCTTCAGTTTTGAGGAGAAAATATGCCTGTACCTGTACTAATTAGTCAGAACTAAGAAACTTCTGGTCAAACAAGAGGCCATCACACACCATTAGTAATGCTCTGCAGCCACCCCACTTCATCTGTATGGTCTGGCTTGTTTTGGCAGTCACTTATTTTCCGGTGATAACTGGCCAGCAGGGAACTACCGGGAGCCATTCAGGGCTAGACTGTCATTCTCAGGTCAGTGTGCACCCCACCGATTCTGCTGACTGCACTGTTCCCACCATGAGATAATGCCATTCCAGAGAGATCCACTTGTAAGCCTCTCTTTCTGCAGCGCAGGTATATAACCAGCAGCTTGCCTTCACTGGGAACGGCACACATCATTGGGGATCTTTGTCTACTGTACCAGCCTCTATCAGCCTCCTCATACATCTTCTCCTTGAAAAATTTCCTCAACATCAGGTGCAAATAGTCACATTCAGGTTGAAATTTGCCACTCTACGTTTAGCTCATCCAAGCTGCGAATTGCCAAGCCTGACATTATGGATATTGCCATCCAACACCCCTGGTTTAGACGCACCCTGGGCTACCCCACCCGCCTCTTCGACCAGTTGTTTGGAGAAGGCCTGTTCGACTATGACCTCTTTCCCTTCGCTGCCTCAAGTGTCAGCCCTTACTATCGACACTCACTCTTCCGCAACTTCCTGGACTCCTCCAACTCGGGCATCTCTGAGGTAATGAACCGCTTCACTGTGAATTGATAAGATTGAGATTTAGAATCTTAAAATGCCACTGTTGTTGCTGAAGCCCAATACAGGGTGTTGATTATCACTAAATCAATGCATTAGGTAGTCTTTGTGACAAACAGCATATACATTATTAGTATCACCTCAAAATGAGTTATATTGTAGAGGTGAAACATTTAAAGCAGCAAGGTTTCCAGAGAATTCATCTCTAGAGTTATTCCTTACAGACTCCAGAAATTAAATTACAACAAAGAGTACTAAAAAAAGAGCAAACTGAAAATAATGCATAACACAGAACACAAAACAGAATCAGGCTAAAATGGAGAAACGAACAAAGCTGGTGAATGCAGCACTGTATAAAAGAGAAGAAAAACTGACAGTGTCCATGGAGAAAATTACCAGTAACTTTTCTGTTAAGTTAACGCAAAGGAATTAAATGACATACTATTCATTTAATATTGTGGCATGCTAAATAATGACAAGATTTTCTTTCATATTACCTGAAGATAAATGCATCCATCTCTGCAATGCACAACAGTGTCACTCCAAATGAACCCACAAGTGAAACGTCATTTACGATCCATCTCTACCTAGATGCTGAATGAACAGTTTTTCTTGAGTTTATGGCATTAGTTTTCTCTTAAAAAACTGAAATGTATTCTTATATGCAAACAACACCACATTGATGTAAATCCACTGTACTTGATCATTTGTGCAGGTGAGGTCTGACAGAGACAAATTCACAGTGTACCTGGATGTGAAACACTTCTCTCCTGATGAGCTCAGTGTGAAGGTGACAGAGGACTATGTTGAGATCCAGGGCAAGCATGGAGAAAGACAGGTGAGGTCACGGCTCATTCGGACATGACAGGGAATGTGTTCAATAAGGAACTTGCAATGAAATCGAATTAACCATCCAAATGTTCTCATCAGTTGCTGTGCTGATTTTTCTGTTAATGGAAGGAAGCTGGTATTTGAACAGTATAGTTGTGAATCATTAATTAATCCAACTCTTGTTTGTGAATAATCTTTATTTACAGTGATTTAGCTCGTTTTGCATTACAGTGTTCAGTGTACATTATGTAACAGTGTAAGTGCCTGTGTATGTGTGTCTCGAAGGATAATAGTGTATAAAAATGCAGTAGCCTATGATAAATTCTACAGATTGTGGGAAAATATAATGAATGATTAAGCTTTTATTCAGTCATTTCCTTTAGTACAATGTGACAAATCATCACAACAAAGAATAAGACCTTGAACTTTCACAGACAGGCGTTCAGAAATGACTCAGTTCAGACAGACTGTATATATTTTTAATGCAGTACCAGTTGTCAAGAAACCATAACAAATAAATATGCTTATTTTGAAAAAAAAAGAAAAAAAAAAGACATCAATTTAAATCCTACTGGGATAAAGTAGTATTTTTATATGTGAAAGAAATGTATGAAAAAATCTTTTTGGTTTATTTTTTTATTAGATAATTTTATAGTTCATCAGCTATTCATGTTCAATTCACTCTCTTTTTCTCCCAGTTGTGTTTTCTCTTCAGTTCCTTTTCTATTTTTATCCCCATCCTCTCGTCCCCATAGTCACTATTTCAGTACTATGGATTTATTCACGTTTCAGCAGCCTGTGCACAGATGAGGAAAAAGTGAGCAGATCTCTCAGAATGTTTGTGTCAGATTGACGTCACTTTTGCGTCATAGCCTGCCGCCCCATTTGGAGTCCTAACGCCAGTAAAGGACTTGTGGGTAATCTTTCCAGGGCTTTACTGGTAGAATGTTTTAAAATGCCTTGACCCTAAAGCTGTTGTTCTGTAAACAGCATTCATGAGAGACTGATGACTATGTTTGGGCAGTGCTTGATGAACTGTACTGATTTGTACACTGCAGTATATGAGCTCAAATCTACACTAATGTAATCAAAATCAAACTAACAATCTAATCTAAAACTAAAAGGCAAATGTAGAGATCATATTTGTGAGAAAAGAGTAAACAGATTTGCAGTAAGATTCAGACTAATTTCATGTAAAATTCTTCATAACTGAAAAGGCATTCTTCAGAGCTAAACAGTTTCTCAAAAACATGCGAACGGCTGTCCAACTCTTGACGAATTACTTTTCTATTCAATTACTTTATTATTCTTTTCATCCCTACATTAATTTATTCTATTTTTAGCTTATTTAAAAAAGTCTTTAAAATGGTACTTGAAAGTGGATCTTTAATAAAATAAGGTTTCTATTCCGGTTCTTCTTCTTACAGTAATAAGACCCCTAGAAGTAAATCTAACCTAAATCTAAAGGTCAGTATACAGATTCAGATTTGCCAGACTCAGACTGATTTAGTAAAAAATACTAATAAATGAAAAAGATTTTCTTCAGAAATAAACTGTTTGCTAAGTCACGTTACAATAAGATTCCATTAGCTAACATCAGTTAACTACATTAGTTAACATGAACTAAGTATAAACTTCTAATGCATTTATTAATCTTAGATAATGTTAATTTCAGATAATATGTCATTAAAATCAAAAGTTGTACCTGTTAATATTATTTAATGGACTTGAGCTAACATGAGCCAACAATGAACAGTTCTATTTTTATTACATAATAGTAAAGATTAATACGGTAACAAATGTGTTAGTTAATGTTAGTTAATGCATTAACTAACATTAACTAATGGGACTGTTACCTAATTGTTAACAACTTGAAAATTGGTATCTACATCTTGGTGGATTACTTTTAAAATAGCCTTAGGCTTTAAAATAGTACTTGGAAGAGGATCTTTGCAAAAATAGGTATTTTACTTGGTTTCTTATTCTTACAGTAATTCCTATTTTTACACATTTATTCTTCATTACAATAATTTGGCCTATTTTAATCTTTCCTGGAAATATTTCAAAACCTTCATGACACACTGAATAGAGTTTTCCAACAACTGAACAGGCACATCTTCATGGCAAATATGAGCAAAAAAGTGATATTAAGAGTGCCTTTTTCTTATATTTTGCTGTTTTTGTTGTTTGGCTCCTCAGGATGATCACGGCTACATCACCCGTGAGTTCCGCCGCCGCTACCGCCTGCCTTCTAACGTGGACCAGTCTGCTATCACCTGCACACTGACTGCTGATGGCCTGCTTACTTTTTGTGGACCCAAGACTGGTGGCATAGAGTCTGGCCGTGGAGATCGCACCATCCCTGTTACCCGGGAGGACAAGACCAACCCAGGCTCCTCCTCCTAGACGGGTCACTCCCCACAGCCAGGTGGCCGTATGGAGGTGTGAGTGGGGCTCACAAGGGCTTTTATTTCAGTGGGCATCTAAAGGTGGATTTAAGCAAATCCTCTATTTGTTTATCATTAAACAAGCCCTTCCCCCCACTTCCACTTCAAAGGGTGTCAGTGTATATCTGACCTAATACCTTCTTTCATTAGACTACACTAGCTAACAATCTCCATAATCCACTATGATTGTTTTCATTTTACATGACACACAGGAAATGGATCAGGATGATTGGCTGGGGGTCTTATTTCTTAATCAAGCCTCTGCGTTCCTCTCTAGTCAGATGATAAATCGCAAACAGTCATTGCTCTGATTTTTGACCATCCTGGTGATATAGGTAATCATTATTTAAAAGTATAATCCTTTATTGTATAGGATCAGTTGGAGAACTAAATGCTCCAAGAAAGGTTGGAGAGCTTGGTTAAAACTTGATCTGTTTGAAGATTTCTGATCCAAGGGAGATCCCATCACCTGTAAGACCTTGTCCTTCTCCCTTGCCTGTGTCATGACCTCTTTTCTAGATTTCTCTTGTCATTGACTCTTTCCTGTCTTGTAGGTTTTAGCCCTGTTCTACTCATTACTGACTCCTCAGGGGTCTACTAAAAAGTCATTAAAAATAAATAAAGTTGTACCATTAACCATTAAGAAAACCTTGTTTGTTGTACTTTTGCTATGTAATACAAGTCACAACATACATCATACACAGAAAAAAAATGGTAACCCAGAAAATGATAACATATCGCTGCATCAGCCTAAATACATTATTTATCCAGCAAAACTAATTTATTAGTTAAATCATGTACAAATATCTCTTGCAGGGTATAATTAAGCCACGTAGATTATAGTGATTACAATAACTGGGTAATAACTAGGTATTAACAATGAACCTACCCCTAAACCTAACCTTAACCCAGTTACCTTATATTACCCATTACTTTCATATTTAAGTACACTGTAAGTACATGTTATTTAAAAAAAAAGTGCAAGCAAAAGATGCCTAAATGAACACAATAGTTCTAAGCATGAATTAGTATTCTACTATTTTAAATTAAAAAAAATATTTATTTATAACTGGAACTTAAGTTCCAGTTATAACTTAAGTAATCTTCTATTATTAATGATACAAATAATGTTACTAATAAATTATGATACAAAAACAACATCTACAGGAGTCATAGTAAACTGTTTAATTGATGTATAATAATAATAATATATTTATATACACCACTTGATGGAGAATATCTAGGCCTAAATAACTACAATCATGACAAAAAGACCAAGCAATATGATGTCTCTATAAAACTATTCACTTCTATACAAACAAACATCTAGCTAAACCAGATCTAGAGACTATTTATTCATCAGTCAGTTTCAGTCACTCACTCTTAAACTCTCAAGCACTACTAAGTGCATACTACACAAATATTAAACTGTGTATTATAAACAACGGATCAAATCATTGTCACTTAACTGAGGGTAATACAGTGTCAATGTGAAGCCCAGCCTGAGGCAGAGATTGAGATTGTGGACTGATCTGCAGTTGAGATTCAAGAAGATGTGCAGCTGATGCCACAATGGAGGAAGAACAGGAGAGAGAAGATAGAGAGTCCTGAAGAGCTGACTGTGGTGGGAGCCGAGGATTCTGGGAGAAGGAGTGACTGATGGGATTCCTCTCATGCTGACCTGGACTAGAGAAGCTCTGTGATTCCAGACCTGCAGACCTCTTCACATGATCAGGGGAATGAGCAGGCTGCACTGAGAGAAACTGCTGCTGCCTTTGATGGCATGAGAAGGGAACCAACCTACAAAAAAAAAAAAAAAACCCTATAACAACTATATGAAAATATGATATAGTTTATATTTATTAAAATCAGTTATCTGAACAGAGGGCATTAAATACACCAGTTAACCTTTAACATCTGTACATAAACCTGCTGATCTTGATGTATATTACTTTATTGTTTTCAATTATTTTTTTCCTTTCTTAATTTTATTCAAAATTTATTTAAATGTTGTATGTATATCCCCGGAGCTCCTGGAAACCACAACAAATTGCACACTTGGCGAATAAAGCTCATTCTGATTCTGATTCTTTTACAAAGGTGTGTTTGAATTAAGAAACTGATGTTTCTTTCAGGCTGTAGAGCTGCTGAATATAACATATTGCCTTTATCCTTTACTCTGCTTGCTTCTTGTAGTTTTGCTCATAACTGGAGTCCCAAATCATGCCGATCACAGCAACATTGGAAGTGTGTTGGATGTGTATTATGATATTATTATTTATGGCTAAGAGAGTAACATTCTTAATAAACATTCGCTAGACGAGTGCTGGCGGGAAGTCTAAAACTGATTCTGAAGGAATCCCCCAAACCAGTTACTTAATCCAAATAATTTTTTGAGTATAAATGTTCCCTTTTGGGCTAATTTGCTACATATTATTAAAAAGTGCACTTAAGTTTGTTAAGAAACAGTCATGAAAGTGTCTCTCTTTACGTACATTTAAATGGCCTTTTATTGAATTAATATTACATTATATGCAATAAGTTTTTAAAAATGTACTTCTAATATTTGTAATACACTACAAGTACACAGAAAATACAATTATGTGCACTTCTTAACTTCTTATTCACAAGGGTAAATCATTATTCACTGAATTATTTTTACCTTTCATTTCTTAAAGAACTCTTCAAGACGCCATTGTGGTGCACCACTGGGAAGCATGGAGGGTTTGTCAAAACCATTGATGTACTACCGCTTTGTGGTTTGTTATCTAGGATGCATGTGCGATGCACAGGCTCCTTAAGTTCATTCCAACTCAACTGGCCCTTAATATGGACATTCTTTCTCAAATGAGTTGGAAAAGCCTTCACACCTGAAAAAAGAGGCAAAGTTGTTTAATTAACTAGAACTGTTACAGTGATAGAATTTGCGCTGTGAGCTGTTTCCCTGACCTTGTATAAGTGAGGTATCTGAGGATCTCCTTCCCTCCTGAAAGCTGGGTAGAGGAAGATAACTCTGGTGCCCAAAAGTGGATGAACGAGTGCCAGGATTTCCTAGTGAATATGGATGTAATCCCTGAGTCATGCAGGCCACTGGTGTCAGTGCTAATCTCTAATGAGTTGGAGACAGGTGGTGAAAGAACTAGTAGAAACACAAGGAGAGGACCGGAGGCAGCAGTCTGAGGTGGAGCCATCAACATGATCTATGACAATACCTGAAGCAAGAAACAGAGAATATTAAAATAATAGTTCACCCAAAAATTTATATTTGATTCAATTTACTCACCCTCACATCCAAGATGTACATGTATATGAGTTTGTTTCTTAATGGAAACAGATTTGGAGAAATTTAGTATTACAACACTTGTGCACCAATGGATGCTCTTCAGTGAATGGGTGCTGTCAGAATGAGAGTCCAAACAGCTGATAAAAAAAAACATCATAATACTCCACAAGTCCATCAATCAACTTGTGAAGTAAAAAGCTGCATGTTTGTAAGAAACAAATCCATCATTAAGAAGGATTAAATACGGCTAAAATACGAGTCCATAATCCATGAGAACAATTCTTCCAGTGAAAGTCCATCCCCTGTTGTCCTCTAACATCAAAATCCATCAGCATATTTGTTTAGAACTGTTTTGGCCTCTTTTAAATGGTCTTTGATCTGTGCATATTTTTCTCCCGATTCAGGTGAGATGACTCTTTCACTGGAGAAAGCAATATTATGAATAGAGGACTTGTATTTTAGAAGGTGGCAATGGTTTAAAGTTAAAAAGTCTTAATTATGGATTTCTCACTTCACAAGGCATTAATTGATGGACTGAAGTTCATTGTGGATTATTATTTTTGTGGTACATTTCTACAATCTGCATCACTTTAATATCAATGTAATTTATGGGATGCAATAATTAATATTAATAATTATAATATTTAATAATTAATGCAATAATTAATAATAAAATCAATAGCAATATTCAAAATAGAAAAGTTAAATTAGCCTTCATATATGACAAAAGTTATACTTGATCACAATACTTTACAATTAATGGAATTTGCAGTGAAGACTAATCTAAAGCATGGGTCTCAGACTCAAACTACCTCGGGCCACTATGCAGGTGGTGTTCTCCACCACGGCCAGCTATAAATAAGGAATAGAAGAGTTTTTATAACTTTTAAATTGATCTTTAAAGTTTCTGGCACTGTTAAACAGTTATTTGTGTACAGAGCTCTTCAGACTTGAGTGACTCATCTCATCCTCATATCTAGCACATTACTCTGCATTAGTAGTCAAGTAATGACGTTTGAGATTGTATTGTGTGGAACCTGCAGTTTATTAAAGGCAGATAGCAGTCCAATCGAGCGACTACAACCATCGCAATCTGGTTTGATATGTCAATTTACAGGTGCATCTCAATAAATTAGAATGTCGTGGAAGAGTTCATTTATTTCAGTAATTCAACTCAAATTGTGAAACTCGTGTATTAAATAAATTCAATGTACACAGACTGAAGTAGTTTAAGTCTTTGGTTCTTTTAATTGTGATGATTTAGGCTCACATTTAACAAAAACCCACCAATTCACTATCTCAACAAATTAGAATACTTCATAAGACCAATAAAAAAAAATCATTTTTAGTGAATTGTTGGCCTTCTGGAAAGTATGTTAATTTACTGTATATGTACTCAATACTTGGTAGGGGCTCCTTTTGCTTTAATTACTGCCTCAATTCGGCGTGGCATGGAGGTGATCAGTTTGTGGCACTGCTGAGGTAGTATGGAAGACCAGGTTGCTTTGACAGTGGCCTTCATGTCATCTGTATTGTTGGGTCTGGTGTCTCTCATCTTCCTCTTGACAATACCCCATAGATTCTCTATGGGGTTCAGGTCAGGCGAGTTTGCTGGCCAATCAAGCACAGTAACACCATGGTCATTGAACCAGCTTTTGGTACCTTTGGCAGTGTGGGCAGGTACCAAGTCCTGCTGGAAAATGAAATCGGCATCTCCATAAAGCTTGTCAGCAGAAGGAAGCATGAAGTGCTCTAAAATGTCCTGGTAGATGGCTGCGTTGACTGTGGACTTCAGAAAACACAGTGGACCAACACCAGCAGATGACATATGCAGCCCAAATCATCACTGACTGTGGAAACTTCACACTGGACTTCAAGCAACATGGATTCTGTGCCTCTCCACTCTTCCTCCAGACTCTGGGACCTTGTTTCCAAATGAAATGCAAAATTTACTTTCATCTGAAAAGAGGACTTTGGACCACTGAGTTCTTTTTCTCCACAGCCCAGGTAAGACGCTTCTGACGTTGTCTCTGGTTCAGAAGTGGCTTGGTAGCCCTTTTCCTGAAGACGTCTGAGCGTGGTGACTCTTGATGCACTGACTCCAGCTTCAGTCCACTCCTTGTGAAGCACTCACAAGTGTTTGAATCAGATTTGCATGACAGTATTCTCAAGTTTGCAGTCATCCCTGTTGCTTGTGCACCTTTTCCTACCCAAATTCTTCATTCCAGTCAACTTTGCATTTAATATGCTTCGATACAGCACTCTGTAAACAGCCACACCTTTCAGTAATGACCCTCTGTGACTTACCCTCTTTGTGGAGGGTGTCAATGTTCGTCTTCTGGATCATTGCCAAGTCAGCAGTCTTCTCCATTATTGTGGTTTCAAAGAACAAGAGATACCCGGAATTTATACTGTAGGGATGGTCATTAATTGAAACTCAAATGTAAATATTCTAATATTTTTGACTTTCATGAGCTGTAAGCTCTAATCATCAAAATTAAAACAAAAAAACTTTTGAAATGTTTTACTTTACATGCAATGAATCTAAAATATATGAAAGTTTCACTTTTTGAAATAACTTACAAGAAAAAATGAACTTTTTCACGACATTCTAATTTATTGAGATGCACCTGTATTTAAATATACAGTATAAGGACTAAAACTGCTAAATTAAGTGATTAGCACTGTGCACTGCATGAACACTTTAAACGTTTTGCATCGATTTTGAAAAGAGGAAATGTTATATACTGTATTTTATATGATATTTTCTCAATGTCTATGTGCACTGAAAAAATGGTAACCTAAAAATGAACATCTAAATTAAATGGTTTTGTTCAAGTCAAAAATATTATATAATCTCGCTGAACCTAAATACATTAATTTATACCATGAAAACTACTTTATGTGGGTTAAATCACATAGAATGAGCTCTTTGGTAGTGGAAGTGGCAGGTTGCCACTTTTTGCAGTCTTTAATTTAGTTTTCCTCTGTTGTAAGGGGTTGTAAGAATGGTGGTGTTGTGGGCATTGCATGAATTTTGATAGCTGTTTTAATTATTATTGTAAATTGCATTGCTTATATTATTAACATACACTTCTGTTCAAAAGTTTGGGGTCAGTTATATTTTTTAGGAATTAATAATTTTAATCAGCAATACAGATAAAAAAAAATGGTAACCTAGAAATTGTAACATTTAAATGAACTGGTTTTATTGAAGTAAAAAATATCAGTAATCACTGAACCTAAATACATTCATTTATACCTCAAAAACTATTTTTATGGGTTAAATCAGGTAAAAAATATCTCTTTAAGGTAACCATTGCAGGTTACCATGTTTTGCAGTGTGCATTAAATTAAAATCTAAACAAGTATATATTATGATGATGGAGGTCTTTGGGTGTCCGCAATACTTTAGTGTATGGACTAATCATAATGAATTTAATTTCTTTAGAGATTCCTTCAAACTTACTTGGCAAGCAGGAAAATTTATGGGATGCAGAGGCATCTGGGGAAGTGTGTCTCTGTGATTTTCTGGACTCCACAGAAGGACTGTCCAGGGATTGATCATCTTTCTCCTCCTTTGTCAAATGCCCCACCTGTGACTCTTTATATGCTGTAGTCTCCAGCCGACAGGCAGCAGAAGCGGAGCATGTGTATTCTAGTGTGCTGAGATCCTCCTCCAGAGGCAGCACCGTCCCCTGAGGAGAGTGACATGGTTCTTTCAGCCACTCACTTCCCAGTTTGCTTTGCTGCAGTGCTTGATGCTTCATCACTCTTTCTAACAGCAGGCAGTAGATAGCAGAAAAGTGGTTGAAGCTACTGTTCTGAAGAGACTGAATAAAGATGCATGTTTTTAGTCAATAGTCAATTGAAAATGCATGAAAACACACTTAGTTAGCATCTCCTCCCCTACATTGAAAAATGGTAACACCTAAATTAAGAGGTTTTGTAAAAAAAATATTATTTAACATCAGGTTATCACTTTTTGCAGAGTGGTATATGGAGAAAGGAGTTCCAAGATTTGAGCCAGAAACTTTTCGGAATTAGACGTTTTAATGAGGCATTAAGCAGAATTTTAATTCTAAAATGGGATATTCCTCAGATCATTATCAGCATTTGTAAATAAGTCTGGGTTGTCATTTAGACATTTTTTCAATTATGTCATCATTTATTCACTATAATATCTTTCTAAATCTGTGTGACTTTCCTCTGTGGAACATAAAATATATTTTGGGAAGTGTTTTTTATTTATATAATGGAAGAATTTTTTTCATATAATGGAAGTCAATGGTCATGTTTGGTTATCAACATTCATCAAAATACCTTCTCTGTTGTTCCACAGATGAACACAAAGCCATACAGGTTTGGATTAACTTTAGGGTGATTAATTGATGATTAATTGATTTTCATTATTGACTGAACTTATTCCCCACACAGAGCTTGATCTCTGGGCTCCTCACCTCTATGGTTCTCTTCCTGTCAATGCCCACTGTCTGCATAATTCCCAGAACTGCTTCATTGTAAGTTTCCTGAGCCTCAAAGCAGGAAGAGGAAGAAAGGGACTGACATATAGCCGAATGATCAGCCTGCATCCAGCGATGCTGCTTGATTTGTGCCACACTGAATCTCTTGGCAGGGTCAACAGCCAACATTCTCCGTATGAGGCTTTCACAGTCTGTGGAATGAGGTAAATGGCAAGGGTTAAATAAGACAAGTTAACCACATCATGTGAAGTGTCAGCTAAAGGAATAGTTCACCCAAAAATGAAAAGTCTGTCATCATTTACTCACCCTTATGTTGTTCCAAACCTGTATGAGTTTCTTTCTTCTTTGACTTCCATGGTGTGGAAAAAATACTTTTGTTTTCAACAGAAGAAAGAAACTCATATAGGTTTGGAACAACATGAAGGCGAGTAAATGATGACAGAATTTGAATTTTTGGGTGAACTATCTCTTTAAGTCAAATCAAGTCACCTTTATTTATATTGTGCTTTATACAATACAGATTCTTTCAAAGTAGTTTTACAGGGAAAAACAGGAAAAAATTATTCACACAGAGATCAATTCTGCTGTAAAGTATCTTTAAAAAAACAAGTGTCATTGTTCAGATGAGATCAGCTTAGTGTTGATTCAGTTCAGTTCAATGACTGTGTAAAGATCATCAACTATGAAATGAGTTCAAATCAGCTGTAAAGCAGCCCTGTAGAAAACAGTGATGCCATCATCCAGCTCAGTTCAGTTTTCATTCAATAGTGTCTGTACAATCAGTTCAATAATATTGTTGAATATTAAGTGTCCCCAACTAAACATGCCAGAATAGCAAGATTTTAAATGAATAAAAAACAATAAAAATGAATACACAGTTAATAGCCATCAAATTGTGAATTGTGTGGGACTAAATATCAACCTAAGTACATTAATTTATACCAACATAACCTGCACTTTTCTACTTGATTTAACTCATAAAAATAGCTTTCTTGGTATAATGTATTTAGTTTGATTAAGTGATACTAAGTAATATTTTTACTTAAATAAAACCAATTAATTTAGATGTTACCATTATTAGGTTACCATTTTTTCAGTTTCACAGTTTCAGGGCCACTCTCTATATAGGAGGAACATACCTTGTGACATGAAGAATGGCACTCTGAAGCGTCCATCAGTGACTCTTCTTCTTAAGGCAGGGAGAGTAGTGCCATCAAAAGGTAGTGTGCCACAAACCAATACATACAGCAGTACTCCCAGACTCTAAGAGGCAGCAGGGAGACATTCACATTTCAGACACTTCCTTAATACCAAAAAGGAAATTGAATTTATTTATATTGGACTATTAGTGAAAGGTCAGAGAATATACTCAAGCTGAAGATCCTACCCAGATATCCAAGGATGGTCCCTCATATTCCTTCCCCTCAAAGACCTCTGGGGCGGCATAGGGAGGACTCCCGCACCAGGTAGACAACGATTTACCAGGAATATAGAAGTTCCCAAAACCAAAGTCTGAAGAAAAATGGAGAGATACCGTATATTAGCCATGATATTTTATTAATAATGGACACTTTTAGCAAAAATAAGATTTTTAACAGCACTTTTCACACCCTAGTTTAATTTGTCTAATAACAACATTGACAAAAAATGGATCACAGGAGAAATCTACCACTTTTGTCATATTTTATTATTATTACAATAATATAAATTATTACTACAATTAACTTTTATATAACAATTATAAAAAAATATATTAAAAAATCAACTTTTGTATAACAATTATTGTTGAAGCAGCCAAGTCTAATACTTTAAGCAGCTGAGGGATGCTGAACGGTGCTTGTAAATGGACGCGCACGCTTGAACTACTATTAATTAGAATGTCCACACAAGAATTTAAAATGCTTATGGTTGTTGATTTATTTTACCACTACTGGTCTTCATTTCCATGTAGGCAAGAATCCGTACAAACAGTCAATAAATCCACCAGTCATTCACCTTTACAGCGTGGTACATAGCCTAGCGTAGCGGTCAAAAAACTGTGTGCACCTTCCCTCCAGCAACACCTGTTACCTGAAGGAAGGTTCCCACCTATATTTGGTGAACAATCAACCAAGAGTGACCCCTACTGGACATACACGTACATAATTCAAAGTAAAGGCCAAAAATGGCTCTTACATACCGGCCCCTAATTGGGATGATTTAACATGCCAATTATCAACACATAACCAAGAGCCATAAACAAATACAAACAATGAGTACAATACACACAATGCTGGTAACAAAACCCCTTAACTCATAGACTCATGTAAAAAGCAAAGTTTTGCTACTGGCCTATCAATAACACTTGTCTTAGTTTGTAAGCGAACAGAGCGTACCAGCCCTTTCTTGTCAGGGAATGTTTCCAAGACTCTTCCAAGTGGCCAAGAGCCTCGAGGTGCCGTTGAATCCATAATAGCCACAATGTCTCCACGCTTGAGGCTATTCTTAACCTTGTTCCATTTCTGCCTCTCTTGCAGCAGAGGCAGGTATTCTTTCACCCATCTCTTCCAAAAGAGGTCTGAAATGTACTGAACCTGTTTCCACCTCCTTTTTATGTACAAGTCATGCACATCGAACAACCCAGGAGATAAGGATGGTTTTCCCTTCAGCAACAGAATATGATTGGGTGTGAGAGCTTCCAGATCCATTGGATCGTCAGACAATTTGGTGATTGGTCTATCGTTCAAGATCGCCTCCGCTTCACACAAGACTGTGTGGAAACTGTCATCATCAAGCGTCTGCTGTTGGAGAACTGCAGTGAGGATCTTTTTCAACATGCGGATGACCCTCTCCCAAACCCCCCCATAATGGGATCCAGCTGGAGGGTTGAAACTCCACTTAATGCCCTTCTGACATAAAACTCCTTGAATCCTAGCCTGATTCAATGATGAAAGTGCTTCCCGAAGTTCCCTCTCTGCTCCTAGAAAATTTGTGCCATTATCTGAAAGAAGATGCTCCACTTGCCCTCTTCTACTGATAAACCGGCGTAGAGCATTAATACAGGCATCAGTGTCAAGAGAATTGGCCAGTTCAAGGTGAACAGCTCTACTGCCCAAGCAGGTGAAGATAACACCATAGCGTTTCACTATGCCTCTTCCTTTCTTCACCTCTATTGGTCCAAAATAGTCAACGCCTGTGTTGGTAAACGGCGGATGGTCTGGCAAAATCCTCTCCTTAGGCAGGTCAGCCATCTTCTGCCCCATCATCCTCCCATTATATTTTTTACAGAAGCAACATTCTGCTACGATCTTCCTCACAGCTGAGGTGGCACCTGTGATCCAATACCTCCTCCTTAATGCAGACAACATGTGATTACGCCCACTATGGCCAAGGTGTTGATGCAAATCCTTCAGTATGAGGGTAGCCACATGCTGATTTTTAGTGAGGAGTAGCGGATGTTTTGTGTCTTCTGGCAACGAACCCCGAGTCAGCCGCCCTCCGACTCTCAAAAGTCCATTATCCAACCATGGATCCAACTTATAGATGGCACTCTGTTTACTCACTGTATCCTTTCCAGAAGACAAAGCAGCAATCTCCTCAGGGAATCTTTGCTGCTGACAATAGCAGATTATAGCCATCTCGGCTTCCATAAGATCCTCTGCCGACAAGGTTTGTCCTCCTGTTATATCTTTAACTATTTGATTCCCTAGCACCAGGGTACTCTGCTTATTAGCATCAGCAGTGTCTGACTCTCTCCTTTTGCAGATCCTTCTCAACAACATCCTCTTCAACTTGAGCAACCAGGCAACTGATACTCGAAGTCTCCTCCAATCTGAAAAATACGCCATCAACCTATTTGTACCCTTCAGTGAGTCTTGAGTATTTACCACATTCACAAAAGCTTCCTTCTTTACCTCAAGGTCATCATCCCTTACTGTAGTGTCCACCATATTTACAGGCCAATCCTCTCCTG
Source organism: Schizothorax lantsangensis (assembly GCA_027422415.1). Lineage (NCBI taxonomy): Eukaryota > Metazoa > Chordata > Actinopteri > Cypriniformes > Cyprinidae > Schizothorax > Schizothorax lantsangensis. The sequence continues at coordinate 22,813,474 of CM049841.1, forward strand.
ATTTGTACAGAAACTTAGGTCCTTCTATCCATCTGTTGTTCTTGATAAAATCTCCAGCTCTCCTTCCTCTGGATGCTTCGTCAGCTGGATTCTCCTTTGTACCAACATATCGCCACTGTGATGTCTTTGTGGCTTCCCTAATGATGGAAACTCTGTTGGCAACAAAAGTATGAAACCGCTTGTCCTCATTCATGACATACTTAAGCACAGATGTGCTATCTGTCCAGAAGACTGATTCTTGCAGCTGGAGCCTCAGCTCTTTCCTTAACATCAGATCAACACGGACAGCAAGAACAGCTGCAGTTAGCTCTAAGCGGGGAACAGTGATGGCTTTTAAAGGCGTTACTCGGGCCTTGCCCATGAGGAAGGAAACATGGATGTCACTACTGCTATTCTGGATTCTAAGGTAAGTGACTGTGCCATATCCTTGTTCGCTTGCGTCTGAAAAATTATGAAGCTGCGCATGTATACATGACCCACATTTTATAGGCTTAACGCATCTCTCAACCTTGAATTCAGAGAGTGCATTCAGTTCCTTCAACCATCTTGTCCAGCCACGCAAGATGTCATGGGGCACGGTTTCATCCCATCCAAAGTTCCTCCGGCATAGCTCCTGTAACATAATCTTAGCAGGTAGCACTACCGGTGCCAAAAACCCAAGTGGATCGTATACTGAACTGGACACTGACAACATTCCACGTCTTGTGCAGGACTTCTCCTGAATCTCCATTTTGAACTTAAATGTATCAGTTTCCGCACACCACAGCAACCCAAGAGCTCTCTCAACAGGCAAGCTGTCCTTGTCCAGATCCAGCTCTTTCCACTCTTTGGCTCGACACTCCTCAGGAAGGGAGTGCAGGACAGTGCGCTTGTTGCTAATCCATTTTGTCAGCGTAAAACCTCCTTGCTGACAAAGATTAGAAAGATCTTGAACTAAAGAAACTGCTTCTTCTTCAGATGCCACACTCTTAAGACAATCATCAACATAAAAATTATCTTTGAGAGTTTGAACCACCTCCTCACGGAATTCACATTTATGATCATCTGCCGTTTTTCGCAAAGCGAAGGCAGCACAACTTGGAGAGGAGACAGCCCCAAAAAGATGTACAGTCATGCAAAACACTGACACTTCTTTTGTAAAATCTCCGTTCTGCCACCACAAAAAACGAAGGAAATCCCAGTCCTCTTCTGCCACCCTAACCTGATGAAACATTGCCTGTATGTCTCCCATGACAGCTACAGACTCCTTCCTAAACCTCAGGAGGACACCAATCAATGTACTTGTAAAATTGGGACCTTGCAGAAGGGCTTGGTTTAATGATGTTCCTTTGAATACCGCACCACAATCAAAAACCACCCGCAGGTTCCTCTTCCTGGGATGACGTACACCATGGTGAGGAATGTACCACACCCTTCCGCTGTCTCCTTTCAGCCGCTGAGTGGGCACTTTCTCTGCATATCCTTTGTTGATCATTTCTTTGACAAATGCTACATACTCCTGATAAAACTGCTCATCTCTCTGGAATCTCCTCTTCAATCCAAGTATCCGCTGTTTTGCCAAAGAGAAGTTGTTTGGAAGATACACATTTTCCTTTTTAAATGGCAACTTCAAGGTATAATGCTTGTCCTCAAGCTTGACAGAACTCTCAGCAATCTCCAAGAATCTAATATCCTCTCTTGACAATCCTTGCTCTTCTACAGCTCGCTCGTTGAAGTCATGGTTGTATTGTTTAAACAACATCTCCTCCAGTCTACACACAGAAATCCTGTTAACCACTGCAGAACAGTCTTCAGCCTCAAAGCTGCCTGCATTCAAAGGACCATTGATGACCCAACCTAATGCCGTTCTTATGGCATAAGGGCCATCCCCACAGCTATTTATGACTTCCCAAGGCTCCAACATCTTGGGAGCGTTGTTTCCAATCAACAACTCAACGTTAGCCATTATGCGGAGAACTTTAACCTTTGCCAGGTAAGGCCACTTGGACAAATCTCCTTTAGATACCATGTTGTCAGAACTTACAGGCATTTGTTTCTGTGTGAGTGTTTGTGGAAGCTGATAGAAGATGTTACCATCAATAGCAGATACTTCCAAACCTGGAAGTACATATGCAGATACAACTCTTTCCTGTCCCATAGTTTGTAACAGAAACTGCGTTTTTCTACCAGAAAGATTAAGCCGCTGCATAAGACTTTCAGTACAAAAGGTCGCCGAACTGCCAGGATCCAGGAATGCATATGTCTGGACTATCTGATCTCCTTTACTGGCCTTGACTTGAACTGGCAAGATAGAAAGAAGACAGCGATCCTTTCCGGCCCCTGTATGACCACATGTTTCAGCAGATCCCAAGAACTTGCGTGCCTCAGACTCCTTAGAGGCCATGCCTGAGTTGGCTGCATTTCTGTCTACATGAAGCACAGTGGGATGGTGTTGACTACATATCCTACAAGTCAACCGCTTGCCACAGTTACGACTCATGTGCCCAGCACTTAAGCAACCAAAGCAAAGCTCTTTCTCCTTTAGAAATTCCATCTTTTCCCTATGCTTCTTCCTTTTAAATTGTAGGCAGTACTCCAATACATGATGCTTAGCACAACACAAACATAATGAAATCACCTTAGAATTGCTTGATGGCAATTCTGTTCTCATATTCTTAGTAGTTTCCCCAGATTCCATAAGTGCAACGGTAGTGGCAAAGATGTTTCCTTTAACTCTGCCTTCTGGACGTAGCTTTGGCTGATTAATAGGCCTCATGCTAGTTGGCAAATCTCTAATATCACCAAACAAAGGATCCATTAAAATGCCAACCTGTCGTTCAATAAACTGAACAAGATCTTTGAACAAAGCTCTGCATTCAGTGGTTTCCAGAATGTTATGTGCAACAGCTCTCCACCGTTCTCTGAGCTTGAAAGGCAATTTTGATATAATGACTCTCATATTGCTTGGCATATCTAACTCCTGAAGGTACTGCAGCACCTCAATGACATTGCAACAACCACGCAGAAAGAGAACATAAGACTGCAAAGCACTGACATCTTCCCCTTTTATTGCAGGCCAAGACAACGCTCTTTCCAAGTAAGCAGTGGCAATCTTATACTTATTGCCAAAATGTTTCTGCAATAACTGTTTTGCCTTAGGATAGCCAGAATCAGGGGTCATGTGAAGACAACTGCGGACCAGCTCCCTAGGCTGCCCCCTAGTAAACTGTTCTAGGTAATATAAGCAATCATTATGACTTGCCTTCTCCTCCACTCCCTTTTCAAATGCTCTTATAAAGGAAACATACTGAAGAGGATCTCCATCAAACAAGGGAATGTCTCTTGCTGGTAAGGATGAGCAACGTTGTTGTTGAATAAGGGCTGCTGTTATATCATTTTGTCTTTGCATTATGGTGACAATGTCACCACACTGATTCTCAATTTGTGGCTGAGAAATCACATTAGATGCAAGAAGTCCATGAGGTTGAACTGATGCATGTTGAGAAATCCTATCGGATGCAAGAGGTCCATGAGATTGAGCTAATGTATCTCCTAGTACATGCTGGAAACTCTGTCTTTCCAAGTCAGTACATTCCTGCCAAGGCTGCTGACGAATTTCCTGATACGGCACAGAAGATGCCAAAGGAGGATCCGCTGCTGATGCTTGGTTTTCCATTTCCCTAGAAACAGCAGATTCAAACTCCTCTGCCATTGGATTCAATATAATTGAAGATATTTTCTCCCTGTCCTTTTCCAATTGTGAATGCATATTATAAGAGACTTTGGAAACACTGTGACTTTCAGAGGCCCGTAAAACTGCAAGTTTAGCAGTAGATTCTGCTAGCATTGCATTCAACTCCAGTTGCTCCTTTTTCCTCCTTATTATCTGCTCTTGCTCCTCTAAAGCATGCTTTTCCTTTAATACTGCCATACGAGCAAGCAGTGCAGCCTTATCTGCCTCAGCTATAACTCTGGCAGAAGAAACACTACTGCATGTACTTGCTTTACTTGAACGTTTACTACCAACATTTGAAATACTATCATGTGGATCAACACCATCAACCTTGTCATGCATGACCTCATTTAAAGTAGGCCTAAATTCTTTTTCAGTACATGATACCCACATTTTTACTTCAGAAATAAAATCATTATTCGCAATCATTTTTGCTTTAAACCATATGTCATGTTTTTCCTTTTCACTTTCAGGTAACATACCCATCAAAGAACCATGAATACCTTTTGCTTCATCACACAAGTTTAAAAGATCATCAAACCCACTTTGTACATCTTTTACATTTCTTTGTTGCATCAGACCTTGCATATTTTTTCTTAAATTAGTAGCTTTAGTTAATACAGATTTTCTATCACTCTGCAACTTTTCAACCTTTGCAACAAATGCCTTTGGAGTTAATTTCACAACACGTTTTTCTTTGTCCATTTGAACATCAACGTCATTTAAAACACTCAACTGTGGCGTTTCCGTAGGCCTGTGCACATTTTCAGATACCTCCATAATCCACGATCAAAGTGATAAAACTAGTTCGCAAAGTTAATTATTTTCTTTGACAACCAATGCATTGGATTTACATCCCATAATGTGTGCACACAACATTAGATGGCCATTCAACGATAAGTAGCGCTACTGAACATACCTCTTCACGTTGGGCGCCAATGTTTGAACAAAGCTCCTCTGCTGACGTTTATAGAACAGCTCCGGTGTCTTTCGCTGCGCTGATGGAAGGTCCGTAACCCAGTAAGAAAGACGTGCGTGTGTAATCCAAAGATGCGAACGCTGCAACGTCCTCTCGTCGTGATTGCAGCTGATCTCAGACGTAAATAAAGCAGATGCAAACTTTTTCAATAATCCACTTAATTCCTTTCGGCAAATGATGAAGCTCCAATGTCAGAAAGGCTTAAAACACAGTTCCCTTAGGTCAATGAACAGTTTTTTGACTATTGTTGAAGCAGCCAAGTCTAATACTTTAAGCAGCTGAGGGATGCTGAACGGTGCTTGTAAATGGACGCGCACGCTTGAACTACTATTAATTAGAATGTCCACACAAGAATTTAAAATGCTTATGGTTGTTGATTTATTTTACCACTACTGGTCTTCATTTCCATGTAGGCAAGAATCCGTACAAACAGTCAATAAATCCACCAGTCATTCACCTTTACAGCGTGGTACATAGCCTAGCGTAGCGGTCAAAAAACTGTGTGCACCTTCCCTCCAGCAACACCTGTTACCTGAAGGAAGGTTCCCACCTATATTTGGTGAACAATCAACCAAGAGTGACCCCTACTGGACATACACGTACATAATTCAAAGTAAAGGCCAAAAATGGCTCTTACAATTATAATGATTTACTTTACTAAAATAATGGTTTAATTAAAAAAGTGATGCAATAAAATAGAAGTACATGATCGTTCTTACCTGCCAGTTTTATATTCATGTTACTGTCTAGGAGTAAATTTTCTGCTTTCAGGTCTCTGTGTACAATGTGATGCTTGTGACAATATTCTACAGCATCAAGGATTTGCCAGAACTTACAACGAGCTTCTGCCTCACTTAAATGACCAACTGAAGTAAGATAATCTTTGAAAGAGAAAGATAATAGCAGTATTAGTTACCAGCATGTGGCAATGGCAGAAAAAGTATACAAAATACAGATTTAAAAGATTATCTTTAGGCTTACCAAACATCTCTCCATTCTCGGCATACTCCGTCACAATATACAGCATGTCTTTGGTCTCCATAACCTACAATTTCCAAAAAGTAAAAACATGAATTCTTCAGACTGGTAATAAGCCGTCATTCTTCATAAAGAATCAAAATTTTGTAAAGAATCAAAATTACATATTTTTGGAATCATGGCAGAATAAGTCGTGCACATGCTTGACACAAAGGAGCTGTTTCTCAAGAGAACATAGGTTGGAATCCTGCATCATCTTCTGATCCCATCTCCTTTCTAATGTCTGCTCTTTTCTGTACTCTCCATTAAAATTCAAAATGTCCATAAAAAGTGACATATGTAACTCAAAATGTATGCATCTAAATGAATTTGGAACTCAAATATTAAATAATTGAGAAAGCAGTTGTATTGTGACCTTTCCATTGTGAGGTCATTATTTTCCCTCTTCCACATACTCCTGAGAGACCAGTGTAGGGAGGAAGCAGCAACCATGGGAAAGTCATGGTGCATTAGGATAATGTAAGCTCACTGTAAACTGACATACTGCTGGCTTAAACTAATTAAGTTAGGTGAAAAATCAAAGGTAATACAGATAAACTATCAGTTTAATAAGGGAATTAGTGAAAATATAAGACATATTAAACTCTATTTTCAACTGAACATGGATCAATAAAGGTGTTATTGACAAAGGTCTATCAACACTTTGTGTGCCTGAATATATTATACACGGATAGCAATAAATCATAATGACTGCACAACACAAGCTCACACACACCTGGTAGAGCTTGATTATGTGTGGGTGCTTCAAAAGCTTCATGATCTGAAACTCTCGATTAATCTTCTTCAGGTCAGATTCATCCAGTCGAGTTTTATCAATGATTTTTATGGCAACCTGTTAAAGCACAACCAGAGAATAGATTTGTTTATTAAAGAAGTTAAATTACTTAAATAGACCGATGTGTAATAAAAAGAAGTGAAATAAATAAAAAGGTAATTTAACATGAAATAAATGAGCAGTAACTCCTATTACATGTAGCCTATAGCTATAGGCATATTTGTTCTAATTATTGTAAATGTACAATGCAGAGTAAAAGACTTTATAAAGAAAAACAAAAACCACAACATACCTCTGTTTTGGTGACTTTATGTCTAGCTAGTTTGACTACAGCAAAGTTTCCTTTGCCTAATGTCTTGATGATCTCGTAGAAACCTACTTGCAGTGGTCTGCCGGAGTGGTTCACCACTTTTTCCTCTGACAAAATCACCATTGTGACAAAGTAGGCCTATAACAACAAGATCAGATAAGCCGTTATATCACTGACACTTCAGTTAATATTTCATAAGTGTATAATGCACGCATTGGCTATACTGAAATAAAAGGTGTTTAAATGTTAAATAAAAGTGTGTCATTCACAAAGGGTATAGTGGGGAAAAAAATAGAAAAATTAAAACTGGTAGGCTAACATAACCGGTTCTAAATAAAAATATGATCTAATATCGCTAAATCATCCAAAATGCAATAATATAGCACCAAAATTATTTTATATAGGTTAAATCATGTAGAAAAATATATTTGAAGTAACAACTTCAGGTTATCAGTTCTCTGACCCGTTCTGGCAAGGTTCTCTCAAAGTTACGAACAAACGGTGTTCCGTCAAGTTATCTTTAATAATGTTCTCAAAACGTCAGCACAAAACCCTTATATAGGCTACATCGTTCACGGAACGTCGTCTTCTAAAACGTTTTAGTTTTAGACATTTTTCTAACGTTTTTAAATGGTAGCTGTTTCAGAACATTCAAAAGCAGCCTAATGTTGCTTCCTCCTTAATATTCGTATAACCAAATTGTTAAATAAATAAATAGCTATTCATAGCTAGAAAGAAAAACGTTCTGGTTGTTATTACCTTTTGGAGCGCCGAACTTAATCCATTTTTATAAAGTTCTCTTCATAAGCTGAAAACTATCAGGAATCCTTTAAATTAAGCTAATAAGCCTGTTTATGAAGTCAATAACCCAAATTATTTTCTTGTTCCTCTCACGATGAGCAGTCAGTCGTCTCGCGCTGGGCTGTCATCTCTCCAACAACTGCTCCACGTTTCATCAGTAGCATATTCCCCTCAGAGTCAAGTCAACGAAGTTGATGAGATCATCTCCGCCTCCTGCCAACATACCATAACAAAATTATTCTTACTTTATTAACGTCACTTTTGCGTCAGAGATCCGCTGAAACGATATTTCATGTTGCCCAGCAACTTAACACAGCACAAGCAGGACCACAAGTTCCCAGACGTTTAGCTACTCTCTGATGGGTGTTAACATTAACCCAATAACCTGCGATTAACCGTATAAAAGTAGTGCCCTTCCTAGGGGAGCGTTTACAAAGATCTTCTTTAGTACATTATAGCTCTATAATGCAAGCTGAGCGCTGTAGGCATCATGACGCAGATGTAGGCGGCAGCAGAGTTAAATCTGATTCTCTCAGTGAAGTAGGGCAGATTAGGGAGAAGGCAAATTATTCTGTCCAAGCACGCGCTGAATCATTTAAACTTTTATTCAGTTTTAGTGCATTCAGGTCATCTTTCTGGCTTACTGAGCTTGGGTTTTGGGTGGACTGTTGCTTGTGAATGGATGTGGGGCAGAAAAACTTGGATGCAAGAAGAAACGTGTTGGGTGTCCCCCAGGCCAGTGAACCAGTCAGGTTGTGTTTCTGGACACCAGTTTAAGAACTCCCTCTTGGACACCCTCTTTCCCCTCTCTCATTATCACTTGTCATCTGTTCCTACATCCCTCTGCTCCTACATTCCTGCTTACGGTAAAGAATAGCAATACCAACAAAGACATCTGATTCTTGTTATATTAGGGTTTAATCACTAAGAAGCAAAATAAATGCAGATTAAAAAAAAGTTGGTAAACTATCTTTCCATCTAGCCATGTGTAGGCATCATGACATTACATGTATAATGCTAAATGCAAGTATGTACATAGAAACGTGAACACAAGTCAGCACAGTAAATAGTGACTTCAAAACAATAATTCTCAATTTAAAGTATTTGGGCAGTGTTTAGTTTAAAAAAATAGCTTAAAGTGTTTGGTAGAAATGTTCTTTGTTTAGTGGACTTTAATAAGTTCATATGTGTACACATTAACAGCATTCATTTTTGAATAAAAAAGTTTTTAAAAAGGTTAAAGAAAATTTACTGTGTAACTTTGAACACTGAAAAACATTTAAACACTGAAATGACTTTAGACTCTTTCTGTGAAGAGACAGAGCTACAGAAATCAAGGTGAAATGCACATATTTACTGTCTATCTTTTATGTTTACTTATATAATATTAACATGTATTGACAGGTTTTGGGATGGATATACTTGTACATGACATATATGTCCAAACATGTATTACACACACAAACACATCTGTGTGCTAGATATGTTTATATATTAAATTGTTCCCATTTCTAATAGGTTTCATATATTTTTTACTTCATATGTGTTACGGAACTGTCTGACACCGAGATGGTGTTTGAAGAGTAAGTGTTTATTAAAAGCAAACTCAGTTAACAACGGTGGTGAACTTCTTCAAGTGCGGTGAGTGGTCCTTCTTGAACGTCTAGTGGAGAGTGTGCTGGGATTCTGATGAGCTTCTGTGTCTTTGGCAGGTGCGCTGCAGACAGAGATCCCGAAGGTCTCTACACAGCTTTCCAGGTAACTGGAAGTGAGAGGCAAACAGGAGGTAAGTAATACAGGTAAGGTTTCAGGTAGTATACTCAGGCAGATGATTCAGTAGCGTAGCGGTCCTTGTAGCTTCCACAAATCTCTGTGTCTTGGCAGCTTTGTGACTTTAAGATAACATGACTGATGAGGAGTGTGCTTAAGTAAGCAGGGGTGATAGCTGTGATATGAGGAGCAGGTGTGCAATGAGTAAATCAGGTGCAGGTGAAAGTGATCAGTGACAGGATACGGGCCATTCTGTGAAGTACCTCCCCCTCCCGGACGGCGCGTCCCGCGACGTAATAACAAAACCTGGGAGGGGGGGTGGGCGCCCTGGATTCGGTGGAGGACATGGATACAGGGAAGGCATCCAGGGTGGAACCAGAGATTCAGAACCTGGCGGATCCGGGGATCGGGAGGCCATGGCGGAAGGAGAATCGGGAGGCCATCGGATCTGGAGGCTCGGGAAGAAAGATCTCCGTTATGAATTTGCCCCTCCCCAAAATTTTCTTGGGGATCTCTGGTGGGCATGCTGGAGGAGCGGGCTCTTGAGGAGGCTCTGGAGAGCGAGTTCTTGGAGGTGCTCTGGAGGCGCAGGCCCTAGGGGGCGCCCTGGAGGCGCAGGCCCTAGGGGGCGCCCTGGAGGCGCAGGCCCTGGGGGCGCTCTTGCAGCGCGGAAGGGGTGGACGGAACCAGCGGGACTTCAGGACGGCTCGGAACCAGCGGGACTCAGGACGGCTCAACCAGCGGGATTCAGGACGGCTGGGCGGACTTCAGACGGCTCTTGCGTGGAAGCCACTGGCTTTTATCTCTTTTATCTCACAATTTAGTCATAGTGGGCGGAACCAGCGGGAACTCAGGACGGCTCATCTATCCCACTAACGGCTGGGCGGAACCAGCGGGAACTCAGGACGGCTGGGCGGAACCAGCGGGAACTAGGACGGCTCGAACCAGCGGGAACTAACGGCTGGGCGGAACCAGCGGGAACTACGGCTGGGCGGAAACATGGACGGCTGGGCGGAACCAGCGGGAACTCAGGACGGCTGGGCGGAACCAGCGGGAACTTAAGGAAAAGACTGTTAATGGACTTCCACTTGACTTATCTTCGGTAAGTGGTCTGACTTCAGACAATGGTGTTTGACCGGAAACAGTGGTCCTTCTTGAGAGACGTTGGTGGTTAGGTGGTCGTCTTTTTATCCTTTAAACATATCTCTATTTCTTCAGCATTTCTTGAGCTTTGTGATGACGTGATTGAGGAGTGTGCTTAAGTAGAGCAGGGGTGATGAGCTGTGATGATGAGGAGCTGTTAAAAAGTGAATTTAAAAAATTGACAATTTATCATATATGCATATTTGATATGGACATATATTACATTTGAGTATGGATTTTTGATGCAACATAACATCTGATGTCTGTAATTAATAATCAACAGAGATCCATAGAAACCTGTCTAATTTGTTTTGTGCTGAATGAACCTGGAATAAAATATCTAAAGAAAGAGTTATGAATTTGAAAAATAAATGCAGAAAAGATACATCAATGAAAGGGGTTTTCTCATCAAGATTTCACTGACAAGGCCTTTTATCTCTTTTATCTCACAATTTAGTCATAGTTTCATCTATCCCACTAAAGCAGTCTATCGATAACTGTACAAACATGTATTTTAAGGAAAAGACTGTTAATGGACTTCCACTTGACTTAAATTGACTTCAGACAATACCGGAAACAAGAGACGTTGGTGGTTATGGTCGTCTTTTTATCCTTTAAACATACCTCTATTTCTTCAGCATTTCTTGAATGACGTGATTCCCTCTGTTAAAAAGTGAATTTAAAAAAATTTAGACATCCTGTACATGCATTCACATAGAGAATGTACAATTTGAACTGACATGAGGACTAGGACTATGTACTCTCATTATAGCAATCAATTAAACTGATCTCTTCTTCGACAATCTCCCCCATCGAAGACCTCATGTTTTAGTCTGATTAACTCTGACATCAGCTTTCATCTCATCAAATGACCTCATTTCCTCTTCCCATTAACATCTTTTTCCCCAAAATAGCCAGTCAGCTTTAATGATTTGTCCCAAAAAATTATATACAAAACAGGATTATGTAATTTATAAAAAGCAACACACATTGTAGGTTGTTCGAATGTAATAAAGTAGAGAAAAAACAAAACAAAACAAAAAACAAAACAAAACAAAAAACCTGCTTGATGGCCTTTAAATTGTTGCATGTCTCTGAGATGGACATATGAACATCTTACAAATTGGTGTCAAACACTTTTACAGAACAGAACTTCTTGTGTGACAAATCATCAGAGTAAAAAAACAACAACTTGTAACGCCTTTAATTTGTTTAACCAGAACAGATCTTTGCTCAATAATATAGATATACATATAAAGAAATGAACAGTGTAAAAGAAATGGAGAAAGACCACAATCAAAGCAATCAATGAAAATGAAAACAATCAAACATTTTTAAGAACATTCTATTTGTCAAAGTTTAGAAATAAAACATCAACTAAAACATCATTTAACTGCATTTAACTTTAGATACACTAGACACCACCATGTCTAACATTATTGCTGCTGACTCCCAAAGGGCCACACTTTAGTTGTTTCTGTGACATTTGACCCATACATGCTGATTGCTGTGTGTCCTAACAATGATCCTAAGTAAGGCTTCTTGTAAAGGGATGATTTATCATTCCAATGTTTAAGTTTCGAATGTAGGCTGGACTACAGAGACAGTGGATGTTGTGGGTGTGCTAGAAAGGGCAGCACACATATCGATTTGATGCTAATTTCATTCAGAGCATAAAGAGATATAAAGGGCATACTGAGTATGAAAGCATGTGTTACGGCTTTTCTGGCATTTTATAAAAGACATGCACATCTATCTATAGAGGTGTTCAGCATTTACGTCACAAATAAAGCTTAGAAAGTTCTGTAGAAGTCACTTCTTAACACTTCCAGGGCCTAACACAGTACGATGACTAAACTAACAAACTGTGGAATGAAAACTAATTCTTGGAAATCTCTAGGTTTGAACATGGCCAAGTCTCAGAATTAGTCTGCGGTTTGCTGGACCTAGACCTAATTTTTTAAGTGAGTATGAAGGCCTGGGCTTCACTGCTCCTTCTCTGAGTCTTTAGTCTGGGAGTTGGTAAAGCTAGCCAAATCTTCCAGTGTCTCCTGAGCTGTTTGCTTGAGAGCGGGGTGGCGGCTTGAAGCTAGATGGTGGATACGACTGAGTGGGAAAGAGCTCAGAAAATCAGTTGTCATGTGTGACATGACCTCTCTCTCCAGCAGTAAGGATTGAAGGAGCCTCAATGACTGCAGACACACTTCTGGGTCAGGGTCTGTGGAAGAGAGAGAGAGAGTGTTTCTATGCATGTCAGGGGGTTAGAGAGCCCAATATAATACTTTATTAACAGCGCTGAGAAGGCATTTAACTGAGATTAAATTAACTCTAAAGGTCCTTGAACACTGAGTCCGAAATTTTCGTATGTGTGTTTTAGTTTTTTTCGTATTCGTCATCCTTTCCTATCAAAATGCTTGCTACGGATGCCAAAATGCAGAAAATCGAACCTGGTCTGATTTTTTTTATGACGGACGAAAGTGTCAGAGGCAGTTTGTAAACGTGATTGACACAACATGAGGACGTATTTATTTTTTAATGTGCGAATATTTCGGACTCAGTGTGCAAAGACCTTCAATCTTCACACACAAACGTACACATACGCACCTTCCAGAAGGGTGCACAGAAGAGGTAGAAGTCCAGGGCTCTCACTTATGAGCTTCAGTCCATTCACACTGATAGTGATGTTATATAGAGCCATTAACATCAATCTGCACACAAAAATGAACAGTCACATACTGTACTTCAGAAGGAAGCACATATGTTGACTTATTCAGAATACGGTATACAATAATAACAACAACATATTGCATAAACATCATGTAAGTGTCCACAATAAATTCCAAAACTAGTTCAAAACATTTTTATTCATGACTCTAAAATTGTCATGTGGTGTAACCATTAAATAAAAGGTTTTAGTTTCTAATAGTTTTTTTTTTTACTTCATATGACAATATATTTCATATATGGAAATGCCATATTTGTACATATATCTGTACACGTGTGATAATTATTTTCAAAAATGTTTACATATACCTGTATATACTGTATATGTGTGTGTGTGTGCAAAAAAAAATTGTACATTCATAAATAGTAATATTTGGATGTATATTTTAAAGTTGTGACATACACTTTGAGTTTTGGAAACACTCCTGGTTTCATTAGATACAGCAGCTGCAACAAAGTATCCAACAGGATGTGGGCAGAAGAGGATAAGAAGTCCCGTCCACAAGACACAGCAGCTATATCTAAAACCAATGAACAGATGAAATGATGATTTCATAAATAAGTTATGACCGTTAGATTGAACTAGTAGTAAAAACAAACTCAGTGCCCTCACTGGTAACAACGCCAGCCAGAGCCAGAACTAAATGATGCTCTTTTGAGTTGTAACTCTGTTGTGGCTTTGCCTCGTCATTCAGAAACTTGATGAAAGTCTCCAAGGTTTGACCTGCAATGCTCAGGAAGGGCTCCAGTTTACCCTGTGGATGCACAAGTGTATGAAGAGTTTTGTTACATGGTTGAGGTAAAGCAAATTCATGTCCTCCCACTTACAAAACAACCCGTCTCACTTAATCTAACTGGAAGTCAGCCCTTAACAGTGTCCACTCCCAGAATGGTGCAAACTCACAGCAGCCAGTATGTCTCTGATTGCTTCCTCCCTTTGGGATGCACTCCAGAGCAGGGTGCAAGATGCAGTGCCCAGCTCAGTACAAAATGCTTTCTGCTGCTGCAGCTCCTCTCTGCACTCCCATAACTGCTGCTTTAAAACCAACTTTTCCTACAAATGAATGTGAGGAGATACATAAAGTACATATACACATGAATAACTAGACAGCCATAACGTGCCTATTTGGGGAAGAGATTTCTCCCTCTCTCTCATACCAACACACTAGTGGTTCTCAACCTTTCTGACCCCAAAACACCACATTGCCAAGAATAATATTCAAAGGTCCCCCAGGAAAATGAATAAATAAATTACATTTTCATCTTTGGGTGACTTATTCCTTTAATTAGGTTTCATTAGCACAATGTTCTTCAGGCTTTACACTTTTTGTTATCAATGAATTTATTAACTCACAAATAGTAAAAGAAAAAAGAGCATGACATAACTAGAAAAATTTAGAATCATAATTTTTGTGGTGAGGACTTCTAGTAGGTCCCAGCCCTCTGGTTGAGAACCACCTCACTAATACATGGACATACAGTATATTAATGCAAAACTATTTGTGCAAATGCTTTCCTATAAACTTTTCAGTGTGGGCCCTTCAGTTTCTCATTCTCTCCTCTCTATTTTAGTACCTGTCTCTCTCTCTGACACTCGCTCAGAGCAACATCTAGTCTGGAGCGGATGTGCAGACAATCCTCTCTCTGTTGCTGCTGCTCACGGTCACTGCGCTCTTTAACTATATAACAATAAAGAAACTTTTATTAAAACAACTGTCAGAATTAACATTTAGTATTGCTATAAATGCTGTAAAACAAGGTTGTGCACTATTCAGAATTGAACTGAGACTGCATTTTCTGAATTATCACTAACTTTGAATTAATCTAGGAAACGGGATGCTTAATTTTAAAAAACTGAATTTAAATATAAGGTAGCAGAAATGAATGAAATTCAAAGAAATTCATATAGGTGTAATTTGCACTAGATAAAGTTTGCCAAGACAAACGTTGAATGTTGGCTTAAAGCCTTGTTTATATTGTGTAAGTGACATACCTATAAGTAGCTGTTGTGAACCAGAGTGGAAGAACGCTTTTTTTTTTAGGATACATTACCTGGGTTGGTTTCTTTCGAATTGCAATTCAGTAAATTTATCTTCTTGTTATTAAAATTCATCTTCTTATGAGGTGTGGCCAATTTAATTCACATTTCAGCTTAAGAATTAAAGCTTCAATTCTGAATTTTGCTCAACCCTGTTGTTGGAACAACAATGTCCATTGCATAGGGTAATTTACTATATATGTGTCTAGCATGTACATATTAGTCCATATTCATGTGTAGCATAACTGACCACTGCTACTGAAAGAGTTTTTGCTTACATGCGTCCAGCGACCGTCCTTTATGGATAGCATCAATAAATTCACTATTGATTACTTTTGGCACAAGCTCTCGTAGTGTCCTGACTTCTGCCTCCAGTTTCTCCAAGTCTCGCTTTCTGACTCGAACAAAGCAGTCTGAGCCTACATCCTTTAAACACACAGGACCGTTTTTGTTTACTGTTAGAGGTAAACAAACGTTACAGTGTCGGTATGACCACAAGCAGAGTACCAAACATCTTCAGAAATGAATTTTGTATTATTGAACGTGCGTTAACAGTTGAACAGTGACATCTTGTGGTAATTTCTGGCGCTTGCCATCGTTTTGATCATACTTTAAAACTGAGTTGGTCTTGGAAAGCGATTAAAATGCTTTTGTGACGACAACATCTATTTGGAAAGTCTCTTTATGTTTACAGAAGTAACGTAAATAAATATCAAACAAATAATTAATTAGCTTATTAGCTTGCTAAACACTTGCACAAACTCTTTCATCAACTTCAGCTTCTCAACAACAAACTTGAAATCCGCGAAAATAGTAAAGTTACCTCTCCTGCAGATGACACAGTCGAAACTTTAGCTGTATTGGTTGTTTTCATTTCGAAAAGTGCAAATTTGATAACGTTGTACGGACGGCCTCTGACCTATTATAATTTTTATAAACGATGTCTTTAGCGCCCTCCACTGTTCAGCGCATAACAAGTCATCTACTTGTCACCCATCCCCCAAATCAACAGTGAAAACAATAATACAATTTTTAAAAAGGAAAGATAAAAGACAAAGATTCTTAATAGACTCTACAAAACATCTGTTCGTATGCAGAATTCTTTCTGAAATAAATTCTACAAGAATTATACTGGGTGAAAGCATATATATATATATATATATATATATATATATATATATATATATATAGATAGATAGATAGATAGATAGATAGATAGATAGATAGATGACTTTAATCTTTTAAATACATTAAGTCATATGTGATTTAAAACATGGACTGGCCTGATAGTTCTGTAGAGTTCCTGATCCCGCCAGGTGAAAATCCATGGCGGGTTTTCCGTAAGTCATCATTACGTTGCCTGGGCTAAACCTGCTCCACAGCCCCAGAAGTAGTCCAGTCCGGGATTTCCAAATAGCCACTCAAGTTACACTTGGAGAGAGTGCGCGCTCTCTCAGTGTTCAGTCTCACTGCCTTCTTTGTGTTTGTGGTAGGTGTTATCTGAGCACGTACCGCCTTGCTCACCCTGGGGCGTTCATAAGCCAAATAATTTGTGTTTTCCGCGACGCAGCAGAACTGTTGGACCGGTCATGTCTGTAGGACTGGAGCCCGGTTTCTCCAAAGACGAGGTGCTGAGCCTACGTTACCCGCTTCATCGCGCGTGCAGGGATGGAGACGTCGGCGCGCTGTGCTCGCTGCTCCAGCGCTCCTCTAACCAGGCGGACCTGGCCGCCGAGGACTCGTTTTACGGCTGGACCCCTATTCACTGGGCAGCACACTTCGGGAAGGTAATAGAAGTACATTGTTTGCATAGATTTATGCTTTATTCCTCAGTTCTTTCTCTTCCGGAGATAGAGGATGTGCCCTGGTTTAGGGAATAACGAGCGCGTAAGACCATTAGTTAGGCGTGCTGTCATCAAGAACTGAACGTACAGCGTGTGCCCATACAAAAAAACTCATCATCCCATCAATATGAAATGGGCTGCCATATCGCCCGTCTAGGCCCTAGACGATAAGGCCATCGGCAGAAAACAGGTCATATCATTCGCAGCGGCTGCGTGCAAGCTCGCATGCTGCAGAGATTAATCACTTAATACATGCTTGAACTGAAAGCATTATGTTTTTTTCTGAGATGAGGCGGACTACAGCGTCAGTGGCACACATGTCGTTTATCTTATCCATTCTTGATTGTTTAACGTGTATGTAGTAACGGATAAACCTTGGAAGTTAAGTTGGATAAAAGAAATTAAGCCGAGTATGGACTTTACTGATTGCTTCTTTGTTTCTGGATCACATTACTTGGAAAAATCAAGTTGCATGGACCGCAGCCAGCGAAGCTGCAACATCAAGCGCCAGCACGCACCGATTCATTCATTGGCTGAGCGAAGACCAATAAAACACCTCGCGCCAAAACCGCGAATTTAAATTTCAAACCTTCCTCTTGTTAAAACTTTTGCCCCCGGTTTCATAGACAAGGCTTAAGCCTAGTCCCAGACTAAAATGCATGTCTGGGCTGTTTTAACTGAAAGAAACTTGCATTGACTGATCTTAAAATTGATCAGTTTCTTTGTTTTGTCTCAAGATGCACACCATTAGTGTTTTTATCTAAGGCATGTTTATAAAAGCTACTTAAATTTCCCAATTGAACTATGGCTTAATCCTGGTTTAACCTAAACCATGTCTGTGAAACCGGGCCTTGGTGTTGTGTATTGCTGTCTATTGTCAGAGTAGCACCATATTTAACTTTTGACTGGAATGAAAACGAGGCTTTGGGGGACTGAAGTACATCGTGTTCAATGAATTGTTTAAAACACGGATTGTTCAGCTGATAAAACGTCTTTCCGGATAAAAAGGCAGACAAAAACTCTATAAAACGGTTTTGAAAGGTGTAAGTTAATTGTCAAAGTTACATAAGCTAAGACCTTTATACAAATGTTTGATAATGTGCCGAACGTTTCATTAGATCGTTTATATTCTAGTTTAGAAATGAATGTAAACCTCAATGAGTTTATCAGCACATTTTACTGCAGAGTGGAGTTTTGATATACAGTTGACAGCCTGTCATGATTCTTGTTAAATTATACACTTTGATGGTCATGTTTGTGTAATTTTATTTAACACAAGATTATTGACAGTTTTGTTGAAGTTTGTACTTTTGTGCCCATTCAATGATGAAAATTGAATTTTTGTGTCTTGTGTTAACAATTACTATTGATGTTATTTTAAACACATTACCTCTTTATGTCTCAATTCCAGCATTCACTATGGAAAATGGAAAAGCTTCAGTGGCTTGCAGCTATTTTTAGCATTATTCCTAATGGAAGTTTCCAGAGAAACTCTCTGAGCAAAGAACTGGTCCTGTGAAATTTGTCATTGGTTCAAATTACTCCACTTTAGTACATTTCTATGTTTTATTATTATGTTTCATTGTCTTGACCATTCTACATTTCACTACACTTCATCCCTGTCACTTTTTGACTCCTTTATGCATTTTATAATCTGGTAAAAATGCAACCATGTACACACATACAACGAGCGCATTGTGTTTCTGCTCCTAACATCTGCTGATTGTGTACATTTTACAGAAATGTTTTGACCATGAAGCAATGTTAAACAGCCAAACAAAGGTGGTAGGACTTGAAAGTGTTAGAGAATTGGTGTATTTTTCCAGAGTCTGTTTATTGTCAGGGAGTACAGGGTAATGAATTGCCCCATGGTGTATCATATTGAAAATGCAACACAGCTGCTGGTCCCTGACAGTAGAGCGGTGAACATGAGTCACAAATAGCAAGTCAGAGAGTCTGTCTCAAACTATTAGATTTCACCACTTTGTGTGAAGTCTGCTGCTGTAAACCACAGCTTGAGCTGAAGTACTTACTCCTTATCACCTAAATTGTTCTGGAATAATTGATGGTTGTTTGTTTTGATGAACATGATTTCATTTTTATGTAGGGGAGAAACCAGGCACTGGTGGAATATCATGTCACTAGTTTGTTCATTTTATTTTTCTCTTTGTCACAAAACAGCTGGAGTGTGTTATGAGGCTGGTGCAGGTGGGATGTGAAGTGAATTCATTGACCACACGGTTTGCCCAGAGCCCGGCTCACATTGCTGCATTTGGAGGACATCCAGAATGCCTTCTGTGGCTCTTACACACAGGGGCTGAAATAAACAGACAGGTGGGTCCACATACAGTACTTGATAATGTTATAGGATTTGAGATGTCTTATGACTTAATTAACCCTCTAAAGCCTGACATGAATTAATAGTAAAAAAAAAAAAAATTCTTAAATGGAACAGTTTACTGAACCTTTAGAAAAAAAATCAACAACAGTTTTCATGTGTTTTTTGTTAAGTATCATAGTAGTCATATCAGGCTTTTATGACACATAATATGAGGTAGAGAAAATATGCTCAATTAACATTCAAAAACGGCTAAAAAAAATTCAGAGGCCCAAACTGAGCAAAAATAAGCAATTTGCTGCAGATACTGATAATTTATTAAATTTTGATAGTTTGTAATGTAAATCAATGAGATCTTGATAACAGTATAGCAGACTACTTGCATAAAATAATATAAATATCAGCTGACACTCTGTATCTCCAATATGTCTTAAGATATTAAATGCTTAGTTTTATGATCAAAGCTCTATAAAGCATATAATGCAATGCAGTGCAATACAATGATGATTGACAGAATGACAAAAACTCTCCTCAAGAGCCTGATGGATAAACATAATAAAAAAATATATATGGAAAAAACGTGGTTTCAGTCTAGTAAGTGTTCACCTTGAACCTGGAGTCTGCACTCATACTTACCTTAAAGGGATAGTTCACCCAAAAATGAAAATTCTGTCATCATTTACTCACCCTCAAGTAGTTCCAATCCTGTATGAATGTCTTTGTTCTGCTGAACACAAAGGAAGATATTCTGAAGAATGTGGGAAACAGAGCAGTTCTGGGGCACCATTGACTTCCATAGTATTTTTTTTTCCTACTATGGAAGTCAATGGTGCCCCAAAACAGCCTGGTTACAAACTTTCTTCAAAATATCTTCCTTTGTGTTCGGCAGAACAAAGAAACTCATTTAGGTTTGGAACTACTTGAGGGTGAGTAAATGATGACAGAATTTTCATTTTTGGGCGAACTATCCCTTTAATAACAATATAAAAAAAATGTTTACTTTATAAAAATCTGTAATGATTTCACAGCAGAAAGACACATGAACCACAACCTGAAGGTAGACGTTTGTACAATTATACTACTAACAGGCCTTCTACTTGCTAAAAAAGAATAAGCTATCAATCAGGTGAGACATCATTGAGTTGAGAATGTATTGTTTATAGGGGTGATATCAGCCTTGTGACTCTATGAATTTTTGCAAGAGCACAGTCCCTCAATAATGAAGTGACATGTTCAGCATTAAAGGCCTTTTATTTCACCATGGCATGGCATATGTTACTGTCTTCTTGAGTCAGGTAATTAATCTGAGCCCTTTAATGCAATTTATCTTTCAGGAAGTGACTCAAAGTCTTATCATTTGCCCTAACTTATCCCTGCTTCCACTTCCTTCAATTCTCTATCCTCTCTCCGATGTCCTGGTGCACAAATCTCTGCCAAACTGATCCTATTGCCAGGGATGATCCTGTCTGTGATGGACAGATCTTTGAATGGTGACGTCTGTCCTCAAGGGTTGAGCACTGTAGTCTGTGATTTAGCCCAAAGGGCATTGGAGGATATTTAACCCTTAATAACAGATGAAGACAATTGAAGTGACAGAATGAAAAGTCCTACTACTGTTGGGCTAAATCTCAGTTCTCTTGCTTGACCAGTTGTACTTGAGGACCGAAACTAACTCTAATAATGCTTCGTACAGTTTTACTCTTCACTTTGAGAAACTGGAGTAATTTTTTAAAAAGCATAATATAATATAAAAAATTATGTGTGTGTGTGTATATATATACATACATATATTAGGGCTGTCAATCGATTAAAAAATTTAATCGCGATTAATCACATGATTGTCATGAGTTAACTCGCAATTAATCGCACATTTTTATTTCTTCTAAATGTACCTTAAATTAATACTTTTCAAATTTGTAATACTCTAATCAACATGGGCATGGACAAATATGGATGCTTTATGCAAATGTATGTTTATTATTATTGAAACCGTAGTCAACATAAAGCATGAAGTGTATGTTTCAAAGGTCATAGATGTTTTTCAAAGAACTTGTTCATGTCTATTAGACTCATGAAAAAAGAAATACCAGGTTCCTATTACTTCTCTTTCTTTGCACTGAGCAATTTACTTAAACCTGTTTACATTTTTGCACACTGGGGCAGCTCTGCAAAAAATTTCATGCAAAATGTACATTTATTATTTATTATTACATTTGTTTCCCTTTCTGTGCCCACATACTGTATTTTGATGAAGCTAAATTCTCAATAAAATACACATACTGATAAAAAAGGCATAGCCTGAATGCACTGTAATGCCAAGTTCACACTGCACGATTTTAGCCCGATTTTTCACTCGCCGACAGGTTTTGATAAATCGCCGACAAATGCCCGAGATCGGAGGCAAATCGGTGCTCGTTCCCGCAAGTGACAATCACTTGACTTCACAGTGTGAATTATCAAAGACGCGATCTGAGGGAATCGCCGATGTGTCGCCGACGCCCGCGAAATATTTGGCATGCTAAATATCTGGAGCTGTCGGCGATTCACAAGCCTGCTGTGTGAATGAGTTCTGACCGGTTCTGACTGAAAAATACATCGGCGATGACCTACAGCCAATGAGAGAGCAAGATACAGGGCAGCTGGAAGTTCAAGGAGGTTTTTTTTTTTTTTTTTTTTTACAAAGTGAGCATTAGAATATACAGAACAGGTAACGTTAGGCTACATGAAGATGAAGAAGAGGCTAGGGTTTTTCCTGTAAATAATATTCTTCTATAAAGGACAAAATATTTATTGCATTTTTCTTTTTCATCACTTTGAGGGCTTTTATAGGCTATTAGAAATAAACTCATTATAAAATGCACAACACGTTGGTTTCACTTTCAAGTAGGCTACTTAGATTTGTGTACATAAAAATTTCACAGCAGAAGTATGTTTGTTAACAAGTCATCTTTATTAATTATTTTGTGTTCGGGGAGGACTTATAGACCATAATATCAGCGTGATCTTGCGTTATTTCCTTATCATTTCTCGCGTGCGTTTGGCTGTATTTGCGGATCAGACAAAGTTGTCGGCGATTCTTCCTATTGTGAAATCGTGCAATGTTAAACCCCCTGTCGCGGATCCATCGTGCAATGTGAAAACAGCAGCGACTGAATCCTACCCCAGATAGTCCTGCAGTGTGAAAACAACGGCGATCCGACGAGTTTGAAAATCGTGCAGTGTGAACTCGGCATAAGTCGCTTTGGATAAAAGCATCTGCTAAATGCAAATGCAATAAAACTGTTTTCATTGGTATATTTTACTGTTTCTGTTGTCAGACAACGGAATGAATATGAAATGGTGACTGAAACGCGACCCATTAAGACTACATAACCAGCTCTCCCTTCCAAGATGTTAATCTGCACAAAAAATCCTGATAATCGCACCGTCGTCTGATGAAATCAAATACACATAAAATAAAGACAATAGCTGTGCTGTGATTTTGGCTATACTTGCATGTAAAATTAGAGTAGCAACATATCTGTGTTTAACGGAAAGTGCTGGTCCTCTCTGCCACGCGCTGAACTGAGCAGACGCAGATAGAGAGAGAGAGGTGTGCGCGCGCGCTGGGAGAGCAAGACCTCGCGCTACCTGTTTTTATACAGTCTATGGGCAATGCCGGTGATTCTCAGAAACTAGGTTTGGGCGCTATTTTGAAGGGAAAAACGTCGCTAAAGGGGTCTGCAATCCCAGCAGGCACCAGACGTCTATGTAACTAAGACGTCAGACAGACGTTGGATTTTGGTTGAAAATGAAAATCAAATATTTGACGTCAATTTGACTGTTAACGTTGGATTTTGGTTACACAACCTAAAAACTAAATCCAACGCCAGCTGACGTTATTGGACTCAATTTAACAACTACGTTGGATTTACATTGGATTTTGGTCACCTGACGTCGGCCAAACAACACTGATCTCCATTTCTCCAATACGGGTTGGGCGCCAAACAGAAAATGCGTTAAAATAATTAGTGCCATTAAAATGAATTTGCGTTAACGCACAGCTCTAACACACACACGTTATATATATTATATATACACTATTGAATTAATATTAAGTGTGTGCGGCCTGAACAGGTGCTACTCTTATTTGCGCAGGATTTATTTTAAAAAAAATATACTTGAAATATACCCCATTTTGTAACCCATGTTACTGTTATTATACTTTTGCCTGATGGAGATGCCATTGCCATCAAAGTAAGCTTTCCCAAACCCATCAGAATGTGCCTTTTATGAACTGTTGTCTTACACCCTTTGTCCATGTTTCCAAAGCTAATTTTTTAACATTATTTTCATTATTTCTCCAAACTTCTTGCTGAAAGTGATTCTGAAGTCTTAAAGTGTAGGGTTGAATGTTGTACATAAACTAAATGTGATCAGCCAAGTTGAGAGTACTCTGTAGAAAGTCATTATCCTCATCGGCCCATTTCAGTAAGCAGCCAATCAGTCAGGCATCTCTAATCAGGTTGCTTGACTTGCAATTACTTGTATTTTTGTTGATTAAAAATGACCAACATCAACATGTTCACTCAGACACAAACATGCACAGACACTGAAGGGAATAATGCTCACAAGCAAGTCTGTATTATTGCTTCGGTTTGAGAGGAAGTGAATGAGAGACATCCCTGTTGTATTACTGCCTCTGCAGTAATTGTGTGGTTTGACCTACTTTTTGTGGTATTATCTGGGTTATTTAATGGCAAATTATCCTCTGTGCTTCAGTTTACACCCTTTAGGGGGAGCTGTTGTGTTAGGGTGAAGAGTTCAAAGTCTTCATTATGACTCACATGAGGAGTGTTTGTTTAGATTCCTTACTTCAGATTGATACCAACCAGAGATGCAGACATAGCTTTTATAGATTCGCACATGCTGATGGTTGTTAAAAATGTTGATAAATTAAAGAATTGATGTATAGAATGTTGTCAGTGTGTCTGTTGCATTTTTAGTGTGAAGAACTGTTAGTGATGTTGTGAAAGCCTATTAAAATGTGCATTTTTCTATATGTTTCAGGATTATGTGGGTGAAGCACCCATTCACAAAGCAGCACGAGCCGGTAACATAGAGTGTATTAATGTCTTGTTGATCCAGGGAGCCAAACCGGAGTAAGTCACTGTCTTACTGTTTTTGTTGTCTTAGTTATTTTTTTCAAAATGCATTATTATGTGACTTTGTGACATCACAGTTTGAAAGAGATTCTCCACAAATAAAAAAGCTCTGCCATAAAGCCTTCATTTTGATTTTGACAATCTCATGAAACCAGATGGAATACAACTAGAAAGCCTTGATGCATAGTTTACGTTCAGATCTGTTGTGATTTAAAATAGTCCTTGGAAAATGTGTTGTTAATTTAGTCACTGAAAAGTCATTTGACTTAATGCCACAGTCTGAAGAATGTAAATGCAAATATTAATGCAATAATTTTTACATACAGTTGGTAATTGTCACCCCTGTAGTACAGGCACTATACTAATAATAATTTTAGTACTTGCAGAATAAATGTTAAAAAAAGTTTCAAAACACATTTCAGTTCTAATAACAACTGCAAATTGTAGTGTACAATTGCTTAAATTTAATTAACTAAGTTAAAGAGATACTCCATCCTTAAGTCGTTCCAAAGTTCTAGACTTCTGTTCATCTTTGAAGTACAAATGAAGATATGGATATTAATATTCTTTTAGCATTTTTGTCCATCCATTTAAAGGTTTTGGTTGCGTAGTCTTTGACAAATCAAAAATACGTAATCCATATGAATGGAGAGGTTTAATTTAGGCTTTTATTCACTTATAAACGGATACAGATTTAGTAAACAAAGACTTAAATTTATGCTTTTATTCACATATAAACGTTATTCAAATGTAAAGAGGGTGAAAAAAAAGTTTTGGGTGAACTATCACTTTAAATGTCCTGCTCTGTGGGGCTAGCAGAGCTCTTTTAGTGGAGTTTTTCTTCATCTAATGAATGTGTTTATCTAAACCTGTTGTCATCATTTAGCTTAAAGGTGAATTTTGTGTTTAGTGGTTCCATTTGAGGTTAAGATGAAATTCAAACAAAACAAATGCACATTTTCTCCCCAAAAACCTTGTATGCTAATAAATAAGCTTATTGTGACACTAACATTTTAGAGACCAGTTTAATTTCCCAATTCTAGATTCACATTTCAATACCACAGCAAAAACTACCAGCATAGGTGATATAAAGTTAAAACATTATTAAAGACAAGTGAACACTGAATAATAAAACAGGAATGAATAAACAAATTGGCACAAATAAATACAAAGTTTTTCAGGTAAGTCCAACAATAGTATTCAGCTAGAGAAATTGAATAATCAAATGTTATATGAATAATCCTTGTTAAAGCTACAAAAGCCATTTAGTCAAGAGCAGTGAGTGATTTTCTTTTTATCTTTTGTTTGATTAACATTATTGACACAGACAGCAGCAGGTTAGGCACAGATTCAATACAATGATATCTTTTCCAAGATGGATGTTTTGACATCATTTTGTATGTATTTGTGTGTTTAAGTGCAAGAAGACGCAAAACACAAATTAGGGCTGTCAAAAAAAAAAGAATATTCGTCAAATTTAAAATAAAAATCCACATTTTTCATTCAAATTTTAGGTGTGCATCAGGCTGCCTTATCAGCGGTGCACAAGATGCGATGGCGATGTAAGTGTCGTTGCATTTTAATGTTTTTTGTTTCTTTCAAAATATTGTGGAAAAAGAGAACATCAATGCGGAGAAGATGTTTACGTCAATACTGAAACCAAGCCGTTCACACAGAACGCATATTTATTGCATTTTCAGGGGTTTTCAACCTGTGGGGCGCGCCCCAGCATCTGTTAATTCAGAGGCATACCCTTGAGTAGCCTATTTATGAATACGAGCTTGCAAATCTTTACCCATCCACTAGGGGGCAATCTGATTAGTCCCACTGCTAATCAGTCGACAGTTAGGAGTATCAGTCACGCTTAGCCGTGTTGGGAATCCAACCACGTATTGGCATGTTGCAATCTCAGAAACAGGCTCAGCCATCACATTGAATCAGGTAATATATTTATTATCAGGTTATATATTTGTTTCATTATAATTATGCAGGCTATACCAGGGGCGGTCCTAAACCCTTTTTTAGGTAGGCTTCAGCCCCACTATGTGTCATCTTAGCCCCCCAAAACTGTCTGAACAATCGGGCCAGTGCTGCTTCCTCGAGAAAGTTTTATCATTCTCACGTGTTTTAAGTCTTGTCAGTTTAAACATTAAAGTAATTTTGAGCCATTTAAGTGCAAAACATCTCAATGCGGTATTTACGCGCTGTGATTGATCGTTTCTGTGCGCGCCGTGCACACAACTGAAGCGCACACGTAGAAAGCCGTCTCAGACAGCAGGTGCACACCAATGGCTGTCTTGATGAGTATCTTCGTAAGCACAGTCGGTTATGTCTTAGGTGAACATAATTACAGTAAAGTAAAATGTACAATGTATAACAGATCCGTGCATTTCTTATGTTAATAATGTTAATCAAAAAGAGCAAAAGAAAAATCATTAGCTCCTCTTAATTAAGTAGCGTCTGTAGTTTTAATGAATATTTGTGTATATGTTAATGTTAAAGAAATTCGGTGTTATACAGTAATGGGGGGGGGGGTGTCCGAAAAGGTTGAAAACCCCTGTTCCAGAGGGACATCTATCACCGTTGCACTCGCATCTCGCACAAGAGAGCTGCATGTTTAGAAAGTCATGTAAAATTAATGTAAGTTCAACTTTTAAAAAACATGTCTCGAGACTTCATGGCTGTTTTTCCCATGTTTTTAAATGGAAAAATAACTCTTTGTGATTGGTTTCCGGTCCTTTGTATTAAACTACACACATGCGTGATGCTGTTTTGTTTCTAATTGTTTAAGCAAATTAATTAATTATATATGGTTTATAAACTTTAAAACATTATGCACATTATGCACTTTAAAAATATATATTTTACATTTATATTTTTATATTTATATTTTTATTTTTTTTAGGGCTACACGATAAATTGCATGTGATGATCATGTGCATCTCGTCAGTAAAGTCGGTTCTGTGATTAGTAGTAAATCTCCATCACGTGCTTTCAGATGGAGCGACATTTAATACACAGAGCCGTAGTTCACAGACAAGCTAAGCAATATCGCGTTCATAATCGAATGCGATTCATCTGCAATTATGAACGCGATATTGCGTAGCTTGTCAGTGATCTACGGCCCTGTGTGTTAAATGTAGTTATTTTATTGCTTTGAAGAAACATGCATTAGTAATATTTTGCTCGATGCGCCCTCTTGTGGCTTTTTCCCCCTAACTGAAATTATGCCTTTTAAATTCGAATATAATTCGAATATTGATAATATTTAAGGACAAAAGTCGAATTTAGTCTTTCAGCCATTTTGACAGCCCTAACACAAATTGGTTTTTACACGATCGCAGCTCTGTCTCTGTGCAGAAAACTGTGCATGAGTACATCATCCAGTGTCGTCTTGTGCTAAAATGGTTTAAAATCGCTTGAATGTTAAAAATTGGCAAGGCTTAAAAACAAGTGCAAATGATAAAATTTCGTGTCGACCCAGCAGTTGCATATCAGTCACCTGTCCTAAGTGTCTTTCGTGCTGGCCCAGGTCCATCAGGCAGTCATTATTGTCGAGCCGTGTATCCATTAATTTCTTTTATTTTTTTTTGTCAAATGAAATCACTCTTGTCTTGACTAGCCAGTATGTTGAGATGCAAGATGCAGATCCTCCAATTTTCTGTGCTGGATTACTAAAGGCCTCTTAGAAATTAAATTACATTTAGCTTTAAATCAAGTAAATGTACGAGACGTTTCTTGAAGTAAATACAGGTCTTTTCTGTTTAAAAAAATTTATAAATTATTTTTTTTAGAGAATGCTGGTACTCATGTGAGTACCAAGATGGGTGGATGGTTGAGTAATTGTGCATTTGTTTTAAGTAGTTTTGTATGTAACCTTAAAAGCATGTTGCCTTGTGTTTTTGTGTGTTTAATGACATATTGTTTATTAGGTTGTCTTGAATAAATGCCTTTTTGGTCATTCTGTGTCAACTCAACATCCTGTCTAAGAAAAAACATGATTGATAAATTTTTACTGGTGAAAGAAATACATAAATGAAGAAAGCTAAAATATTAAATGTCATGGTTGTGTATTTGAGTTTGGTAGAGAGGGGGCAAAATGACAATTTTCAACTGAGATTAGGGCCAATTTAGCCGTGGGTAAAAATATATTTTATTCAAGCTTAGGGATGCTCATATTGACCGTTTAACCTTTAAACGACAGTAAGAATTTTAACCGATTAATACTATCAGTTAAACGGTTTAAAATGTTTATTTTTTACGTTTGCTGCATAGTGAAATAAATAATGTTATACATAAGTTATTTGTTGACTCACGGGCGCGTGTCGACATGTGCAGCGTGGCTATGCAGATATATTTCACTGAGCAAGCACCTGCTTCACCTTCACTAAGGCCCCGTTTACACTAGTGCGTTTTCATTTTAAAACGCACAACTTTTGCTACGGATACGCCTATCGTTTACACTACTCCGGCGTTTTCGAGGTCAAAAACGGAGACTTTTGAAAATGCTGCAGACCCCGTTTTAGTTTGAAAACTCCGGGGTTGCGTTTCAGTGTAAACGGACCAAAACGGAGACTTTTGAAAACGATGGCGTGGCTGCCCACATTCGCACTGCGTATCCTTGACGACCGTGTAAACAATAACATCATGCTCATTGTTGTACCCATAGATATATATGGGTAGATCCCCCATTCGACCGCTCCAAGCACGCAGACGCGTCCGCCATCTAAATAATAGTGAATCTACCTATACATATCTATCGTTGTACCTGCATGAGATGGTCAGGTGACATGCGTTTACGGTTGTGTATTGTAAACGGAGATCGTTTCTGAAACGCAGCGGAAATGGCAGTGTAAACGTTGATTGTTTGCCGCGCGAGTTGAAAAATCTGAACTTTGGCGGATATTCGCGCCGCGTTAACCAATCAGGAGCTTGCTTTAGTAGTGACGTGATTACGACGTAGCAAGCGGAGGGAATCATACAACAACAATGGAGGACAAAATAATCATTGCTGTACACCCGGAGCTGTATGATACATCTTCATACTTTTACAGAAACATGAATAAAAAGGATTTTGCTTGAAAGAAAGTGAGTGAACACGATATTGCTGTGATCTAAAGCTCTGTGTATTAAATGCAGCTCCATCTGAAAGCACATGATGGAGATCACAGAATCTGCTTTACTGACAAGATGTGCATGACAATCACATGCGATTTATCGTGCAGCCCTAATTTTTGTTTGTTTGTTAATCACAAAGTACAAAGTAGATGAGGAAAACTAGGATGCCGGTTGTATTCAAAGCGCCGCCATTACCGGTACTGTTTACAGTGGCAGAAGCCCCTCCCATGATGCGAATTCGCGTCTGTTGTGAAGGGAATTTCACGCGCGAATGAAGCGAGTAAATTCAAAATGTTCAAGCGTCCAACTACGCGCGAATAGCGCGATTTATTCGCGCAAGTCGCGTCTTGTGTGAATGCACAGTAACCGTTAACAGGCAGCGCTTCCAGTCTATCCGTACAGCATGTCGACATGTCACTTAAAAAAAAAAAAATCGACACAAAATCTAGCAAAAAAACTAAAAACCTAGACACGTACACTGAGGTAAGGTATGCCTGCTATACATTTTTATGTCTGATGTGAAGAACAAGCGCATTGAAGGATTCAGTGTGTGTTTTAGTTTTATCATCTTAATTAGATAATTATTTACATTTATATATATATTTAGTGTAGGCCTATTTATTTTATTCTTTTTTTATTTATATTATCTTATTCTGTTTTTCTCTGTTCTCAGAAGCACTGCTGGTGCGTGATAATTTGAGGATGTGTGAATCCTAGTTTTGTTGTTGCTCTGTATGCTGCTGTTTGCACTTTAAAATAAAATATTTGTTTGTATTTTTATGTCTCATCAGAGATTCTATTTTTATTTTAAACTAATTTTATCAGTTAACGGTTAATGTTCGGTTAACGAGCAGCGGTTGTCGGTCAGGAAAATTAACCAAAATGAGCATCCCTTTTCAAGTTACAACAACTAGATTTTAAACAAGCTACATTTTATATACATGTATTTATTCTTCAGACATTCCCCTTTAAATGCAATAAGTATCCGTATGCGAATTCAACAATTTGGACATGGAGCCACATTAGGATCCCCATATCTATGGGATTGAGCCATATTGGGCCTTGAAAATGAAGATTCCAAAATAAATGTAAGAATTTATTGAGATGCTTTTAATACTTCTTGAGTTACATGCACGCAAACTTTGGAGAAAGAATTTTAGGCCCTTAAAAAGTAGCGTACCAAAAGAAATGTTGTAGAACCAAAATCTAAAATGATTTCCCACAACATTTAATATTTTGTCTTTCATCACTAATTGTTTGTCTTTATTCATAAAAATATTACCAAAATAAAAAAAGTTGAGCCCAGGAACTTGCTGAAATTTAGTTGATTTGACATGGAATGACCATTCTGTTTCCAAAGTTAATTGAGTTTTTGTATCATCAACTAGCACCAGCTAAATAAGTCTTACAATTTTTTTTTTTAATTCGGTAATGCCACACCCAAACTGTTATACTGTTCATAGCCACATCAGTCAGTATAAACTAGCACATGCCACAGAGATCACCAACTTGCATTAACAATCGGGAAAACATTAGTAATAAACAAGAAAATATCTCTCTGTTGTGAAAAGTTCTCTGATTTGTATCTCGTTTATATTGAAATCATTTTCTCAAACATCTAGTACAAACATGTTTGCAGTATTTGAAGTATCTCTAGACCAGACCGGAGTGTTATGGGGATTCTCTTTTCCCAAATTTAGGTGGATCAGGGTTAGATATACATGGCAAGTTGGTGTGAAAATTGTTTGGCACACGTTGGAAAGTTTTCTCATAAAGGCCAGCCATAAAATTAAACGGTTAAAATGTAGTTTGTGGCAAAATTGAAGCACTGCTTTTTATAAATACACATATCATTTAAATTAACGTCATGAACTTGTAAAGCTGAGTTACAGATTATTCATCTTAAGTGTTTTCTCCAAAACATCTGCATGTACATTCATGTTTTCTGAAAAACATAAAATCAAACATTCTTAAAATATCTGTCAGTTTGTAGACACATTTGTTAATAATACCAAAGGCAGTTAATGATTTATCTGCGGATGTTTGTCTGTCAAATACAACATTCAGACTGACATTGATTTCTTTGTTTGATTATATACTTTAAAGACCCAGTTCCTCAAAACTTACTAGACTCTCAATAGAAACACTAAATGAGACCTATATTGTGGAAATTGTAATTATAACCATCAATAAAGCTTGTTAGACTAATTTGTTTCCGTAGTCATGTCCATACTCTCAATATGTAGCATTACAGCAGTGCTTCATTTTGTTGAAAGTGATGTTTTAACATCAGCTAAAGTCAAAGACACGTTTCACCAAACAAAAACGTTTTCAAGCTGTTATATCAAAATGTGTTCTTGCTACGCTAGGGCTGTCGATGTATTAAACAAGTCTCAGGAGATCAAATTTGTTAAACACCATTAAACTGTAATTAGCAAAGAATAACTAAATTTTCCCAAGTTGATACTAAAATTCTTTCATTCTGTTCTGCTTGACTTAAAAAGATCGGTTGGAATAGGCGGACATTTTTTCAAGAATGCTGTTGCATGTTTCATTACTAAAACAGATTTAGTATAAAATGTTTTTTAGCAAATGGTTTAGAAGTAAACATTCTGAACACTGTCACTGCAACGTGTAATACAATTTTCTAAGTTCAGTAAGCCAGAAATATGAACTGAATTCCTTAAAACTTATTTTAAAAACTGATTATTTCAATCTTTGACAGCCTTAGTTGTGTCCCATCTGACTTTAATATATAGACCATGGCTTTTTTTAATTGTGTGTGCCCATCTTTTTAATGAGCTCTTAACTGTCAGAAAATGCAAGCGTTATTAGGAAGTGGAACTTATTTTTAGTCAGATCTGCACATAATCTGTCTTTAAGAAAGCTGGTCAGGGAATAGGTCCCCAGAACAAAAGGATACTTAAAAGCAAGGATGTGTCTCAACTTTATATAGATCATATTCATGAATGTCTGCTTGTTTTTATGCATCTTAGATGTGTACTTGATCATTTGTTTGAAATCATCTGTGACCTTTCTGATTAAAGTAGCATGTTTATAAAATTAATATTGAAGATCCATTGTGAACCATTACAGAAAAGGAAAATCCCTACACATCTCAATGTTTTGCAGCGGTTGAATTTGAACATGACTTGATTTTCTCAAGTAAAGCCCAGAAAAGGGGGGAAGCATTCCAAAAACTGCTGCCACACGTTCTTCAGCGAACACCCTTACATTGAGTGTTCACACTATCGCTTCCTTCAGTATCTACACACTGGCAATCTGTCGAGGTATTTCTTGTGGTGATTGGTTTTGATTCTAGGAGAACAGTCATTATAGCATTTAGACCTGCATGCTTTGCCTAGTCAGCACTGTCTTGTTACTTATCCTGCAAGATTTGTTTACTTATTTGTTCTCAACTAACAAGAGTAAGGGGAGGCTCAATAATAAACGCTGATCCTACAATAATCAACTTGAATAAGAGTACACTTGCAAAAGTAGTAAACTGTGTTAGGATTACAAAGAAAATCATGTATTAAAAAGTTAAATGCTTCCTAGAGCAAACCGTGTAGGACCTCTTTATTTTCAATGCCAGACAATTAATTGTAGCAATGTGTCTTTTCGTGCTGTAATACCATCTTTATTAAGAACTTCATTCTATGTGCTGAGGGTTTAACTATTGGATTTAGCATAGAGTATGTCATCAGTTTGTGTTTGCAATTTAAATGCATCTAGTTTATTTTTTGTAATGTATTTTAAAGGCGTAACTTGACAACTTGTAGAAAGCAGTGTTAAATTTGAACGAATTCTAAATTTTAGATTAATGTAGGCTAATCTGCTGTGATTCAACTGTAGGCATAAATGTCTTCAATGGCGTAACAATGTAACCTGCACTGAAATCACCATCACAAACACACAGAAATACCAAATACTATTATTAAATACAACTATTATACTATTGACGACCTGGTGCTCACATCTCAGAAAACAGAGAAGTGCCTATTTGAAAATTTGCTATCTTTAAATATGCAGATTTATTTATTTATATAAAGATTAAACAACAACATTCTTGTAGGGGTGTGCGATATTTATCGTCTGCGATATTGTAATTGTTGTTTTAATGATATGCAAGCTGACATTATCGAGTATGTCTCTCATTTTGCGCAAAAAAAGTGTCTTGAGAGTCCAGAAGCATTCACTGCATGATGAAGCCTATTAAAATGCAGTTAGAATGCCACTATAATTCAAGTTATGAAAGAAAAAAATATCCCTGTATGTATTTTTGCTTTGTTATAGTTACAAGATATGATATAGTTAAGAAATAAGAATTTAGAATTCGTTCCAGAATTTTTTTCTGTTTTTGAAGTAATGTTTGAGTCATTGATTTTGTGACTCATTAGTAAAGTCAATCACTAGCTTCGTTTCTAAATGAATCAGCCATTTTGAATGAATTATTCAACGAATCACTCATTAAGACACAGACTTGCTGCCACCTACTGGCGGCTTAAGTGTCATATTTATTTGTCCATGACGGGTCGAAACCAGCCAAGGTACAAGCACAAAAACACACTAAGCAAAATATTGTTTAATTATCATTATCGAAAAATCCCAATAAATATATTTTTTTACAATTCTTTTTATCAATATCGCACACACCTACATTTTTGCCTGCTCTTAAACTACATTGTCACACAACAACAGTAGTATTTGTAAAATTATAGTGGATTTGCTCTTCCCATGATGCTTGTTGGGACAAATAGTGTAAGCATAGTGATACGAATGGTGAAACTGTTCCCATGCTGATACTAGTAGATGGAAAGACCTCTCAGCCAATCAGATTCAAGGACCAGACGTAACTGTAGTATAATTGTAAACAATCCATTATTTACAATTATACTACATGTATTATACATCCATGTGGCCTTTGAGCATTAATTTTATTAAAGGTGCCATAGAATGGAAAACTGTATTTACCTTGGCATAGTTGAATAATAAGAGTTCTGTACATGGAAATGAAATACAGTGAGCCTCAAACACCATTGTTTCCTCCTTATGTAAATCTCGTGAATAAAAAAGACCACTGAAAAATAGGTGAATCAGAACATAACACCGACTGTGACGTAACATTTGGGATCACTACACCCCCAACATTTGCATATACCCGCCCATGTTCTAGGCCAGCCGCCAGCCGAACCATCGGAAGTTCTGCAGGTATTGTGAACAAACAAGCGAGGACAACAGCGAAAATTGCAGATCATGGAATTAAATGTTATGTTCCAGGCTGTGAAGGGGATGTGAAGTGCAGGGATGGGTTGGTGTCTGTATTCAGAAAGGCACGGAAAGCAAATAACGCGTTCTAATAAAATAACGCAAGCCACTAAAGGGACATGGATAGCTGCTAGCGGTAGCCTGTTACATTGCAGTACATAAGATCTCACTTACCACATAAACAGAGTAAGGAGAGATGAGTGAGGATGATGGCCAGTGATTTACAGATCCTGAGCACCACCGACAAGCATCTGATCTTGTAAAATGTGTGGTAAGTGCTGCTCCATAGTATAAACAGTTCATGAGATCGCGAATCTCGAAAGTGAAAGTAAAAGTCGATCGTGCATTTGAAAGCAGTTTCAGTGCCCCACATATTAATTGTGGCTCCCTGATGCTGCATTTTATATACAGTATAATTACCCAACGATATAACTGCGCGAGAAAGTATTGAAATATATATTTTCCCTGTGTTTCCTTCCTGTGAGCTACTGAAATGAGCCGCAATGTGAAACAGCCAATCAGAGCAGAGCTCAACATTGAGCCGCACTGTGAAACAGCCAATCAGAGCAGAGCTCAACATTATTATTCATGACCCTTCCAAATAAGCCAATAACAGATCATTTCATTCTAGGGAGAAATCCTAGGGTTTTAAATGCACATGTAAAACCGTTTCTGGATAATTTTTGCCCTTACCTAAGCCACATACCTTCTATGTAGATATCAGAGAACAATTTAAAATATTGTATCAATGCATTCTATGGCACCTTTAAGTAAACATGGCTTTAAAACAAGTAACACAATGAAGATCAGAAATGAATGCTTTTTAGAGTGAACATGCACAAATATCTGCATGTAAACATTTGAAAAAGGCTTTCTGTCAGCCTAGTGTACCAAGTTTGGTACTGAAGTACCAGTACTTTTGACATATCTACTTAGGGCATAGAAATGGTTATTCTTAACTCCTTAACTACAGTGCAGTGAGTTCCTTGCCTTAAGAATTGTCTGGCATTGTCTGATGTTTTCATTGCATGTTTCCAGAAGATTAAAATATTCAGTAAAAATACTTGGAAGCATTTAATATTTTATCAGCTAGAAAAGGGATGTTTAGGAAGGAATGAGTTAACGCAGGCCAATCATATCTTTTTTTTTTGTTTTATTGAAAAGCTGAATTTGTCTTTATATTTTATATTGTTTATTTACTTTTCATGTTTTCCTTGTTTTCCATGTAAAACCATTTTATAAATGCAAAGGGAGAGATTGAGCGATAGGTAAAACCGAATTCATAAATGAACCAACTACTGACCCAAATGTTATTCCTTCTCATCATATTGTGCAGACATTGCAAAAAGTCAGAAATGGTCAGAACATTGTTAGATTTGGGGGTGGTTTTCCATGTTCAGGACCAAAAAGGAATCCATTGGATCATAATTCTTAATAAGGCACTATTCAAAGGCTAGAATCTTTGAATCTGTATCTTTGAATATCAGTGTCATGTAGATAGAATGTAATCTTATGTCCATCTGACAAAATGTCAAACATTTGACATTAAAACTACAGGTGCATCTCAATAAATTAGAATGTCGTGGAAAAGTTCATTTATTTTAGTAATTCAACTCAAATTGTGAAACTCGTGTATTAAATAAATTCAATGCACACAGACTGAAGTAGTTTAAGTCTTTGGTTCTTTTAATTGTGATGATTTAGGCTCACATTTAACAAAAACCCACCAATTCACTATCTCAACAAATTAGAATACTTCATAAGACCAATAAAAGAAAACATTTTTTGTGAATTGTTGGCCTTCTGGAAAGTATGTTAATTTACTGTATATGTACTCAACACTTGGTAGGGGCTCCTTTTGCTTTAATTACTGCCTCAATTCGGCATGGCATGGAGGTGATCAGTTTGTGGCACTGCTGAGGTGGTATGGAAGCCCAGGTTTCTTTGACAGTGGCCTTCAGCTCATCTGCATTGTTGGGTCCGGTGTCTCTCATCTTCCTCTTGACAATACCCCACACTGTAAAAAAAAAAAAAAAGTTGGGCTACCTTAAAATTAAGTCAACCAGCTAAAGCAGATTTTTGAGTTTTCTCAACTTATTTTTTAGGAAATTTCTCAACTTTTTGTTGTATAAACTTAAAACAAGAAGTTGAGAAAACTCAAAAATCTGCTGAAGCTGGTTGCCTTAATTTTAAGTTTGCCCAACTTTTTTTTTTTTTTTTTTACAGTGCATAGATTCTCTATGGGGTTCAGGACAGGCGAGTTTGCTGGCCAATCAAGCACAGTAACACCATGGTCATTGAACCAGCTTTTGGTACCTTTGGCAGTGTGGGCAGGTGCCAAGTCCTGCTGGAAAATGAAATCAGCATCTCCATAAAGCTTGTCAGCAGAAGGAAGCATGAAGTGCTCTACAATTTCCTGGTAGATGGCTGCGTTGACTGTGGACTTCAGAAAACAAAGTGGACCAACACCAGTAGATGACATGGCAGCCCAAATCATCACTGACTGTGTAAACTTCACACTGGACTTCAAGCAACATGGATTCTGTGCCTCTCCACTCTTCCTCCAGACTCTGAGACCTTGATTTCCAAATGAAATGCAAAATTTACTTTCATCTGAAAAGAGGACTTTGAACCACTGAGCAACAGTCCAGTTCTTTTTCTCCACAGCCCAGGTAAGATGCTTCTGACGTTGTCTCTGGTTCAGAAGTGGCTTGGTAGCCCTTTTCCTGAAGAAGTCTGAGCGTGGTGACTCTTGATGCACTGACTCCAGCTTCAGTCCACTCCTTGTGAAGCTCTCCCAAGTGTTTGAATCAGCTTTGCTTGACAGTATTCTCAAGCTTGCGGTATTCCCTGTTGCTTGTGCACCTTTTCCTACCCAAATTCTTCCATCCAGTCAACTCTGCATTTAATATGCTTTGATACAGCACTCTGTAAACAGCCACACCTTTCAGTAATGACCTTCTGTGACTTACCCTCTTTGTGGAGGGTGTCAATGTTCGTCTTCTGGATCATTGGCAAGTCAGCAGTCTTCCCCATTATTGTGGTTTCAAAGAACAAGAGATACCCAGAATTTATACTGCATGGATGGTCATTTATTGAAACTCAAATGTAAATATTCTAATATTTTGAGATACTGATTTTTGACTTTCATGAGCTGTAAGCTCTAATCATCAAAATTAAAACAAAAAAAACTTTTGAAATGTTTTACTTTACATGTAATGAATCTAAAATATATGAAAGTTTCACTTTTTGAAATAAGTTACAAGAAAAAATGAACTTTTTCAACGACATTCTAATTTATTGAGATGCACCTGTATGTAGAATGTAATATGATCTGGTCCAAATATCTTTTATCCATTTAGCATGTTGGTTCATGTCTGAATTCTCATTTAAGTTCACACACTGCATTTGGATATAAACATGCGCTGAACTTTTTTTTCCTAATGAACTATGCTTTTTTGGTTTTATCTACTACATGAAATAAAGATCAACTGCCTTGCCTTCAGTACTTTAACATGAAAGTTTTTCAAAAAAGTATCATGTTGGATAAGTAGTGTTAAACTTGAATCATTGTTTAATTTTTTTCACAAAAATTATATGTAAGAAAAAAAAGTTTCAGAACATTACTATTTCCTGTTGCAGTGTGTAAAAAAAAATCAACTTTTTTTTTTCGGAAAGGCCGAAAACTTTTTTCGGCCTTTCCTAAAACTAGCTTATAGAATAAAAGGGAAAGTCTTTGAAATTTAAAAACATAGTTAACATTAGTATAACAGAGAATTAGATCATTCCAGACCCGACTAATCTTTTTTTTTGTTTGTTTTTTAACCAATGTGCAGCTTGAGGAATGCAAATGGGTTGACTGCAGCAGATCTGGCCCATGCTCAAGGTTTCCATGATTGCGCTCAGCTCCTCTCTAATGCACACAACCAGCTAAATCAGATAAATGGATTTGCCCACAATGGGACTGACCACTCGCACATCCAGGGCCGCAGTCTTCTGAATGGGATTGCCAATAGAAAAAGATTACTTGATTGCACAGAGCCAAACCAAATGAAAAAAGCAAGAACTGAGAGTAAGTCTGTTTTGTAGTGCATTTAATCACATGTGTTTGTGCACAAAACCAACACTAAATCAAGGAAAAAAAGATTTTTCTGACTATATTGCTTGTTTTCCATTCAGGCATTAATTTTTCAGTGAAGGCAAACAATGGAATTGGAGAGGAGCTTGAGAGTATGAATGTGGAATCAACTGCTGAAAACCAATCAGGTGGGACTGGAGCTTCTCCACCAATGTCTATTGACCTTGAACATCATGAGGACAGTGTTTCTTTGAGGAACCCCTCTCCCACCCAAAAAATGTTGGAGCCCACATCTATGACTTCTGTTCCTGGCCCCTGGCTATGGACAAATTCTTACGCTTATTTATGAGACCAAGTTATCCACAAGTTTGCCCAGGTTTATCAACAAGCTGCCAATGCACATGATTTGGCTAGTATATTTTTATTGGATTTTTTCAGGCTGCTGAAATTTCTGCAATCTAATAGTATTTGGGGTGAGATGTCAATTTTTTCAGAAGCTGACATTTATTTTCAAAGTATGCTCACATTTAACTTAAATAACAGACTTTTCCACTCCTTGCAAAGACACACCAGCTAAAATGATACAGAAATACATGTACGGGAGTTGCTAGTTTTTTTGTTTTTTTTTGTTTTTTTGCTTTAATTCCATGAACCTTTGCCATATAATCTGTGTATGGTTATTCTGAAACAGTTTTGTAAATGTAGCTAACTGTTAGCTTAATATAGTACACTTGGCTTGTATGTAATAGTTATATTTTCTGAATCCTTCAGCAATATATTTCACAATGAAAGCATTAACTGATTTTAGGATATTTCATGAAGTTATATAAACTATTTTAAAGATATTTAAAGATTTCATGTGTAATCTTGTTTATTTGAAACACTGAAGCATCTTTTAGGCTATTTGACTTTTATTTGATGGTAGTTATGGATTCTAAAAAAAACTTTTTTTCTTATTGCTGACTTTTGCAGTTAGGCGTTTAAACTCTCTCCCTTGTGACCATTTGGATGAGTACACTCTGTGTGTTGACATGCAGTAATAGTTCATTAAAAACAAGATGATATACTGTACACTTGAAGTATAAGCAAAAAAGCTCTCATACTGAAAATTAAATGCAGTTTATCGGCAAGAATGTATTGGGTACAAATGTTTAGTTTCTCTGGTCTGGCCCAAGTTCTTGTGTAATCAAGACCCTTTGCTCATCACTTTCTGACGCATGTCTTGTTTTGAATGACAGATGAAGCCATAGCCACAGGTTTGAGGAATGCTCATGGGCAGCAGAACAGTTTCACTGTCAACAGCTTCGCCACAAATGGGCAGTGCTATCAATCCCAATTCAATGGGGTTGAGCCCATTCCAGCTGAGTCGAGAATGGACATGTGCGGCTCACTGCACCTCAATGGCAGCCCAAGCAGCTGTGTATCTCACCGGCCTGCATGGGGTGCGTTCCTGCCTGACTCCAGTGAGCATCTGCGCTATGGACACTACCATGGATTCGGAGATACGGCAGAGGACCTGGAAGATGCTTGCAGCTGTCAGGAGCACAGCACGATCGTGAAGGTAGAGCAGCACTACGAGCAAGAGGTTCTCAGTGCTGTGCAGCTGTTTCATGGATCATAAAGTCAAAATAAGTTTCGTCCATTTGATTACAAGTGGACACATTGATGGCAGCACTATCCGCCTTAAACTGAGGGGTTATCTTGCACCTTAACCCAGGCTGTTTTGTTTTTGATAAAAGGGGACAATCTTTCTACCAAAGGGGAAAATTTGTATTGCATTTTGTATCTGAGCTAATGACTTTATTTTATTATACGTATGTGTTTGAACTCAGCCTAGTTATCTGGGTGCATTTCTTTTTCCTCTTTAATGCAATGTTAGAACGTTAAGTTGTATGAGGAGTTGATTTTTATGTGAATTGTGAGTTTGTAGTTTTGTGCCAATGAATTAAATGTCTTTTGTATGATTTTGTTGTATTCTTGTGAGTTTTTTTCCTGAGAAGAAAAACTGACATGCTGACTGTAAAAGTGTTTTTGTTTGTTTGTTTTTGATTTTTTGAAAAAGAAAGCTTAAGATGTATAACATTCCTTCATCTTTGTACCCTTTGTTCTAAAAAAAAAAAATCAAACTCAAAAGAAGCATCTTTCATTGCCACCTGAAGACAGTTCTCCTATACAGTATAGCTGAATCTTAAGTAAAGATGTATTCATGTCTAGATGTATTAATGTTCATTTTGAAAGTAAAAGTGTAAATTTCTGAAGTTTTTTTTCTTACATCTTCAGTGCACTTTGGCATTGACCCTCAACTCATCACTGACATTCATTTTGTACGTAATGCACTCAGACTTCTAAAAATCAACCATGATCAAAATTAGAACCTTATTACTCAATTACTATACATATTACTCAATTTATATATAGATATAAATAGCCTATATGTGCAGGGTATATGCATACATTTAAAAAGTTACTTTGTTTTGAAATCCATCATACCATGTCTGAAATAAAGACAGGTCGTGGTGCACTGCACAACAAAAGATGAAATTTGATTAGCAAACTGCCCAAGGGAGGCTGATACGCCCACCTCGGTTTCCTGTCTCACGTGTTTGGACACACGGGTGTCACCTGTCTTCTGCGTCGACCTTTACTGCGAGGCCTAAACGTCATTAGCGCTCCGCCTGTAACACATGGATCTTCGATTTAATGCCTCGAAAAGGGGTGGTGCAGCATTTTTAACCCGTCTAACTGCTATGATATACTAAATACAACAGCATACGTATATTGAATTAAATCACAAATATTAAATCTGTAGATTACTTAAATGGTACGAGTTATTTTTAATGGCAATCTACATTATTAACTTAGTTCCAAATATGGTGAATAATTGGCCACCCCCACACGTTTGACAGTGGTATCGTCTGTATTCCGTGTTGAAACCCTCCAAGCAGAACCGAAAAGCAAATTTCAAGTCGAGGACCTTTCGAGAGAAGGGAAAAGGCACATATTATTCTAAATTATACATACATTTATATCTGACACTTGTACAGTTTTAGCAATGTCTACTCCAGCACGAAGGCGACTCATGAGGGATTTTAAAAGGTGAATCATGAAAAAAAATGTATATGAGGAGCTGTTGTTTACTGAGCCCGGATGTACGTTACCTTAAAAAGACCTGAATGTGAAGAAACATTTAGAAGGGAACTATTTTGATTGCAGGAAATGTAAGAAAGCAATTTGTCGTATCGGCCAGTTTTCATTTTAGTTAAACTGCTGATGTGTTAAATGTATTTTAAAAGGAAAGTTATTTGGACCTTTCTAAATCTAATCTGCCTCCCTTATTCGTTTTGAAACAAACACAGACTTCAAGAGGATCCTCCAGCTGGTGTTAGCGGTGCTCCGTCAGAAAACAATATCATGGTATGGAATGCAGTGATATTTGGGTAAGTACTTCTTGTGAGCAGGTTTGTGCTGTGGACTAAACCAAGTTTAGCGTCTTTCCAGGTTCACGTTTCTTTATTCTGAAACCCGACTATTTTGTCAGCACTTCATATGGCATAAAACCGTCCTTTGG
This sequence comes from Schizothorax lantsangensis, assembly GCA_027422415.1. Lineage (NCBI taxonomy): Eukaryota > Metazoa > Chordata > Actinopteri > Cypriniformes > Cyprinidae > Schizothorax > Schizothorax lantsangensis. The sequence continues at coordinate 22,856,122 of CM049841.1, forward strand.
TACTTGTCTCGACTAGTCTACCTGTGTGTTTTCAAGCACTGAAACTAAAAGCAAAAGGTGACGTGGTGGCATTATTGTGGTTATCCAAATGTGACCACTTTTCATTCTTGTTTTCACAGGCCAGAAGGAACTCCCTTTGAAGATGGTAAATATTAACATTACTTCTTGAGGTCCATAAGTTCTAGTAATTTAAGACATGTATTTTGTATTCATGCTTTAAGCCTGTTTTTATAGGTACATTCAAACTGACTGTAGAATTCACAGAAGAATACCCAAATAAACCACCCACAGTCAGATTCATCTCAAAAATGTTTCATCCTAATGGTAAGATTTAGTTTTTTTTGTTATATTGTCATTATTTGTCATTCACAATCATTAATATTGCATTTTTATAGCATATTGCTTTCTTGACATGACTTAAGGGAATAGTTCTCCCCAAAATGAATATTTGCTGAAAATTTACTCTCCCTCGAGCCATCCAAGATGCAGATGAAATTGTTTCTTCTAGGAACAGATATGGAGAAATTGAGCATTACATCACTTGCTAACCAGTGGATCCCCTGCAGTGAATGGATGCCGTCAGAATGACAGTTCAGACAAGCTGATAATAATCCACAAGGAATCCACACGTGTCCAGTCCATAAATGAATGTATTTTCTTTTGAAGTGAATAGTTGTGTGTTTGTAAGAAACAAATCCATCATAAAGTTTTTACCTTCAAACCTTTGCTTCTGGCCAAAATATAAGTCCTTTATCGATAATATGGCTTCCTCCAGTGAAAAAGTTGCCTCATCTGAATCAGCAGAGAAATATGCACAGATCAAGTACAGTTTACAAGAAAAAAAAACAAAAAACTTTCTATATAAACGTGTGTGTGTTTTGACATGAGAGGACAACAGGGGATGGACTTTTTCGCTAGAGGAAACATTAGTATGAATTATGGACTTGTATTTTAGTCGGAGGCAGCGGTTTGAAGTTAACACCTTGACAGGTTTGTTTCTTACAAGCATGCAGCTGTTCGCTTCATAAGCCATTAACTGATAGACTGGAGTCATGGGGATTTTATTTTTATTAACTCTTTTGACTCTCATTCTGATGGCACCCATTCACTGCAGAGGATCCAAGTGATGTCAAACTAAATTTCTCCAAATGTGTTCCTATTAAGAAACATAATAAAGTAAATTAAGCAAATGTTAAATTTTGGGTGAACTGTTCCATTAACAACACCTTTCTCTTTCAATGATATTATAGTATATGCAGATGGAAGCATATGTCTTGACATCCTACAAAATCGTTGGAGTCCAACTTATGATGTGTCATCAATTCTTACCTCAATCCAGGTAAAATATTGCTCTTTACCATTATAAGTATAAAAGTAAATCAGAACACCGCTTGACCAGCTTGTTTTCCCCCAGTCTTTGCTTGATGAACCAAACCCTAACAGTCCAGCTAACAGCCAAGCAGCTCAACTTTACCAGGAGAACAAACGGGAGTATGAGAAGCGTGTGTCCGCTATTGTTGAGCAGAGCTGGAGGGACAGCTGACCATACACTGCAGAGAACAGAATGTTGTGTGATTTATAGTTTAGTTGAGTGAATTGTGAGGAAGTTTCTCTTTTTCCCCCTCTCTGTCTCGCACACCACTCTCATACCTTTCTAATGCACTTTAATCAAAATCCATCCTTTTTCACTTGGATAACTTGTGCTCAGCCAAGATCACCTGGTCATTTTCTGTTCAAAAAGTGACAGACATGGTGTCAGCCCAGAAACCTGGACTATATGATATATCCAAGGGCCATTTTTTTTTTTTCAAGAAAAACCAAACTAAATGGACAAAGTGCCAGCCTGCCATCCTTGAACTATCCATGCCCCAATTGGAACTGATGATCCTGTTAGGCTGTTTTTGTGTGTGTTCTGTTACATGCCTGAAAGTGTGTGGGGTTTTTTCTATTCCATGTGTTATTGATTGCCTCGTGTACTATATTATAATAATACACTTTGAATTTCATGTACAGGATCTGAGTATGATTAGTCTGTCGTTTTTTCTTTTTTGTTTGTTTTAATGTGGTCAAAAAAAAAAATCTCAAAACAAGAATGGTAATTTTAACCACAGAAGAAAAAACATTGTTAAATGTCTGAAGAGCAGTACATTTTTCAAACGCTTATATTAAGGTTTTTATAAGATACACTCATACAATAGCTACATGCATGATTGACAATGAAAGCTCATTCACATAAACAATACAACACATCACAGACTAAAGATTCAGTTATGTTTCATATGAAATATCCATTTAAATTAAATGCTCTTTAAACAAAACAAAGCATTTCTGCCTCAGAGAGCAGCTGAGTTCAAGCCCTTAGATGGTACTTCATAAGTGATTATCTGAAACGAGTCTCCAGATGAGACAGAAAACAAAGCATAAATCCATATGATCAGTTGTTTGAGGTCAGCCAATATGGGCTACCTGTTATATGCCCTCTCCTTTTTTGCTTTTTCCAAGGCTTTGTCCATGGTTTTCTCTGTGTCTCCCCTACATTTTGGACAATACCACTTCCCTTTGGGTTTGTGATTAAGCCCAACACATGAGAAATGAAACCATTCAATTGGACATTCATCATTATCACACCCAATCATCTCCCCAAATGACACCTGCACACACAAGCAGTAAGTAGGCTCATTCGGATCAATAGGTAGATCTGTAGGTGAAGGCTCTCTGTCAGCTTTGGCTTTAGACCTCTTCTTTTTCTTTGAGGTTTTATTCCGCTTCTCCCTGACAATGCTTACGGTCCCTTCATCATGGTGAACTGTAGAGATGTTATCCTGAGTGTCAATATGACTGTTTTTCTGACGTTTGGAGCGCTTGATTGCTCCAGAAATTCTTTCTATTGAACCAAGGGATTCCTCTTTTCGTTTCTCCTCCTCTCTTCTCTTGCTGGGAATAACGGAAGATATGGTAATAGCTGTCATGCTTTCTTGGGGTTCATGTTGGGTTTCTAGAAGCTCAGCAAGACTGTCCACTTGCCGGCTACGATTCTCCACCATCTCCACCATCTGACTAGCAAGTTGGATCTTCTCATCACCCAGTTCCTGACTTCGGATAAGGGCTCTTTGGATACAGTGTAGCAAGCGCCTTTGCTGGATGGGGTCCTCTTCATGGCAGTGTTTCTCATATGCCTCGTCTAACTCTTTGAGGAGTTCTGAAATTACACAAAAACATTTATTGTGAATATCATTTAATATTCTGACCTCTGATATGTGTGGTCACATTAGCAAAATTGCACAGGCAAAGAAAAAAAAGCTCCATTGCCTATTGACAACAGAGTAGATATGTATGAAGCACTGCTCATATATAAGATACTTTATATTCAAGCAAGCTTTCTGTTGGTCAAAGTAGTGAATTAGATTAGATTCCAACTGAAATGACAAAAATTTGTCAAACACAAATTAAGATATATTTAATGAAACCTGAGAGGTTTCCGTCCCTCCAAAACTAAGATCCAAAAACGCCATAAAAGGTGCCATAAAATTAATCCATGTGAATAAAAGCCTAATTTAAATCTGTTCATCATATAAAGCAATGATATTTCTTCAAAAGATTTGGGTTAAACTGCCTGATTCATAAGGATTTATTTTACATTTATCTCTCAGGTTTCATTAAAATATCTTATGTGCTTTGAAAATTAACCAAAGTATTATGGGTTTGAAACAACATGGCTAAGTAATTTATGACAGAATTTCCATTTTTGGGAGAACTATTAATGCAATAGCCTACTGCACAGTTTCAAATGTACTTAACCTTGAAGTTTAACTTTCAGTATGAAATTTGGCTCCAAGGGCTGGTAAACAACAATCCCTATTTAAAAATAGCAAATCAAGATCCGCCCATGTAATATTCAAAAACCAATCACACTCTAAAAACTCGCCCGAATGCGACCTAAATGGGCGGACTTAATATGAATTGACAGTTTCTTCCCACCAACTGCAGCGCTTTCAAGCCAGAAATGTTTCCACACAAAACCAAATAAGGTGGAGCATGTGTGCTACCGTTATATATAAAAAAAAACAGTTGTGTACATTGCAGGCTCGTTTCTATCCTACTAAATCCAATGAGCTTGCGTAGCCTACTTCATCTGACTGACAACAACAAAATAAATAAACGGACATGCACGAAATATATCCAGCAAGTAAGAAAGAAGAATGAACCCGCATATGATGAATGGCAATATTTTTACCCAAGATACAATTTTTCAAACACAAGACCACTTGACATAATACAGCCGACCAGTCGTCTCGTAGACAGCAAGTAACTGTAAAAAATAAGTGAACAACAACTGGAATCACAAATTGATTTTTCTGTTAAATGATTTGCCTTTAATTTATTTTTAATCGCAGAGTGGGTTTAACTGTTGGGATTTACATTTTTGCTGTTATTGGATGACACCAGCAAGAATTAGCTGCTAATCGGACATATTTCTGTAATTCAAGATCTGACCCGAGAGACGCAAAGCGACCGACAACAAAGTAGAAATAAATGAAGTCTAATTAATCAAACTAATCAAAGCTATTGTTTCGCCCTATCTAAAGCGATAAATTAATTTCCACATGTGGAATATGAACACAAACAAGCGATTGAGAAAAAGGGAAACGTTACCTTGGTATTTGGAATCAATTTCTCTCATAAGAGACACATTTCGTTGCAGGTCGAATGGTAAACACTCAATCAAGTCCAAGTATTCTCCAACATAGTTAGCGATGTGTAGTGGGTCCCAGCTGGTAGTATTCAGCATTTTAGTTGCTATTTTCTACGTTAGATTTGTAGGAAGAAATCGTCGATGACCAAAGACAAAATGCATCTACTCGGTCAGAATAATCCTTGGGAAACTGTAGACCACAAACATAGTTCACATCAACGTGCACAATAAATGAAAATTACTATATTCATAAGATTTATAGTGTTGTCCATTTTATGTTATAGTGACAATATTCCAGTGTCGCAATACTTGACTCCAGCATGGAGATCCGTGTTTCAAACACTTGGGAAGAGTAAATCAGATGCGCATGCGTCAATATAGCAAAAGGACTCCCCATGTAGCCTGGGCTGCCGTGACTTGTTTTATTTTTATTTATTCTATTCATACTGTGCTTTTCACAAGTGGTCCACTCGGGATTATGTTTACATTTGTAAACATTTTCGTTCATAGCAGCCTATCTCGCCGATGACATCTTGCGGGGTGGAGCGTAGTTCTTATATGAACTCCTCCCACTTAAAAATACAGTCTCATCACTAAAAAGCATTTAGGCTACAAGAATAAAGTTACTCAATTTGTGTTACCGAATTTGTTATTTGGATCGATGGATGATACTCCTGAGTACTGCAGTAACTGTTATAGTTTTTCAGGTTAGTGTCAATTCCCCCCAAAAAATGTGAGCATCCCTATCATGTGTCAAACTCCGGTCCTGGAGGGCCACTGTCCTGGAGAGCTCCAACCAGCTACAAAACACCTGCCTGGAAGTTTTTAGTAATCCTGAAGACCTTGATTAGCTGGTTGTGTTTTTAATTAGGCTTGGGGCTAAACTCCGCAGGACAGTGGTCCTCAAGGGCAGAGCTTTGAAGGGTGTAGGACATTGTTGTCTTGTGTAAACATTTGGACCTCCCTTAAGTGAAGGGACTGACTGACAAATGCCGTGTGAGTGTGCAGCCTCTAGCACTACATCAGTTGTTGCAAATAAATATTTATTATTATTTATTCATTAAAGTGTGTCTAATTTCAAATTACTGCAGGTAGTCACATTTAGATAGCGTAGCTACTAATAAATTTTTTCCAACAAACTGAACTTGCTTACACTTAAGCTTCTTCATTCATATTTCTATCACTGACAAAAATATTTTGTATTACACAATAAAGACAAATTGAATTATTTTACTTACATTTTGCTTCAAAATGCATTGCGAGAACTTGTAACCCAAGATCTCATGATCACAAACGGAAATCACTTCCTTGAAGGGACCATTGTTTCCCTTCACTGATGAACTTTTGAAAGGGCTCTTAGTTTGTGAAGGGATTTGGTTGTTCACTTTCATTTGAAAAGTCCCTGCAAATGCCACCCCCTTCAAAGTGCCCTTCAATGGCACAAAAAAAGCTCTTTGGAATCCGCTTATTGTTATTTGAGTGCGTGGCCATTTTGACCCCACTAGGAAGAAGCTAGGGAGTGAGGTGAGTGGGAAGTTGGACATGCAACCATTTTTTGATGGAAAGTTTACATATCAGTATTTGACGAATGGAGCAAATCATACTATGGAATTCCATGAAGTACGATATAATAATAAAAATAAAAAGGGCAGCCTATCTAGGTAATGGAAGAGTCTTAAGTGTTATGATGAGAACAAAAAGCAAAGGTTCTAAAAGCCATTTGTTAATTCTGAAAAAGTGTGGAGTAATGTATCATAAATGTAGACCTATATCTATGGAGGAAATAAAAGGAAAATTGTTTGTTGGAAAATTGAGGTTGGAAGTTGCTCCAGCTAAAAACTGAAGACAGGATAGTCAAAAATGTCATATTTTTTTTTTGTGTAGATACATTTTGAAGACAGTAATCTACCTTTAAAGGTGAGGTTATGTTTAATAAATTTCTTGGTATGGGAATATGCACCCCACTTTTGTGTTGTTATTGTCAGCACATAGAACACACTGTTGCTGTTTGTGAGGGAAAAGGTGATGTGGAGGAGAGCATGAGTATGGGAAATGTCAAGAAGGAACTGAGCTGAAGTGTTGCGGTTGCGGAGGAGAGCATAAAGCGCTGCATATGGAGGATGTCCTCTATAACAGCAGGCTCATGAAATCCAAAAGGTAGAGTCCGCACCAAACTTTTCCCAAAACAGTTTCCGAAGCATCTTGTCGAGTGAAACATAGAAGCAAGTGTAGAATAAACAGGCACATTTATCTATGCAGTAGTGAATGGCACTGCAGAGTTAGAAAGGAAATCTGACAAGACTAAAAATTGTGCAAATAAACTTTTGAACACATGTATATAAGAAGCACTGTTCGCCGCTCAGTACGGTAGGTGGCGAGAGTGCTCCTAAAGAGTAGGTTGCCATTAAACAAGTAATAGTACACTGATCCACACTCCGGAACAGAAGGGGGCGGTAATGCACCAATAAGCTGGATGCCAACCGCCGTTAAAAAAAAAGAAGAAGAAGAAGACAAGTAATAGTAGAAGAACCCACTGCAAAACAAAACAGCCGAGAGAGAGATTTGTGCCTTGTTTAGTTTTTTAAGGAGGACTGGACTGGAAGGACGAATTTAATAAATTTAATTAAGATATAGTAAGTCAAAGTGAGACAGTAGATGGCAGTAATGCAACACTATGGATGCCAACTGCCGTAAAACTCCAACGAAGAAGAAGAAGAAGAAGAAGAGATCTGTGCCTATGCGTCAATGTGACAGTTTGGTGGTGTGTTGAGAGTTATGGACTCTTACCAGTAGCTGAACTTTCCATGTGATGACACTGAAAAGAAACAGATCGTGTAGACACATCGAGGACGTTAGACTATGAACAGATGGCTAAATCTACACATGTCATCAATCCAAATCGGAAAACACGCTAAAATGTGTAGAGATATTATTGATCGTCAAGGTTATGCAACATCTTTATTACTATTATAACCACCAAATGCAGTAAGATGAAAATGAGGCTTCCTTTAGCATTGATTGCAAATGTAAGACTGCTTAATTCTGGATTTAGAATCAGGCATTCGATTCATAGTGGTGTTACAAAAACGACATTGCTGTCCAGTCATAATATATGCAGCAGAGCGGAGAGAAAGTGGATAAAACCAGCGGGGTTTGACACCGGTGTGAAGACTTACAACAGTCTCACCAAGCAGAAAGAACCTCTGGTTTTGGCACAAGAAAGAATTGCTACCTGGTAAGGCACGTAGTGGTATATAACGTCAATTGAGATTTTGTTACATGTACATTACACGTTCTTCTGTCACTTCAGGTATAGCTGTGGACCTACTGTTTATGATCATGCCCATCTCGGTCATGCGTGGTAAGTTTTTCTGTTGATAACTAGACGCAGAACGTTGAAAAAATAAGCAGTTTGTTGTAGTGTTATTTTAGTATTATTGAGATAATAAGAGTTTTTAATTAATAGGTGGTAGGTTTAGTCTTTTTTTTTTGTTCTAGTAACTGATTACATGTAATCTTGATTATGCAGTCGGATTCCAAAAATAGTACCTGTAAATAAGTACCTGTAATTAGATTATATTACATTTTTACTTTATTCATTGCATCTTTTTTTTTTCTTCCTTGCATGCAGCTCATATGTCAGATTTGACATTCTGCAAAGGATCTTATCTAGAATTTTTGAAATTAATGTCATCCACGTCATGGTCATCACTGACATTGATGATAAAATAATACAAAGAAGCCTTGAGGTAAGTGTTAACTGATAATATATTGTTTAACTTCTGTTTCAGTAAATACAATATTAGTCATTTATGTGGAAGGATGTAAATATTTAGCAATTTTAAAACATGTAAAACGTTTTATTTTATGTATTTTGCAGCAGAACATCTCGCCCACTGTCCTAGCAAGAATGCATGAGGAAGAGTTTAAGAGGGACATGCAAGCACTGCGGGTAAATCACCACTTTTGGTTGATTGGGGTTTATCTTGTCTAAAAATATTTATTTGACTGATCTTTGTTAATTTGTCCAGGTTCTTCCTCCAGCTGTATACATGAGGGTGACAGAAAACATACCCCAGATTGTAGCTTTTATAGAGAGTATTATCGGAAATGGACATGCCTATGTCACAAGTCAAGGTGCCACTCTCTGTTTTGTTGACACTTACAGGTCAAGGCTTTCTTGTTTAATTTTTTTTCCCCAACAGTGAATAAAAGATGAAACTGAATATCCAGTATTATTTGTTGATCCAGGGAACGTCTACTTCGACACTCAGTCAATTGGTAACCGCTATGGCAAGCTTGTGAACCTTGGAGGGATTGTTGGGGAGCTGGGTATGTTTATGATATTTTGTTTTTTAAAACGTAAATGTAAATAGTTTCTTCAGTCTTTAATCACATGTTTTTCCACTGCACATTTATGATAAAAAATTGTTATTGGGCTAACTTGAATAATGAACTAAAATCATATTACTGTTAATATATGCCATGTCTGTAGTTAAGAGAAGTACATTTTTAGAAGCTAACCTAAATAATGTTGAGTAATTAACAGTTTCTTGTATTTTAGGGGCTCAGGATAAAAGAGATCCAAGGGATTTTGCTCTGTGGAAAGCATCCAAACCACATGAACCTCATTGGGAATCACCTTGGGGACAAGGAAGACCTGGGTGGCACATTGAATGTTCTACGATTGCTAGGTATTTGCTCTGTCAAACCAAATATCACTGTATGTTGGTATTTGTTTTGCATTGCTTTGATGTTGTGTCTGATTTTGAAAGGATGTCAATGGTACATTTACTCTGTATATACATAGTTTAAGGCAGTAGTTTGAAGAAATGTATCCTCTGTTCAAACAGAAACACAACATAATGGAGGTTTACCCCATTATAAGTTAAGTCAGTTTTCAGTAGGTCTTTAAGCCCTGTTTGAATGGTAATTATTTATGTGTACGTCTATGTAATTTCAACATTTAGAGGGGCTAGTCAGTGATTTTATTGCTGTCCGAATCCAGAACATCTGGGTTTTTTTCTCCGCAAGACTTAAGGTCTCTGCACACTGAGCCTGAAATTTTCGTCCAAAATTTTCGCACGTTAAAAAATAAATACGATCTCACGTTGTGTCAATCACTTTTGCACACTGCCTCCGAAACTTTCGTCCATCAAAAAAAAATTCGGATCAGGTTCGATTTTCTGCGTTTTCACATCCGTTGCATGCATTTTGATAGGAAAGATGAGGAATACGAAAAAAACGGAAAAAGGCATGCGAAAATTTCGGACTCAGTGTGCAATGGCCTTTACTGTTTTTTTGACACCAAAGATGGTGAGGTAGTTTATTGTAGTTTAATTGCTTAATACACCTCTGGCTCAATCCAAAAGTGGTTTTATAAAACCTTTTTGATCACTGCCATGCCAATAATTGTTGTGCATCGTGGTGCATGCATTGTCAATATTGGAGACTTTTATTACTGAAACGCTGAAAGTTGTTTACAAGAAGAGTGATGCATGTATTCACATATCCATGTATATTCATGTGAACTTTTGAAATCGGCCTTTGTGGCAGCAGGCATGTAATCAGTTTAAATATATATATATATATATATATTATATAAATTAGGACTAATCGGTTTACTAGTTGGTTAAATAGTTAAATGTTTGCCTTATGTAAATAATAGGTTATTTCTGCTAATTTTCACCTTTTTTAATAACATACTTAATTTTGAGAGTTAAAGCATAAGAAAACCATTTAAACAATCAGTTTTCCTTTTTTAAATTGGATATTAAAACGAATACATAATAAATATTATATTATTTTCCTTTAATTAAATTTGTCATCGTGTTGAAAGTGTGAATGACCACATGAGACATGCGTTTCCAGGTTTCGTAGGATCACAGAACTCACTCCTCCCCTATGAATAAATGGTTATCTGAACGCTTGAGTTTTATTGCTGAGGAGCCATGCAAATGTTTTTACAAATGTAGGTATAAAAGAAAAAAAAAGTGACAAGTCCCTTTTTTATGGGTGAGGAATGGATGTCTATGGATGGATGGCAGATGTAGCAGTATTGCCCATTTATTAAATGCAACAGGAATGTACATTTATCATACCACATTGGAATGTATTATAAAATCTTAGCCCATCAAGGAAATTAGGAAACAGAATCATATAATGAAATGGTAACATCCATAAACACTTGTTTGCTCTTATCTGCAGTTCAGTATTTGGAAGTCAGTTGGACATCCACTCTGGAGGAATTGACCTTGCCTTCCCTCATCATGAGAATGAGATTGCCCAGTCTGAGGCGTATCATCAGTGTGAACAATGGGGAAACTACTTCCTGCACTCCGGTAATGCCCTTAGTCTTCTGGTTTAAGTAGTGTTAGTTGTAAAATTATTGGTTGCATACTGTAACATAGAATCTGTGAAAATGTAGTTTTATTGTTGCTGACTTGGAAGAAAATGCTGTAAAAACTTTGTTTTCAAGGGCACCTTCATTTGAAAGGAAGCGTAGAGAAGATGTCAAAATCCTTGAAGAATTATGTAACTATAAAGGTAACAAGTTATACTGATATATAAGTGTAAAATTATGTCTTATATTATTAATACATTACAATGTATTTTAAATCTAACTCTCTTCATAATCTAGGATTTTCTGAAATCTTACACTGCAAATGAGTTTCGACTTTTCTGCCTTCTGACCAGATACAGATCAGGTATGTGTTACAAAGGGACTCCTGAAAGTAATCCTCCTGCAGTTTTGCAGCAAAAACGGGGCAGATATTTTACATTAACTGTGGGTCTTTTAAACCTTCCAGCAATCGACTATAGTGATGCAAGCATGAATGAAGCCCGATCTACCCTGTCCACCATCTCTGCCTTCTGCCACAATGCACAGGCCTACATGCAGGGCCACTTACAGTGCCAGCCTATAGAGGAGGGAATTCTCTGGGAGAGGTAAAGACAGATCACATTCATGGTCTAATATACATTTTGAACAGCAGAATGACATGAATAAGATAGCGTGCAGAGACTGATATATGAGCTGTGTGTCATGCAAAGGATTTAAATCCAGTTTTGTGATCTGTATGTGCCTTACACTTATTGAAAAATAAAAAAAGCAGTCAAAACTGGTTTTACAGATAAATACATCCCTCACTTTGACCTGTAAACCTTGTGTCAGATGGGATGAAACTTTCCACTTTTATGGATGCCACCGACTTTTATAGTTACTTCATACACTGTCAATATGGTTCAGGTGTTATTCACAGCTATAGTGAGAATAGAAAAGGGGCTTGACTCAATGAACAGAACAATTATAGAATCACACCTCAAAATAAATACGTTTATAATTCCCAAACATTTGACTGTGAATGTAGCCTAGAAGAGCTGATGATGAAAATGTCTCCAACTTCTTTTTTGTCTCCTCTGTCATTGTTTGGTCAAGGTTGTCTGCTACACAGTCCAGCATTCGGAAAGCACTCGCTGATGATTTTGACACCCCAAAAGCTGTGGATGCCATTATGAGCCTCATTCACCATGGCAACTGTCAGCTTCAGCCTGCTACTAAGGTAACATCATAGGGTAGGTCACTGAGGCCTCAAATTCTTTGTCATTATACAAAATTGTACATTTTAAATTGTACATCTTTAATTAGATGTTTTATATTTATTTATATCACTTAATTTCCAGCGATATCGTCGACTTGATTGAACAGATACTATTTAAACTGAACTGAGCTGGACGATGACATCATTGAATTCAATAATGAAATGCCTTTAACTGAAAATTGAGTGTTTAATCTTGTCATTTTATATTATTGGCACACTTTTCCTATTTTGATATTGGAAAGTTGCTTTGACACAATCTGTATTGTTAAAAGCGCTATATAAATAAAGGTGACTTGACTTGATTTATTAGTCAGAGATGAAAAAAAAAATTGTGTTTGAAGGTTGATGGGCCGAGGAGTCCTGCTGTATTTGGAGCCATGCTGTCCTATGTCAGGGAAATCATGGGTGTTTTTGGAGTTGATCTATTGGACAGAAAGGTAAAAGATCAAACATTAAAACTAATGTATGTATTTTTATGTTAAAATCCTTCACCTAGTCCTAGTGTAATTTAATGTTCAGTGATGTACAGAAGCAGGACTCCCTGCTTGACCAAACAGTGGTGCATGAGGAAATATTCTCAACTCATTTTGAAATGGTCATTATTAGCAATTCCACTCTGTACAGGAATTTCACAAAGCAGCTTTAAAGGAAAACGCCACCGTTTTTCCATATTCCAATATGTTCTTCCCTCAAATTAGACGAGTTGATATGTACCTCTCCCGTCTCAGTGCGTGCACTTAATCGCTCTAGCGCGCGGCACCACTATGCTAGCGTTTAGCTTAGCACCATTCATTCCTTAGGATCCAAACTGGGATGATATCATCACTCCTGAAAACTCCCCCTCTCCCTCTTCCGTCAATACAACCAACGTGGCCTGCACTATCACTATCAGGGAGAGGGGGAGGGGGAGTTTTCAGGAGTGATGATATTACTGCGCCTAGGTTGAAGTGCTACGAAGTGCTCTTCCGCCATACATTATAGTTATCATTTTTTATCCGCTTAAAAAATCGCCACGTTTTATTTTGTCACCATACTTACTCGTGTAACTACTCATGTAAACGTCTTTAAATAGGGAAAACATGGAAGTGTTTGGTGGCTTCTAAATTTATCCCAGTTTGGATCCTAAGAAATGAATGGTGCTAAGCTAAACGCTAGCATAGTGGTGCCGCGTGATTAAGTGCACGCACTGAGACGGGAGAGGTACATATCAACTCGTCTAAGTTGAGGGAAGAACATATTGGAATATGGAAAAACGGTGGCGTTTTCCTTTAAGGATGGATGAATAGATGGAAGGAAGGAAATAAATTAAACCATTTATATTCAATAGGCGATAGATATTGTTGATTGCAAGATACTTTGGCTTTAAATAATAACTTCTTTTTTATTTTTAAAGATTCATTTTTTGGCATTTTTGCCAAATTTTGGACAGATCAGAGCTGACAGGAAGCGAAGTGGGAGAGAGGTAGGGGGGCAGGATCGGGACGCCCGTAGTGTAACAGTGCTGTATGTCTGCGTGCTGCCCACAAGGCTATCGGTGTCAACCCAATAATAATTTCTGTAATGTTCAGATATAGGAAATACATCAGGGTCGGAAATTAATGGGCACTTGGGGCAAAAATGGCACCAAGATTTAATGTTATCATTTTAATATTCTCTCATTATTTTGCACATACATTGACAGTCTGTGCAACAAAAAATGTTAAACTTCAAAAATTACATAAAGAAATCATAAAAGGAATGGAATCGAATCAAGGTTTATGGAGTGACACAATCGCTTTATATAATTTATATGAACAGATTTAAATACAGGCTTTTATTCACACATAACCATTGATCAATGCACATGCATAGAGCACATCAAATATTGTAAACAGAAGCTCAACCATTGCGTGAGAACAGACCTCATTGTTTGTCACAAGTCAAGCATGAGAGCTTCTTTTTATCTTTTTTTTGTGGCATGTGATCAGTTGTGTAGCCATGAGCCCAACACAGTCATGTCTACTGGGCAAACGATGCAGTGATCTCCTTATTGCAACACGATTTATGTAATCTCACAAATACTTTCCATCATAACTAACAGTAAAAACATGATGTAAATATGAGATTCATTGGTATAAAGGGTATAAAAATAATTAATATTTTAATCTGGGGAGTTAGTTTTGAGTTTTGAAACTTGCAGTACGCTTTTATTGTAGAGTAACCTGGTATATGTGTAAATATCAAGAACAAAATGACCAAAACATGTTCTTCCTTGTAGGCATTGACATCCTGTTTCTTCATAAAATTAAATCACTGCAACACTTTAAATCCTTTGTACTCTGTCCCTTAGGAAGTCCATGATTCCTCTGGAGTTTTAAATAATGTGGTAGAGGAATTGGTGCATTTTCGGCTTAAGGTTCGTAAATTTGCTCTTTCTGTGGAAGATCAAGCTCCAGAAGATCCCCTCACTGGCTCTGAAATTCAGAAAAGGCATCCACAGCCAGACAGAGTGCCCTTGCTGAAGGCCTGTGATGCCTTAAGGAATAATCTAGCACCCCTTGGAGTCCACATTAAGGTAAGATTTCATCCTATTAGACCAGGGGTCATCAAACTTGACCCTGAAGGGCCGGTGTCCTGCAGAGTTTAGCTCCAACTTGCCTCAACACACCTGCATGGAAGTTTGGAGTATACCTAGTAAGACCTTGATTAGCTGCTTCAGGTGTGTTTGATTAGGGTTGGAGCTAAAATCTGCAGGGACACCGGCCCTCCAGGACCGAACTTGGTGACCCCTGTATTAGACTAAGTGCAGAAGAGCGTTTAAAGGAATATTCATGGTTATTATTTAAGCATGGTACACTGTAGAAATACCTTTTGATTTTCAAAAACCCAAAGGCATAATTACAAAGTAATTAGACTTCCTGAGATTTCTTAAGTCACCAAACATTTATCTACCCTTATAATGCACATTTTCCTTTGCATATTCTTTATTGATTCCTTGAACTCTTGTAGGACCATCCAGTGCTTTCTGAGAAAGCACACTGCAAGACTCACTGTGGTTTACATTGCTAAATTTGGATTTTGGTTTCAGGATAGAGGCACAAACTCCACATGGGAAATAACAAGAAGAGGAGAGACAAGGAAGAATTAACCACTTACTGAATTGGGACCAAACTTTATCTATTAGAACACAAGCTGTTTGTATCTCAGTGGTGACTCTTTGTAAAGTTTTTCCTCTCTTCAAAGAAATTACAGTTTAACTGAAAAGCCTTGCAAAAAAAAAAAGATTAGTTCTATAATGCAACTAAAGCTGTAACTCCTCTAGTAAGCGTAACCACATCTTGTGTCTGATGATAATAATTGTAATTGTTAATAAAACAACTCTGTTCTTAGTTTAACGACTTTTTGTATGATATTTGTCTCGGTAAAGGACATTAAGACAAACTAAAGGACATTTCTCAACCATTCTAGAGAAATTACACAAGTCAAGGATCATGATTGACCTCCACTGTCTGATGATCATAATGGAATATGGTATGCTAACCATAGCAATGTTACAAGTTAGAGCAAAGTTAAACATATTATTTGATGTTTGTTTGGTTGAAAACTTGTGTGCAGTGTCTGTTTCTGTTCACAACATGCTTTATGGTTTTTATGGGAAGATTTGTCCTTTATATCTGAAGACATTATGAAGAGGCTCCCTAAAGACCTCTGTCATACGTTTACTCTTTAAATGGGGGAAGAATAAAGATAAAATATGTCAGTATCAAAAATAAAAACAAAGATTGTCATAATATTCATTATGAATTGGTGGAAATTAAAGGTCTGGTAAGTAGACGTTGTAATGTAACATTCCTAAATAAAACAGACATAAATAGGATGGGAACAATAAAGATTAATTTATAAGATCCAAGTGATTTAAAAAAAAAAAATCTTGTTTTGGTCTTCTGTGTGACGACATTTGGAGTTTAAATCGGGACTTTTTTGCATTGTGCCATTGAGTTTCCTGTTTCGTCATTGCTAGAAGAGAAATTTAAGTGGGAGCAGAGCACTGATGCTCTTTTAAAAGGACCGTTTATGTTCATGTTTAGGCACGAACAAGTCAATTTCAACTCGCCAAAGCCCAGAAGACCCGCTGAGATCTGCTCCTAAAGTGTTTCTACAATACGAGCCAAAATTAACAAACACCACAGGAACTTGGACGGCGCGCATTTGTTATTGATCGCGGATCTGGAAGTCTATAATTTTGAGATAATCGTTTTATCACTGCGTTTTCAACCTTAAACCCATGCCTGCTCCTGGGAAAATGAGAAAGCCTGATATTAAAATTGTAATCCTGGGAGACATGAATGTAGGGAAAACGTCCCTGCTGCACAGATACATAGAGAGAAGCTTTAAGAAAACTTTAAGCACAATCGGCGGAGCGTTCTTCTTGAAGCAGTGGGGTCCGTACAACATCTCTATCTGGGATACAGCGGGTAAGATTGACCGTCCAACAGAGATAATCAGAAACCTGCTGTTAAAGGTGCTTATGGAAAACATTAAATTAATAGGTTATAGCCTAGTTATTGTTTCTAGAGAGAGTACCAATATAAATAAATAAACAATATATATATATATATAGTGCTGTCAATCGATTAAAAAAATTAATCGCGTTAATCACAGTCCTGGACTGTGATTAATCATGATTAATCACAAATTTAAAATATTAGGATTTACCTGTAAATGTGTTGAAATAAAGAAATGCATGACAAACTAGTTTATCACTTCAATCCCAGTACACATTTACCCAACTATTATCAAATGTATTTCTAAATAAATACAACAAAACATTTCATTGCGACCTTACGTGAAGTATTATGACAAAATGCATTATGAAGAAGAATTGGACCTGTTCTGGTGCATTAGCATCATAAAACAATTTATGAGATTATAGTACACTTTTACTCAAAACTCACTTCAAACCACCATCGAGTGTTTGTAATAACTTCCTTTTGCGATCACATGTGGAATTCGGTTGTTAAAATATGCTTTTTATAGCCTTTTATATCGCTGCAAAAATGAGCATTTCAGATGTAAGTTACATATTCATCTCAAGAAAATCACATAGAAACCATATCCTATCGTAATCGTGTGTTTATTATCTTATATGATCTATAGTGGCTGTTGTCATGTTTATTTCTGCTGTGTTGTATGCTGTGGCTGAAACTCACGTTGTTTGTGATGTTACAACCGTCTCTCTGTTCTGAAGTTGCCAGGTATACATTCCAAGTATGATACACATTAGTAAAATGATCTATTTTTATTTGTCTATATACACTTTGGGCGGCCGCGGTAGATTATAAAAGTAGCCCGAAAAACCGCAACCCACGGCTCTGTAATTTTTCCCGCGACTGTATTTTCAAAATAGCCCACGGCCACTTGTGCCACAGCCGCTACCCTGGCAACACTGTTCACTCTACGCCTCATCACACACTGACAGATAACCTTCCGCGCTGCGACGACGGGAAGAAGTTGGGGTCAAACCTTATCAAACGATTAATTTGCGTTAAAAAAATATTAACGCGTTAATTTTTTTAGATTAATCACATGCCTTAACGCGTTAAAGTTGACACCCCTAATATATATATATATATACTTTATTTTTTCCCAGAACTAGTTCGTGATATTTAGAATGTGATATTTTGCCTGGGACAAGAGTTATTTCACATGTGATCATGTTGAAATCAAGTGACAAGCCTAGTCTTGTAAGTTCCTGAATGTCCCTGATCCAATGACACGGAAAATCATTAATCTAAATAAATCTAGTTGAGCATGATCTTTCAAAAATAACTATATTTATGTGAACATTTTTGTTCTTTTTTTGTATTTATTTATTTATGCCCCTTTTTATCTTTTGCTAATTTCTAAAAGCAGTAGCCTAAGTGAACCAATAAAAAAAAAGGGAAAAGATTACTCTCATTATTGCATCAATGACTGCAGTTGTCTCGTGTTCTTTGTAGGATTTTGCAATCTTGGTAGTTTCAGTAATAATGTGGAATTAGTTTTTTTTCTCACAGAATTTTAGCAGTCATTGATAGGAAGCATATCTTCATGCACATTTGCTGAATGCAAGCAACAGATCTGAATGTTGTAAATGTTGTTCCATCAAACTATTTTTTTTTAGGTTGTTTTTACATAGCCTACTGCACATTGCACACGCATCTCATTTTAACTGACATGGAAAACAAACAACAGCTTCTTATTTAACACTAAAATTAATTAAAAAATTGTCATTAAATTGAAAATGTAATTTTATTTAATTATTTAAAATGAAATTTAATTTAAAGCATAAAATATGCAAAATTGTTGGCATTTAGCTATTTTAGTTATTTGGAAGGAGTATTCTCTTCCACCACTTAAAATTGTATAATTGCACTGTACATATTTAACCCCTTTTATTAGACCCGAACCCCCCCCCATGACACGGAAAATCGTAATTGAGCATGATCTGCCAAAATTAAATATATTTGTGTGGGCAAATTTTTATACATTTTTATAAATAAATACATTTTTATTTTTATTTATTTATTTAACACTAAAATAAAAATTGTAATTAAATTGAAAATTTAATTTAATTTAAAGCATAAAATTGTTGGTATTTAGCTATTTTAGTTATTTAGGAGTATTCTCCTCCACCACTTAAAATTGTATAATTGTACTGTATGTATTTAACCCCTTTTATTAGACCCCCTCCCCCTTTTTATTATAACCCCATTTAAACTCAATTTATTACTGCTTGACAAACTTTCTGTGGCTGAAAAACGTATTTATTTAATTAATTTATTTTTTAAATTTGTGTCTTTGTTTAATTTGTCATATTGTTTATAATTTGTTTCTTTATTCTTATTTTTAATAACAAAAATAAAATAAAGTAACATAAGTAATTATATCGTCAAATAAGATTCTGGTAATACTACCCACCCTTACCCTTTATATGCCAAACCATTTTTCACATATGCTTTGTAGACACAAAAATGACGTCAGTAATGGACTTCCGGTACAATGCAACTCTAAAGCATTCCAGAGTATTTAAAAACAGAAAGTTCTGTCAACGTTTACTCAACCTTATGAACAAGCACAAATGATTTTCTTTGTTCTGTGAAGCACAATAATTAAGCATTAATATTACAATTATGATACATTTTTACACTGCTCTTTTCCATAAGATGAAAGTGATTGGTTTTCTGAAGCCATAGATGAAGCCATAGATGTAGCTATGAGGAACAGAAATTTCCCAGCTGAATGTGCACTGCCACTCCTTCAAAAAAATTCCAGTGACCCCATAAACATGTTCAGAAGAAATCATGACCTTGAGATGGGGTTAAAAGGAACATAAAAAAGGGAACATTATTTGATTTAATTGTTAGTGTGCTAAATGAATAGTTTGGCCTCAATGTTCTTACTTCATTAAAGAAGTATGTTACACAAACATTAAAATGTTGCCATTATTTACCTACTCTCATGTTGTGTGACACACATATGCTGTCATTTTTTTCCATGTCACACAAATAAGAGTTTTAAAGAGTTAGAAATTGGACTGATCAGGTTCTTGATTTTAATTTCCTGACTCAGTGATCCTGAGACAACAGTTCTCTAGTTGATAGGTCATTGAAAGTGAAAGAAAGTGAAAGTGAAGTGACATATGGCCAAGTATGGTGACCCATACTCGGAATTCGTGCTCTGCATTTAACCCATCCAAAGTGCACAAACACAGCAGTGAACACACACACGGAGCAGTGGGCAGCCATTTATGCTGCGGCACCCGGGGAGCAGTTGGGGGTTCGGTGCCTTGCTCAAGAGCACCTCAGTCGTGGTATTAAAATTGTAATAGTGCTGAGTGCTTAATAGTGCTGTACATTCACTCCCCCCACCTACAATTCCTGCCGGCCCGAGACTCGAACTCACAACCTTTGGATTACGAGTCTGACTCTCTAACCATTAGGCCACTACTTCCCCATTGGAGGGCAAGATTACTGAATAACAACTTAAATTTCATTGCTTTCTGCTCTTACAGCATTTTTTTTTCTTCCAGAGCTTTGCAGCATACTATGAACAGTCACTGTACACAATTATTCTTCTCCAAAAAAAATAAATAAATAAAAGATAATATTAATAATAAATAAATAATACATAAAAAAGAAAATAGAAAAAAAAACTAACAGGAATATTCTCAAAATAAGTAAAATAAAATAAATTAATATAACTTTTTTTTTAATGTGAATATATTGCAAAATGTAATTTATTCCAGTGATGCAAAGCTGAATTTCAACAGGCATTATTCCAGGCTTCATTGTCACATGATCCTTCAGAAATCATTCTAATATGCTGATTTGCTGCAATCAGGTGGCTATTATTATCTTTTATTATTATTATCAGTGTTGAAAATTTTTGTGGAAACCATAATGCACTATAAAATTCAAAGGTTTTGTGTTTTAATAGAGTAAACATAAATTATAAACTTTTATCAGCAAGGATTAAATTTATCAAAAGTGAAGCAAAGACATTTATAAGATTTATTTTTCAAATGCTGTATGTTTGAACTTGCTATTAATCATACAATCCTGGAAAAAAAACTTTTCCACAAAAATGTGAAGCAGCACAACTGCTTGCAACATTCATAAATAATAAGAAATGTTTCTTGAGCAGCAAATTAGAATAATTTCTGGAGGACACTGAAAACTAAATCAATGGCTGCTGAAAATTCAGCTTTGCGTCACATGAACAAATGACATAAAATAAAATATAATAATATTTTGCAGTATTACTGTTTTTATTTGCTTTTTGATCAAATCATTTCAGCCTTGGTGAGCAGAAGAGACTTCTATCAAAAGCTTTTGAAATGTTGGCAGTTTTTAATATCTGTATTTCTGTGTTTTTATTTCATCAGGTCGTGAACAGTTCCACGGTCTAGGCTCTATGTATTGTCGTGGCGCTGCAGCCATCATTCTCACGTATGATGTCACAAACTGGCAGAGCTTCGTAGAGCTTGAAGATCGCTTCCTCACTCTCACTGACTCAGCCAATAGTGACAGCATATTTGCCCTTGTGGGCAACAAAGCAGACCTCACTGACCCTCAAGCCCATGTTATGACCCTGGAGGAAGTCAGTGCAGAAGAGGGTAGTGTGCTTCCCCTTCCACCCTTTCCCACACCTCCAGACTTTCCCTTGCACAAACAGGTGAGTCAGGATGATGCCATAGCACTGTACAACCGCATAGTTCGCTATAAGGCACTAGAGGACGCCAGCCCACCAGCGGACAAGATGTGCTTCGAGACAAGCGCGAAGACTGGATTTAATGTAGATGTTATGTTTGAGACACTCTTTGATCTGGTGTTGCCATCCATCATTCAAAAACGCTCCCAAAGTGAGTCGCCGATATATTTGGAGGATTATAATGAAGAGGGGATGAAGAGCAAAAGGGATTGTTGCACATGAAAATATTTGCTGAAGAGCATCTGGAGTCTTGCATGTATATCCATTTATTTATGGACGCTGTTATTTGATCTGTTTCAGAACGGTTTACTGTCACAGTAAATATTGTACATTTTCAGTGAATACGTACACATTGTTATCTCTGTTCTGACTCATATGTCAGTGTGTGTGTGTTTGTGTGTGTGTGTGTTTGTGTGTGTGTGTGTGTGTGTGTGTGTGTGTGTGTGTGTGTGTCTGTTTATATGTTTGAGATAATCTTGTCTTCACAAATAGAGCACAAAGAATTTGAACTTAAGTTACTCAGTGTTTTGGCCTGCAAGTTGATCACTTGCTTCTGAACTCTATAAATAGTTGACTATTGATTTTTTGATTGATTGATTTTTATTTTTTACAAATGTGCATCAAAGATAAGAAATATACATTGTTTAGAGTACCAAGCATTTTTTGAATTAATTTACATTTTGAATTAATTTACTGTAAATTCATTATAAAGATTAGTGTTTATATATGATCTTTATTGACTCGTGACTTATTTAATAAAGGTTTATGAATATAATTTATACATACAGAAGACAGTGTACACAATTGCAGAAAACAAACCTCATTCGTGAACAGACTGTTTACACTGTCAGCATTTCCTTTTGGGGTATATGAGAGAATAACTAAAGATTAATGAGCAGTGTTGTGTCATATTTATATGTAATTCCATAAATGTCTTAGTTGCAGATATAATGCAGCTGTTATCATATATTTACCCTAACATTTCCAAGAGAATTGTGATGTTGTTTTACTCTGGGTTTGTCTTCTGCTCCTGCTGATTCATCAGTATAACATTTGGCCTGAATTAAATTTGTAACACACACACGCACGCACACACACACACTCGCCGGCATATTAGAACATAATTCCTTGGAAAAAAAATTATAATTATTGTTTCAAAAGTATATGACGTTAAACATAGGATCGTAATTCAATGCAATGTGACAATATTGCAATATGGTATTAGTTTCTTAGGTCTGCATGAAACAAGCTGCTGAATATAATTGGCAGTTTACAAAATATATTTTCATCAACTGGTTGATTGTTCTTCCATTTCTTATCTTGCTGTATCTTATATCTCTTAGGTTAAAGTCCATTGTTTATTCTTATCAGAAACATGCAGAGTGGGGGAAGGGAAGGGCATGAGTCTGTGAAAGTCTTTTTTTTTTAGTACGTTTAGTTGAGAGTTTGAACTACTGTGCAAGACTTGGTAATCCATTTTTAATCTTTTTTTCCAAAAGGCATAGAAAGTAATAGTATAATGTCCAGAGTTTGAGTTTACATGCATGCAGTTAAAAGATGTGCTTCATTAAAGATAAGATTTACCTTTAAACTCTGTGGCTATACAGACCAAATAAAGATGTGTGCTGTCTCGGACTGAATCCAAGAAAGTCCATTACAAGGGTCTTACGGGACATGGGAGTTAAAAAAAAAAAACTACACACAAAAAAGTTAAGCAGAAACCTTGATTAGTCAAAATTACAGCATGTTTTCAGAACTGGTTCAGAAAAGTTTTACAAAGAGGTTGTCTGAAGCAGGTAGAAACCACAATTGTGTGATGCATGGTTACTTTTACATAGTGGACGTCCAGGCGGCCCCACGCTTCTGCAGTATTGTTGCTCAGGATACAGACGGCCTTCTGCACCTTAGCCAGATCTCCTCCAAGTTCAAGTTCAAGATTTATTTGTCACATACACGATTATACAGAGAGTATATAACCAGCAGTGAAATGTGAGTCAGGTCCGCTCCATGGACAGTGCAAATATTATAGAATATATCTCAGAGGAAATATACATAAAATGAAATGAATAAAAAATATGATATAAAGAACAATATATAAAAGAATGTGCATGACAGTATGCTGTAGACTTAAATATTAAGATAAGCATGACTGTACAAGAGAGGAATGTGCAAACAGGTTGTATATGGTTGACATGTAGCAGCAATCTCAAAAAAAATAAATAAAAAAAAAATAAGATACCAAAACACAGAAAGTGTTGTGTGCAAATGACACTGTCAGTATGAGGTAGAGAATAATGAATGTGAATATCTTACTGATTGTTAGTGATTATAAAGTGGAGTCATGATGATGTTAAGAGGCTGAGTTTGAGTTAAGGAGTCTGATGGCCTGGGGGAAGAAGCTCCTCCTAAGTCTCTCAGTTTTTGCCATCAGGCAGCAGAAGCGCTTACCAGATGGCAGCAGAGTGAAAAGATTTGAGTCCTTGATGATTTTGACAGCTCTGCTTCTGCAGCGTTTGAGGTAGATGTCCTGCAGAGAGGGGAGAGCAGACCCTGAGATGCGCTCAGCTAAGCGCACAACTCTCTGCAAGGCTTTGCAGTCTTGACTGGAGCTGTTTCCATACCACACTGAGATGCACCGAGTCAATACACTTTCTATGGTCCCTGAATAGACAGTTTTCAGGATTGTTGGTGAGTCCAGGCACAATGGTGGGCGGCTGGTAGTTGGTGCTGACCTTAAACCTTATCGGACACCAGTCTATGAACTGGATAGAGCGCCATGTCTTGATTTTGGCTATGGCACCATACAACAAACTGCAGGCCATGTATTTTCCACATCAAGGGTCACAGTTATAGGGCATCTGCTTCCAGCAAGAATTACCCATCTGAAAACCTGCTTGACCAATATGTATGGAGATGCCCTCCCTCTAGTCAATCAATGTAAATCACAAGCACACGCTAACTGCAGTGAAGTGGTAAAGCAATATCACTAGTAATCCAGTCAAATTTACCATCAATAATTTCACCTTTCGTACTCAAGTATTACAGCAAGCAGGAATGAACTCTAGTCTTTTATATTTTCAGGATTTAAAGGCTATATTTCATCCCAGACTTCACTGACAATATTATTAACTCTTAATATTCTAAGAGAAGAAAACTCACCTCCACAGCTAGACCAAATTAGCCACTTGATGTTGATTTATTTTGATCTCAAATCAGTGGGGTGTGACTTCTACCTGAGATAATGCTATGAAGAGAATTAGTCTTGTAGATTACAGCTCATTGATCTCTTATTTAGCAACAATAACATGAACAGTTTTCAGTTTCAAAATAACGTCATTTTATTTGTATAAGGGAAAGTATTTTTTTTTCTACTCCTGTGGGGTGTAATTTGTGCTTTTCCCTATCTTCTCATGGTAAATGGTCATCATTTAAGTCTTACTGATAGTCCTGGAGGTCTCTTGCAAGAAATGGTCATTCTTTTTATCTTATTTGAAATAACCTTTCTACAGGTCTCTAAAATAGGTAAACATTTACAATGTCTTTAAGCATTGTGTTAAATTTGCATACATCCTACTACAAACTAGGAAAGTAAGTGCTTTTATTAAGTGCTTAAATTTTGTGGGACGGTATTTGTAAGAAATTGCAATTCTGTTTTTTCTACTTATTTGAAATACACATTTCTTCAGGTCTGTTAACTTGAAAAATATTGCAGTTTTTGACAATATTGTTGAATTTGGATGCATGCTATTCCAAAGTGCCAAGGTACCATGACATCATATTAGGTGTACTGATAGTAACGGTGTAGGAGGTCACTTGTAAGAAATGGCCATTAATGTCAGTCTTTGTCGTGTGTGTCATGTGTTCCCGCCTCTTGTGTCCATATTTGGTTTGTTTCCTGTCCTTGTTTCATGCCATTATGAGTTAAGTATGTTCCAGCTGTGTTTGTCTCGTTATGTGTCAATTATCCCTTGTATATTAGTCCTGTCTTTTGAGTTTGATTTGGTCTGGTCTACTCATTACTTCCCGGTGTATCTTGTCTCTGAGTTCTGCCTTGATGTCATTAAAGACTATTATTTGAGTTTAAGTCCTCGTCAGCGTGTCCTTGTTCCTCCCTCGTGTGTGCACCGTGACAGAAGACCAGACCTAACCGTAAGCGGCGCCCCTTCACCTCGTTTTATTTTCATTTTTTGAACGTTTTTATTTTGTCTGTTTGTGTCTGTCCCGCGGCAAGGAAGTCACCGCTCGTAATCCCGCCATAGCCCACTGCAAGAGGGCGTGGGAGTTTGGCGGGATCGCCACGAGTGCCACGAGTCCAATGGCCGCGATGGCCTACCGATAGATATCTGCCGCCGGTGGTGGCTCTCCCAAAGGTGCGCCATTCGCGGGAGATCATGCCACCGGATCGCCGCTGACTCATGCCCGCCGGATCGCCGCTGACTCGAGCCCGCTGGCCGCCGCTAACCCTAGCCCCGTGGATCCTGTCCACAACACGGCCAGGAGTGCCGTGTGTTTGTCGTGTCGTGCCCACAGGAACATTTTAACTATCTTGTCATGTCTTGTCCACAGAGACTCGTCTGGGGCAGGCGGCTCCTCTTGTTGTGGCCATGGAGGCTATTCTAGCCGCCTGTCGCCGAAGTGGAAGCGGTTGCTGAGGGACCCTGTGAGGGCCCCTGACTCTGTCATGCCCAGAGGAAGCCTCAGCTTCCAAGCCAGCCCAGGAGGGCTCCCAGCTCTGCCATGGCCTCCTGAGCTCCCTGCACCGCCATGGCTTCCAGAGCTCCCAGCTCCGCCATGGTCCCTGTCTGTCTGTTCCACTCTGGAGGTCCCTGTCCTGTGTTTGTCCTGAGGAGCCTCCAGAGCGCACAGTCCTCTGTCGTGTCATGTGTTCCCGCCTCTTGTGTCCATATTTGGTTTGTTTCCTGTCCTTGTTTCATGTCATTATGAGTTAAGTATGTTCCAGCTGTGTTTGTCTAGTTATGTGTTAATTATCCCTTGTATATTAGTCCTGTCTTTTGAGTTTGATTTGGTCTGGTCTACTCGTTACTTCCCGGTGTATCCTGTCTCGGAGTACTGCCTTGATGTCATTAAAGACTATTATTTGAGTTTAAGTCCTCATCAGCGTGTCCTTGTTCCTCCCTCGTGTGTGCACCGTGACAATTACTTTTTTTTTTTTCTGCTAATTTAAAACAAGCTTTCTATACAGGTCTAGAAAAAAAATTGAAATATTGCAATGTTTTAGTGCATTTTTGCTGAACAACAGAACCATTTGCCTCAACACTACATACAAAAGCTCTTGGCACTGGAAATAAACAGTGGCGCCTCCATATTGGAGCTGATTACGGACATTGAGAAATCCCTTACTGGCCTTTTGTCCAGGGTGTTTCCCTGCCTATGCACCGAGACACTGGGATAGGCTCAAGCATCCCTGCGACCCTACATACAACAAGCAGTTTGGAGAATGGATGGATGTAGAAATGATCTGGTAGAAGTCTAATAGAGAAATTGTTCAAATCTGACACATCAAAACTGAAATGGCATGACAATTTATTTAACAAAAAACTGATGTAAAAAAAAAGATCACAAAATCACAAAATGTTCTTTTTACAGGCAATACTTGAAAAAGTTTTCTCATTTGAATCACTATGAGCAACAATGTCATATGACAAAAGAGCAACAGTGCATAATTAAATGCCATGAATTTTAAAAAAAATCTATATGGAATGTGCTTTGATTTCCTCGATGCAACACCATCCAATAGGCCAATAGTAAAGCATCATACCAGTGCAAATGTCACTTCTGAAGAAGAAAGTAACACAAACACATCTCTGTGTTATGATCATTATGGAATTGTCTTTATTAAATGTGATGTTTCTTTAGTGGCTCTATTCACTGTCAGCCGATTTAGAGAAGTTCAGATCTAAAACCTGTAAGTAAAACACAGACAGTAGAACAACAAACTATTAGCTCTATTTTCAAGAAATAACATAACCCTGTTATGCATGGTGCCAACAATGCCCTTTTTAAAAGAAAAAAGGTATTTGAACTTTAACTCTTACTCATAATCAATACACATAATGACTGTCCTGTTCATGTGTGAAAGAGGTGTTACATATTTACCTTTATCTTCTCTAAAAAGGGCAGATGCATAATTCTCTCAAAATACATACTTTTAAGGGAAAACAATTGGGAATGACCACACTCTTGTTTTAAAATAATAATAAAAATAACATTAAAATACACGTTTTTGCACCAGAGGAATTAAGTGTAGTTCACCCAAAAACTCTATGTATGTTTAAATATCAACAAAATCCTAAATCTGTTCCTTATATAAAGTGCTCATGTTTCTTAAGAGGACTTAGATTAAGCAGCATAATTAATATGGATTATGCTGGATGGACTTTTTTAAGCATCAAAATTTTGGCGGAATGGTTTTTCAGTGGAGGGACAAATCTCTCAGAGTTAAAATGCCATTATCAAGTGGGTTTGGAACAACATGGGAGTGTGTAATTATTGACAAAAATGTTCATGTTTGGGTGAACTATCCCTTTAAAACTCCTGACATGATCTTCATTACAAAACTGATTAGTACCAATTAATACCAACCAATTATAATACAAACATTTTAATCATCACTACTCACAGAAGTCTCTTCAGTTCAGAATCCGGATCATCCTTCAGAGCAGAGAGCAGCTTCACGTCTGACTTTCCAAGAAAATTTCCAGTCAGATCCAGTTTTTGTAGGTGTGAGGGGTTTGATCTCAGAGCTGAAGCCAGAACAGCACAACCTTTATCTGTAACACTACAATCCATCATCCTGTAGAGAACATTGACAATCTTCATTAATATACATCTTAGATAAGAAGAAACTTCACAATCAAAAGATTAACAGGCCCAGTCTAAGGTGCAGACCTGTTTCTATGAGTGCTTGAGGGTGTTAATATAATAAAAAAGTAAGATACTTTAATTTTCCTTATGCATGTGTGATATGAAAGCAGTTGTCACATCTTCCAGTCATCCAATCATGTTCATGCTTTGGCCAAGTATCAATAGTAAAATTATGTCAGATACTTTGGAAATAATCTAATAAAGATTAAGATAACATACACTTCAGTTATTTGACAGGACACTTTTTTGTACATAGTTTATTTTTTCTTTTAATTTTGTTCATTATTCACCATAAGAGGGAAATTGAGGAGGATGCTCACACATTTATGCAAGCTTACCACAGTGTTTCTAGTTTACAGTGAGGATCCTTCAGTCCAGCAGACAGCAGATCCACTCCTTTGTCTTGTAGTTTATTTCCAGACAAATTGAGATGTCTCAGGTGTGAGAGGTTCGATTTCAAAGCTGAAGCCAGAGCAGCACAACCTTTATATGTGATACCACAATTAATCAACCTGTAAATTAAACAAAGACACTCCTCAGTCTCTCTATGCAGGATATACGCTCAGATAAGCAGGAACTTCACCCATCAAAATCCCAGAAAAATTTAACAGGTCCAATCTACGATGCAGACCCAGTTCTACATGGGTGCTTAATGGGGTTAATTTCAAAATAAACGAAGAGTGATTCATGTTATAAAGAATATTTTATATTTAAAACTTACACATGTTCATGTCTTTTACTAAACGTAAACAACGCTGATTACATTGATTACGTTCTGGGGTACTCTCCAAAATGGTGGAAGACGGTAACGCGGGGAGAAGAATTGTTGAATAAATTACGTTAATAATGTTTTCATTGCGCACAAAAAGTATTCTAGTAGCTTCATAAAATTACGGTTAAATCACTGATGTCACATGGACTATTTTAACGGTGTCCTTGCTATACGTTTCTGGACCTGGGAACATTGCAGTTGCATTGCTGTCTATGGAGGGTCAGAGAGCTCTCAAAAATATCTTAATTTGCGTTCCGAAGATTAACGAAGGTCTTATGGGTTTGGAACGACATGAGGGTGAGTGATTAATGGCAGAATTTTCATTTTTGGGTGAACTAACCCTTTAAGCTCTGGACCCCACAGACTGAGGGCATCTTGCAGGACTGTTTTGCTCTGACAGACTGGAATGTGTTTAAAGCTGTAGCCACTCTGGAGGACTCTTCTGTCAGCATACAGGATTATGCTGAGAATGTGACTGGGCACATTAGCACTTGTGTTGATAACATCATACAAGTCAGGACGTTCCCCAAGAATAAGCCCTGGATAAACAGTCAGGTATGCCACATGCTGCATGCTCAATCCTTTGCATTTACATCAGGCAACGAGACTGTCACGGTGCACACAGCAGGGAGGAACGAGGAACACGCAGACGAGGATATAACTTCAAAATAATAGTCTTTAATGACGACATCAAGGTAAGACAGGGCAATGCAGACACACAGAAACACCGTGAATAACGAGTAGACCAGACCACATGGAACTCAACAGACAGGTCTTAAATACTCCGGATAATAAACACATAACACACACACACACCTGGAACTGAATTAACTAATAATGACATGAAACAAGGACAGGAAACTAACCATATAAGGAAACAAGAGGCGGGAACACAAGACACACACGACAGAGGTCTGACATAACTCCCCCCTCCCGGAAGGCACGTCCCGTGCCGTAACAGTACTACCAGGGAGGGGGGGTGGGCACTCTGGAGACCCCTCAGGACTGACACAGATACATACACAGGACGGGGCCTCCAGAGTGGAACAGACAGACGGAGGCCAAGGAGGAGCAGGGAGCTCAGGAGGCCAAGGCAGGTGGTCCCTCGTGGCCGTGGCCTCGTCCCTCGGCCCGGCCACTACAGCCGGGACCTTTGTACCCCCCCAAAAAAAAATCCATGGGGCAGCTCAGGGGTATCAGGAGCCCTCTGGGGCTAAACACACAGGAAACAATGACTTAAAAAGACCTTGGTCACTGTCTGGTCAAATACGGCCACGGCCGGCTGGCGAGACCATAACCGGCTGGCTTGACCACTCAACGGCGGTGGCCGGCGGGCTGGAGGAAGCCACAGCCGGCGGCGGGCCGAGTGACCGCGGACGGTGGGTTGGCCTTCCCCGCGAACTAGAGGGAGCCGCCGACAGTGGGTTGGCTTTCCCCACCGACGGCAGCGTGATCTCCCGTGAAAGGCGGGGTCGGAGAGCCGCGGACGGTGGCGTGAACTGAGGAAGTGGCGAGTTGGCTTTCCCCGCCAACGGCGGCCAGCGGGCATGAGTCAGCGGCAATCCGGCGGGCTTTAGTCAGAGGCAGGCCGGCGGGCATTGAGTCAGAGGCAGGCCGGCGGGCATTGATTCAGCGGCGGGCCGGTGGGCTAGGGTTAGCCGTGGACGGCGGCGTCATCTCCTGCGAACGGTGGGCTGGTTGATCCGCGAACGGCGGCGTGAACTCCCGCGAACGGCGGGATGACTGAGCCGCAAACGGCGGCGAGAACTCCCGCGAACGGCGGCGAACTCCCGCGAACCGCGGGATGGGAGAGCCGCGAACGGCGGTGTAAACTCCCGCGAGCATGAGGGCTCGCGGCGAGCGGACTCGCTTGCCGCGAGGGACAAAACACGGGAACAACCAAAAAACTTGAAAAAACTTGAAAAAACGAACAAAACAAAACGAGGTGAAGGGATGACGCTTACTGTTTGGTCTGGTCTTCTGTCACGGTGCACACAGCAGGGAGGAACGAGGAACACGCAGACGAGGACATAACTTCAAAATAATAGTCTTTAATGACGACATCAAGGTAAGACAGGGCAATGCAGACACACAGAAACACCGGGAATAAGAGTAGACCAGAACACATGGAACTCAACAGACAGGACTTAAATACACCGGATAATAAACACATAACACACACACACACCTGGAACCGAATTAACTAATAATGAAATTGAAACGAGGACAGGAAACTAACCATATAAGGAAACAAGAGGCGGGAACACAAGACACACACGACAGAGGTCTGACAGAGACAGAGTACAAAGCTGCAAAGTACAGACTGAAGCCATTACAGCGGCCAAGAGACAGTATAGAAAGAAGCTGGATAGTTTCTACTCTACTGCTGATGCCGGGCACATGTGGCAAGGCCTGCAGCACATCGCAGACTACAGGACCAGCACAAGCACTATTATCAGCCCATCAGACAGCCTGTCCGATGACCTCAAAACCTTCTACGCCCGCTTCGAGACCTCCAGGGTCAACACAGAGAGGAGGCACACACACACTTGGACCACCCAACCCCCCCCCCCTCCTACTGTCTCATCAGCTGTGGTACACAAAGCGCTGAGGAAGATCAACCCCCGCAAGGCAGCAGCTACAGAGCTAGCTGATGCACTCACTTCCATCTTTAACCTCTCCCTAAATCAAAACACTGTACCCACCTGCTTCAAGACCACCACAACCATCGTCCCCCTTCCCAAGAAGAGCCCCCTGACCTGCCTGAATGACTACAGACCAGTAGCTCTCACTCCAATCATCATTTACATTTACATTACATTTAAATGTTGTTATTTAGCAGATGCTTTTATTCCAAAGCGACTTACAAATGAGGACAATGGAAGCAATCAAAATCAACAAAAGAGCAATGATATGCAAGTGCTATAACAAGTCTCAGTTAGCTTAACGCAGTACAGCAAGTTTTTTTTAAATTATATAATAAATAAAAAGAAAACAGATAGAATAAAAAAAGAATAGAGCAAGCTAGTATTAGAGGCCTTGTTTTGCTTTTGTTAATTGTATAATATATAATAATAATAAAAAAAACAAATAGATAGATAGAATACAAAAAGATTAGAGAACCTAGTGTTAGTTTTTTTTTTAAGAAAGCAAGCAGTTAGTAAATGAATAGAGTGCGAGTCTAAAAGGGGCAATTTTTTTTTTTTTTTTTTTTTTTTTTAAAGAATAGACTTAGAATAGAGAATGCTAGCGTTAGAGGATCAAATAAAGATGGAAGAGATGTGTTTTTAGCCGATTCTTGAAGATGGCTAAGGACTCAGCTGCTCGGATTGAGTTGGGCAGGTCATTCCACCATCATTCCATCATGAAGTGTTTTGAGAGAGTGGTGCTGGCCCACATTCAGAGCAGCCTACTGGACACATTGCACCCCCTGCAGTACACATACTGGCCTAACAGGTCCACCTCATACGCCGTTGCCACTGCCCTCCATATTTCCCTCTCTCATCTGAAAGAAAAGTACACCTACAGCAGGATGCTCTTTATTGACTACAGTTCTGCCTTCAACACGGTCATCCCCCATAAACTCACCCACAAAATGTTTGCACTTGGACTACACTCCACACTCTGCGACTGGCTCCTAGACTTCCTGACTGGCAGAACGCAGTCTGTCAGGACTGGAAATAGGACCTCGGCCACCATCACAAAACACATTGGCACCCCACTGGGGTGTGTTCTTAGTCCCATCCTCTACACACTGTTCACACATGACTGTGTTGCCTCACACAAGGAAAACATCATCCAGAAGTTTGCTGACGACACTGCAGTGATAGGACGGATCACTGGTGGAGATGAAGCGGCCTACAGGAGGGAGGTGGCCATGGTGTGAGGAAAACAACCTCACCCTCAACACTGACAAGACAAAGGAGATGATAGTGGACATGAGGAAGGAGAGGAGAACTCACCAGCCACTGTTTATCCGAGAGCTTTTTGAGAGGGTGAGCAGCTTTAAATATCTGGGGGTCCACATCAGTGAGGACCTCACCTCGGCACTCAACACCACCCACCTGGTTAAGAAGGCACAACAGCGGCTGTACTTCCTGAGGAGGCTGAGAAAGTTTGGCATATCACCTAAGATCCACAACAACTTCAACAGCTGTGTTGTTGAGAGCGTTTTGACCAACTGCATCACCGTGTGGTACGGCAGCACTACTATGAGGGACCGCAAACATCTGCAGAAAGTGGTGAAGACTGCTGAGAGTCCACAGGAGAGCTACCTCCATCCTTAAGGAACCCAACCCACCCACAACACAGACTGTTCACACTCCTACCATCAGGACGATGTTACAGGAGTGTGAAATGCAGGACTTCCAGATTAAGGGACTCATTCTTTCCCTCAGCCATTAGACTTTTAAACAGGTTGCCAGAGGACATAGACTAGTCTCATCCATCTCATAGATTAGTTGGACTAAATTGTTCTTTCTCATTTGCAAATTTGTTAATGTTACTGCTGCTATTATTATCAAGTAGCTGCATCTCAATTTGCACATTTTTTATGTTACTGCTGCTGCTATTATTATCATATAGTTGAATTCAATTTGCACGTCACTATAATATTTTTTAATAATATAATATACAGTGGGTACGGAAAGTATTCAGACCCCCTTAAATTTTTCACTCTTTGTTATATTGCAGCCATTTGCTAAAATCATTTAAGTTCATTTTTTTTCCTCATTAATGTACACACAGCACCCCATATTGACAGAAAAACACAGAATTGTTGACATTTTTGCAGATTTATTAAAAAAGAAAAACTGAAATATCACATGGTCCTAAGTATTCAGACCCTTTGCTCAGTATTTAGTAGAAGCACCCTTTTGATTTAATACAGCCATGAGTCTTTTTGGGAAAGATGCAACAAGTTTTTCACACCTGGATTTGGGGATCCTCTGCCATTCCTCCTTGCAGATCCTCTCCAGTTCTGTCAGGTTGGATGGTAAACGTTGGTGGACAGCCATTTTTAGGTCTCTCCAGAGATGCTCAATTGGGTTTAAGTCAGGGCTCTGGCTGGGCCATTCAAGAACAGTCACGGAGTTGTTGTGAAGCCACTCCTTCGTTATTTTAGCTGTGTGCTTAGGGTCATTGTCTTGTTGGAAGGTAAACCTTCGGCCCAGTCTGAGGTCCTGAGCACTCTGGAGAAGGTTTTCGTCCAGGATATCCCTGTACTTGGCCGCATTCATCTTTCCCTCGATTGCAACCAGTCGTCCTGTCCCTGCAGCTGAAAAACACCCCCACAGCATGATGCTGCCACCACCATGCTTCACTGTTGGGACTGTATTGGACAGGTGATGAGCAGTGCCTGGTTTTCTCCACACATACCGCTTAGAATTAAGGCCAAAAAGTTCTATCTTGGTCTCATCAGACCAGAGAATCCTTCAGGTGTCTTTTAGCAAACTCCATGCAGGCTTTCATGTGTCTTGCACTGAGGAGAGGCTTCCGTCGGGCCACTCTGCCATAAAGCCCCGACTGGTGGAGGGCTGCAGTGATGGTTGACTTTCTACAACTTTCTCCCATCTCCCGAATGCATCTCTGGAGCTCAGCCACAGTGATCTTTGGGTTCTTCTTTACCTCTCTCACCAAGGCTCTTCTCCCCGATAGCTCAGTTTGGCCGGACGGCCAGCTCTAGGAAGGGTTCTGGTCGTCCCAAACGTCTTCCATTTAAGGATTATGGAGGCCACTGTGCTCTTAGGAACCTTAAGTGCAGCCGAAATTTTTTTGTAACCTTGGCCAGATCTGTGCCTTGCCACAATTCTGTCTCTGAGCTCTTCAGGCAGTTCCTTTGACCTCATGATTCTCATTTGCTCTGACATGCACTGTGAGCTGTAAGGTCTTATATAGACAGGTGTGTGGCTTTCCTAATCAAGTCCAATCAGTATAATCAAACACAGCTGGACTCAAATGAAGGTGTAGAACCATCTCAAGGATGATCAGAAGAAATGGACAGCACCTGAGTTAAATATATGAGTGTCACAGCAAAGGGTCTGAATACTTAGGACCATGTGATATTTCAGTTTTTCTTTTTTAATAAATCTGCAAAAATGTCAACAATTCTGTGTTTTTCTGTCAATATGGGGTGCTGTGTGTACATTAATGAGGAAAAAAAATGAACTTAAATGATTTTAGCAAATGGCTGCAATATAACAAAGAGTGAAAAATTTAAGGGGGTCTGAATACTTTCCGTACCCACTGTATGTCAATATTGTACACTTGCACATACAGCTGTGTATATTCTATATTTCTATATTTACATAGTCTATATGTCTACTTCTGCAGCATAGTTTTATTTTTATTATGTTTGTGTGTGTATATATATATATGTGTGTGTGTTTTATTTTTTACTTATGTTTTACATAGTTTTTGCACTTGTCTTGGCATTCACTGTGGACAGCAAAGAAAGAATTTCATTGTACAGGGAAACTTGTTTTCCTCACTGTGCACATGACAATAAACACTTTGAATTTCTTGAATCTTAAATCTCTTGAATATTTAAATGGTGGTTTGAATCAGAAACTGTGATGATTGACATTGATATGCATAGCAATGGACAGGACAAATAACCTGATACTGTACAGTGCCTTGCGAAAGTATTCATACCCCTTCATTTTTTTCACGTTTTGTTATGTTGCTGCCTTATGTTAAACTGCTTTAAATTACTTTCTTTTCCACATCAATCTACACTCGATACACCATAATGGTAAAGCAAAAAACAGTTTTTTTACATCTTTGCAAATTTATTAAAAATAAAAAACTTAAATGATTCCATTGCATAAGTATTCATACCCTTATCTGGGACAGTTGAAAAGTAACCCAGGAGCATTCATATTGCTTGTAGTTTGGAATTGGAAAGGCACACATGTCTTAAAGGGGTCATCGGATGCAAAATTCACTTTTGCATGTTGTTTGAACATAAATGTGTGTTGGCAGTGTGTGCACACATCCACCCTATAATGTTAAAAATTCACCCAGTGTTTTTTTTATTTCCCAAAATAATAACCCCTTTCTCAGATAAAGTCATTCTCAGCTTCTTGGCTGTGTGACGTCACACGAACCCAGGCCGCTCCCACGATTGTTGATTGACACTGGTGTTTTACCTTAGACCCACCTTGAGTGAGCTGTGAACAGTCCGCCATTCTTTCGGTGCCGGAGCAGGTGTAGACAAGAATGTCTCCAAAGCAGTGGTGTAGTCTACGTGATACGCAGGTATACGCGGTATACACACTAGGAAAGGTCAAGGATTTGCATATACCCATACCCACTTAAAAAAGCGTGCGGACACGTAACAACATCGGTTTGTGACAGACCTTTCACACGTTCATTCATACATTCACCCTGTCTGTGTTGCGAAGCACACAAAGTCATCTGTTGACAACTATTGCTATTGTGCAACTCTTGTGCAGCATTGAGTGTGCAAGCTTGAAATTAACTAACGTGAATCACAAAAGGACATATGAAACGATTACACTCTTTCAGGGTTTTCGTAAGCCTGCCCCTGAAGCTGCTGCTGCTTCGGGTGACACTGCAAACAGATGACAGGAACGGCATTATAAACTACAGAAAATGAGCCAGATAAGGCTGATACTATCCTACACTGTACAGAAAACGAGGCTGATGTAATCGTAGTGTTACCTGGTACTTCAAAGTAGCGTATACATTATCATTAACTGTAACAGCTGGGGATTGTTGGCATATAAGAACAATGAGTGATTTCAATAAACAAAATGTTAATATTAAGTGACTTACATTGTCTGACTATAACAGTATTGCCTGGTTTTGCTCTATTTTGTCAACTAAAATAGTTGCAAACAAACTCACAACTGAACCCCTGCACATCTCCATTCAAACACAGCGTTGTTTCATTTATGAATTAAACAAATCTAGTGAGTCAATTCCATTACCCATTCATAAAGACAGTCATGTGCTCTGTTCCTGTATGAATCAGCCGTTCGAACGAATCAATTGAATGAATGATTCAGTGATAAAATCAGTAATTTCCTCCACCTAATTGCAGTTTTAGTTTCATTTTTAACGTATCATTTCAGTTATTTAAATCATTGAATATTTCTATATTCAAAATGTTATATTTAAACATTAATCTCAACATGAATTTATGAAGTTAATTGCACTCATGCCACCTCTGAGCCTCATTAAATGTCTGTAAATACCTACAAGCCACTTTTGTGTTCTTCTGTGCCACCTCTGTAGTGCAAATAAATTTTGTTAATACTGTAACTTATTCTTCTTATTCCATTGCTTTAATTAGAAATTTTGAAAAAAGCTTATAAAAATACACTTTTGAATTTGACATAAAGGATAACATACTTTGAATAAAGTAAAAAAAAAAAAAAAGCCCTTGTAAATCACTTTAAGGAGTCCAATATTACTTCGTAATGGGAAGGCTAATTTTTGTTATTGTTCAGAAGGTGATCCTGATTTTTTTTCTGTGCTCCTATTCAATAAACAATTTAGTGTTCAATCTTGTCATTTTACATTATTGACACACTATTTTCCTATTTTGATATTGGAATGTTGCTTTGACACAATCTGTATTGTTAAAAGCGCTATATAAATAAAGGTGACTTGACTTGACTATTTTTTTATTTAATTTTTTTAAATGAACAGCACAAGTGCTCCTAAAAAATAAAAGTAAGCATAGAGCCCTGTTTAGTGAGTGTGGTGGTGCTGCTCTGGGACAGGTGAGTATGAGGCTGGGGGGGGGGAATCACAGTATACTCACTACAAAAGCTAGACTACACCACTGCTCCGAAGCGATTGAGGTGTTCTGTTGTTGGATAATATAATGATCATAGCAGTTGTCATTTACTCCCAATATCTGAGCCTCTGAAGACGCAGTGGATTACGTTTGTTTTTTTTTTGTTATCAACAATTTTTTATTTTTCATTTTTTACAAACAACACAACATAATATCCAAAATAAAACAAAACAAAACAAAACAGCAGACACATACTCAACATCTAAAAGTTCAATCAAAAGGGAGGGAGAGAGGGAAGGACAACAAGAACACAAAAGTCACTCCTTTAAATAATCACGTACATTCAGTAAAAAACACTGCCAAGCCTCAATGGTTGAAGGCCTGGCCCCACCGACTCGCGCCATTGTACACTCACATGAGACAATTTGCAGGAGGCAACGGATCCAATATGCCTCTCTACACATGTGTGGTGTAAACCAGTTCTGAATTATTGTCTTCTTCACAGCTGTAAAACCAGCAAACAACATTCTCTTTTGCATTGAACTAATACAGAGATCAGAATCATCATTAAGAAGACATAAACTTGGGTTAACAGACCAATCAATTCTCAGTAATGATGACAAAACCAGGTTTACATGTGT
Source organism: Schizothorax lantsangensis (assembly GCA_027422415.1). Lineage (NCBI taxonomy): Eukaryota > Metazoa > Chordata > Actinopteri > Cypriniformes > Cyprinidae > Schizothorax > Schizothorax lantsangensis. The sequence continues at coordinate 22,894,712 of CM049841.1, forward strand.
CCATAGACTGATGACGACAGGACATTCCCAAAACATATGCAGAAAAGTGCCTGATGATGTAGTGTTACATATATGGCAGTTCAAATTTGAATGCAGTTTCATTTTAAATCTTTTGTAAGGAGTTATGTATGCTCTATGAATGACTTTGAAGTGAATAAGACGATGAGCCAGATTTTTAGATGTTAAGCTGAGATTAGACCACACTCTCTCCCAGTCGACAGATAAATTAAGATCAGATAATTCCCTATTCCAAATAGTTTTAATAGAAAGAGGTTTTGTAATACAATCAATAATTTTATTATATATTAAGGAAACAGATGGCCGACCAGCAGATGGTGCAATCCAGTCCCGCATAGGATGAGAGGAAATGGAAGAGGACCAAGGAACGCCATACGCTTTGAGAGCAGAACGTAATTGAAGAAAAACAAAATATGCAGATGCTGGTAGACAAAATTTGGCTCTCAATGCCTGAAATGAACAGAGGCCCTGGCTATCATACATATCACCGCACGTGTTCACACCTAAAGAGGACCAAGAGGGTTGGACAAATGGACGATTTCCACATACAAAGTTCAAATTGTGCCATAAAGGTGTACTGTTACAGAATTTGAAGGGTCCACCTATCCGACGTTCAACCGTTTTCCAGATTTTAATAGAGTTAGCCACAACCGGACCAAATTTATAATTATCCCCTTTTTTTCCTGTGCCAGTAAATAAAATATCTTGAAGTCTATTTGGTTTAACCTTGTCAGCTTCAATCACCCTCCATGAAACTGTAGATTGAGGATCAACCCAATTATGAAGGGCCTTAAGCTGGAACGACCAATAATATAATTCAAAATTTGGTACAGCCAGTCCTCCTGCGCTATTAGGATGTTGTAATGTGGTAAGTTTAATTCTGGGACATTTATCATTCCAGATAAACTTAGAAATTATGGAGTTGATCTCCTTAAAGTAACCTGGAGGGGGAGAAAGTGGTAGCATAGAGAAAAAAAATTAAATCGAGGTAACAAATTCATCTTAACAGTGGAGATTCTTCCTTGGAGAGAGACTTTAAGATTCTTCCATCTTTGAATGTAATTTTTGACCTTAACGGAAATGTTATTAAAATTGTCTCTGGCAATCTTATGAATGTTTTTATATATGGTAATGCCCAAATAGATGAAAGATTCCTTAATAGGGATAAATGAGGGAATAGAAAAATTAACCTTAACATTGTTAATTGGCATTAAAGCAGATTTGCTCCAATTTATTTTATATCCTGATAGGCTACTAAAATTATCAAATTCCTTAATTACACTAGAGACTGAAACATCAAAGTGGTCTAAATATAGAATAATATCATCAGCGTATAATGAAATACAATGATTATGGTCATGAATCTTAATCGATACTTCAGATTTCCTGATGGCTTGTGCTAAGGGTTCGAGAGATAGACAAAACAATAAGGGGGAAAGTGGACACCCCTGTCTCGTTCCCCGCTGTAAAGGGAATGAGGGGGAAATAATATTACCAGTTATGACTGATGCTGCAGGTGAGTGGTATAATGTCTTAATCATAGAAACGAAGTGTTCACCGAAGCCGAAACATTGCAGAACTGCCCACATATAATTCCACTCTAGCCTGTCAAAGGCTTTTTCTGCATCAAGTGAAAAGACCGCACAAGGTGTTGGGTGGGAGTCCGCAAAGTCAAGAATATGAAGGAGTCGACGCATATTGTCAGATGCATTGCGCCCCTTGATGAAACCAGTTTGGTCCTCCTTGATCAGACTGTGAATTACCTTCTCCAAACGAGAAGCAAAAACTTTAGCATAGATTTTTAGATCACATGGGATAAGCGAAATCGGTCTGTAGCTGGAACAATCTAATGGATCTTTCCCTTTTTTAAGAAGTAATGAAATCAGTGATGTTTTTTGATCTCTATGAAATGCCCCATGTTCAATTGCAAAATTAAATGAGTTAAGCATAAGTATCCCAACCAAATCCCAAATTTCTAAATATAATTCAGGGGGAGACCAATTAGACCCGGCGATTTGCCCTTTTGAAGGCTTTTTAGAGAGACGTGAAGTTCCTCCAAACTTAATGGGGCCTCCAAAGATTCTTTATCCATCTGTGAGATCCGAGGCAGTTCCAATTTATCTAAATACTGCTTACAAATTGGTTCATCAAAATCTGTTTCGGCTTTATACAGATTTGTGTAAAAACCTTTAAATATGTCATTAATTGCCACAGGGTTCGTAGTGACCTGATCATCCGATGATTTTATTGCGCTAATATATGCCTTAGACTCGCATTCTTTCAACCTAAGGGCCAATAAATGACTAGGTCTCTCTGATTCAAAATAATATTTTTGTCTAGTCCTATGTAAAATAAATTCTGCCTTTGAGTGTGAAAGTAAATCATATTCTTCTTTTAAAGAGGACAGCTGTGTAGCCTGTTGCTCAGTAAAATGTTGTTTTTGTAGGTTTTGTAATGATTGGATTTTATTTTCTAATTGTGTAAACTGGTGAGTTCTCGCTTTGGCAAGAGTAGAAGAGAAAGATATACAGAAACCTCGTATAGCACACTTAGTCGTTTCCCACAGTATTTGAGGATCCACATCAGAGGGCATATTAATTTCAAGAAAGTCCTTAATATATTCTTTTAGAGAGGTAATAAAAATCTGATTACTTAATAATGATATGTTAAAGCGCCATCTAGGGGACTTGGCTTTGACATCGGAAAGAGGAACACTGCACAACATAGCAGAATGATCAGATAATAAAATTGGTAATATAGATATAGAGGAATTAGATGAAATTAAAGATGGGCTGAGAAATATGTAGTCTATCCTAGAGAAAGTCTTGTGTCTATTAGAAAAAAAAGTGAAGTCCTTAGCTTTAGTGTTCTGAATTCTCCATAAATCGATTAAGTTGAGCTCAGTGATAAATTTATTCAATAATTTAGAGGATGGATAGGCTGTTGTATCAGATTGAGACTCATCTAAAGCAGGATTTATGACAGCATTAAAATCACCACCCACCACTAGAGGGCAATCAATCTCCTCAAGTAAAGTTTTGGAAATCTGTGTAAGGAATGCACTGTCTGTCTCATTCGGACCATAAATAGAGACCAATGCTAACCTATTATTATATATTTTGCATCGGATAAAAACAAATCTACCCTTCTCATCACTACCAAGGTGTTCAATTGTTAAATTTAACTTCCTGTTAACAAGGATAAGCACCCCCTTAGTTTTATTTTGAGCGCAGGAAAAAGCTATTAATTTGTAATACTTATTCTGGAAACGTGCCACGTCAGATTGTTTTAAATGTGTCTCTTGTATTAAGGCACAGGAGATAGATTTACGGTGTAAATATTCTAATACACGGGTTCTTTTAACAGCAGAATTTAAACCATTCACATTCAGTGATAAAATATTTAAAGTATGCATTGAATATTCATAATCCCAAGATTGTACACAATAAATGCAAAAAACAAAAAAAACAAAAAACAGAAGCACTTCCATTCCGTAAATAACCCGTAAACACTGATGTGCATTTTAGATACCAAACCTCCTATATGAAAAATCCCTTTAGAAATAATGTAAAATAGATAAAAGTATAAATGTCTGCTGTAAAAAACAAAAACAACATAAAAATGTGAACAACCGACAACCATAAACAAAGAACAACTCAGACCGCACATTACCGAGAACATAGGTCTGACTGAGCAACAAAAAAAACAGTGATAGGTTGTGACCGATCCACCCTAACGCAAGACATGTCTCCCGAAAGGCTCACACAGCCAAAAAAAAAATATTTTTTTAGTAATTAAACCTACTCTCCATTAGTCCCCTCCAAAACAGAAAAATGGAGTGTCAGTCTTACCAGCAAAGAGATCGTTGTACCGGATAAATAAGGACAATATCCCAGTATAAGAGAAGAAAACGCAAACAATAGGTTTAGCAAGCATCCATGGCCATCCTGCTATCATCCCCTTCTGGGCAGCTAGGGCCAAGTCCATCCCGGCCGTCACGCCCCTCCCGTGGAAATGGAGAAACAGCGGCCGCTGCTCCCCCATCGTCCCCCCGAAGAGCGGCGGCATAGGACTTCTGCTGAGACATGGAACTGATAAAATCCTCCGCTTTCTGAGGGGAATCGAAGCTTCTCTGTTCTCCTTTGTGCCGTAGCTTAATCACCGCTGGATAGATGAGGAAGGGCTGGAGACCAAGTGCAGTCATCTTCTTCAAAACCGGACCAAATGCCTTTCTCCTGATCGCTGTAGCCGGACTAAAGTCAGGAAAAAACAGCAGTGTGACATTGTTCTGTGCGCACTTCACCGGATACGCCTGCCGAGCACCTTTCAGGATATCTGATCTGTCATGCCATCTCAGTACACGGAAGATGAGAGTGCGTGGCCGATCGGAGCCCCTCCCTCCCTCATACACGCGATGCGCCCGATCAATCTCAATGTCACGGCCCCTCAAGGAAGGAATCCACCCGGAAAGACCAGCCCGGAGGAAACCAGCTGCATCTGGACCCTCCATCCCCCCCGGGAGCCCCACCAGTCCAACACCGCTCCGCCTGCACCTGTCCTCCATATCTGTCATCTTCTCGGTGAGTCGCTCCAGCCGATCCTCCAAGTCCGCGACCGCTCTCCCATCCCCCCGTGCCGCCGCCCGAACAGAATCAACGCGGTCACGTGTCTGCCCCGTCCCGGCAACCACGGCCCCAAACTCCTCTCCCAGCTCCCCAACAGACTCATTGGTCGCCAGCACGTCCCCACGCAGCTCGCGCAACGCTGGAATCAGCACAGAGTCCACCGCACCCCCCACTGCCGAGTTCACAACCGAACTCAAAGTGCCCTGGTGCTCTCCAAATGCCAGTTCAATGCGGCTAGCAACAGCACCGTCCAGCTCCCCACCGGAGACGGCTGAATCCCCGAACCTCCTCCCCACCGGCGACCGCTCAATCTCCCCCCTCCGACCCCCCCCGTCCGCCCCAGCACCCATGACGGGTCCAACGCAGAGCGGCCCAAACTTCACTGACAGGATCGTGAAATATTTGGCAAAGTGAGCGGAGCGAAAAACTAAGCCTGCATCACCGTCGAGGGGTCACGTGATCCTCCATTACGTTTGTTTTTGAAGTGAATTCACCCCCGATCTACCTAAATATGTTTGCGCGAATCATTCGTGATCCAGCCTCACCTACAGAAGAAGAAAGTATAAGGGGTTTTCTATGAATCTTTGCAAATCGCCTTTCCTAATAATGTGCTATTTAGCAAGTTACGCAGCTCAATGCGGCTAAAGTAAACAGTGTGGCTCCTCACCCCACAGAAGAGAGGGGCGGGGTGAGCAGAGCTCATTAGCATTTAAAGGGATATGCAACAAAACGGCTTGCTGTGAAAAGAGCTGTTTTTGACAAGGTAAAAAGGGTGTTGTTTTACAGTACCATTGAGAAATTTTAACCAAAATCAAGAGTAGCGTCAGTTCTGACAGGTCACGTTAGTCAATCTCGCATCAGCTGACTCCCAGCTGATCTACGTTTACCCATAGGGATGCGACACCTATCACAGCACTCATATATAAGGTCCTTCAGTATTATCACCAGCTTCGCGTTGCTCAATAGTTAATTACCCACCTCCACCCCCGACTCCTCTTGTCAGTCAGGATTCAGCCTTCTGATTCTCCTTGAATCAGACCAATCTAAAATATTACATTAAATTATTGAACCTTAATGATATCTGCAATACATTTATGTTAGTTCTGTTCTGTTTATACTGGGCGGTTATTGCTGTCCTGGCTCTTATCCATGCTAGACTGCATGGATGCGCAGGAAGTTCTTGCCCAGAACAGAATCATACCGCCAATTCAAATTGTATGCTAATTGTCAGTCACCTTTGATGACCCCTTTAATAAAAGGTCTAACAGCTGATAATGCATATCAGAGCAAAAACCAAGCCCTGTGATCAAAATAACTGCCTGTAGAGCTCAGAAACAGGTTTGCGTCAAGCCACACATCTGGGTAAGAGTTCAGAAAAAAATTCTGCTTCATTGAATGTTCACAGAAGCATGTAGTCTCTGTTACACTTAAAGGGATAGTTCACCCAAAAATGAAAATTCTGTCATCATTTACTCACCCTCAATTAGTTCCAAACCTGTAGGAATGTCTTTGATCTGCTGAACACAAAGGAAGATATTCTGAAGAATGTGAGAAACAGAGCAGTTCTGGGGCACCATTGACTTCCATAGTACTTTTTTTTTCCTACTATGGAAGTCAATGTTGCCCCAAAACAGCCTGGTTACAAACTTTCTTCAAAATATCTTCCTTTGTGTTCGGCAGAACAAAGAAATTCATACAGGTTTGGAACAACTTGAGGGTGAGTAAATGATGACAGAATTTTCATTTTAGGTGAACTATCCCTTTAATGAAAGAAGTTTGAAACAACCAGGACTCTTCCTAGAGCTGGCCTCCTGGCCAAACTGAGCAATTGATAGAGAAGGGTTTTGGTTAGTGTGGTGAGCAAGAACCTGATGGTCACTCTAGTTGAGCTCCATGATCATATATGGAGATGGGAGAAATCTACAGAAGGACAAACATCACTGCAACACTCCATCGATCTGGGCATTATGGTGGTGTGGCAAGACTCAATCCTCTCTTCAGTGAAGACACATGAAAACACACTTGCAATTTGCAAAAAAAAAGCACCTAAAGGACCCTCAGACCCTGAGAAACAATATTCTCTGGTCTGATGAACCTCAATTCCAAACATCATGTTTGAAGGAAACCAAACACTGCTCATCCCCTGCAGAGTACATCCAAAAAGAAAAGTGTGCTGGTAGCAGCCTCATGCTGTGTTAAGATGGCGTCGCGAATGGCTGCTGTGGTGTGGAACGCTCCCGTTCTTTTAATGTTTTTGTTTGTTTGTTCTGTGTTTAGTCATTATATTACTATCAGTTTTACCAGAGACGAACTACTGGACATAAGGCAACAAACACCGGACATTTTTTTCCGTTTTTTGTTTATTCAGACGCTTTGTTGGATGTTTTGGTCGGAGGGGCAGCGGTCCTAGTCAAACGCGTGCTCAGACGAAAAAGAGGGAAGCGCGCTGGTTAAGCTCCGCGAACGCGGCTTCCGAACTGCACTCCCAAGCATTCATCTCTCGAATCTTCGATCCCTTCCTAACAAAACGGATGAACTACTTCTCCTCACCCGCACAAACAAGGACTTTTCAAACTCTGCTGCATTGTGCTTCACTGAAACCTGGCTGAGTGAAGCCATCTCGGATAATGCGCTTCATTTGCCGGGATATCAGCTGTTCAGAGCAGACCGCATCACGGAGCTAACGGGGAAAACGAGAGGTGGTGGACTATGTTTCTACATAAATGAAGGTTGGTTTTCAGACGTAACAACTCTGAAGAAGATGTGCTCTCCTAATTTAGAGGCGCTCTTCATAAACTGTAAACATTTCTACTCGCCCCGAGTTTTCCTCTTTCATTCTCGTGAATGTGTACGTGCCTCCGGACGCATGCGTGAGCGCTGCGATGCAACAGCTGGCCGAACAAATATCTGAAACGGAGCAAAGGTACCCGGACTCTCTTTTAATCATTCTTGGAGATGCAAATCGCTCCCGCGAACTGCCAAAATACAGACAGCATGTTACATGTCCCACCAGAGACAGTGATATATTGGATCACTGTTACACATTAATTAAAGATGCATATCACTCTGTCCCACGGGCAGCTCTGGGGCTCTCCGATCACTGTTTGGTTCATCTTATACTGACATACAGGCAAAAACTTAAATCTTCTAAACCTGTATTAAGAACTGTTAAAAGATGGACTAATGAAGCAGAGCAAGATTTAAAAGCTTGTTTTGACCTCACTGATTGGAGTGATATTGAAGCTGCTGCCACCGATCTGGACGAGCTCACAGAGACTGTAACTTCATATATCAGTTTCTGTGAGGATATATCCATCCCCACCAGGACATTCTTATCATTCAATAATGATAAACCGTGGTTTACTGGGAAACTCAAACAGCTTTGTCAGGCCAAAGAGGATGCTTACAGAAGTGGGGATAAAATCTTGTATAACCAGGCTAGGAACAGACTAACAAAGGAGATCAGTGTGGCTAAAAAGAACTACTCTGAGAAGTTGAAAAAATAACTTTCAGCCAACGATCCGGCGTCAGTATGGACTGGCCTGAGGAACATCACCATGTACAAAACACCACCCCTACAGTCTGTGGAGAATCAACTACTGGCTGACGATCTGAATGTGTTTTACTGCCGATTTGAAAAGGCCAGACTGACACCCAGCACCCGCTCTGATCTGCACTTCACACATTCACCTTCCCCCCCTGCAACCCCCCTCCCCCCTCCCCCACCATTCTACCTGCGCTTAAAGTCTGTGTAGAGGATGTGAACCGGGTCTTCAGAAAACAGAAATCTAGGAAAGCTTCATTACCAGAAGGTATTTCACCTGCCTGTCTAAAAGTCTGTGCTGACCAACTGGCCCCCATCTTTACACAGATCTTCAACAGATCTCTGGAGTTGTGTGAAGTTCCCTGCTGCTTCAAACGCTCCACCATCATTCCCGTCCCCAAAAAGCCCAAAATCACTGGACTTAATGACTACAGACCTGTCACACTCACATCTGTGGTCATGAAGTCACTTGAGAGACTGGTCCTGGCCTACCTGAAGGACATCACTAGACCCTTGCTGGATCCTCTTCAGTTTGCCTACAGAGCAAACAGGTCTGTGGATGACGCTGTCAATATGGGACTGCATTATATCCTGCAACACCTCGACAAATCTGGGAATTATGCAAGGATCTTATTTGTGGACTTCAGCTCGGCCTTCAATACCATCATGCCTGACCTTCTCTCAGACAAACTGACACAGCTCTCTGTGCCCACCTCCATCTGTCAGTGGATCACCAGCTTCCTGACAGACAGGCAGCAGCTAGTGAGGCTGGGCAAACTCACATCCAGAACTCTCACCATCAGCACTGGCGCCCTTCAGGGTTGCGTTCTCTCCCCACTGCTCTTCTCCATCTACACCAATGACTGCACTTCAAAGGACCCCTCTGTCAAGCTCCTGAAGTTTGCAGAAGACACTACAGTCATCGGCCTCATCAAGGACGGTGACGAGTCTGCTTACAGACAGGAGGTTGAGCAGCTGGCTGTCTGGTGCAGTCTTAACAACCTGGAGCTAAACACTCTCAAAACTGTGGAGATGATAGTGGACTTCAGAAGGAACCCCCCTGCACTCCCCCCACTCACCATCATGGACAGCACTGTGGCTGCAGTGGAGTCATTCAGATTCCTGGGAACCATCATCTCTCAGGACCTAAAGTGGGACAATCACGATGACTCTATTGTGAAAAAGGCCTAGCAGAGGCTATATTTCCCCCGCCAGCTAAGGAAGTTCAACCTGCCTCAGGAGCTGCTGAAACAATTCTACTCTGCCATCATCGAGTCTGTCCTATGTTCATCTATAACTGTTTGGTTTGGTTCAGCTACCAAAACAGACATCAAAAGACTACAACGGACAGTCAGGACTGCTGAGAGGATTATCGGTGCCCCTCTGCCCAGCCTCCAAGAACGTTACACCTCCAGAGTGAGGAAAAGGGCTAAGAAAGTCACTCTGGACCCCTCACACCCAGCTCACTCTCTCTTTGAACTGCTGCCCTCTGGCCGGCGCTACAGCGCTACGAGCACCAAAACAGCCAGACAAAAGAACATTTTCCCCCCAGGCCGTATCCCACCTGAACAACACATAACACACCGCAGTACTGTACATCTGTAAATAACTCATCAAACCTTCATCTGTACATAGGACACATGCACATTCACAGTTCTGTCTATGGACATTTTTCTTTTCTGTATATTTTAATTTTTTATTACTATTGTTATTCTTAATTATTGTCTATTCTCTTCATTATTAGTGTTTTTTATTACCTTAATTATATGTTGTCTGCACTAAGTTTGTACTTTCTGTACTGGAAGCTCCTAACACCAAGAAATTCCTTGTGAGTGCAAACACACTTGGCAATAAAGCTCTTTCTGATTCTGATGCTGTGGGGCTGTTTTTCAGTGGCAGGGACAGAGGGACTTATCAGAGTAGAAGAAAAGCTCAACGCACCAAAATATTGAGATAGCCATAATGAAAACCCAGTCCAGAGCATTCAGAACCTTAGACTGGGCAGAAGAGGTGATGAGAAGAATGGCAGATAATTGCCAAATGCTGATGAGCAAAGCGTGTTGCATCAAACAAAAAAAGACTTGAGACTACAGGTGCATCTCAATAAATTAGAATGTCGTGGAAAAGTTCATTTGTTTCAGTAATTCAACTCAAATTGTGAAACTCGTGTATTAAATAAATTCAATGCACACAGACTGAAGTAGTTTAAGTCTTTGGTTCTTTTAATTGTGATGATTTAGGCTCACATTTAACAAAAACCCACCAATTCACTATCTCAACAAATTAGAATACTTCATAAGACCAATAAAAAAAAACATTTTTAGTGAATTGTTGGCCTTTTGGAAAGTATGTTCATTTACTGTATATGTACTCAATACTTGGTAGGGGCTCATTTTGCTTTAATTACTGCCTCAATTCGGCGTGGCATGGAGGTGATCAGTTTGTGGCACTGCTTCCACTGGTTTGGAAGCCCAGGTTGCTTTGATAGCGGCCTTCAGGTCATCTGCATTGTTGGGTCTGGTGTCTCTCATCTTCCTCTTGACAATACCCCATAGATTCTCTATGGGGTTCAGGTCAGGCGAGTTTGCTGGCCAATCAAGCACAGTAACACCATGGTCATTGAACCAGCTTATGGTACCTTTGGCAGTGTGGGCAGGTGCCAAGTCCTGCTGGAAAATGAAATCAGCATCTCCATAAAGCTTGTCAGCAGAAGGAAGCATGAAGTGCTCTAAAATTTCCTGGTAGATGGCTGCGTTGACTGTGGACTTCAAAAAACACAGTGGACCAACACCAGCAGATAACATGGCAGCCCAAATCATCACCGACTGTGGAAACTTCACACTGGACTTCAAGCAACATGGATTCTGTGCCTCTCCACTCTTCCTCCAGACTCTGGGACCTTGATTTCCAAATGAAATGCAAAATTTACTTTCATCTGAAAAGAGGACTTTGGACCACTGAGCAACAGTCCAGTTCTTTTTCTCCACAGCCCAGGTAAGATGCTTCTGACGTTGTCTCTGGTTCAGAAGTGGCTTGGTAGCCCTTTTCCTGAAGACGTCTGAGCACTGACTCCAGCTTCAGTCCACTCCTTGTGAAGCTCTCACAAGTGTTTGAATCAGCTTTGCTTGACAGTATTCTCAAGCTTGCAGTCATCCCTGTTGCTTGTGCACCTTTTCCTACCCAAATTCTTCCTTCCAGTCAACTTTGCATTTAATATGCTTTGATACAACACTCTGTAAACAGCCACACCTTTCAGTAATGACCCTCTGTGACTTACCCTCTTTGTGGAGGGCGTCAATGTTCGTCTTCTGGATCATTGCCAAGTCAGCATTCTTCCCCATTATTGTGGTTTCAAAGAACAAGAGATACCTGGAATTTATACTGTAGGGATGGTCAATAATTGAAACTCAAATGTAAATATTCTAATATTTTGAGATACTGATTTTTGACTTTAATGAGCTGTAAGCTCTAATCATCAAAATTAAAACAAAAAAAACTTTTGAAATGTTTTAATTTACATGCAATGAATCTAAAATATGAAAAGTTTCACTTTTTGAAATAAGTTACAAGAAAGAAATTACTTTTTCACGACATTCTAATTTATGGAGATGCACCTGTATAAAGGTGCTTCAGGTAAATATTTACTTAAGGGTATGGATACTTATGCAATGTTCTTATTTCAGTTTTTTATTTTTTATAAATTTACGAAGTTGATGACAATTCTGTTTTTGCTTTACCATTATGGTGTATACCACAATTGGTGTAGATTGATGTGGAAAAAAGTAATTTAAAGAAGTTTAACATAAGGCAGCAACATAATACAATGTGGAAAAAAATTAAGGGGTATGAATACTTTTGCAAGGCACTATATGTCAATATAGAATTGTACATTAAGCCTTAGAGAGTAAATGCAAACTAATAGATGTGACGGTGGATGAATTCAACACACAACTTTAATGAGGAGCTTTAAACAAGCAAACACAGGAGCGTAAGGCAAGCTACAAATCCAACACAGCAAATTAGCTGATAGAGTCTCTATACTTCTTTTCACAGTTATGGTTACGGCAGATAAAGCTGGCTGCACACTAAGCTGGCAGCACACTAGACGATTTTCAAATCTTAACCAATTTTAAAACCATGGTGGACCACAGACAAGAAGACAGTTTCAACCGATTTATAGCCTTATAATCCTCTGAACATGCACACTAGACAATTTGACCAGACCGCGAGACCACACATTTGTCGATTGTAGGGACGATTTAATTAACAGTGACATGTGACCTCTCGGAGACTTGCGAGATCAAACGCGACTAGAAAAACAAATGGAGAACAATCGACGTTGTCAGCTGGCTGACGTTGTCAGTGTGTGGCCAGCTTTATGCCTAGTTCACACTACAGGATTTTAAGCCCGATCTAAGCCCAATTTGCAAGTTAAGGAGCTTGCCGACAGGTCGGACTGTGATCGGGGGAAAATCAGCAGGTGATCTGTGCTCGGGAATCTTTATGTGTGAACTACACAACGACGCAGCAAAGAGGCTCGCTAACGCGTCGCCGACACCTCGCTGATGCCAAACAAATATCTAGCACGCCAAATATCTGGAACGGTCAGCCGACTAGACATCACGTGGTGTCAGGTGTCATGACGAGCTACAGCCAATGAAAGAGCAAGGCATGGGTTGAGGTCACCGGAAGAAAAACAACAGCAGCAACATGGCTTAAAGAAAAGTTTGAACACAATAAATTGACTAAAATTATTAATTGCGCAAACAGCTTTCAGCGCTAATTTCTTCCCGACATCCATTTTCAAATAAACATCTCCTGTTTCACGTGTTGTTTCGCATCATTCCCATTCCAATTCTCGTGCGTGTTTTCATGACAAAACGTGGTTTAGGGACTTTGTAGAGTCACTGGGTGACAGAGTTGTTGTCAGCCTGTGTAGTGTGTAACCCCTGGTTGCGGTTCATTTAAAGTGGCGTGAAAAGATTGTTGCCCCCTTTCCTGTTTTTTTTTTTTTTTTGCATATTTGTCACACTTAAAAGATTCAGATCATCAAACAAATTTTAATATTACACAAAGATAATGCAAGTAAATACAAAATGCAGTTTTTAAATGATGATGTAATTTATTAAGGGAAAAAAGCTGTCCAAACCAACTGGTCCTACGTGAAAAATGTATTGCCCCTTAGGGCTGGGTGATATGTCAAAAATATCATATCGATAATCGCCGTAAAAAATATTGCGATATCCGATAATATCGTCTACCCAAGCCCCACCCCCACCACGCCCCGCCCCGGCCCGGCCGAGACAACATTGCCTACATGCACCATAGACACACATGTTCAGTTTGGTCTTAATTATTGCCACATTAATTTTTCGGTTTTACTTTCTCTTAGTTTGTGCTTAAACTAACAGAAAACATTAGCTTTACTGACATGTTGGTGTTGCTAATAATTTCCATTCTGTTCTTATCAAATTTGTGTTTGAAATGAATTTCGTTTTGTGAGGAGAACTTTTGAGGAAAAATAATAGAGCCCAATTTTAAGTTCCCTATCAGTCAGTCACGTTCGACGTAACGTCAGTGTGACTGACTAATGGGATCTCGCTCGAGAGCCCAATCATCTTCGAGTGTTAACAAAACAAGCCAATGACAGTTGGCGTGCGTGTTTCGCACATCGGCGTGCAAACGCACATCAGCTTTTCGCTTCGGAGCCAAGCCTTTCATGTGAATCTCTGAGAGTGTATACAGACAGCTACAGGTGTTGGTGTTACGGCGCGTCAGCGGAGGTTGCGATCCGGTGCTGCTGCTTCTCTGACGGCGTGCTGCAGCTCTTCAACTGCGGTCTCGCCGCGACCTCCCCTGTGCGCTTCAGCACTTTTCTAAAAGAGCATTTTTTCTTAAAAAAAATAAAAAAAAATAAAAAAAGGAGCAAATTCTAAAAGAGCTCCACGAGCGACGGGCGTCTTTTTAAAGATGGCTTACCGCTCGTGTGTTTCTGGATGTGGTCGTTTCCTGACTTCATCTGATGGTCACGATCGCTGTGTCTCGTGCTTGGGCTTTCAGCACGCTGAAGCAGCGCTCGTGGATGACTCATGTTCTCTGTGTGGGAACATGACCATTGCAATGCTGCGCTCCAGATACCTCCTCGTCAAACGGGGGGGGGGGGTATCCCCTTGCCATGCCCCGTTCTAGCTCCTCCGGTTCTCGGAGGGCTACTTCGGCTCATGGTCAGGGTGACTTAAGGATCACAGTGAGAGCTTCCCCGTCGAGTGCGTCTCCGCGGGCCTCTCACTCCTCCAGCGCATCGCACCGTCTGGGGTTTCCGGATGAGCTTGTGGAGTCCTCGGACAGGGCGGGGCCCAGCATCTCGCTCGGAGCTCCAGCAGATAACAGGATGTCGATCACTGCATCGGGGGATGAGCTAGGTTCTGGAGATGATGATTCGGCTGCGCTGCCTCCATCAGGAAGAGTGGCGATGCCCGAGTCAGATCCAGAACTGACTGCTATGCTTTCCCGGGCCGCTGAGAGCGTCGGGCTGCACTGGAGGCCTCCTCCTTCTCCTGAACGCTCGAGGCTGGACGATTGGTTCCTGGGGGCGCATGCCGATCGCCGGCAACTGCCTCCGGTTCCATTCTTCCCGGAGGTGCATGAGGAGGTGACTAGGTCTTGGAGGGCACCTTTTTCTGCACGGAACAGGCCTAGTGCCTCCTCCGTCCTCACCACCCTCGACGATGGGGCGGCCCAAGGGTATGTGGAGATCCCCCCCAGTCGAGCGCGCCATTGCTATGCAGCTCTGCCCGCAGGGCGCTGCCGCCTGGAGGGGTAATCCACGCCTTCCGTCCAGGGCCTGAAAGTTCTCATCCGCTCTGACGGCCAAGGCTTACAGTGCTGCTGGACAGGCCGCTTCCGCCCTGCACGCCATGGCCCTCCTGCAAGTCCACCAGGCCAAGGTGTTAAAGCAGTTGCACGAGGGTGGTGCTGACCCAGCTGGGTTGCAGGAACTGCGCACAGCGACGGACCTCGCCCTGCGGGCGACGAAACTCACGGCGCGGGCCCTGGGTCAGATGATGTCCACGTTGGTGGTCCAGGAGCGCCACCTATGGCTGACCTTGGCGGATATGAGGGAGTCTGACAAACATCGTTTCTTAGACGCCCCGATCTCCCAGGCCAGCCTATTCGGCGAAGCGGTGGAGGGCTTTGCCCAACAGTTCTCCGCCGCACAGCAGCAGACGGAGGCGTTTCGACATATCCTGCCCCGGCGGTCTGCTGCTGTCTCCACCCCACCGCCGGCTGCAGCCCCTCTGTCTGCTTGTCACCGAGCGCGCCCTCCTGCTACCTCCACCTCCACTCCAGCTCGGCCTCAGCAGCAGCCTTCACAATGGCCACAGTGTGGAGCTGGCCGCAGGAAAGCGGCGCAGCCCGTCTCTGCCCCTGCCAAGCCCGTGAAGCGCCAGGGCAAGCGGCGTTCCTGAGACGGGCGACCCGGAGTCTCTGGATCCTGCTCTTCAGGAGATGGTGACCGCACCACTCCTTCCCCCGGAGGAGGGCCGGGTGGAGAATCTTTTGTTCCCTTTTTGTTATGTACCCAAAACCTCAAAAAAAGAGCAGTTTCCTTTTTCTTCGGGTCCCAAGAGGGCGAGGATGGCAGTGCACGAGACCCAGTCACCACACTCCCGTCCCCCTCTCCTTTCGCCTGTGCGCAGCAGGGTCCGGTCCGAGGACGCGATGCCTTCTCCCGCGCCCCCTGCTCAGCCATGGAGCCAGGTAAGTGTCGCACTGCGCACCCAGACCCCACTTCGGAACGCACTGCCTTCCGAGTCGGGCCCCTGTGCTCCACTTCGCTGCCCCACCGCGGGTACGTCTGTGGCTTCCCTGGTCCCGCTTGTACGGTCTCTGGGGGCCTGGCTAGCGCTCCCCAGGCCGTCTCGCTGGCTCATGAGAACCATCAGACTTGGCTACGCGATTCAGTTCGCCCGGCGTCCTCCCAAGTTCAGGGGTGTTCGGTTCACCTCTGTGTTGAGCAAAGACGCCCCTCTCTTGCGTGCAGAAGTCGCGGTCCTGCTGGCGAAGGACGCGATAGAGCCGGTCCCTCCAGCCGAGATGAAGTCAGGGTTCTACAGCCCGTACTTCATCGTACCCAAGAAAGGCGGTGGGTTACGACCAATCTTGGATCTGCGCGTTCTGAACCGGGCCCTTCACAAGCTCCCGTTCAGGATGTTGACGCAGAGACGCATCTTTCAATGCATCCGTCCATTCGATTGGTTTGCAGCGATCGACCTGAAGGACGCGTACTTTCACGTCTCGATCCTCCCTCGACACAGACCGTTTCTCCGCTTTGCGTTCGAAGGACGAGCATATCAGTACAAGGTCCTCCCCTTCGGGCTATCCCTGTCGCCTCGTGTCTTCACCAAGGTCGTGGAGGCAGCCCTTGTTCCATTAAGGGAAGCAGGCATTCGCGTTCTCAACTACCTCGACGACTGGCTCATACTGGCCCAGTCTCGAGCACTGTTGTGCGAACACAGGGACACGGTGCTTGGCCACCTCAGCCGGTTGGGGAAAAAAGAGCAAACTCTCCCCTGTGCAGAGGATCTCTTTTCTCGGCATGGAGTTGGACTTGGCAACGTGGCACGTACCGAGTCTCAGTTACCCCGTCCTGCCGTCAGACCTTCGGCCCGTGGTCGGATCTTGCTTTTCTTCGGGCAGGAGTTCCCCTAGTGCAAGTATCCAGGCATGTTGTTGTGTCAACAGATGTCTCTGCCATGGGCTGTGGAGCCATGTGCAACGGGCATGCAGCTGCAGGGCTCTGGACAGTGTCCCGGTTGCAGTGGCATGTCAATTGCCTCGAGTTGCTAGCAGTATGGCTTGCTCTGCACCGCTTCAAAGGGCTGCTACACCACAAGCATGTACTGGTCCATACGGACAACACTGCGACCGTTGCGTACATCAACCACCAGGGTGGTCTACACTCCCGTCGCCTGTCGCAACTCGCCCGCCATCTCCTCCTTTGGAGTCAGAAGCATCTGAGGTCGCTTCGCGCCGTTTATATCCCTCAATCGTGCAGCCGACGAGCTCTCACGTCAGCCCGCCCTTCCGGGAGAATGGCGACTCCACCCCGAGGTAGTCCAGCTGATTTGGAGACGCTTCGGGGACGCTCAGGTAGACCTGTTTGCCTCCCCGGACACATCCCATTGCCACCTGTTTTACTCCCTGTCCGAGGGGACCCTCGGCACGGACGCGCTGGCACACAGCTGGCCTCGGGGCCTACGCAAGTATGCGTTTCCCCCAGTGAGCCTTCTCGCACAGACCCTATGCAAGGTCAGGGAGGACGAGGAGCAGGTCCTCTTGGTGGCGCCGTACTGGCCCAATCGGACTTGGTTCCCAGAACTGGTGCTCCTCACGACAGCCCCTCCTTGGCAAATTCCTCTGAGGAGGGATCTCCTTTCTCAGAGAGGGGGCACCCTCTGGCACCCGCGTCCAGATTTGTGGAGTCTCCACGTATGGTCCCTGGACGGGACACGGAGGTTCTAGGTGGGATACCTCCATCAGTAGTAAACACCATCACTTCAGCTAGAGCTCCGTCTACAAGACACGCTTACAGGCTGAAGTGGAACCTGTTCGTCGATTGGTGTTCTTCCCGCCGGGAAGACCCCCGGAGATGCCCGATCGCGGTCGTGCTCTCTTTCCTGCAAGATGGGTTGGAGTGAAGGCTGTCTCCCTCCACCCTCAAAGTGTATGTCGCCGCTATTTCCGCACATCACGATGCAGTAGACGGTAAGTCTGTGGGGAAGCACGACTTGGTCGTCAGGTTCCTCAGAGGGGCGAGGAGGTTAAATCCTCCGCGCCCTCATCTGGTACCCTCTTGGGATATCCCCTCGGTCCTGACGGCCTTGAAGGAGGAGCCCTTCGAGCCTCTGCAGTCAGTAGAGCTTAAGTTTCTGTCGTTAAAGACAGTGCTCCTCACTGCATTGGCCTCGGTCAAGAGGGTGGGGGACCTCCAGGCATTTTCGGTCGACGATTCGTGCCTAGAATTCGGGCCGGCTGACTCTCACGTTGTCCTGAGACCCCGGCCTGGATATGTGCCCAAAGTTCCCACCATGCCCTTTAGGGATCAGGTGGTGAACTTGCAAGCGCTGCCCCGGGAGGAGGCAGACCCAGCCATTTCTCTGCTCTGTCCCGTCCGCGCCTTGCACATTTACGTGGACCGCACGCAGAGCTTCAGGACCTCAGACCAGCTCTTTGTCTGCTTCAGAGGACAGCAGAAGGGGAAGGCTGTCTCCAAACAGAGACTTGCCCACTGGATAGTGGAGGCTATAGCCTTGGCCTATCAGGCCCGGCGCTTACCGTGCCCCCTTGGTGTGAGAGCACACTCTACAAGAGGCGTTGCTTCCTCTTGGGCATTGGCGCGGGGCGCCTCGATAGCAGACATTTGTAGAGCTGCCGGCTGGGCGGCACCTAACACGTTTGCGAGATTTTATAATCTCCGTGTAGAGCCTGTGTCCTCCCGTGTACTTGCCTTAGATGGCCAGTAACACTGGAACACTGCTCGGTGTCAATCACGCTTGCTGTGCCATTCCCCTCTACAGACCGGATACGTGCGCTTTTGTTGCTTCTCAGTTCAGTTCCCTGCGGCGAACCCTGTTGAAGTTCCTCCCGCACCCTCGGCAGTCAGGCGTGGCGGAGCGCCAGACGCCAGGTCCAGCACTCGTGTGTTTGCCCAAGGTCAGCCCTTGTGCTGGGCTAGGTGCCCGTGTGTAGTGATTCCCCTTCGGGCGATCCCACATGTGTATTCTTCCACGGTACGGCTGCCCTCACGGTGAGCCCGTGTCTTCCCTGGCAGAAACTTCTGCCATCTCTGCTGTGTAGTTATCTCACCACAGGCTGGCTGAGTCTACCTCAGAGACTTCCATATGTAGTACTGCCCCTGGCCAGTCCATATGTCTATCTCCACATGGTACCTCCTTTACGCAGGATGTGGCTTCCGTAGCATTCCCCTACTTGGAGTACGCTTTCCCAGTGTTATCCATACCCACTGTACGGAACAGCAGTGACGGTCATCTCTGCCTAAGCCCTGTCCTATCTTCCAGCCCAACTGGTGTGGGGGGACTTGCCGGCTTCCGCAGGGCACTGGAGGGGGTCAGCAATAGTGGCGTTTTCCAAGGGATCCCATTAGTCAGTCACACTGACGTTACGTCGAACGTGACTGACTGATAGGGAACGTCTCGGTTACATGTGTAACCCTCGTTCCCTGAAGGAGAGAACGGAGACGTAACGTCCCATCGCCATAGTTGCTGTACCACCGCTGTACGGCCGGGGGACACAGTCTCGG
Organism: Schizothorax lantsangensis; assembly: GCA_027422415.1. NCBI lineage: Eukaryota > Metazoa > Chordata > Actinopteri > Cypriniformes > Cyprinidae > Schizothorax > Schizothorax lantsangensis. The sequence goes on from CM049841.1 coordinate 22,914,222, forward strand.
CTCCTCAGCGAAAAACTGATGTGCGTTTGCACGCGCTCTCCTTTTATACCCGCGCTGCGGGGCGGGGTGCGCGTGGCGAAACACGCACGCCAACTGTCATTGGCTTGTTTTGTTAACACTCGAAGATGATTGGGCTCTCGAGCGAGATCCCATTAGTCAGTCACACTGACGTTACGTCTCCGTTCCCTCCTTCAGGGAACGAGGGTTACACATGTAATCGAGACGTTCATCATGGTGAAGTTGGACATTCTGGCAGTGATTGTAAGAATGATAAATGCATGTTGATGTCATTAATAAATGCCTCATTCATTCATTAATTTAATATCTTGAATAAAATATGCCTATTTTCCGATGTTTCTCTTTCTTTTTGGCATTATCGCCTGTGTAGACATTTCATGATGGTAAGATTAATTTCCTTGAAAATAACAATTGTTGCGTTGTTTTTAAACTCTAGCCAAGCTATAACGTAGGCTATTTGATATTTATCATGTATGACTAAAATCATGCAGGGATTAAAAACGAATTCTGAGCAAAAAACGTTGAGTTTTTTTTATTTTCTGGTAGCCTAGTTCAGAGGTCTCTTTTGGCCCGTTTTTAACGAAATAAAAATAACTGCTTTTTATTTAGAAGTGGGGTAATTTAAATTTCATTTTTTAATTTAAATTTTTATAGTTTTTATTTTATTAATGAAAATACAACGCCCACAATATAATTTTCAGTGTTGGGCTGCCGAAACTCAGAACGCGTGCATGTTGAGGGGCGAGCTGATAATGCCTTACTTTATAGTTTTGTTGCAAATTAATTAAGAATTTATAGTACTTAATTAAACAATTATACTGTATATACTGTTTAAAAAAATCTGTAAAAATAGGGCACTATGTGCGCTGTATGAATAGGCTGTGAAGGAATTTGCGTATTTTAATTATAACTGCCATGTTTGTGGTTTTTCATCATTATACATTCTATTTAAATAAATATTCAGAAACACATGCAGTGGAGATCACGTGACTCTTCGACAGCGATGCACGCTTAGTCTTTCGCTCTGCTCACTTTGCCACATACTGTATAATCCTGTCAGTAAATTTTAAACCACTCTGCATTGGACCCATCATGAGTGCTTCGGCAGACAAAGGCGATCGGAAAAGAGAGATTGAGCAATCTCCAATGACGAAAAAATTAAAAGATTCCACCATTTCCAGAGAGGACCTCGACGATGCTATTGCTAACAGCATTAAGCTAGCACTTAAAGAGCAGCAAAGCACTTTGAATTCGGTTGTGACTTCGGCAGTAAGAGATGCGGTGGACTCTGTGCTGATTCCAGCATTGCGCGAACTGCATGAGGACATACAAGCGACTAACAATTTTGTTAAAGAGCTGAGAGCGGAGCTTGAGGCGATAGCTACCACGGCGAAGCAGACACGTGACTGGGTTGATTCCATTCAAGCAGCTGCGCGTGAGGATAGGAGGACAGTCACGGACTTAAGAAATCAGCTAGAGCGACTCACCGAGAAGATGACGGATATGGAGGATAGGAGCAGGAGGAATAACGTACGGCTGGTGGGCTTGCCAGAGGGGGCGGAGGGCTCCAACGCGGCTGGTTTCCTCAGAGTTAATCTTTCCAAGTGGATTCCTTCGCTGAAAGGCCGTGACATTGAGATTGACCGGGCACATCGCGTGTATGACGGAGGGAGAGGCTCCGATCGGCCACGTACTCTCATCTTCCGTGTACTAAGATGGCATGACAGATCGGAGATCCTGAAAGGTGCTCGGCAGGCTTATCCAGTGAAATGCGCAGAGGACAATGTCACACTACTATTTTTTCCCGACTTTAGTCCAGCCACAACCATCAGGAGAAAGGCCTTTAATCCGGTTTTGAAGAAGACGACTTCACTTGGTCTCCAGCCCTTCCTCGTCTATCCGGCGGTAATTAAACTACGGCACAAAGGGGAGCAGAGAAGTTTCGATTCTCCTCAGAAAGCGGAGGATTTTATCAGCTCCCTGTCTCAGCAGAAGACATATGCCGTGGCTCTACAGGAAGGCAACGGGAAAACAGCGGCCACTGTCTCTCCGGCCCGGCGGGAGGGGCTTGATGGCCGGGATGGAGGCGGTCCTAGCTGCCCAGGAGGGGATGATGGCAGGATGGACATGGATGCTTGCTAAACCTGTTTTTTGCTTTTTCTTCTCTCCTCTCTCCTACTGGGATATTGTCCCTATCTATCCGGTACAACAATCTCTTTGCTGGTAAGACTAACACCCTCTTTTTCTTTTTTGGAGGGGACTAATGGAGAGTAGGTTTAATTACAATTTTTTTGGGCTGTGTGAGCCTTTCGGGGGACATGTCTTGAGTTGGAGTGGATCGGTCACGTACCATCACTATTTTTTGTTGCTCAATCAGACCTACGTTCTCGGTAATGTGTGGTCTGAGTTGTTTCTTGTTTATGGTTGTCGGTTGTTCATGTTTCTATGTTGTTTTTATTTTTTACAACAGACATTTATACTTTTATTTATTTTACACTATTTCTAAAAGGATTTTTCACCAAGGAGGTTTGGTATCTAAAATGCACATCAGCGTTTACATGTTACTTACAGAATGGAAGTGCTTCTGCTTTTTTTCATTTATTGAATACAATCTTGGGATTATGACTATTCAATGCATACTCTAAATATTTTATCACTGAATGTGAATGGTTTAAATTCTGCTGTTAAACGAACCCGTGTGTTAGAATATTTACAACGTAAATCTATTTCCTGTGCCCTAATACAAGAGACACATTTAAAACAATCTGATGTGGCTTCAGAATAAGTTTTCAGAATAAGTGTTATAAATTAGCAGCCTTTTCCTGCGCTCTCAATAAAACTAAGGGGGTGCTTATCCTTGTTAACCGGAAGTTAAATTTAACAATTGAACACCTTGGTAGTGATGAGAAGGGTAGATTGTTTTTATCCAATGCAAAATTTAATAATAGGTTAGCATTGGTCTCTATTTATGTGAATGAGACAGACAGTGCATTCCTTACACAGATTTCCAAAACTCTACTTGAGCAGATTGATTGCCCTCTAGTGGTGGGTGGTGATTTTAATGCTGTCGTAAATCCTGCTTTAGATAAATCGCAATCTGATGCAACAGCCAATCCATCCTCTAAATTACTGAATAAATTTATCACTGAGCTCAACTTAATCGATCTTTGGAGAATTCAGAATACTAAATCTAAGGACTTCACTTTTTTTTCTAATAGACATAAGACTTTCTCTAGGATAGACTACATATTTCTCAGCCCATCTTTAATTTCGTCTAATTCCTCCATCTCTATATTACCAATTTTATTACCTGATCATCCTGCTGTGTTGTGCAGTGTTCCTCTTTCCGATGTTAAAGCCAAGTCCCCTAGATGGCGCTTTAACATATCATTATTAAGTAATCAGACTTTCATTACTTCTCTAAAAAATATATTAAGGAATTTCTTGAAATTAACATGCCCTCTGATGTGGATCCTCAAATACTGTGGGAAACGACTAAGTGTGCTATACGAGGTTTCTGTATATCTTTGCTTCTACTCTTGCCAAAGCGAAATCCACCATTTACACAATTAGAAAATAAAATCCAATCATACAAAACCTTAAAAAACAAAGTTTTACTGAGCAACAGGCTACACAGTGTCCTCTTTAAAAGAAGAATATGATTTACTTTCAACTCAAAGGCGGAATTTATTTTACTAGGACTGCAAAAATATTATATCAAATCAGAGAGACCTAGTCATTTATTGCCCTTAGCTTGAAAGAATGCGAGTCTAAGGCATATATTAGCGCAATAAAATCATCGATGATCAGGTACCTCGAACCCTTGGCAATTAATGAAATTTTAAAGGTTTTTACACAAATCTGTATTAGCCGAAACAGATTTTGATGAACCAATTTGTAAGCAGTATTTAGATAAATTGGAACTGCCTCGGATCTCACAGATGGATAAAGAATCTTTGGAAGGCCCCATTAAGTTTGGAGGAACTCCACGTCTCTCTAAAAAGCCTACAAAAGGGCAAATCGCCGGGTCTAGATTGTCTCCCCCTGAATTATATTTAGAAATTTGTGATTTGAAATTTGTGAGGTAGGGACACTTATTCTTAATTCATTTAATTTTGCAATTGAACATGGGGTATTTCATAGAGATCAAAAAACATCATTAATATCATTACTTCTTAAAAAAGGGAAAGATCCATTAGATTGTTCCAGCTACAGACCAATTTCGCTTATCCCATGTGATCTAAAAATCTATGCTAAAGTTTTTGCTTCTTGGAGAAGGTAATTCATAGTTTGATCAAGGAGGACCAAACTGGTTTCATCAAGGGGCGCAATGCGTCTGACAATATGCATCGACTCCTTCATATTCTTGACTTTGCAGACTCTCATCCAAGCCCTTGTGCGTTTTTTTCACTTGATGCAGAGAAAGACTTTGACAGGCTAGAGTGGAATTATATGTTGGCAGTTTCGGCTTCGGTGAACACTTAATTTCTATGATTAAGATATTATATCACTCATCTGCAGCATCAGTCATAACTGGTAATATTATCTCCCCCCCATTCCTTTTACAGCGGGGAACGAAGGAAGGGATGTCCGCTTTCCCCCTTATTGTTTTGTCTATCTCTTGAACCCTTAGCACAAGCCATCAGGAAATCTGAAGTATCGATTAAGATTCATGATAATAATCATAGTATTTCATTATATGCTGATGATATTATTCTATATTTAGACCACTTTGATGTTTCAGTCTCTAGTATAATTAAGGAATTTGATAATTTTAGTAGCTTATCAGGATATAAAATAAATTGGAGCAAATCTGCTTTAATGCCAATTAACAATGTTAACGTTAATTCTTCTATTCCCTCATTTATCCCTATTAAGGAATCTTTCATCTATTTGGGCAATACCATATATAAAAACATTCATAAGATTGCCAGAGACAATTTTAATAATATTTCAGTTAAGGTCAAAAATGACATTCAAAGATGGAAGAATCTTAAAGTCTCTCTCTCCAAGGAAGAATCTCCACTGTTACGATGAATTTGTTACCTCGTTTTACATTTTTTTTTCTCTATGCTACCACTTTCTCCCCCTCCAGGTTACTTTAAGGAGATCAACTCCATAATTTCTAAGTTTATCTGGAATGATAAATGCCCCAGAATTAAACTTACCACATTACAACATCCTAATAGCGCAGGAGGACTGGCTGTACCAAATTTTGAATTGTATTATTGGTCGTTCCAGCTTAAGGCTCTTCATAATTGGGTTGATCCTCAATCTACAGTTTCATGGAGGGTGATTGAAGCTGACAAGGTTAAACCAAATAGACTTCAAGATATTTTATTTACTGGCACAGGAAAAAAAGGGGATAATTATAAATTTGGTCCGGTTGTGGCTAACTCTATAAAATCTGGAAAACGGTTGAACGTCAGATAGGAGGACCCTTCAATTTTTGTAACACTACACCTTTATGGCACAATTTTAATTTTGTATGCGGAAATCGTCCATTTGTCCAACCCTCTTGGTCTTCTTTAGGTGTAAACACATGCGGTGATATACGTATATGATAACTAGGGCTTCTGTTCATTTCAGACATTAAGAACCAAATTTTGTCTACCAGCATCCGCATATTTTGTCTTTCTTCAATTACGTTCTGCTCTCAAAGCGTATGGTGTTCCTTGGTCCTCTCCCATTTCCTCTCATCCTATGCGGGACTGGATTGCATCATCTGCTGGTCGGCCATCTGTTTCCTTAATATATAATAAAATTATTGATTGCATTACAAAACCTCTTTCTATTAAAACTATTTGGAATAGGGAATTATCTGATCTTAATTTATCTGTCGACTGGGAGAGAGTGTGGTCTAATCTCAGCTTAACATCTAAAAATTTGGCTCATCGTCTTATTCACTTCAAAGTCATTCATAGAGCATACATAACTCCTTACAAAAGATTCAAAATGAAACTACAACCAAATTTTAACTGCCATATATGTAATACTGCATCATCAGGTACTTTTCTTCATATGTTTTGGGAATGTCCTATCGTCATTAGTCTATGGACACATGTAAACCTGGTTTTATCATCCTTACTACAAATTGATTGGTTTGTTAACCCAAGTTTGTGTCTTCTTAATGATGATTCTGGTCTCTGTATAAGTTCAATGCAAAAGAGAATGTTGTTTGCTGGTTTTACAGCTGCGAAGAAGACAATAATACAGAACTGGTTTACACCGCACATGTGTGGAAAAATATATTGGATCCATAGCCTCCTGCAAATAGTGACTTATGAATGTACAACAGCACGAATCAATAGGGCCAAGCCTTTGACCATTGATGCTTGGCAGTGCTTTCTCTTTGATATATGTGATTGTATAAAGGAGTGACTTTTGTGTTTTTCTAGTCCTTCCCTCGCTCCCTCCCTTTTGACTGGACTTTGAGATATTGAGTACGTGTCTGTTGTTTTGTTTTGTTATTTTTTGGATGTTATGTTATGTTATGTATGAAAAAAAAAAAAAATGTTGATAACAAAAACACATGCAGTGCTACTATTTTTATTTTTTCTGTTTAACTTTTATCAAACTGCAGATCAAAATAGAATAGGTCTATACCCTAAATAAGGATAAACAGGATTGGAACGCATCTCCAAAATCGCATACACAGATGCAAGTTGCCATTATGGTAGTCAGCGCCGAAAAACAGGCAAGTAAAATATAAACCGAGGTTACAAAAGGGATTCAGTCAAGATCAGTGAGGGATTTTCTTTTCTTTTCTTTTGTTCTTTAATTAACATTAATGACTGGCGGCAGCGGCTACTGTCAATGCATGGATCCAATACACCCTTGTATTCTTTCTCAACTCTTTACGTTCACTTAAGACATAACCGATTGTATTTATGGGATATTTTGATATAATTCTGTGTGTATTTGTCCATTCGAATGTGTAAGAATGCGAGAAAGAGAGCGATCCAGTTTCACGTATTAAGAGGCGGCTTTTGTGCGTGCATTTGTGTGTGCCTGCAGCACGGAAAACAGCGCACGAGTGCAGAAGCGATTTCTATTTCATCTTCTTGCAGTTGAATCTTTTGAAATCACTATAAATGCACATACAGGAATCCAGAAGCAGAATCAAAATTTAATTTTATAACAAGTAATTCGGTTCCTGACCTTCCATCTGATCTGATTTTAAAAATTGGAACAGCTTTTCGATTCCCAACCCTCCTACTAAATTACTTCATTCTTGCATGCAAAAAGACCTGTATGGTGACTATGGGGTCATGCAAAATATTTAGTTATTTTTGCAATTTACTAGGTTTATCATTTGTCTTTTTTTTTTCTCGATAAAATCGATAATTGTCTTTTACCTGACTGTTGACATCGACATCGCGATACTTACAAGACACTTGATAGACTATACTATCGTCATATCACCCAGCCCTATTGCCCCCTCCTGTTAAATCATGAAAGAACTGTGATTAACCACATTATTTTAGAAAGCAGAGTTAAATTTCACTAGCCACACCCAGGCCTGATTACTGCCAGACTTGTTGAATCAAGAAATCACTTAAATAGAAGCTGTCTGACAAAGGGAAGCATGCTTAAAGAGCAACATATCATGCCGCGATCTAAAGAAATTCAAAAACAGATGAGAAACAAAATAGTTGACATGTATCAGTCTGGAAAGGGTTATAGAGCCATTTCTAAGGCTTTGGGACTCCAGCGAACCACAGTCAGAGCCATTATCCACAAATGGAGAAAACTTGGAACAGTGGTGAACCTTCCCAGTAGTGGCCGGCCTACCAAAATTACTCCAAGAGCGCAATGACGACTCATCCAGGAGGTCATAAAAGAACCCAGAACAATATCTAAAGAACTTGCCTCAATTAACGTCAGTGTTCATGATTCAACAATAAGAAAGAGACTGGGCAAAAATGGCATCCATGGGAGAGTTCCAAGGCAAAAGCCATTGCTGACCAAAAAGACCACAAAGGCTTGTCTCACATTTGCCAAAAAATATCTTGATTATCCCCAAGACTTTTGGGCAAATATTCTGTGGACTGATGAGACAAAAGTTGAACTTTTTGGAGAGTGTGTGTCCCGTTACATCTGGCGTAAAACCAGCACTGTACATAGTCACGTAGTGTGAACACCAGAACGACTTAAAGACAGACAATCAAGTCATGTAGTCTGAACATCACAGCGATCTGCCAACGTTTAAAGTCGTATAGTGTGAACTTGGCTTAAATAAGCAGGTGAGTCTTTCTCTTGCATGAGCGATGAGACCAGACAATGAGGTGACTGAAGTGACAGCAGGTGCAGGTGGTTAGAATTCAAGTAAATGTGTACAAGCGTGTGGAGCTGAGGAATGTGGTGCTAAGGATGTGTAATGTGTTACTTTTTATAGGAAGATTGCACGTTTTGTATAATTCAATAATAGTAATGTAATAATAGTTAAAAAATAAAAATTATGATTTTAACTTCAGTTTTAATGAGTATGGAGCACTGATAAGTGCTCTTTATGTTGTTTATATATTTGTTACTGCAGAGTTTCATGCAGTGTTCATAATAAAATTGTTTTTACCTCAGTTATCTTTTGAAGCTGCTTATTTGTCACATATGGTATCAATTTAGTGTCAATACTGTTACGTCCTAGACGCAAGTTATTCTTTGTATTTCTTTGCATTTTTTTTCTGTGTGATGTATTGTATATGTATTGTATATGTTGTATTGCATGCTACAGATTGTGCGCAGTTCTCTCTCTCTCTCTTTCTCCTTCTGGCAGTGCTTGATTGGGACCAGCTGCAGGAGATTGCGTTGTGAGCAGAATGCGTTGAATGCTGGGAAGCAGAGCAGTGTTTGAGAGCTTCTATAGTGTGCGCGTCGTGAAGCTCCATTGTGGGTGTTGAGCAGTTCTGTCCTCTGTCTCTTGCACCAGACAACTTTTGATTGTTGTGTAGTGTTGTTGAATGACGGCGTTGTTGACTTACCGTTGAAATAATCTGTGTGTGAGTAGTTTATTTTCAGTTGTGCCGCGTAGATTCTGTTTTCAAGTGGCAGAGACTAAGCTCTACACTTTATTCCTCTGTAACCCGTACTCAAGAGTAGGGTTGGGAATCGAAAATCGATTCCGATTCCAGAATCGGATACTTAAGGTCAGGAATCGGATACTTGTTCTCAAATTAAAATTTATATTCCGCCTATCGATTCCTATGCACTTTTTTTTTTTCTTCATCTGTGAGGACCGGTTGTGCCCAATTCTGACCCCCTGCCAGATTATTACCCCCCTAGTATTGGTAGGTTTAGGGTTAGGTGTGGGGGAGGGGTTAGGGTTAGGGGTGGGGTTAGGATTAGGCAATCAGATAGCGATTTCAACAAGAGGGGTAATAATTTGGCAGGGGGTCGAAAATGGGCACAACACCTGACCTACAGTGATCTGCCAGGACCTTGCTCGCTAGTAAGCATTTCAAAGTTTGGCTATAGATGCGATCAGAAGCCAAAAAAGTTAAGTATAATATCTGTGATAGATAAACATGTTGCAAGAGAGGTGTCACCACCAACATGACAAAGCACTTTAATTTAATAGATCGTTAAAGATCGCGAACACGATTCAAACACCAATGTGATTCTATTCCTAAATTACAAAGATTCGTCTGTTTCATTCATCAACCTTTGACGTACAGCGCACGATCACATCAGTGTGATTTGAACATTTAAATCTGCATTCGCATTGCCACTGACCTGAAGAGAGCAGCTGTCATCTGTCTGGAATGAAACAGCCTCACAGTCTTTTCAACCACACAGTATCATTATTTCTGTGTTACAAACGTGATAATATATAACTTAATTCCCACCATATTTCTGGTATTATCTATCAAACTAATTTGATCGCTCGCTTCAAAAACCGCGAGTGTAATGCGTTAGCATTCATAGCCGGTTAGCTTGTCACTCGCGGTTCCATTCGCGTTGCTATTCGCGCCTATTATTGTTTTCTTTTTTCACGCTCTGTTTTCATTTCTTTCTCGCTCCGTTTTTCACGAGTTCATCAAACAACAGTGGTAAGTGGTAAGTGGTAAGTTAATTTGGTATCATTCATCAATCACGGTGAGTAATGGCTTCTTCTCCTGCTATTGTTATTTGCACAGTCTGCCACATGTACAATTTATCTATATCTGTCGGCGATGAGGGATTCACATGTGATAAATGCAGGGAAATAGTTAGGCTGACAGAGAAGGTTTTAGAACTAGAGACACGCATCCAAACTTTAGTTGAGGACAGTAAGAATGTGAGGGGCTGTAGGTACTGCTTTGGATGTGACTAGCTCAGGGACTCCTGTACATTGGTCGGTTCCGGTAGAGCCTGTGCAGCAGGGCAACTGGGTGACTGTGAGGCAGCATAGTCGCGGGTCAAAACACCGCTCTTCCGTTCCGATCAGAACATCAAACAGGTTCTCCCCACTCAGTGACGCACCCACTGAGAAACCTGGTGAAAGTGCTCTAGTTATTGGCGATTCTATTGTACGGAACGTGAAAATAGAGACACCAGCCACCATAGTCCATTGTTTACCGGGAGCCAGAGCACCTGACATCTTGGCAAATTTAAAAGTGCTGGCTAATGCTAAACGTAAATTCAGTAAGATTGTTATCCACGCCAGCGCTAATGATGTTCGACTTCGTCAGTCGGAGATCACTAAAAATAATGTTAAAGAGGTGTGTGAACTTGCAAGTACGATGTCAGACACTGTAATATGCTCTGGCCCCCTCCCTGCTTACCGGGGTGATGAGATTCATAGCAGACTGTCATCATTAAATGACTGGATGTCTAAGTGGTGCCCGCAAAACAACATAGGTTTTATAGACAATTGGACGAGTTTTTGGGGCAGACCTGACCTGTTGAAAAGAGATGGTGTTCATCCCTCCTGGGGTGGTGCCGCTATTCTCTCTAGAAATTTGGCACATAGTCTTAGAGTTCATACTTGACTAACTAGAGCCCAGGTCAGGAAGCAGACAGACTGGCTAAACCGACCGTCTGCTAGCCGCCTCACGTCACAGAAGTCAGTTAATTCTCAGCACATAGAGACTCCTTCACCTAGATATCACACTATAGAGACTGTGTCTGTTCCCCGAACTAGAAAATACAGAAAACGTCAAAAACTATTTATGAGTAACCATTTAATTGATGTTCAACAAATAAAAAATGTTTACAATACACAGAAACAATTGATAAAACATGGTTTACTGAATATCAGGTCCCTTTCTACAAAAGCACTTTTTGTAAATGATTTGATTAATGATCATAACCTAGATTTGCTCTGTTTGACAGAAACATGGCTAAAACCAGATGAATACATTATTTTAAACGAGTCTACCCCCCAAGATTACTGTTACAAAAATGAGCCGCGTCCAAAAGGCAAAGGGGGAGGTGTTGCTACAATTTATAACAATATTCTCAGTATTTCTCAGAAGACAGGCTTTAAGTATAACTCCTTTGAAGTAATGGTGCTTCATCTAAAATTATCTAGAGAAAAAAGTATTAATGATAAATCCCCCGTGACGTTTGTACTGGCTACTGTATACAGGCCACCAGGGCACCATACAGACTTTATTAAAGAATTTGCTGATTTTCTATCAGAGTTAGTGCTGGCTGCAGATAGAGTCCTAATTGTGGGTGATTTTAATATCCATGTCGATAATGAAAAAGATGCATTAGGATCAGCATTCATAGACATTCTGAACTCTATTGGGGTTAGACAACACGTTTCAGGACCTACTCATAGTCGAAATCATACTCTAGATTTAATACTGTCACATGGAATTGATGTTAATGGTGTTGAAATTCTGCAGCAAAGCGATGATATATCAGATCATTATCTAGTCTTGTGTAAACTCCATATAGTTAAAGCTGTGAATTCAACTCCTTCTTATAAATATGGTAGAACCATCACTTCTACCACAAAAGACTGCTTTGTAAGTAATCTTCCTGATTTATCTCAATTCCTTAGCATATCCAACAGCTCAGAACAACTTGATGATGTAACAGAAACTATGAACTCTCTCTTTTCTAGCACTTTAGATACAATTGCTCCTTTACGCTTAAGGAAGATTAAGGAAAAGAGTCCAACACCGTGGTATAATGAGCACACTCGCACTCTAAAGAGAGCAGCCCGGAAAATGGAGCGCAGCTGGAGGAAAACAAAACTAGAGGTATTTCGTATAGCTTGGCGGGAAAGTACCCTATCCTACAGAAAAGCTTTAAAAACTGCTAGATCTGATTACTTTTCATCTCTTTTAGAACAAAACAAACATAACCCCAGGTATTTATTCAATACAGTGGCAAAATTAACAAAAAATAAAGCATCAACAGGTGTTGACATTTCCCAACAGCACAGCAGTAATGACTTTATGAACTATTTTACTTCCAAAATTGATACTATTAGAGATCAAATTGTAACCATGCAGCCGTCAGCTATATTATCACATCAAATAGTGTATTATAGATCCCCTGAGGAACAATTCCACTCATTCTCTACTATAGGAGAGGAATAATTGTATAAACTTGTTAAATCATCTAAACCAACAACATGTATGTTAGACCCTATTCCATCTAAACTACTAAAAGAGGTGCTTCCAGAAGTCATAGATCCTCTTTTGGCTATTATTAATTTGTCATTGTCAGTAGGATATGTCCCCAAAAACTTTAAATTGGCTGTTATTAAGCCTCTCATTAAAAAAACACAACTTGACCCCAAAGATCTAGTTAATTACAGACCGATCTCGAATCTCCCTTTTCTGTCAAAGATATTAGAAAAGGTTGTATCCTCACAATTATATTCCTTCTTAGAGAAAAATTATATCTGTGAGGATTTCCAGTCAGGATTTAGACCGTATCATAGTACTGAGACTGCTCTCATTAGAGTTACAAATGACCTGCTCTTATCATCTGATCGTGGTTGTATCTCTCTATTAGTTCTACTGGATCTTAGCACTGCGTTCGACACTATCGATCACAACATTCTTTTGAATAGACTAGAAAACTTTGTTGGCATTAGTGGAAGTGCATTAGCATGGTTCAAATCGTACTTATCTGACCGCCATCAATTCGTAGCAGTGAATGAAGAGGTATCATATCGATCACAAGTGCAGTATGGAGTTCCTCAAGGCTCAGTACTAGGGCCGTTACTTTTCACGTTTTATATGTTACCCTTGGGAAATATCATTAGGAAACACGGGGTTAGCTTTCACTGTTATGCTGATGATACTCAGCTCTATATTTCTTCACGGCCTGGTGAAACACACCAAATTGAGAAACTTATGGAATGCATAGTCGATATAAAAAACTGGACGACGAGTAATTTCTTACTGCTAAATTCTGAAAAAAACAGAGGTGTTAATTATCGGACCTAAAACCCCCACAAGTAATAACCTAGAACACTGTCTAACACTTGATGGCTGCTCTGTTGATTCTTCGTCATCAGTCAGGAACCTAGGTGTGCTATTTAATAGTAATCTCTCCTTTGACAGCCACGTTTCTAGCATTTGTAAAACTGCATTTTTTCATCTTAAAAATATATCTAAACTGAGACCTATGCTCTCAATGTCAAATGCAGAAATATTAATTTCATGCGTTTATGACCTCAAGGTTAGATTATTGTAATGCTTTATTGGGTGGTTGTTCTGCACGCTTAATAAACAAATTACAGATGGTTCAAAATGCAGCAGCTAGAGTTCTTACTAGAACCAGGAAGTATGAGCACATTAGCCCGGTTCTGTCAACACTGCACTGGCTCCCTACTAAACATCGTATAGATTTTAAAATCTTGTTAATTACTTATAAAGCCCTGAATGGTTTAGCTCCTCAGTACTTGAGCGAGCTCTTATCGCATTATAGTCCTTCACGTCCGCTGCGTTCTCAAAACTCTGGCCATTTGATAATACCTAGAATATCAAAATCAACTGTGGGCGGCAGATCTTTTTCCTATTTAGCTCCCAAACTCTGGAACAATCTACCAAACACTGTTCGGGAGGCAGACACACTCTGTCAGTTTAAATCTAGATTAAAGACCCATCTCTTTAACCTGGCGTACACATAACACACTAATACACTTCTATTATTCAAATCCGTTAAAGGATTGTTAGGCTGCATTAATTAGATCAACCGGAACCGGGAACACTTCCCATAACACATGATGTACTTGTTACATCGTAAAAAGATTGACATCTCCGGTAATATTAGTCTGTTTCTTTCTTATTCCGAGGTCACTGCAGTCACCAGATCAGAGGGTGGATCAGCACCTAGAGACGACCTCTACAGCCCTGAACGTCAGCGGAGACCAGGACACCTAGATGAGCCCCAGAGACAGACCCCCAGTGAGGACCCCATCACCTAGACAGCCATCAGGAAAAGACCTCAGGAACCAGTTGAGCCCTCCAATCTGGCTTTGCAGCAGTTGGAATTGAACTGAACTGAGCCTGGTTTCTCCCAAGGTTTTTTTCTCCGCTCTGTCACCAATGGAGTTTTGGTTCCTTGCCGCTGTCGCCTCTGGCTTGCTTAGTTGGGGACACTTCATTTTCAGCAATATCGTCGACTTGATTGAACAGAAACTTTTGAACTGAACTGAGCTGGACGATGCCATCACTGAATTCAATAATGAAATGCCTTTAACTGAAAATTGAGTGTTTAATCTTGTCATTTTACATTATTGACACTATTTTCCCATTTTGATATTGTGCAGTTGCTTTGTCACAATTTGTATTGTTAAAAGCGCTATATAAATAAAGGTGACTTGACTTGACTTGACAAACATTCAAATCACAGAAGTACTGGGATAAACGTTTATAGTTCAGATATAAACTCTGATGTGTACGGTAGCGATTGAAATAGAGTAAATCACCCTTTGAAAGTAATTTGACACTTCAAATGTAGATGTATCGATTACATAGTTACACCTGTAGATGGCGAAAATGGGCTGTTAAAATGTATTTGTCTTTGAATCACACAAGAGATTAGTTCAAGAACACTGATTCATCCAGTAATGAACCAAGTAAATCTTGAGTGAGTCACTGAATCATTCATTCATAAATTACATGTGATTTTGTTTAGTTTTCTAACGTTTTTTTTCTTCAGAATCATGAGAGAAGCACAACTTCCATTGGGGAAAAATAGAAAAAAGAAAGAAAAAAGAAAAAAAATATATTTTTTTATATACAGTATATATCCAGAATCATGCAGTTCTATTTTGCACACAAACAGCTCTTAAAGAGTCCAGTTTTTATGTAGCCTGTTGATTTTTGTTCATGGTATTGAGCTACAATAAATGGTTTGCAAAAAAGAGACACAGGATAAATGTTTGATATCATTATTTAATCACATTGGAATCGAAACTGGGAATCGAAAAGAATCGGAATCGATAAGCAGAATCGGAATCGGAATCGATAAAATTCAAACGATACCCAACCCTAATCAAGAGTTTTTGTTTGTAAATAATTATTCATTATTTCTGAAGCAGTAGGTTGGGGCTAGACTTTTATTTTGTGAACTCTGTTTTCTCCTGGGTTTTGGCCAGCCAGGGAGCTAGGGAAGACTCCTGTATTTCTTTTGGGGATTTTCTTTGTTAGGTAATTTAATCTTTTCAAAACCCTTAGTCTAACTTTTGGTTTGTTATTTTAGCCCGGATCCCCTTCTAAAGTAATTATTAATTTATGAAATAATAAACAAACTTTTCAACATGTGAACAAAACCTCTATTGTGGCTCTATATATGCTCAGGGCAAGGCGGAGGAGTCCACTCCAGTCCGATGTTCACGGCTGCCAAGGCAAGCATGGCCGTTATCTTGCCGTTGGTCTCAGAATGAGCAACCACACTAGGTGGTGTGGGCCCAGGTGAGTCAGATGGCATAAGCCTTCAAAGGTTCAAAGGTTCTTTATTATTTGTCACATACACAATCATACAGGGTATAATCAGTAGTGAAATGTAGGTCAGGACAGGTCCGCTCAATGGACAGTGCAAAAAAATAAAATAAAAGATTAAACATAACACAGGAGAGTATATATAAATATAGGTAAGAATAAGATAAAAAAATAAGTAAAAAATAAAATAAAATAAAATAAGGAGTAAAATGTGCAATGAAATAAAATATGCAATACAGTCTACTGTGGATTTAATAAATATTAATATAAACAGGGATGTGCAAGAGGAATGTGCAAACAGGTTGTACCGGGTATGTACACATAGCAGCAATGCGGATGATGGAGAATAATGGGTGTTTTTTATAGTTTATTAAATTGAGTCCTGTAGATGTTATGAGACTGAGTTTAGGAGCCTGATGGCCTGAGGGTAGAAGCTCCTCCTCAGTCTCTCAGTTTTTGCCATCATGCTCCTGAAGCGCTTGCCAGATGGCAGCAGAGTGAAAAGACGGTTACCGGGGTGATTTGAGTCCTTGATTATTTTTGCAGCTCTGCTTTTGCAGCGTTTGAGGTAGATGTCCTGCAGAGAGGGGAGGGCAGACCCTGAGATGCGCTCAGCTAAGCGCACGACTCTCTGCAGAGCTTTGCAGTCCTGATTTGTGGCGTTACTGTACCACACTGAGATGCACTGAGTCAATACACTTTCTATGGCCCCTGAATAGAAAGTTTTCAGGATTGCTGGTGAGACCCTGAATTTCCTCAGCTGTCGCAGATGGTACAGTCTTTGTCTGGCTTTCTTGACCTGTGTTTGAATGTGTGCAGTCCAAGTCAGGTCCTCGGAGATGTTTACACCGAGGTACTTGAAGCTGCTCACCCTCTCCACAGGGGTCCCGCTGATCATAAGAGGAGTGTAGGGCCGCTGCTGTCTCTTCCTGAAGTCTACAATCAGCTCTTTAGTTTTGCTCACGTTCAGAGAGAGACAGTTGTCCTGGCACCATGATGTAAGTCTCTCTACCTCACCCAAGTATGCGGTCTCATCATTGTTGGAAATGAGGCCCAGAACCACAGTATCATCAGCAAATTTAACAATAGAAGTGGAGCTGTGAGAGGACACACAGTCGTGTGTGTAGAGAGAGTAGAGCAGGGGACTCAGAACGCAGCCCTGCGGGGCTCCTACGTTCAGGGTGATGGAGTTGGAGGTGAACTGGACCATTTTCAACACTTGTGGTCTGCCGGTGAGGAAGTCTTGAATCCAGTCACAGAGTGAAGTGTTTAGGCCGAGGTCTGAGAGTTTGACAGCTAGCTTGGTGGGGACTATAGTATTGAAAGCTGAGCTATAGTCAATGAATAGCAGTCTGACATAGTTGCCATTTTTGCTGTCAATATGTGTGAGGGAGGAGTGCAGTACCTGAGAGATGGCATCATCAGTAGACCTATTTGGGCGATAGGCAAACTGAAGAGGGTCCAAGGTTGCAGGGATGGAGGAGCATATGTGTTTCTTTAAAAGTCTCTCAAAAACCTTCATGACTGTTGATGTGAGGGCAACTGGACGATAGTCATTCAGGCAAGAGGGTTTACTGTTCTTAGGCACAGGGATGATGACAGATTTCTTAAATGAGGTGGGAATCACAGAGGTAGCAAGGGACTCATTAAAGATGGAAGTAAACAAACCAGCAAGCTGATCGGCGCAAGACCTTAGAACGCGGCCAGTAATCCCATCAGGTCCGACGGCTTTCCTGATGTTTACTCTCCTTAATTCTCTCCGAACCTCGTCCTCCGAAACGGTGATAACATGATCAACATCGCTGCTCTGTCTGCTGCTTCCTGACGCGCTGATTGGCAGAGTCGCGCCGCCGTTGCATTCGAAGCGGCCGTAGAAGGTGTTTAGCTCTTCGGCCAGCAATGGATCTGCTCTCACCTCGGCGGAGGGGTTATTTCCAGAGGAACAGATGGTCTTCAGTCCCTGCCACATGCGTCGAGAGTCATTGAGCTGAAAATGTGACTCAATTCTCTCTCTGTATCGGAGTTTAGCAGCTCTGACTGCCCGTCGGAGAGCATAACATGATGCTTTGTACTCGCTCATGTTTCCTGACAAAAGACCGGCGTTGTATGCGGCAGTGCTTTGGTTATCCGCAGCACGGATTGTTCTGTCCACCCACGGTTTCTGATTAGAGAATGTCCTTATTGTTACCGTTTCAGTGGCTTGGTCGGTTAGCATGTAAATAAAGCTTAATGCTACATTCGTGAACTCGCTGACGTCAGCTGAACTCGCCCGGAACATGTCCCAGTCGACGTCATCAAGAGACGCCTGTAGCATAGCTTCAGAGTGGGAGGACCAGCGCGTCACTTCCCCCCCGGGGATTCCTGAACGATCCTTTGTTTATATTCCGGTGTGAGGAAAATGGCGGCATGGTCCGATTTGCCAAGGGCCGGCAGGGAACGAGCTTTATAGGCATTCTTAAACTGAGTGTAGCAATGATCCAGTGTATTCGGTCCTCTAGTTGGACAGGATACATGATGATGGAAGGTCGGCATGACCTTCCTGAGGTTGGCTTTGTTAAAGTCCCCTGCGATGATAGAGGCAGCGTCAGGGTGTTTGTTGATGTAGCCGCTTAGCTCCTCGTGGAGTTTGGACAAAGCCAAGCTCGTGTCTGCCTGAGGTGGAATGTAAATGGCAGTAGCGATGACCGCGGAGAACTCACGGGGTAAATAGAATGGGCGGCAGATAATGGAGATAATGACACTTAATGTTACAATCAACAGATCATTCGCACTGAATTAGAAATTATGTTCACCCTCACATGAACCACATAACCCGTCCACAGACCCCACCAGAAGAAATATGAATGAGGCCTGTGGGGATTCACCTGGCAGGAACACTTCTGTAGATTTGCCACAGCATCAGGGTGACATTCTCTCTATATAAGAAAGACCACAATGCAATGAAAATCTGCTCTTTTTTCACACTGCTGAAGCACCCAGGGGAGCTCTCCACATTTAACTGTTTACAAACAAAGAGACCACTGGATGTGCCGTTACTCCAACAGACTTGTTTAGAGGTGAATGGAAGAGTAATCAGTACTATAGCTGACTACTCTGCTCCAAAAAAAAGGAGAAAGCCATCTCCTTTTATATCCATATATCCAGGAAAGTGGCATGCAAATTCCATTTCCCAATTTTCATTGGCCTTTTTTTGAAGTATGAGAGGTCTTTAGGGCTCCTAAATGTGACCCCTAGTTTCACTACATCAACACAATGTTGAGTAAGTGACAGATAGGCAACTTGAGTAACAGAACAGCAACTTCAGATTCAAAAAATATTATAGCTGTATGCAGTTACTATTTGTATATAATTGCATTTCTATCATGACAACTCTCAGAAGATTTTAGCATGGTAATGGATTTGACAGTACTAATGGATTTGGTCTTGGCAGAATAGATCTGCTATGCTGCTACTGCTGCTGTTGGTTATTGCTATAGTTGTAGATTATTGCTGCTGCTTTACAGGAGCTTGCTACTGCCAATACATACAGAGCTGTGAGTATTTAAGACATGCTGCTGCTGCACAAATAGCATGTAAAATAACCCCAGCAGATCTATACAGGTGGAGCTGGGGAAGGTGGAGGATTTCAGAGGAACTCTGAAAGCGCACTGTAAGTGGATGTTAACCAGCCATTTAAATGTAAAGCAGCAAGCTCATCGGCTGTGTATGCAACATGAACCAATCAGGTTGTCCCAAGTCGTTTAATGCTGTGAATATCATCAGTTACGTTAAGACCCATCAGCCTGCACCATCTAGAGTTTCATGAAAGTGCTAGGCATTTTTCAATTGACCGTTGACAAAAGATACAAATTTCCTGCATAGCTGTGCTAGTTTTATCTAATAAATAATCTAATTTAATTAAAACAATCAAAATCCAATTGGAATCGGGGTCCTGGTTCACTATCTGACGTATTATTGGATCTCTCTCTATATTGGTTTTAACCTTTTCAAATAAGACAGAAATATGTTATTCACATATGCTATAAGACAGATATGCTATTCATATATGCTATTGTGGACAGAGCAATGCTATTCAGCTATATACTCCTTGTCTCTGAAGTCCAATAATCGTGTCTGGAACCATATTTGACTGCAAACTCGCAAACCACATGTGTTTGCAGATAATTATATTATCACCTTATTTTCTCTATGAAATCACAAAACTCTCTCTTGTGTGTGTGTGAGAGAGGCATGTTTTTTGCCTCCTACATCTTTGGCAGAACTACAACTAAACTCTTAGTGAATATTTCTTGCTAAGCAACAGTGTATGTGACTCTCAGAGAGATGATTTACCACAGTATCTCCAGATTAAAGTGAGGGTCCTCCAGTCCATTAGAGAGTAGTTTCACTCCTGATGGTCCTAGTTTATTTCCAGAGAGATTCAGTTCTCTCAGGTGTGAAGGGTTTGATCTCAGAGCTGAAGTCAGAACAGCACAACCTTTATCTGTGACACCACAATCAACCAATCTGTAGAGAACAATTACATTTTTCATTTTTGTTTTAAATTTGTAAATAATTTCTTGGAAAATGGAGGAGAATGCTGACACATTTACATAATCTTACCGCAGTGTTTTCAGTTTACATTGAGGATCATCCAGTACAGAAGCGATCATATTAATTCCTAGATCTTTCAGTTTATTTCCAGTTAGGTCGAAATAGCTCAGGTGTGAGGGGTTTGATCTTAGAGCTGAAGCCAGAGCAGCACAACCTTCATCCGTGACACCACAATCACTCAACCTTTAGAGAACAAATGGACACTTGTCAGTCTCTTAGTTCAGGATACAGTGCCCTCCACTAATATTGGCACCCTTGATAAATATGAGCATTTTCTATGAAAATAAATCTGCATTGTTTATCCTTTTGATCTTTCACTCAAAAAATTCACAAAATTCCAACCTATCATTGAAGTAAAACAATTGAAAGTGGGGAGAAAATCTCATGATGAAATAAATGTTTTTCTCCAATGAATGTTGGCCACAATTATTGGCACCCTTAGAAATTCTTATGAGTAAAATATCTCTGAAGTATATTCCCATTCATATTTACATTTTTTAGCACACCAGGGTGACTAGGACCATGAAATTTTCCAGCCATGACTTTCTGTTCCACAGGATTATAAATATGAGGAACACAAAGGCCAAATTCCCTTAATCATCCATCACAATGAGAAAAAACTAAAAAATATATTTCTGATGTGAAGAACAAGATTGTTGAGCATCACAAAATAGAAAGTGGTTGTAAGAAAAGAGTTAAAACATTGAAAATCCCCATTTCCACCATCAGGGTAATAATTAAGAGGTTCCAATCAACTAAAGATGTTAAAAATCTGCCTGAAAGAGGTTGCGTGTCTATATCGTCCTAATGCACGGTGAGGAGGAGAGTTTGAGTGGCCAAAGACTCTCCAAGGATCACAGCTGGAGAATTGTAGAGATTAGTTGAGTCTTGGGGTCAGAAACCTAAAAAAATAACATCCCCTAAATCACCACATGTTGTTCAGGAGGGTTTCAAGAAAAAATCTCCTCACTCATCCAGAAACAAACTCCAGCAAATTCAGTTGTCAGACACGACTTGAACTTCAAATGGCACTGGCTTCTATGGTCAGATGAAATTGAAAAAAAAGCTTTTTGGCAGCAAACCCACCAGATGAGTTTAGTACAAACAGGGATAAAAAAGTACCCCATGACCACGATTAAATATACTGCTGGATCTTTAATGTTGTGGGCCTGTTTTTCTGCCAGAGGCCCTGAACATCTTGTTCAGATGCATGGCATCATGGATTCTATCAAATACCAACAGATAAAAAATCAAAACCTGATTGCCTCTGTTAGAAATCTTATAATGGGCCATGTTTTGATCTTCCACCAGGACAACAATCCAAAACAAACATCAAAATAAACACAAAAATGGGTCACTGAGCACAAAATGAATCTTTTACCATTGCTGTCTCTGTCCTCTGACCTGAACCCTACAGAAAATGAGTGAGGTGAACTGAAGAGAAGAAGCACCGTCATGGAGCTGTGAATCTGAAGGATCTGGAGAGATTCTGTATGAAGAAAATGGTCTCTGATCTCTTATCAGGTGTTCTCCAAACTCTTCAGGCATTGTAGGAGAAAACTCAGAGCTGTTGTGCTGGGAAAAGGACGTTGCAATAATTGGGTGCCAATAATTGTGGCCAACATGAAATAGTGAAAGCATTTATTTCACAATGAGATTTTCTCCCCACTTTCAATTGTTTTACTTCAATGATAGGTTGGAATTTTGAGAATTTTTTGAATGAAAGATAAAAAGGATAAACAATGCAGATTTATTTTCACAGCCGCCTTTGGTCATATTTACCAAGGGTGCCAATATTAGTGGAGGACACTGTATATCAGATCAGCAGAAATTTCACAATAAAAAAAGAGACTTGCACTTTAGACTGGACCAAATTGCATTAAGTAGTCTCTTTTTTTCTAAATGGGTGCTTGATAGTGTTAATTTCAATATGAGCATAATACATGCAATTTTATATGCATTATCCAATGACCATATAAAGCACCTAATTAAGATCAGCATCATCTTTAGTTATCTGACAGGATACTTTTTGACCTTTTCTTTTTTTTTTCTTTTAAATGTATTTTATTATTCATTAATCCCAGTAAGTGAGGAATGAGGATGATACTTTTATACAATCTTACTGCAGTATTTCCAGGTTACAGTGAGGATCCATCAGTCCATCTGAGATCAGCTTCACTCCTGCATCTTGTAGCTTATTTCCAGACAGATCCAGATCTCTCAGGTGTGAGGGGTTTGAGCTCAGAGCTGAAGCCAGAACAGCACAACCTTTATCTGTGACACCACACCTACACAATCTGAATAGATTAATGAATGTTAATGAACTAATGAGACCAGGTGCAGTTAAAGAAAACAATGTGAAAACTTTGCAGTAACTCTTTATTTTAGGGTCTCTTAACTAGTTGCTTATTAGCATGCATATTACTAGAATATTAGCCATTTATTAGTACTAATTAACCACATATTAATGCTTTATTCTACATGACCTTATTCTACATCCCTAATCCTACCCAATACCTAAATTTAACAACTACATTACTAACTATTAATAAGCAGCAAATTATGAATTTATTGAGGGAAAAGTCGTAGTTAATAGTGAATAAGTGTTCCCTATTCTAAAGTGTTACCAACTTTGCAAAATGCAAATGTAATTCAGTGATTTTTGTGTAGCGGTGTAGTAATTGTTGACATTTTTACTTACTGAGCTGATCTGGATTCTTTAATCACAGGCAGCAGTTTCTGAAGAACTTCATCTGCTGTATTTTGTGCTCCCATGAATTTTTTTAGATCAAATGTTTCCATCTTCTGCTCTGATGTCAGCAACACAAAAACCAGAGCTGACCACTGTGAAGAAGAGAGTTTGATTTGATTTATTTTTCCAGATGTCAGATAATCCTGGATCTCCTGCATTAGTGAATCATCGCCCAGTTCATTCAGACAGTGGAACAGATTGATGGATCTCTCTGGAGAGAGATTCTCCCTGATCTTCTGTTTGATGTACTCAATTGTTTCCGTTTTATTGTAGGAGCAGCGTCCTGTCTGTGTCAGTAGTTCTTGTAAGAGAGTCTGATTAGACTCCACTGAGAGACCCAGAAGAAAGCGTAGGAAAAGGTCCAGATGTCCATTCTTGCTCTGTAAAGCTTCATCCACAGCTGTCTGATGTAGGCCAGATAATGAACTATTTTTCATCCAATTTAAGACCTTAGAGAAGATATTTTGTTCGGTGGCATGGTCGAACACATTTATGTAGTCTGTAAAGGAGAGGTGCACATATAAAGCTGCTAGATGTTCCTGAATGCTCAGATGAACAAAGCAGAAGACCTTCCCTTGATACAAGCCAAATTCCTCTCTGAAGATCTGTGTGCACAATCCTGAGTACACGGATGCTTCTGTCACATCAATGCCACTCTCCCTCAGGTCTTCATCATAGAAGATCAGGTTGCCTTTCACAAGCTGCTGAAAAGCCAGTTTCCCCAACTTGAGGATCACGTCTTCATCTTTCACTTTCTTCTCATAGTCCTTCTCATGTTTAATGTTTGTCTGAAGGATCAAGAAGTATGTGTACATTTGAGTAACAGTCTTAGGGATCTTTCCTTTCCATGATTTCCCCAATATTCCCTCTAGAACAGTGCCTGAGATCCAGCAGAACACTGGGATGTGGCACATGATGTGGAGGCTCCTTGATGACTTCAGGTGTGAGATGATTCTGTTTGCCAGACTCTGATCACTGATTCTCTTTCTGAAGTATTCCTCCTTCTGTGGGTCATTGAAGCCTCGTACCTCTGTCACTCGATGGACACACTCAGAGGGGATGAGATCAGCTGCTGCTGGCCTGGAGGTGATCCAGATGAGCGCAGAGGGCAGCAGATTTCCTGCAATGAGGTTTGTCAGTAGCACATCCACTGTGGCAGATTTACTTACATCACACAACCTCACATTGCTCTGGAAATCCAGAGACAGACGACACTCATCCAGACCATCAAATATGAAGAAAACTTTATATTCATCACTGGATATTTTCATTTCTTTTGTTTCAGGAAACAAAACCTGAAGTAGACCTGAAAGACTGACTCTTTTGTCCTTCATCAAATTGAGCTCTCTGAAAGGAAGTGGAAATATGAGCTGGATGTCCTGATTTGCTTTCTCTTCACTCCAGTCCACAATAAACTTCTGCACAGAGACTGTTTTCCCAATGCCAGCGACTCCCTTTGTCAGCACAGTTCTGATGGGTTTGTCTTGTCCAGGTAAAGGTCTAAATATGTCATTGCATTTGATTGATGTGTCCTCTGTTGCTGCTCTCCTGGATTGTGTCTCAATCTGTCTCACTTCATGTAGTTTATTGATCTCTCCACTTTTACTCTCTGTTATGTAGAGTTCTGTGTAGATCTCATTTAGGAGTGTTGGGTTTCCCTGTTTTGCTGTTCCTTCATGCAGACACTGAAACTTCTTCATCAGATTTGATTTGAATGTGCTTTGTACCAGTCAAGAGCCATTAAAATAAAGATTCACATAACAGATTACAACATTTAATTAAAGAGGTAAAAGTGACAGCAAACTAATCTATCTATCTATCTATCTATCTATCTATCTATGTATCTATGTATCTATCTATCTATCTATCTATCTGTCAATTTAAACAGAAATGTACCTCAGATCAGTTGATGTGTGTCTTCCCTTAAATTCTATTGGCTTGCCCACAGACAGGTCGCTCTTCGTGGACACATAGCTGGACTCTGGTGGGTTTGATCTATCTCTATGCAATAGACTTAGAACAGAGTACAATAGAATAGAGACATTAGTAGTATATACAAGAATTCAGATTGATTCTACATGTAGATTGTAGACTACTTTCACATATGGAATCTATTTGTCTGTCTATCTATCTATCTGCAGATTTAGACAGTGATGTTGTATAGAATAGAACAATTCGTCTCTTCTCTGTCTCTCCTCGTCACAGTAGCCCCATTTTGGAGATTATCCCCTGAACGCAAGCAGCGTATGCTTTTCTGTATCCGCCTCAACACAAGGATGCGCTATTTTCGTTCAAATCAAAGCGCAAATACACATAGAATACATATCCTTGCGTTGAGGTGGATACAGAAGAGCATACACTGCTTGCGTTCAGGGGATAATCTCCAAAATGGTGCTACGGTGACACGGAGAGACAGAGAGGAGACGAATTGTTGAAAAAAAGTCGTTATTTTTATTTTCTTTGCGTACAAAAAGTATTCTCGTCACTTCATAAAATTCAGATTGAACCACCGATGGCAGATGGACTACCCTGACGATGCTTTTCCTACTTTTCTGGACCTCGACAGTGTTAATTACTTGGCAGTCAGTGGGACAGTCACAAGCCTCCCGGTTTTCATCTAAAATATCTTAAATTGTGTTCCGAAGACGAACAAAGCTTTTTTGGAGCAGTATGAAGCAGTATGGAGCAGTATGAAGCAGTATGTGTGTTCCCAGGGAAAATGTATAGCCTGAATGCACTGTATAAGTCGCTTTGGATAAAAGCGTCTGCTAAATGCATGTAAATGTAAAAAAATGTATGGGTTTGGAACGACATGGGGGTAAGTGAATAATGACAAAATTTTAATTTTGGGGTGGAGTAACACTTTAAGTAAAGTTCAAGTATATTTAGACTTTTTCGAAGTATAAGTCAAGTATACTTAAATGTCATTTTAAGTATATTTATGAGAAGTACATAAAAAGTAGACTAAAAGTATACTTTCCTATTTTTATTTTAAAAGAAGTATACTAATAGCACACTTGAATAAACTTATTTTTTCGTAAGGGTAGATACAAGAATAAGATATAAGAAGTATCTATCTATCCATCTATCTATTTAGATAGAAATGCTGCACCTCAAATCAGATGAGGTTTGTCTTCCCTTAAATTTTATTGGCTTGCCCATTGACTGGTCGCTCTTCATGGACACACAGCTTGCCTCTGGTGGGTTTGATCTCTCTCTGTGCAACAGACTTACAGTATAATGGAGTACAATAAAATATAGACATAATATATACAAAAATACAGATTAATTTTACTAAAGGTTACTTTCACATAGGAAATGTATCTATCTGTTTATCTGTCTGTCTATCTTAAATGTTGTACCTCATATCAGTTGATGTGTGTCTTCCCTTAAATTTTAATGGCTTGCCCATAGACTGGTCACTCTTCATGGACACACAGCTGGGCTCCGGTGGGTTTGATCTCACTCTGTGCAAAAGACTTACAATAGAATAGAGACATTAGAAACAGAGATGATAAATTGATCGATTTGTCTGCCTGGCTCTCTGTCTATAGGCTTTTCCGGATATTACTTAATATCCAGAAAACAGTAGTGTACATTACTGAAACGGCACTCATCAGAATTATCATCCTTATCATTGTTTGCATCTCTATATTAGTACAACTGGACCTTAGTGCTGCTTTTGATTATACTGACCACAACATTTTTTTGGAGAGGCCTGGAAATTATGTTGGCAACAGGGGAATGGCAATGGCATGGCTTAAATCATATTTATCTGACCGTTATCACTTTGTAGCACCAAATGGTGAGGTATCATATAGATCACAATTTTGGTTAGGAGTACCGCAAAGCTCAGTACTGGGACAATTGTTTTTCACCCTGTACATCAGGGTTCCTCAAATCTTGCCCTAGAGTGCCAATGCGCTGCAGAGTTTAGCTCCAACCTTGATCAGACTCACCTTCCTGTGATTTTCTAATGATCCTTAAGACATTGATGCTCAGGTGTGTTTGATTAGGGTTAGAGCTAAATTCTGCAGGAAAGTGGATCTCGTGGACCAAATCTGAGGATCCATGCTATACATGCTACCCTTGAGAGGTATCATTGAGAAATATGGAGTTAGTTTTTCACTGTTATGCAGATGATATTCAGCTCTGTATTTCTTAGAGGCCCAATGAAACATACCAATTCACAAAATTAACAGAATGCATAGTTGATATGAAAATTTGGATGACTAGTAAGGTCCTACTACTTAAATTAGGAAAAAATAGAGTTTTTTTTTTTTTTGGCATTTTTGCCTTTATTGTGATAGGACAGATTATAACTGACAGGAAGCAAAGTGGGAGACAGAGGAGGGGGATGGGATCACGAAAGGTCCTCGAGTCGGGATTTGAACACAGGATGCCCGTAGCATAACAGCGCTGTGTGTCAGCGTGCTGCCCAATAGAGGTTTTTAATTATTGGATCAAACATCCCCACATATAATAACTTATTGTTTGACTCTTGATGGATGTTCTACTGTAGACTTATTCATCAGCTAAGAACCTGCAGTTTAATTAAACTATTTTCAATTGGTCCAATATGCAGCAGCTAGAGTGCTAACTAGAACAAAGAGGCAATACCATATTAGCTCAGTTCTGCCAACACTGCATTGACATGCCTATTAACTATTGTCTACATTATTAATTAATGCTGATCTATCTGTCTATCTATCTATCTATCTATCTATCTATCTATCTATCTATCTGTCTGTCTGTCTGTCTGTCTATCTATCTATCTATAGATTTAGATAGAAATGTTATACCTCAGATTAGTTGATGTGTATCTTCCCTTAAATTTTATTGGCTTGCCCATAGACTGGTCACTCTTCATGGATACACAGCTGGACTCTGGTGGGTTTGATCTCTCATTGTACAAAAGACTAGGGTAAATTAGAATAGAGACTTTAGAAAAAAGACACAGAATTAATTTAGTTGATATTACATGTAGGCCTACATAAATTTCACACAGTTTGTCTGTCTATGTAGACAGAAACATTATACCTTAGATCAGTTGATGTTTGTTTTCCCTTAAATTTTATTGGCTTGCCCATAGACTGGTCACTCTTCATGGACACACAGCTGGACTCTGATGGGTTTGATCTCTCTCTGTGCAACATACTTGTACAATAGAATGGAGACATTATTAATAGATTCAGAATTCAAGATTTTAGATTGGACAGTTCTTTCCAGGTTTTCAAGGATGTATGGGAACCTATCTGTATGTCTGTCTATGTATATCACTCAATTAGATCACCAAAACAACCATGGCAAAGATTTACCTACACTGTTAAATACAGTGAAAAACCATATGAAGACACTGATGTACCTGCATTCTGAAGGAAAGTATCTGTTGTTGAATGTTTGTGTGTTCTCCATAAATCGTTTAGTCTTCATAGAGCTGCACAGGTAAGTCTAAGAAGGCATACAAACGTATTTATCAAATTTTTGTGAATTAACTTGAATGTAGTATTCATGAGGACAAAATAGGCTAATGCAAGTTTTGAGATAATGCCTTGGCATGCACTCATTCTCGCCTTAACCAAATGCCAATCTATAGACAGATTATCAGAATATTCATGGTTTCTCACCAAGTACACCTTAACCCCTACATTAGCAAATAAAAACACTATAAAAAATGTTGATTCTTATTTTCCAATTAAACATTAACCAGCTGTAAAGTGGCTCAGTTGAAATACACTTTCACTTGCTTTAAGTTTGCAATCCTGATTAAAGAGAATTCACATTTCAGACACAGTGGGACGATTACCCCATTCGGTAATCAGTAAGTTAGACAATATCAAAATTCTATGATTCTATGTTTTTGTGGAAAAGAATGACTTTCCAGAAGACACATTTGTTAGTTAATAATTAGAAGTTCTTCTTGTAGTGATTTGAGGAACCAAGTTTTTATATTATAACTTTTTTTTTTTTAAAATGTCACTGTAATTTAGTAAGCATATCAGGATTGGAGACACAATTTATTGGCATTTTGTTTGTGATTCACCTTAACAGAGAGAAAAAACAATATTGACAGAGCATCACATTTTGGGACTGGAATGTCTCGTAAACAAAATTAAATAACTTTAAAATGTAGTTAGGACGTTACCCGTGTATTAGGGATGTGCATCTCATGACTCAGGCCGATACGATACGCATCTCGATGCATAGCAAACGATACGATACATTAAAGCTACATATGAAGCAGGTACTGATGCGATGCGATACGATTCATCCCTTTTTACGATGCAGTGCGATCCGATTTCGATTCGATTCAACACAATGTGATTCGATGCAATACGATGCAATGGAGAAAATATGATCACCTTTAATGCCTTGAGACCTGTTTCATAAAACAAGTTAACCAAATAAGCCAGGCTTATTTCATTTAGTCTGACTCATTGTCAAATGATTTGGTTCCATAAAGCAAATTTAACATAGGTCTAGGTCAAGCTTAGTCACTGTGGCAACTTATGCTGGGAAACTAATCTGGTCTAAAGCAGGCTAACTGCCAGACTAAGCTGAGCTCCTCTAACACTGACCAATAGGAACACAATGATATTACCACCGTCTTACATACTATTATTTTATTATTATTACTATTATTTTATTATTTATTTTTTACAGTTTCTTGCCATGCAGCCTTTCTCTCTGGTTTTATGACAGCTGTACCTTTTATAGTTTGCAGAACAGATAGCAGAACATTAGAACATTAGTCTAAAATTGCTCTTTAAAGCATTAAAGTAACTCAATTAAAAGTTAAAATCACTGAATTAAAAATGAAAATAAATAATAAAGAAAATTATTATATTTTAACTGCTATAAGAAACACATTAACTCATTTGAGCTAAGTAATTAGTACTGTAGCCTACTAGCTTACATTTGATTTACCCATTACAATAGTCCCTTTACAGATACTGCTATCATAAAACTACACTTAAATGTAGATTTAAAATTCTACAAAAGACGCATTTAATGTCCAACAACAAATATTTTAGCAAAATTTATATTTTACTCAGAATTATTGCGCTCCTATTCGATTGCGCTCCGTCTGTTCAGCGCGCATGCGCGTAGCAGCGCTCGTTGCTCTCGCGTGCCTCGCCTGAGCCTGACAGCAAAATGCAGAGATGGCAAAAGTACACACATCCAGTGGTGTAGTGGTGCCTGGAGAAGTGGGTATACTCTTAATTTATGCCCCTAATTTTTTTTTAAACGGCCTGGCAAAGGATGAACGACCTGTGTCATAAACGCAGTGACATGTAAAACTAGTCTAAACATATCTAAACATATTTAGTTCACTATTGTAATATTTGCACACTGTCACTTAACTTCTGCTGCTTGAGCAGGCCCGTCGCCAAGGGGGGGCATTAAGGGGCAGTGCCCCCCCCCCCCCCCCCCCCCCAAATGACTCGACGTGCCCCCCTGCGCATGATCACGAGTGAACTTAATATTGAGAACGAAAAACGTTTATTTTACTGATCTAGTCTATGAATATTGCGGGGGGAAAAAATCATGTATTCAGCAGCATTTAGCTCAAAGAACCACTAATCTTAATTTATCAAGAAGCTAATAACACAGTGGTGTATAGCGGACGGGCACGCAGTGCGGGGCGCGCAAATAGCAGCACATAAGGATTCAAATCGTCACCTCACGCACCTGCAGCGCTTCTGTAGGGAGAAAAACATCATAAAACAACATAGGCCTATATAAAAGGAATAAATAAATAGTCCTGAACGAAATGTATTTCACTTAAATAATTAACATATATATATATAAATAAATAAAAAACTGCGGACATGTCTACACTGAGTTTCGTTTTATTTTTGGGACCGCGCATTTTACGTGCCGAATTCAGTTTCTATTTAAATACATTCGTTTTGGCAAAACTTTTATATGTTCTTTATAATGAATGCCATTAGGCTATAATTTGTGTTTTATTTTATGATTTGTATATATAAATTTATACTATAATTTTATAGCTGCTTAGACTGATTTTTATGTTGCTTTGTTCTGAATACCATAACATTTAAATGATTTGTTGACAACTTCTGTTTTTTCTCTGTATGTAATTTTGTCTGATATGAGTCTAGGCTATAGCAGTTTTTTTTTTAATCCATGCAGCAAATGTTTTAAAAATGGCTCGAAAAAAAATAGCAAATTAGGCCTACTTTATTGCATTACAGGTGATTTTAAAGAACTTTTCACTATTAACTTGTATAAAAAATGTAAAATGTATAAAACATTGTCATAAATTCGTTGAATTCCCATTTTAAAATACAAATTCACTGTTATAAGATAGCAAAAATACCTACAGATAGCAAAAATAAATAAATAATCGTTTTAGAGTAGCATATAGTGTAGCATGATGTAGATAAATCATATAAGTGTCTTAACTTTAAAACATAGCCTAAAACCCTTAAATTCCTTAAAAAAAATCTCCCTTTGCTCAGCGCATGCGATCGTGAATCACATTTTATATTGCTATTGTCATGCTTAGCAGCATGATAAACAAAACTTATATTCAAATTCTGAATGGATTATATATGACATAGAAAGCTCCCTTTATAGTAATTAAAAAGCTGTCACCCATCTAGTTCATCACGATCTCACAAAGTTAAGTTATAATCAACGAATCTCTCTCTACACTGCGCAGAGAATCTCTATAGTGTTATAAAGAGAAGATTCGCGAGCGTGCAGAACTAAACTCTGGTGATTCTAACATAGCCTACATAAAAGTCATAATATAACATAACACAAAAGTCGACAGATTATCGACAGGCTATCTTTTTAAATATGTTTTAATATAGAACTTGATCAATTTAAGTAATAATACAGGTTGTTATTGTTTTGGTGAATGTCTGTTTCTGAGATCATAAAAAAGTGTGCCCCCTATGAAAACGAAATACACTGCTTGACAATAACCAATAATTTATAATATTTTTCCTGTATTTTCCTAATGACAATTGTATGATTTGTTTAGCCTATATACTACATTTTTTCCCCATTTTTATCACAGAATAAAGCAGAATATATATTTTGTAGCCTATCTATTGCCAAGTGTAATAAATGCTATCAATTAGCACTGCATTATTCAGAATCAGATGCTTTTTTATTACCTGGAGATGACTTGAAAAACACACATAAATCATATTGTCGCAATCATGTTTACTATCTTCACGTTTCTTTTTATTCAGCTTAGCTACAGTAGAGATAGCTTTGGCTACAGCGATAGCTGGGTTCTTGCACGTCGTGACTCATAAGTTAGTACTTCTGAGGCCGATTCGGACTTTCTGCGCGAGAGCGCCATCCGGCTGCGAGTAGCCTATAAATGAAACATACACTGCATGAGAGTGTTTACGTCTCGTTCCTGACCGCATCACTGTCTTTACTGGATGTTTTTAGAGAATGTTTGCATTTATTCACATGTGATTGGATTAGTTACTCATATGCTGGACTGTCATGATTTGCCTAGTGCAGGACGCGCATCAGAGGGGATTTAGAAGTGGGTATACGGAATGCCGACTGATAAAGAAGTGGGTTTACGCCGTATACCTGCGTATACCCTCCACTACACCACTGGTTATCTGTATGCACCAGTGAGTAAGAGAGTAACGCAATTTCAATTCTCTGTATGTATGTACGGTAAATGTGGCAGAATTGACAATTGGTATGCTGCTTTGGTGTCACATGACAGAATTAGCCTATAGGCAGCGTCCGTCTGTGTTCATGGTGTTGCTCACGTTAAAGCGCCGTTTCCCTAGTTTCAAAAGCGCATTAAATCATATTCATAATATTAAATTGTATCTAAAATTATTTTATACATGGTAAGAAAAAGAGGAGTTACTTCTCAAACATACTTATCTTAATTTGATGTTCCTTTAGTAGGCTAGCCTACGTTTACATATTTTTTTTTTACAGTGCACTGTTCAGTTTAAAGCCTAATCCGTGCCTTTCAGCTTGACCACCATACCCCCGTGATATTATGCCAAGCACATTTTGTTTTACATGCATATTGGAAGGCGATCGTACAAAAAATTAAATTAATTAGTTTTGGCTGGTTAGCTTCTTATATTTTTATTCTTGTTTTGTTCCGAGTTCTTTCTAGCGTTAAATTTAAAGGATTTGTTGTGGAGTGAGGGAAATAAAATAGCATGTTTTTTCAATATGTTTGGCTGACTGTATTTTATTATGACAATGAACAGGCTGCGTTGTGGAGTCATAGCTTAACGCGCTGGCACAATCACTTGATTTTTTTCCCCTTATAAAAGTGGAAACAGCTTATAGCCTACTCCTTCATTTGTGGCCATATAAGAGTAAGACATTATTCAAAACTATTCAAAATATGTATTTTATTTGTGTACATTCACAATAAAAACAAAACGTGCTTTTGTGAAAAGGGAAACAAACAGGATGCCGCTTTCTCAAGAGCGCATCACAAAAATTAACCGAAATTCTGCATAGGCTATAGGCTGCTAATTGTTGGTTTTATTTTCTTTCATTTTGTTAATTGATTAATTATTTAGAAAAAATATATTTTCCATATGGACCTATTTATTTATTTTATAATATGTTCTCCGTTCGCAGAAGAGCTGGAGGAGCACGCGTGACGTGTGAATCCTCATGTTCATGTTGTTTATGCTGCTTTTTGCTGTATCAAATTAATCCCTGGAAAACAAATGTAGGCATTTTTAATGGGTCACAGCCACCTATCAATTTAAATGTAATTGTAATTTAACATAATCTTGTCGGTTAACGGTTAATATGGCTTAACAACCGTCGGTTAGGAGAAATAAAATAACCGAAATGAACAGTCCTATTTCCTATAAACGTTTATCAGAAAAATTATATAAATAATACAACTGCACCTGTTTATGATTATTGCTTGATTATCAAAGTAGCCTATCTATCTAATAGTCTATAACAAATAGGCAAAAAAAAAAAAAAAATCTCATGACACTTGTTAATAAAAATAATTTTATAGGCCTATACAATTTAATAATATTTGTTTCAAATGGATGAAGAACAGGCTACTATAGCCTATAATTTACGCAATAGGTGAAATTATGTATGGAAACAGCTCAAGGGCATTTTTTTTGCGATACACCACAACTTATGCTACAATTCGTTTTTTTTTAGGGATGACGTCTTCATGCACACCATTTTATCGGTAAAATGCCAGTTGGATGGAAACAGGCTGTAGACAGCAAATTTCGCAATTTTTTTTAACACATATTCTCTTTGTCGATAACAAAACAGCGCGAAAACTGGATGGAAACTTGAATAGAAACCTTTTGGCGGAGACCTGGAGCGATGCCAGTCAAGACTAACCGATTTATGATGTATTATAGATTTGTTATCGAATGGTGATCCACCAAAACTAAAGTAAGGAGCCTGGTTTGAAAATGTAAGAAATAGAATGTACAGATATTTGTGTAAAAATGTAGGGAGTAAAAGTAAAAATGTAGTCAGAAAATAGTGAAGTGAAGTAAAGAAAGTACAGATGGCTACCAGAAAAATCTACTTAAGTACAGTAAGTATTTGTACTTCGTTACTTCCCATCTCTGGCAAAATGGATATGTTTGCATGACTTTCTAACATTTACAGATGAAAAATATACCTGTGGTCAGTTATGCACTGAGAAAAACCAACGCTATCTCACGGCAATTCGTAATTTCGTAGATTTAGTACGATTTGTCTAAACCCCACCTACGGTAGTTTGGTAAAGTTGGCAAGATATTGACAGATTCGACTTTTCCGGATCAATAACTCGCGAGCAAATCGTTTTTAATACACAAATGACGCCTCTTTTATTTTTTAGTGATGTAGAAAACGAGCAACAAGTGAGGTTTCCTCAAAACAAGCTTTCCTCCACTCTGTATAAAATACGTTGATCTCAATGCGCTGGCGTCTGAGAGACAAGTCCTAAGGGACCGTCTGCAAAGTGCCAAACGCGAAAAAATGTTACTAATAACATACTCAATAACTTTACACTAAGGCACTGTAGTGTCACCAAATTCAATTTACACATCACTGCTCTCCTGCTGGTTATACTACAACACTCATTTTGAAAGTAATTGCTTTGGCACATTTTTTATTAATATTTATTATGAAAAATAGTTAATAACTTTACTGTAACACACTGTACTTCCACCAAATTCAATTTACACATCGTTGCTCTTATGCTGGTTATGCTACAACACTCATTTTGAAAGTAATTGATTTGGCACATTTGTTATTAATTTTTATTATGAAAAATGGTTAATAACTTTACTGTAACACATTGTACTTTCACTAAATTGCTTTGGCATATTTTTATGATTTTTTTTATTATGAAAAAATGTTAATAACTTCACCGTTATTGGACATAATAATTAATAACTTTACTGTAACACACTGTATTTTCACCATATTCAGTGCACACATAACTGCTCTCCTGATAGTTATACAGCACTCATTTTGAACATAATTGCTTTGGCACATTTTTAATGATTTTTTATTATGAAAAATTGTTAATAACTTTACTGTAACACATTATACTTTCACCAAATTCAGTTCACACATCACTGCTCTCCTGCTGGTTATACTACAACACTCAATTTGAAAGTAATTGCTTTGGCACATTTTGTATTAATTTTCATTATGAAAAACAGTTAATAACCACTGTTATTGGACATAATTAATAACTTTACTGTAACACACTGTACTTTCACCATATTTAGTGCACACATCACATTGATGCGGAAACGTCGAATCTGTCAATATTTTGCCAACTTTACCGAACTCTGACGGGTAGGTTTAGGGGCGGGGTTAGGTGTAGGTCATTCGTACTAATTCATACGAATTGGCAACTCGTAAAATACGTAGGATTTAGCAAAAATCGTATGAATTTGTACAAGTGAGGTCGTACGAATTCGTACGAATTAGCCACCTTGTAAAATATGTACGAATTGCCGTGAGATCGGGCTGGAAATACACAACGTCTCAAATGCATTAAACAGCACAGATATATTCGCTGTTTGCCATGGTGAATCGATTTGATCCATGATCGACATAATGTCTGCTTAAGAATAAACGTGCACAAATTAGTGAGATTGTGAATTTAATTCGTCGTTTATGGAACCGCTTTAGCTCCGATTGATTTGTTAGGTTATTTCAAGTCAGGTTTTGGACTTTAATCCCAACTTTTTCCTCGGGTCTCCATGGTGCAGTGATTCCTCATACTCACTCAGCAGCAGCAGTGGTGATTAGAGACCCAGTTTAGGAGAAATCAATCAGATTATTAGTCACTTTCTAAATAATAAAAGTATAGCGCATCCACTAGTAATTATATATAAATAAATCGTTTTTTTACCGATGCAAATATGTTAGAAACGATGCATCGCGATATAAATGCCCACTTGTAGCCGATGCACACTTTTTAAACCGATGCATCGCATCGTTAACTTTTTATGCCGATGAACCGAGCGAATCGGGGAATCTTCCCATCCCTACCGTGTATAAATGCAACGCCGTCTGTTTTCTGTTACTTCAGGACTCCCACATAAATTGTGTGTATCCAGTAGCATGCATGACTACAGAAGTCGGGCGTTCTCCTGCAGACAGGTGTGATAAACTTTCTCCTTATCTCTTAAGGCGTAAGGAAAATGACGATTGCGTATAGGTCAAGAGTTCAGTTTGAAACCCTGTAATAAGCCACTCTAGTAAATTCATTCAAATGTAGTAGTTGCAGTAAGCTGTCGATAAGTTCAAACACGCTGTTCAATCACTTTGCTTGGGCATGTGGAATGTGAATACCACGGGATAGAAACTGCTGTGTTAAAATAATGGTCACTCAGACATAAATATTATTAAAGTACAAGAATTTACTTACTGTTTCTTTGTTACTGTTTGTGAAATGTACTAGAAATGTCTACTAGAAAAAGAGTTTCTACACCCATTTTTACAGTGTATAGGCCTACAGGTGAGTGACACATTTGTGTTTTAAATAATGAAGATTGAAGAAAGTGCAAAGTGAACTTTTGCACATGAGAATATTTGCTGAAGAATGTTTACCATAACAGTAAATATTGACAAAAAAATCTTCTTTTTCACAAATAGAGCAAAAAGACTTTGAACTTAAGTGTCTAAATAGTGTTTTTGCCCTCAATATGTTCACGTGCTTCTGGACACTGTAAATAGTCGACTTTTATTTCTATTTTTTTTTTTACCCTTTTAAGTGTCAGAGGTAAACAAGTATCACAGTGTTTACAGTACTAACTTGGTTAACAGATTAGTTTTTGTAATTATTTTCTTCTAGTACAGTCTGCTGCTTGTTTTTGTGCAAAACTTCACCAAAAAAAACTTCCACCACTAGAGGTCGCTTTATACTATGAAAAACGCTCAAGAGTAAAGTATGGAAGAATATTCAGGACTTTTTTTCAAAAGGAATTGCAAATTGTATTTTCAATTGTGTTTTCCACATGTGGGCGCATAAATTGTGACAATCCAAATGCAATTGCAAATCTTGCATTACCGTTTGCATTTTCTAATCGGAATGAGAGAAACAGTGAGAGATGTTGAGACAGGTGAAAAGCGTTTGGGTAATAGTGAATATTGACCTATTGTGCGTACAGTTGTTGCTCCCACTGTTAGCAGGGTATAATCGCTGCATTTGGGGTAAAAAAGATTATTACAATTATTATTATTATAAAAAAATAATGTATTGTTCCAGGAAGGTTTTCTGTTCGTTCACACAGGCACGAACTGATTGGCAGCTGCCTTTATCGGAGCCTCTACCGATTACCTGCATTGATCAA
The DNA here is from genome assembly GCA_027422415.1 of Schizothorax lantsangensis. NCBI lineage: Eukaryota > Metazoa > Chordata > Actinopteri > Cypriniformes > Cyprinidae > Schizothorax > Schizothorax lantsangensis. The sequence goes on from CM049841.1 coordinate 22,952,312, forward strand.
AGCATTCGGCATGGTCGTCTGTGAGTGACATCACCTCCCAATACAAACACGCCCCATAGTATAGTCCCGCCCCCTCACATTGATTGACAGCTTTCTGTGAAGACATCGGAAATTCAAATGCAAAAGGAATTGCGATTCCATTTGAGTTTTGGCAGGTTACATGCAAGACGCATGAGAAAGTGAAAAGGCAAATGTGGTAATTAATATTGCTATTTAAATATGGCAGGCTCATAGCTCGTAAGACATGGGAAATACAGTTGCAAATGGACTTTACTTTTTCATTTGAAATGTGGCAGTCACTGTGCGTTCGCGGAAGAGAAAATGCAAACGGTAATGCAAGATTTGCAATTGCATTTGGATTATGTCACAATTTATGCGCAATTAAATTATTTAAGTAAAAAAATAATTTTAAGATATATGGGTTTCTGTACATTTGTATGGTCAAAAAGCAATTGTAAGCAGGCTAAATGCCCTTTATTAATTGGTGTTGTTTGTCCACATTGCAATGGAATGCTATTCTGTTGTGGTATGAATAAATTTTTATTGTCAACTCTAACAGCATAACGAGTGCTTTATTGATGTGCATCATTGGTATTTGTCCAAAAGGTCCAAATTATAGTATACTACATAACTCTGTGTTTGTCACGCAAGCTTAGTGTACAGTGTACACAATCGCAAAGAACAAACCATTTAAAGTGGCTATATGTATTTTTTTTTTCATGAAGTATCAGTTTCAGAATCCTTCTAATGGTACACTTTAACTTCTAATAAGGTGAATTGATTCTTTTTCTTTTGTGAGCAGGTTTGTAAGATACGTGAGCGAGAAAAGGGCAGATTAATTTACAGTAGCAACAAATGCATGTGTACAGCTATCCACTGTATGTGACTGCTGTTTGTATCATGTCCTTAGGCACCATGTAACTCACAACAACAGCCCGTTAACAGTTACAGTATTACATTTCTTTAGTACATGACATTAGACTTAGGACAGTAATTCAAAGCAGTAATTCTTATATGTGAAATATAATTTTGAAATGGGAAGTACAATGGTTAATCTTAGGCCTGTATGAAACAAGCTACTAATCTTTTCAGATAATGTCCTTAACAGGTTGTTTGTTCTAATATCTCAGGGCTCAGGTTAAAGTTCATTGTTTATTCTTCAGAAATATGCTGAGTGAGGGAAGGGAAGGGCAAGAGTTTAGTAGCAGTGGAATAACTTTAGCTATTCTAAAATCACTGTTAACAACGGCTTCATGGCCTTATTTCTTTTAAAATGTTTACTACACATACCAAGGATTCATAAACACACAGCAACAAAATGTAATAATTTATTGATAACAAATAATGATTCCTCAGCCAGGCAATGCCTTCTTCAGCAAATTTCAGCAGAACGGTTGGCAGCTACACACAGACGCAGCAACACATAGCATTTGGTGCAGTAACAGAATATTTTACAGTGGCCAATGACACATCGTATATATATATTGGGGGTTTTAATGCAGACTTTTTATGTGTAACTGTCAGGGTTCTGTTGTGTGTCATGTGTTCCTGCCTCTTGTGTCCATATTTGGTTTGTTTCCTATCCTTGTTTCATGTCATTATGAGTTAATTCGTGTCCAGCTGTGTGTATGTGATTATGTGTTAATTATCCCTTGTATATTAGTCCTGTCTTTTGAGTTTGATTTCGGCTGGTCTACTTGTGACTCCCCGGTGTATCTTGTCTGTCAGCCTTGCCTTGTCCTGCCTTGTCAACATTAAAGACTATTATTTGAGTTTAAGTCCTCGTCTGCATGTTCCTGTATCCTCCCTCGTTTGTGCACCGTGACAGAAGACCAGACCCAACCGTAAGCGGTGCCCTTTCACTTCGTTTTGTTTTCTGTTTTTTGAAAAGTTTTTATTTTGTTCCTGTCTGTTTGTCCCACGGCATGGAAGTCGGTGCTCGTTATTCCCGCAATAGCCCACTGCAAGTCGGCATGGGAGTTCGGCGGGATCGGCGCGAGTGGCGCGAGTCCACTGGCCGCGAGCCCTCATGCCCACCGATCGCGGGAGATATCCGCCGCCGGCGGTGGCTCTCCCAAGCCCGCCGGCTGGTTCCTGGGTTGCCGCTCCCCCAGGCGCGCGCCGTTCGCAGGAGATCACGCCACCGGATCGCCGCTGATTCAATGCCCGCCGGCCCGCCGCTGACTCATGCCTGCTGGCCGCCGCTAACCCTAGCCCCGTGGATCTAGTCCACCTGTTACGGCCAGGAGAGCCGTTTTTAAGTCGTGTTGTGCCCACGGGAACATTTTAAACTTACCTTGTCTTGTCCATGGAGACTCGTCTGGGGCAGGCTCCTTGTTTAGTGGCCATGGAGGCCATTCCCAGCTGCCTGCCCCCTTGTCGCTGAGATGGAAGCAGTTGCTGAGGGACCCTGTAAGGGCCCCTGACTCCTCGTCTTGCCCAGAGGAAGCCTCAGCTTCCGAGCTTAGCCCAGGAGGGCTTCCTGTTCCTGTGGGTTGTCCTGTCCCTGTCTTGTCCTGTCTGTTTAGCCCCGGAGGGCTCCTGATACCCCCTAACTTCCCCAGGGAAATTTTTTTGGGGGTAGAAAGGGTTCCGGCTGTGGGGGCCGGGCCGAGGGGACCGAGGCCAAGGCCCCGAAGACCACCTACCATGGCCTTCAGAGCTCCCAGCTCCACCATGGCCTCCTGAGCTCCCTGCACCGCCATGGTCCCTGTCTGTCTGTTCCGCTCTGGAGGTCCCCGTCCTGTGTTCCTGTCCGTGTTTGTCCTGAGGGCCTCCAGAGCGCCCACCCCCCCTCCCCGGTGGAACTGTTACGGCGTGGGACACGCCTTCCGGGAGGGGGGAGTTATGTCAGGGTTCTGTTGTGTGTCATGTGTTCCTGCCTCTTGTGTCCATATTTGGTTTGTTTCCTGTCCTTGTTTCATGTCATTATGAGTCAATTCGTGTCCAGCTGTGTGTATGTGATTATGTGTTAATTATCCCTTGTATATTAGTCCTGTCTTTTGAATTTGATTTCGGCTGGTCTACTTGTGACTCCCCGGTGTATCTTGTCTGTCAGCCTTTCCTTGTCCTGCCTTGTCAAAATTAAAGACTATTATTTGAGTTTAAGTCCTCGTCTGCGTGTTCCTGTATCCTCCCTCGTGTGTGCACCGTGACAGTAACATTGTTAAAGATTGCATGCAGCCATTAATTTAAAGGGATCCACTACATTTGTAATAAAAATATCTAAAAATGATAATGTTCAGACTATTGACACCAGTGAAGTAAAGTATCAATTGTTCACAATTATCATTATTACCCAAACAAAAAAACAATCATTCAAAGGACCTTGCTGATATATCCACAGTAGCATAAATAATGTGGAGTGAATGAAGATTTATTAAATAAGAGGTCTTATTAGTTACATCAGTAGTCAGATATCCAGGCTAAATATAAACATTAAATTTAGGTATTAAATAAGAGAACAATCCTAATAGGTTTCCTAAAAAGTCCTGAAATCAATTTCCTAAAATAAAAGTTGGATTTGGATTACAAAACCACAAGCTTCTGTTCCTTTTTTTTTTTTTTTTTTTTTTTAAGATCGGGGTCAGTTAAAATGATTTGTGAATATTAATATTCCTCTTTAATATCTTCATATCTGAAACTCATTTGTTAATTTAAATAGTATTACTACATTAATGCTTTAACACTAAGCCACTAAGTGGTTATATTGTAATACTTTATTTTAAGGCGTCTTTGTTAGACATATTACATGTACTTACTATTATAATAACAATAAATTATGCATAATTACATGCAAGTAACCCTAAGCCAAACCCTAAACCTAACCCTACGCATATTGTAAATACATGTAGTTAATAAATATTACTCAGTCCTTAAGTGTATTACACTGTAGCAAAGACACCTTAAAATAAAGCGTAACCATATATATTTATTTATTTCCATTTTCTTGGCACCATGTTAGCCCACCCTGTCACATAGAGGCCTGCTGTGTCTTGCATAGGTAGATTTGTGTGGATAAGCTTTGATCAATAGATTTTGTAGACTTTATTTCATTGTTGTGTAAGATTAGAGACGCCTACTGCTAATGCCTCAAAACACATGCTGCTGTGTGACGCAATCCCCTTGACCTGACAGATCAGATCAACAAACAACATCAAGCACAACAGAATCTCAGGACAATGCAATATGGCAGCAGTTATCTGTCTGAAGCGTATTTAATCCATAGGATTGTTTGCATGTGTGTGTGGCAGAGTGTTAACAATAGACAGCTGCTCTTTTCAGAATTGGGGTGTAAAGGACCCAAATCTTTCCTAGGAAGATCAGCCATGCTGCATGTATACCATAATCTTCTTTAAGGGTCAGACTATGAAACAAATTGAGGAGCTGCATAGCCAGTGAATTCCTATTGTGTTCTATTGGACTGAGATAAACTGGACTGGTATGTATTTCAAATACAATGCATTATTTGGCAAATAGCCTCCATACAGTTGTATCTAATATTTGTAATCCCTAGATTATATGCTCACATCTATTACTAATAAAGAATCAACAGTCTGAAGTGTTGTGCTGCTTTTATTTTATGACCTGATTTGAGCTACATCATTAGGAAACAAAGGCTAGTTGCAAAGAACAAATGCTCATTCTTGTCAAGAAAGAACTGTTTACAAGCATATTAATAGACATAAGACGTTGATGTTTATAGGCATATCTCAGAGGTCAGTTATAAAATATTACTCAGTGGTCAGCAGTAAATACCATATTGGTCTTTGATGTGGTGCCATTTCTTGCACGGGAGTGGAAAAACAGCACAGTCATTCTTATTCATTTAATACATTATTATTATCTATATAATTAAAGTAAATACTGTTACAGCATATTTCTTCTATTCCACCGGATAAGATATGGTGGACTATTTCAGTTAAATTACATAGGTATTTTAAATGTTCTTTAGATTATTTGTGAAATGCAATTACACCTAGAGCTAATAACCAAGGAAAAGATTAGTAGGCATAATTTGTTGGTACAACTAAACTCCATCATTTGTTGGTCCCACAGTAATGCTTTTATAATCTCACAAAATGCAAAAGTCAATTTTACATTTGAGCAAGGCTATATAAACCATAGTGCAAGGAGTTCAATGTAATATTTTTATATTCTTGTGTTATGCGTGGCCAGAGGGTGGCGTATTTGTACTTCTACGTGCTGCGCAGTTCATTTTTTTCTGGAACAAACAGATCGTATTCTACCATTCCAGAAAGTTCCGAGTCTCCTTAAATTAAGGCTCTAATTTCAAAATCAACAGATTCCTTTTAACAAACTGTCAACAGACCACCTTTAATGGTTTTAAACAATACTGAAAATCCATATATGTTGCACGGCGGACGCGAGATGCATAGAAGACACTCAATCAATAGGCTATAAAAAAAAACAACTAGATGGGATGCTGTATTCAAATGCGTTCTTCTTGATGTTATGTACAATAACGCTAATGCTGGTTCGCAGACACTGTTGCTAGACAGGGACACCCGATTGCGTAAAAATAGACCATCATGTGTGTTATGTAACACGCAGCACGCGCACTACGACTTCACCCTTGTTTACAAGTTAGAATAGACTGCATGACTCTGTGATCTTAATAACTGACATATGCGTTTTCTCACTCCCACAAGTGCGTATTTTCACATTCTGACACAGTGTAAAATGAACATGGGTCTGACTAAATTATAATTCTGAAACCGCTACACAGGGCTCATCTGTATTTGTCGTCATGTTTTTTTTTTAAAAACTCAAATGTGTGTATCGAATGTGTTTGGAGTACACTGAAGGTTTATTCAAGTTCCAGATTAAAACATGTCGATGTTTATGGGCGCTAGCGACATAAAACATTTTACAGCTAACAAGACGCAAAGTCTCTGCAGCACTGAAGTGCGTAGGCTATATATACAGTAGATGTGTCATCCACACAGCGCTGTTTGTTTTGAGAGGAGGAGAGAACAGCTTGTGTAGAGGGGGATTTGCCTATACTACGTCACGGATTTGTCAGAGTACCGTCAATCTTTTCGCCTGGCCAATGAATCCAATGAGAAACTCCATTCGTTGGCTTAGCAGGCACGCCTCTAAAAGATCGCACCGCCTTATATGACTTTTTTTTCTCTCTCACTGATCCAAGATGTGCTGTGTATAACGTCACATGTTGTTTGTTTTTTAAGCTCAGTCATTCTGAGCGAGGAGTTATTTTGCGGCGAACTAGTAGACATCGTATTTGGAAAGCGGCTGAAATCTCCAATTTTCGGATATTTAAGTTTTACTTTTTTTTTCTACGGATGGATAACAAGTTCTTAAAACTGAATAAATAAATTTTAAACGCAAGTATGGCAAGTCCGCCTCTTAAAGGGGGACCCGCGTTATCAAATGACAGCAACATTCATTCAAACAACATCAGAAAATGCGGATACCTCAAGAAGCAAAAGCACGGACATCGGCGCTATTTTGTTTTGAAGGATCAGAGTGACGGACTCCCTGCGCGGCTGGAGTACTATGAGAATGAAAAGAAATGGAAAAACAAGTCCGCTGCAAAAAGAATCATATTCATCGACTCCTGTCTCAGCATAAACAAGCGCGCTGACGCGAAACACAGATATTTAATAGCACTCTATAGCAAGGTCGAGTATTTTGCTGTTGCTGCTGAGAATGAGCAAGAGCAGGAGAGCTGGCACGCAGACTTAACCGATTTATTAAGTAAGGGAAAAGTGTGTGACAGCTCCGTTTCTAGTTCGGCATCTTCTCTGGTGGGCTTCGAGGAGGAAAATTACGGTATGATTACACCATTGAATGCCGCGTATAAAGAGGTATGGCAAGTAAATCTTAAAGCAAAGGGACTTGGGCAGAGCAGAAATATCACTGGAGTTTACAGACTGTGCTTATCAAGTCGGACAATTAGCTTTGTGAAACTTAACTCGGAGGTGGCATCTGTGACACTGCAGTTGATGAATATACGCAGATGTGGGCACTCTGATAGCTTTTTCTTCATTGAGGTGGGAAGATCTGCTTCTACTGGACCTGGAGAGCTGTGGATGCAAGCAGACGATTCTGTGGTGGCACAAAATATACATGAGACCATTTTAGAAGCTATGAAAGAGCTGTCAGAGTTCAGACCACGCAGCAAAAGCCAGTCATCAGGATCAAATCCCATCTCTGTACCCACTCGGCGGAACCTAAACAATCTACCCCCTAGTCAGACAGGGTTGGTGAGGAAGTCAAGGACGGACAGTACAGCAGCAACATCTCCTGTCCCCAAATGTTCCTCTTGCCGAATACGCACAGCAAGTGAAGGGGAGGGTACCATGACCAGGCCTGTCTCCATGTCAATATCTGAGAATGGGAGCCCGACAACTGTTGGCCGGAACCACATGTGCAGATCTAACACAGTCTCTGTGGGCTGCCGGACATCAGAACCATCACTGCTTCATCAAAGCAGGTCCATGTCTATGACAATGTCCCACTCGCCACCATCTGCTGTAAGCCCCCTAAGTTTGTCCTCAATCAGTATGAATGGATCCATCTCATCCGCAGTGCACAGACCCTCCAGCTGCAATGATTCTGTTTCTGGGTCACCCAACGATACTGGCTTCCTCTCATGTGACGATTACAGTTGTAGCCCAGGGGATGTGAGGTACAACCTAGCAAACAGGAGTGACACTCCTTCTTCTCTCTCCAGTACACCACCCTCACGAGAAGCCAGTGAGCTTCCATGGTTACATGATGATGGACAGGCCAACCCAAAACAAGATGTGGTCAAGTAGCAGAGAAATGCTGGATGTGGAGACATACCGGAAGAGGACGTATTCTCTGACAACCCCGCGGCAACAGGTAGCACACTCCCAGGTATCCTCAGCGTCACTTGATGAATACATGCTGATGAGGGCTGCGAACAGCCACTCTGGACGGAGCACAAATTCTGCCTCTCCTAAGGTCTCATACCCAGAAGATTATGGGGACATTGAGATTGACTCTAACAGTAATGTGGGTGATGATGGCTACATGCCTATGACACCAGGCATGGCACCTCAGGGTGCCAAAAATGATCACTACATGCCCATGAGTCCTATGAGTGTTTCAGCTCCCAAGCAGATCATTTACCCGAGGTTACATCCCCAGCCCACAGGCAGTGGTTGCACTACTAACTCGCCCAGCAGTGAATCTCTAGAAGACAGCGGATACATGAAGATGTGGTCTGGATCCAAGTTTTCTCTTGAGAGCTCTGACGGGAGAGCGGTGAGTGGAGAATACATGAATATGTCACCTGTTGACTCATGCGTCTCGCCCACACCACCAGATTATTTGCTGGGCCAGTGTGAACCAACACAACGGCCCTCCCCATCTCTAAGTATTCGCTTTAACAAGCAACAGGCACCTAAATGGGCAGAGGATGACCAGTATGTTTTGATGAGTCCCCAGAGCCAAAATCCAGCAGAAGAGGCAAACAGGGTTTCTGCCCTGCCCCCTCTCCGTCGCCCCGATAACATAGCACACAGAGCAAGAGTCAACAGGCCCAATAGGTTATCTCTAGACACCCTGAGGATGCTTCCCAGCATGACAGAACATCCTCTCCCATGTGAGCCTAAAAGCCCTGGTGAGTACATCAACATAGACTTTGCTGCTGCTACACAGTACTCTTCTCCCTCTATGGTTTCTGTGGAAAGCCAAGGCTCATTGTCCAACCTCAGACAGGGATCCCCCCTCTCAGACTACATGAATCTCAACCAGAATTCAAACTCTCCTAAATTGAGGGAAGCACTCAGCAGTCCCCTGGTTGGAATGCCAGAGCTGGCTGAATGCCCATGCCCACCTGATGAGAGGGCTTTTTTCCTCAATGAACAGAGGAACTCACCATGCCCATCTGGCACAGGTAAAGATAACTACACTGAGATGAGTTTCAACAGTGGTCAGATCTCACCTCCATTCCTGACTGAGAATGATGAGAGTGCTTCAGTCAGCCCCACTAGCAGGGTTCAAAGGCTTAATTTGAGCGACCAGGGGGTTTCAACTGGAATCAGTGCTTTCTTGTTGGCTGCCTCCTCTGTAGACCCAAATGGAGGAGCGAAGGTGATCAGAGCAGACCCTCAGGGCCGGAGACGGCATAGCTCTGAGACCTTTTCATCCACCACCACAGTTGCACCTGTTTTTCCTTCCTTTGCACACAATGTTAAGCGCCACAGCTCTGCCTCAGTTGAGAATGTCTCTGTCCGAAGCAGTGAAGGTTCTGATGAGGAGTATGGGTCTCCCATGTGCCGAGAGACTTCAGCTGGTTATCAGAATGGACTTAACTACATTGCCTTAAACCTCATGGAGAAACAAGAGATGGGCAATTGTGAGCATGTGGGCTTCAAGACTGGTGGTTGCTACAAAGCAGGAATAAATGGATTACATGCAACTCCATATGTGTGTCTGGGATTCAAAGAGACTGCAACCACTGTACAAGGTGAGTTTAGATGATGTGGTGGGCTGTTATGATTTGAGAAGATGGCTGAAATAAACTGGTAAATGCAGCATGTGAGGTTGATGTCACTGTGTTGGACAGTGTGGTTAAAAGTCACTTTTATTACTGTATAATTGCAAATTAAATGCTACTAAAATATTGCAGTACTCATAGGCACATCCAAATCAACTTTAAAAGTAAATATATTTTTATATAATTATAGTATATATATATACTATATGTTTGCTTGTATTTATTTTAATTGTAAAATTGAATAGTATAGGATATTTAGGACACAACTGTATCGAAATTATTCAGAAATTCTACAAAAAGTAATTAAAACATTAGGGCGGAACGAGAGTATAATGTAATTCAAAACATTTATTGAGGTTTGCACCTCCGCGATGACGGTGTTGGCTATACCGGTTAAGCCGCAACACCGTTTAAGCACCGTATATGATTTTTTTTATAGTAATAAAAATCATTTAGTTCAGTTAGAGGACACTACAATTAAAACTGAACGCGGCTTTAGCACACCGAACGAACGACAGTGGCATCACAGACGATATTTTATCACACGAGGAGTGTCGAGCTGACAGACACGAAGAGTGAGGTGAGACAGACACGAAGAGTGAGGTGAGGTGAGACAGACAAGAAGAGTGAGGTCAGAGGAATTCCAGAGAAAGACAGACAAGAAGAGTTTGAAGCAAGAAGAGTGAGAAACACGACTAGAAATGTAAAAGTGCTGTTTTAAAAATATTTTGGATTTTGAAAAGCAGCCATTAATCTAAGGCCAACCTTTTTCCTCCGCGCGCGGTACTGGCTGCAACAACCCAACAAACCAACCAGATTTATAATATTATTTATAGCCTAAATATTATGATATCAGATTACATTTATTGAAATAAATAAGTAAATAAATAAATAATTCACTCACCATTAATAAAACACCTGATGCTGTCGGGACGCTGTGAAATTCTGCTCGAGGATAGAGAGGAGCGTAAGACGCGCGCGGAAGCCTGTGCGCGACACTGCAGAAAGTGCGCGTTCACAAATTAGCCTACATGGTGGGCCCAAACTTGAGAACCACCTCGACGCTCATTTATTTTGGGTTTTTATATTTAAACTGACTTATTTTACATGAAGGGTGTTAATGATTAACACTGTTTTAATGTTTTTAGGCTTTTGTATAAGCTGTTCTCAGAGAATGGAGCATGCACCGAGGAGAGAGAAACGTTATTTTCAGGTTCATTTGGCTCACATGCGCAGCAGTGTTTTCATTCTGTGATACAGCCTGGTCGATCCTTTTCCAAGAAACTAATCACCGTTTACTTTAGTGCTGAAGGCAGATCTGTTATCATTTCACATTAGGCTATATTCTGAATTTTGTTATGCCCTGTTTGCTCCAACATAATGAAGCAAAAGGCTATTAAATTTCCCATTAACAGGGACACTAATATAAGGTTAAGAATGATTCCCATATCAAATCTTCCTCACACGTGACATATATTTCTTACAGAAGTGCATGTGCTAATTTGCCTACTTGAATCATATGTGGGCGTGTGTGAGCTCGAATTGCTGTCACAAGCTGGAACAATATGCTGCTCTTAAGTGCAGTGCTTGGGGCTTTTCCATGTGCCACTGTTTTTGCATAGCACACAGAAGACAGTACATGCTATGTTCTGAGGCACGTACTTCACATCATCTGGTTCACCCACATTTCCATGCCTCAGTTGGAAGCAGTGTTGTGGCCCAAAATGATCCCCATTGGTTAAAAAGACCGTTCATGGCTGGTAGTTTTCAAAGCAGGCAGCCCACAGTGTAAACATCAGTCAGAGGAGGGATAGTGCACAGCAGTTTAACTCTTGGCTGGAGTATTGAGCCTTGAGAATATGAGAGGGCAGGAGGAGGTGGGGGTGAGAGCTTGTTTGCATTTTGCCTCTGAAATGTGCAACCATGTCCACGGGTTGGCAGAGCAGAAGAGGGAGAGCCTGATGGAAGCTTGAGCCATGTGCTTCCATCAGGAGGAAAAACAAGCCAGTTGGTTGTTTGTGGTTCGTTGTCAGGTAACGATGATGTTTCACGCTTGGAATGCCTGACTGGGTAAAGGTTGCTGGGAGAGGCGAATACTCGCTTGTTTTGGTTTCTCCTTGTGCTTTAGTATTGTTCACTCTCTCTCCACTCATTGCCAGGCTTCAATTTCACACACAATGTGTTGACAAGAACTTATTTTGGTGTGTTTTAAATCAAAGAATGCCAGGGACTCTCAAACATATTGATTCTTTCACTTTTGTTTTCTAACTGTGATGCATTTATATATGGGTTTCTTATGTAAAAAAAAATGTCAGACTGCTCAGGTGGCAATTTTATTAATTAAAAATTGTTATCGTAGTTGCAGAAAAAGAAACCACATTTACAAGCAGTGCTGGTCATGCCCCATTTGGTTGAATTCCTCACAATTAATGTACTTTTGAATTTTGATTCTCCATTGGTTGGATTATCAGTAAGACTTTATTTGAGAATGTTGCTAGGAAGTGAAGTTGGCTTGGTAAATTGTCATCCCCAAAGAGATGGCACCCTGGGTGGTTGTCTGTCGCCTAATGGGTTTATTATGTTTCCCTGTTTACAAGCACATTACTGTGTAAATGGCTATGAATGGTAAAAGCTAGGCATTATTTCCACATGAGAGCAGCAGGAAAAGAACATGCATGGGGCTAGTTTATTCAGTTTATTTCTGAATCAAGACAAAACCAGACTATGAACATTAATCTGAAAATGATGTGCATGTAAACATGGTCAGTGTATAACCTGTTGCTCCCCATAAATATATATATATATATATATATACATATAAAAATCATTTTTAAACACATTTTGGGATGCTGACATTTAAAAGATATACCTTTAAAAATAAGAATAATTTAAAAATACCAGAAGAAAAATAAACTTTGTTTAAGAATTCACATTCATGAATCAACAGGGTTTCTTTTCATTTCTTTTCAGTCATTCTTGCCAAAAGTGTATTGTTTCATAATAATTTGTTAACATTTATGTTTCATAATAATTTGTTAACATTTATGTTTATATGTAGAATGTCTCTGTATGGATTTGTAACACCTCTGTTAATGACCCTTACTGCTCTTGTGGTGTTATAAACAAAGATGTATCAATCAGTTAACACCTTGGTATACAACATATGTAAAAGTTAGAAAGAAAAGAGAACTATCTTGACCAAGAAGCTGTTTTGAGACATTTAGTACATAAGAAACTTTTTTTCTCTATTTTGTTCACTCACGCACTCTCTCTTTTTCTCTGGAATCATATTTCTAGAGGTGTTTGTGTGCATTTGAGCGTGTGGCAGATGGCTGAGCAGAGAGGGGTGTGTGTGTGTGTGTGTGTGTGTGTGTGTGTGTGTGTGTGTGTGTGTGTGTGCACCTGCCGCTCTGCTCACTGCAGGTCTGTTATCAGGCATGGCAGCAGCACAGACAATACACTAATGACAGCACACCATCTGTTTCTGCCCCAGGACAGTGGCTAGTGCTTGTCCCTTCAGCCTGAGAGGGGCAGGGGGTGGGGAATGGAGAGCTAGAGAACCTGTGTGATAGATGCAGAGAGAGAAGAAATTAGGAGATATGTTTTAAATTTGGACAAACTTTTTTTTACTGAAATATATTTTTACTGAAATACTCAAACTGAAATGAAAGTTTTCATTTAGCCAAAAGCCAAATATGAAGTTTTGTCAATTCATTTTGTGTCATTGAGTAAACTCTTTTTCGCGGTGTCTTGTTATCTGGTGATTAATTAAACCAGTCAAAGTTCTTTGGAAACAAGTTGCCTCTTGATATTTCAGCCAAACAAATTTTCTCATACTCTGTTGTCATTTTTGGTCACAGTGAAGTGTGGTCACCCTGCTGACATGTTGCTTATCCACATTGTGTAAGAAACACTAACACAGTAAAAATGCATCATCAGAGAAGTGCTAATTAAGTATCGTTTCAGTCAATGATTTTAGTTCTCAGAAACATTTGTTGAAACTTTTGTTGTTTAATTTTTGTTGTTTTCAGTTGCTTAAATTTTGATGCTTCACTTTAAAAGAATTGGTCACACAAAAATTTGCTGAAAATGTACTCACTTAATGTAGTCCTGGGCAATATGGCAAAAAATAAATCTTAACTCTTTTCAGAACATTTGACCAAATTATATTTAGATTTTTTTTTAACATTCAACTAGTCAGCTTAAAAATGTAACTACAACATGATTCACATACTATTCTCTTTATTTAAAACATGCAAAACCATCTGGTTAAAGTGAGTTCTATTCACTTGTTAAAATATTGTTGCAGAAAAGAAACATGAAATTTGAAGGCAAATATCGTACAAACTTATATTATGTATGTTCAGAAATAATTTCTATTTAGAATATAGAAAGAATATAATATAATAATTTCTATTCTAATTACTAAGAAAAATGCTAAATATTTCTTAGCATTTAGTTAGGATTTATTTAGTTACATTCAGTTTTAGAGGTCAACCCAAAAAGTCAAAACAGTTTAAGTTCAAAAAGACTAAAAGTACAACACCAGTAGAATATCAATAACAATGTTTTGTAAATGTTTTGTAGTAGTTATTGACAGGCTATTGCATTCCACTGTGCTTTCCATATTTTTTCTAGCGACTCGCGCATGAATTGGCATTTTAAAAACGTGGCACTCAAGTTAAAAAAAGTTCAGTTTTCATTTCATAACCTTGTATTTTCTTCCTATTCCCCTGCCGCTTCTTGGGTTTTTCTGTGTGAAGAGCCCTCGGGACTAGTGATATGTTCTATGTTTTGGTCCTTCATAGAGCGCGTCACACATGAGCGGTTAATCAGATGCCATGTTATCATTGGTGTATTGCCAATGTGTCTAATTGTAATGTTTGCTAATATTCTTATACAAAACTATGATTCCTTGATGGAAAAAAAAAAAATTGTCAAAACATTACATTTTAAGTTAATCGATAAAACTGGAAACATCACCCAGCCATACAAACAGGCCATTCAAGATGTAGATGAGTTTGTTTCTTAATAGAAACAGATTTGGAGAAATTTAGCATTACATTACAATAATCCTCAAGTATACACAACTCCAGTCCATCAATTAATGTCAGTCATCTTGGATGACCTGAGTACATTTTCAGCAAGGGTGAACTATTCCTTAAGGGTGTGAAATGACACAATTCATACAGTTGGCTGAATGTTAATGTGTGTAAACGGCATGCAAGTTTTTGTACGAGCACGAGGACAGTGAGTGTGCATTTTCTGAGAACTTAGTTACTATTCTACCACACTTTCAAAAACTAGGCTATCTCTCCCTATCTCTGTTTCTCTCTCACTCACTTTCCTCGTGTCAAATTATAGAATGATTTACAACTATTTCACATATTTAGATACTTGGATACATTCTGGGTTAATTATAACTTCACAGCTTACATACCACAACAATGTAAACACCAGTCAATTACCGTAGAAAAGTATTTCATTTATTTTCTATTAATGAAAAATATAGTAATACAGATGAAGCCTAGAACTCATCACTACTATTTTGACTAGCTATGTGAGTCTAAACTGAAAATGCATGGCCATATAATGGCCTTTTTTTTAGGAGGTGCTTAATGTCAGCTCCCAAGACCTTGTAACTCTAATCCAAGCTCTAATTTTAAACAAGCTGAGATTTAATAAACAAAAATTGTTAACCCAAGCAGTTCTCTCAGATTCTCCACCTCTGCAGAGCTGGCTAAACTAGGCCGGGATGTTCCCGCCTGAGATAGCCATGTCAACACTGTCAATGTTACCCACATTTAGCCAGGAGCGAGAGGAGATTACTCTTAGGGAAGAGTGGGGGATTAGACATTGTTCAGCGGCTTGTTTTGAGGCGGATGAAAGGAGCATTGACTCAGACATAGACAGTCATTCATGCAGGTTCACAACAACCATGTCCTAAAGTAGACGTCACAACATTTCCAGGATGGTTTTGCGTAGCCTCATTAGCTTTTGTGGCTCTACCGATTATAAACCTAGATTTTAATCCATCACTGTGGAAGGTTCTATAACCCTTATTAAATCCACAGTTTAGACTGTTTATTAGAGGACTCAGCTGCCCTCTTGTTGTTCCACAGTTGTAGGTTCTGTTATATATCCAGTGATGCGCAATCTAGCAGAGACGCTATGTCATGCGTGCATTAAATCAGCATTGCGTGACTATTTCCCAGTCCCAGGCATCACTCACTGCTGCCTAGAGCTTTCAGCATTACACACTGAATTATAGGCTGCAGACATGGTTGTTTGTAGCGTCATCATGCAAACCCTAAATCTCATCAGCTGAATAAATAACAGGGAGGATAACCATTTAATTTATCTACTTGCATGCAAGCTTGAGCCTTTTGGTCTTGATTGGCAGTTGTAGTGTCGCATGTTTTCTGCTCATTGGCATTATACATGGACAGTTATGTTCTGTGAAATGTTACAAGTATTGTGCATGTAATAGGAGTGTTTTTGCTGAGTGTATTGCAGGGTAGGCAGAATTCAGGCAAAATTCATAACTGACTTGGCTCACTTTCAGTTCATGAGATGGAGTTTGAATTGAATTGGCCACACCCTGCTAAAAGTTGAACTGGAATTTGAAGTGGAGTAAAGGGAAGTGGTATGTGGTATATGGTAATTTTGAAAAATTCAACAGGTAATGACATTCTTAGAAATGACGTGGTTCTCTCTCCTGGTTCATACATTTGTTAAATAAATAAATATAAAGGGGTGTGTGTTTGTGTGTGTATAATGTGGAGGAGTAATGCGAGGCCTTACAAAGGTCTCATTCCATAAGGAGGCCTAGATGCAAGTCAAAAAGGGAACAAAAGTCCAAAAGGGCAGACATTAGATCGAAAGACTCTGCACACACAAACACAAGCCTTTACAAGGAGATCCCATGGCCCTACTTAAAGTGAAATTGAAGAACGAACAGGTGTGACAACTGTCAAACTAAATGTGGCCAGCTCATTTTGGTGATGTGAAGCAGCTTGTCAGAGCAAACTTTCTGTAAAACTTTGTGCTGGCTGTTAAAAACATTTAAACTCTGAAATCTTTTCAGGATAATTTCTTCACTCAATCCATTGAGGTCAGACATGAGTAAAACCATGAACAGATTCAAGAGCTGCTTTATAGTTTATAAGTTGTATTTATAGTTTAAATTAGAATCACTGAAATTGAAGAATCCTGTTTTTTTCCTTTCCATCGTTTTTTAAGCAGTTTGTATTATATAAATAAACGACTGGAATTGATTGGCAAATTGCAGGATGGTGCAAAAATCACTATGATTAGATGCATTGATGTTGTTTATGTTGTGTAAGATATTTACATACTCATCTAAACCCCACTCTCAGCAGCTTGGGCAGAGTTGGAAGGTATTTTTACTTAATTTTAACCATAAGTGAGGAAAGAAAAATAACTTAGTGTTTTGGCTGTAACTGGTCTAAACAGGTTTTTGTTTAGAGGCTCCAATTCATTTGAATGGAATTGTAAAAGACTGCTTTTGGATAACTTTTAAGATGTTTTGACATGGTTTGACTTCAGGGATTCTATACAATGCAACTCATTTTTTTTTTCTCTCAATACAAATAGAGCTTTAAAGATATCTTCTCTTGTTTCTCCCTCTTACTTTCAGATTGAGCAGGAAGCAGATGTTACTCCTCCTGGTACTGAGGCAAAGTGGAAGCTCAACCAGTAACTGGACTGATCTGGTCTGGACTATGCTGCTGTAAATGAACTGTGACCTTTACACCTCATCCTAAAGCTGAACGTCAGTGATTATTCCAGTGAGGCCACTTCAACATGCTACTCCTGTTTTTACCATCTGCACCATTTTTCAGGAACTGCAAAGCTGCTGCTCTGTTGGTAAAAAGAGTCATGAAACGTACATGCCACTTGTATGTTTGAACATTTATTATTGTTGTGGATGTGAACACTTTGTTTTGGGGTTGTTCAAATTCAGAACATTGATTGGAATATAGTTTACCCTGAAATCTGTAATCTTTGTTTACCTGACCTAAACAACTGTAAGGTACTTTTTGCCCTGTCGTACGAATAGCTACATTTGTGGCATTTTAGTAATTTTAAATGATAATGACTAAAAGATTTCAACAAGTTCTCTTTCGGGAAAAGACTTGTATTGATGTACACAATTCAGAAGAGATAAATAATTCTGAATGATTTTTTCTTCAAAATTGAATGTTCTCATATGACCAATCCAAAGCCTTACTCTATCTATCTGCAAAATAGTGACTACTTATTTGGACCTAAACAATCAGAAAGTTATCAAAAATATAAGATATTTATTGTATTCACTCTATTTTTCTAAATACTTTTATTCAAGAATTGCATAGTAAGTTGCTATATAAGAGTCCACTTTTGATATGCAGAGTTTCCTACCACTTAATCAGAGGTGGTTATTGCACATAATATTTAATAACTACACAAGTAGATATTTTATTTATGACCAAATACGGTCAGTTTTTCACTCTTATGTTTCCTCAAATTCGTTGTCACTTGCAACATAAAACATGGCCATTCCCTTTTCCTCTGCCTCAAGTCATATTTAACAGTTACCAGTTATATCATAGTTACCAGTGAATTAAGTTAAAAACACATGCATTAGACGTCAGGGATGCACAGAAATGTTGGCTGCAGAAAATCTGGCCCAAAAATGTCTGCCCCGTGTTTGTTTAGAATAGAGTTAGTTTGAAGTAAATCAAACATTGATCAACATTGATACTGTGGAGCTGCATTATATATTATATTTAAACCATTTTGGAAACCAATATCTTATTGTAAAGTCACACCAATCAAAGAAAGTTAAAGTAATCATTTAAAAAGTATTATTAACAGAATTGATTAGATTAATTTAAAAATGAGCACTTTTGGTTTTCAGATGAGAGGATCCAGAATTAATTTCTGTTCATTTCGGTGCATCATTACTAGACAACGGTTTAATGGTTGTCTGTCTTAATCCACTCACATTGGCTCTGTGTTGATATGTGGCAGTGATGTCTCATTCAACTAGATTGTAACACATGACGCATCTGAATGTAGAGCACGAAACCCACTTACATGAGAGAACTGATTAATGGGGCAGAAAGAAAATTATCATAACACGAGTCATTTTTAGCCACTGTCTGCTTTTCCCTGAATGTTGTGAACTAAATAAAAGCTGTTATGTGCTTAGCATTTTCATAACATTTAAAAATACTCTTCATCCAACGCAATATATAGTGTCTTATATTAAAATATTAAGTAAACTGCTAAGAAAATAAGAAATGCAAGATACTAAGCATTGCATTGGTGAAACATGTTTTGTTCATATCTTAATAAATCCCTTATCTAAAAACACATGTATAGCACTGATATAGATGTGTTGATAGTATTTTTATTTTATTTTATGTTTAAAGCTCTGAAAAGGAGTGACACATGACTAAATGAGTAATTTCTTGAGGTAATGGTACATATTCTACTTGATTCTTGGGAAGGTCTTGCTTCTTAGGTAGCTTTCATTCACCCTCTCTATATGCAATACTTACAAATCAGATTAGTTTACAAAGTGGAACCAAATGTATAAATATTATGTTAATATATTTGCTAAAAGATTTTACAGAGATATTGAATTTATGCTGTTTATACATTTCTTTCTGCCAACTTTTAAAGCTTATTTTATTTTGCTTTTTGAAACTAATATATATATATATATATATATATATATATTCAGCAGTGTTCTTGAAGATCTTGAGTATAAGTATAAAAATAAATATATCTATTGTTTGTACGTATCAGAAGGTTACTATATTTTCAATATTTGCCAGGTTTAATTGAACAAGCTGTGTCTTCCATTGTACAAATGTCACATACTGTTCATTGTTATGCTGTTGAGAGATCATTTAATATATCCTTGATGAATATTGCTTTTGTTTGTGTTGCAAAAGATAGTCACATGCAATAATACGAATAAAATCATTATTTATGGAAAATAAAAATGTTATTGTTCCTTAAATCCTTTCTACAACAAATGTGAAATATCAGTAATAAAAAACCCAATGACGCAAAAAGTATTGCATAAACACCTACAATATTTTGCCATAATTTCCACCTCATTGCTGACACTGTGTCCCTAAACTTGAGGGCAATAGAGGAAGGAACACAGAGTTCATTCATAAACAAGTGGACAGATTACTTCCTGTGGAATGAGCAGGACAGAGGCAAGTGTTTTCCTGTGTATATCATGATTCCCAGGCTCCCATTGACAGAACAGGATGCTAATAAATCACAGTATTCCAATCTGAGCGAGACTGTGAGGTCCAATCCACCTCCGCTCTGTTATCATCTGCAGGAAGCTAATAGATTTGTAAGACATCCTTCCTGCTTTCACTATACATCTGGATCATTCCTGTTACAGCATCACTCTAGAGCTCTGTAAGTAAATATCAAGAAACAGTTATGCCAGTGTTATGTGGATTATATGTGGAAGTATTTCTATAAAAGGGAATACTCAACTTTCTGGAAACACTTTATTAATTATAGCTTGATTATTTATGACAGAACAAATTACATGGTGGAAGCCTAACAGGGTGGAAATAAAGAGTTAGCGTTGGTTAAATTGAGCTAGATCAGTGTGGGATTGACAGGCTACTTACATGAGTGTTAGTTTCAAGTTATTCTTTGTAACCATCTTTATGAATTGTGATAATATCATATCATTTTACTCAAATTTTAAGTCTATTATCAAGACTAGATTATCAACATGTACTTATGCACATATACATGACTACATACTAGATGTTTATGTAGGTTACGCAGGAAAATTACTAGACTTACATGTGTTTCAGAAAACAAAATATGTCTCATGCATGCACAGGGGGCGACGAAACACCTGACAAACAAATGATCATGTATTTGTACTCGCACAATGAAGCGCAAGGACAGCAGGACCTCTGTTAGATCACAGTGACTGGAGGGAAGAGGCAAGGGCACTGCGTTATGCAATAATCCATGTCAGTGTGCAGAGAACACACTGTGCCGGAACTGCAATTTCCCCTGCCTCTGCCAGGGCCTGTTTCTGAAATATTTGCAAAAGACCACCCACAGAGACAAAATGATTATGAAACGAGTCAATTAAAGTCATTTAAATCAAGGTAGTGTTGCTAAGAGAACATTCTGTTTAGGTGGAGGCTTTGACCAAAAGAATCGGGCACAGATTTTGAGTGAATGATTTCCCTCTTAAACCATTTAAACGCAAACCCTGCATAGCAGACGATTTCATTGGTCAACTCAATCTTGCAGTCACCGGTCAAAAAGAGTTCAAAATTCTGAAAAAGGGGCAGGGTTTGGGGAAATGGTTTTGAAAATGCTGCATGGGACAGGTATCATTTTGGCCACATTTCTTTTTAGCAAATTTGTTTTCAGAGATTTTTCTCTGGGGCAGTACTGACAGTACATGGGAAATTATTGGGATTTCCCAGATGTCAGACAGGCCATCACCTGTCTTTCCAGGACAATAAACCAGTGGTGTATGTATGGCAGATGTTGAACCACTACAGCTTAAAAACAAGGGGTGGGGAAAGCCCCCATGTCTGAATGAATTTATGTTGCCCAGAAAATTGGGTAAAAGTAGTTGATGTTCATAGTGAAGAAATTGATAATTAAGAAGATGATAAAGTATGTTAACTTGCTGCTTGTGTTTGGTCTGTAACATAGTAAAATCTGTATTGATTCCAATGCATTTAGCACCCATAAATCACCTTCTTATATTCTCAGACACAAAGTCTTGTTCCTGCTTTACTCACCTAATCAAGCTATCCTTCTGCATTCCAAACAACATACCTACGAACAAACAAAATATTTTATAACGAACTCTCTGCCATACTGACGTCAGACTTGTTGTGAGAGCACAGAATATGCATGCACATATACATAAGCACAAACACCTCTGCAATCAAAAGAGCAACCACTGTTTATGGAGAACCCATTAGTAGTCATGGTGGCAAACGCACACATCCATCCATTATGCAAACACACATTATTTCCACGTAACGTGGCTTATTATACTCTCCCCACAGGGAAACTACTTTAGTTTCAGTATTCCATTCTCACATTCAGCTGACATGCAATGCAGCACTGGCATCTTAAACACTGAAGTCCAATAACATGCAAAATCGAGTGAATGATAACTGAAAAAGTGACAAAGTTAGCCAAGAAGACAACAATTTGTATTTATTCACCAAGACTGATTCACTTGAATAAATACAGAAAACAACAGCAATATGACCATTACACAATGGTTATAGTGTGTCTATACTAAAACTGACAGCTAAAAAAAAAAAAAAAGATTAATTTGATTGTATTGACTTCAACTAATTGTATTGGAGTTCCAGTGCAAAGAGATTACAGTATGAATTGCCTGTAGAATTAAATTTTATGATTAACTTTTGTACAGCCAGAGATGAAAATGGGAAACTGTTGCTTGAAATTCTCAGGGGTATTTCTCATAGCCAGTTTTCTTTTAATAGTAGTACACGTGAATGCACGCTTCACTTGTGATGCTTTCACATAGAGTTTTATAGAGCCATTACAGCAAGATGATTACACAAGTCTTGACACTAACAGAACAGAGGAAATGGGTGAGAACAGATAACAGTGTTTGACAGCATGTTAATCTAATTGCTGCTAATACCCTGACTTGTCCCAATGACTGCAGGACATTTAGGATTTTAAAATGCATTTGGATGGATCCATGTAATGGCTTCATCCAACACACATGCATTTCCCCCCTTTTTTCTTTAGGGACTAGCTGAAATACAGTATATGTTTATGTGCTATGTGGGAATTTGGTTTATTTTATTAAAAATTATCAACATAACCTGATTTAACAAGAAAAATGAAGATACTGGCATTAGAACAAACCAAAACAAAAAAACTAAAAAAAAAACGTAGCTCTGTGGGAGTCCCTTTGGACCGACACGTGCATCAGATCATGTACACAAGGCGCTCACGTGCGTGCGTGTCACGCACAGCAGCTGATGGTGTGTAACCTGATCTTTCCACCCCCTGCTTCTATTCTCTTGCTTTATAAACAAAACTATAACATTCCAATGGAGGCAAGTAACGTGCTTTGAGGAATAATGAATGGGCTTAGTTCTAATCGCACACGAGGCCACAGACTGTAGCGAGTAATCGCGAGCTTGTAAACAAGTCCACGTGCTCGCTGCTGTTTCAGGGCTAGAGCCACGCCCCCTCCCTCAAAGTCTCTTGAAGCTCGTATATCTGCAATAATTTGAAGCTTCCTGAAATCGCCTGCATGGGCTAAATATTAAAGTAATCTGTCATTCCGTTTATTTATTTATTTATTGAAAACATTATTATTATTATTTTTTTGCAAACATATAGTGGAAGATGCCTGTTCTTCTTGGGGGTAACATCTTTTTTTTCTCCTCAGAATCTTTAAAATATGTCTGTGACAAATTGCAATGTATATATTTTTTTATTAATATTGTTATGTATTTATTTAAAAGTGAGAAATATGTGAAAATAGAAATAACATGTATCTTTTCACAAAATGAATAGTAGAGGTGAGGGGCAGTCACACTGCTCTGGTCAGTATTTCTCATGATGGGTTTGTTCTTGAAAGTCAAGTCATTGATGTATCAGTACATACTTTAAATACTAGTCTTGACAAAAAATAATAATAAAAACAAAACAAACAAACAAAAACATTTCCACATTTAAAACACCTGTTTAAAATCTTTTATTGTTGACATTTACCTTGTATTCCAGTGTGATTTTGCTGTTCCTTTGTGTACGCAAGTACTTTTACAAAATGGATGATTGATATATGACTGTTGCTGCTTCAAAACTAAACAAGTGTTCAGCAGCTTTTCTTTATGCCATGTCTGCACGCATGGTACAGTGTTTGTCATCTATCCTATATGAACATGCTCCAAAACAGCAAATCAGGTAGGCATGCAGAAAACATCACTTCTGACTACGTCTTTCAGAAACACTCCCTGGAAAGATGCTTCAGACCCATACATATCAGTTCAGTTTCACAGCCCAAGGGCTTCTTGAGCAGTCAGCCTGCTAAACCTGCTCCTGAAATTAGAGTCAACCCCAGCTACACTCAAAAAATCATTTGTTTCACAAAATCTCAACATACATAGACATTAAGATTCTTTCTGTACAGTCTTCAGATATCCTGGAAAATTGTGTGTGTAGCCTCCTATGACACTAAGCTGAATCCAGTCAAATACATTACGTATATAACATCGGTTCTGTGCTATATAGATTAGAGGTAATTCTGATTTAATTTATCTTTTCATTATGTTCCCTGCTGAAGATTTGCTTCAAGCACAAGGCTACTCAGCTGTGACCTATTTGCCTATGATATGAAAACTATTTAGAGCATTATGTTACTTAAAGAGGTCAATATTTTACTTATTTTCTTTTTACTTTTTTTTGTCTCTATTTTTCTTCATTATGTAGGTCATTTTCCCTAACTAAAATAAAACTTTTCTTTTGGGCAAGCAGAAACATTTATTTTTAATAAGTTCCAATTAATTATGATCTGACAAGAATGTAAATATGCTTGCCACATGCCAGATCTTTGTGTTGTATGGAACTATGAGGCCATTATAACAAAATTGTGTTGTTTTGTAGGTTTATAAGGGTTTGTTTTACCTCATTTTAGGTCATTGTTACACATCCTTGTCACTTATTCTCTAAATCCTTGGTAAATAAGCTGTTTAATTCGATTCCTCTTAAGAATGATTTACAGTTTCAATGGAAAGGTCAAGTGTGGCCTCTGGCAGGGAAATCCATCTGAGTGAAGCACACGTCAAGCCATTTAACATCTACATAGGCATATAGCTTATTGTACATAACCATTCATACATTTTTATTTATTTATTTTTAAACTTACTGATGTTTCAATTAACCAACATTTAATTGTTAAAATCACTGTAATGTGCTGATTGGGTAATCAAGATACATTTTTATTAATAGCTAAACTTTATTGTACTGTTAAATCAAGGTTGGAAATTACAAAATTTGTAAGTGCTTTCAGGTGCTAAAATACTGCACCTGAAGCAGTCTTTCTCAGGTGCTAAAATACTGAGTAAAATTGCTCAGCGAAGCAGCGAGCAGCAATGCCTTTTAATGACAGAGGTCAAGCGAGAATTACCAGACTGGTTCAGGCTTATTATAACCACATACGGGTAAGCGAAGAGCCGATCCTCCCTATACGCAGAATACGCAAGCTGCGTAGGGCCCCCGAAACACCAGGGGGCCCCCTTGCTCTCAAAGATGTTTTAATCTTAGTTTCGTTTTTGAATTTGGCCAGTGGTTATGAAAACATGAATGATCATTTATTTTAATGTGGTGCGCTATCACCCTCTCTACGTAAAAATCTGTCAAATCATGTAACGTGAATGTCATACAGTCTCTTGCTCGAGACAAAAAAAAAAAAAAAAACGAGTTGAAAGCATACTGAGCCGGAAGAGATACTGTTTCTCGTGCACTTTCCGTGAGCGCGATTCGAGACGAAGTGAAACACGGACAAATGCGTTTCATTCATTCTTTAACAAAATCCCCCCAAAGTTTTGCGTAGGGCCCCCAGAAGCCTAGGATCGGCACTGGGTAAGCATTCCATTTACTCTTACTGTACAACCATCTCAGTTCTTTGTGGCATGGATTTAAGGTGCTGGAACCATTCCAGTATATAATGTGGCAGAAAAGCTACTTATTTTGGATGCTTTTCTGTTCAAACAGAGGACTGTGACGTCAGTCACATGGGCCTCTATAACTTTCCGGGCTTTATAGAGGATGGATATCTTGATCTCCAGAAACAGAACAGTGCTAGTTACATTTACCATCATACTACAATATGTACGTAGAGTGAGAAAACAGCTCTAAATTAGCATGTGGAATTAAAGTCTGCATGTCAATTGCTATAGAATTTTTGGTAACAAAATTTTATAAATGTATTTTTTTAAATAGGCAATATCAACATGAAACTCCATTATAATAGGTCCTCTCTTCATATTTCTCAGCTTCTTTGGTTGTTTTTTAGTTTTTTTGTTTTGTTTTTTAAAAACAACAACACAACAACAACAACAACAAAAAACACTCTAGGCTGTAGTCAGTTTCGTAGCTTTTAAGTAGTTGTGCTTGTATTTTATGTCACAATGTTATGTTGACTCCATCAAATAACTTTGATTGAGATTTGATTGACTTTTTTAAAACTGTTCCACCAACATATTTAAGATCAATGGTGGATTTTTTTTTCTCTTCACAAGCTCAAAAACTATGGAACTCTTTTCCTATTGAGATAAGGCAAGTGAAATCCCTAAGAATTTTTAAATCTTAAAAAAAAAATTAGAGTAGCTTTTACTTGAATACTTGTATTAATTTTAAATTATTTTAAATTGTTTTGAATGCATTGCTTCTCTTCTTGCTTATTGTATAATTTTTTATTTCATTAAAAAATTAATGAATTAATTTTAATGAATTAATAAATCATTTAAATCCGCTAAAGAAAATAAAGAATATTATTATTTCCTTCATTTATTAATATAAATGCAAAACACTTTTTGACATCTCTGTAAGATTTCTGTATTGATAATTCATTCATTCGTTCATTCATTCATTTATTCATTCATTCATTCATTCTTTGTGGTTTTGTCAATACTTAGGTTGACTTTGCTACATTGTTCATTTTGTGTTGAGTGGTAGCCACTCAAAAATACCCACACTGAGGCAAAGAAATTACAGATTACACACAGATTACAGAAGATTACACTCAAACTCAGGTGAATACACCTGAACATGTTAAACAGATAAATAAATATATAATAAAATAATACAAGAACCGGACACCGGACCGAGATGCAACTTAGACAATGGTTTGTGGCTTTGTCTCACTTCAATAAATGTACAGTATATCTCCTTATCTCACTGTTTGTTTGGCCAAATGTTATATAAATATTTGTATATGTGCATGGGTGGATGCATGAATATGTGCTCTGATAATACAATGTGGAATCTAAAACTTCTTTGAAACCCATCTGAACTAACTGATGGTAATCAGACAGACTTATAAGCAAGGTAAGGACTATTATATATGGGTTGTCTTAAAGGGATAGTTCACCCAAAAATGAAAATTTGATGTTTATCTGCTTACCCCCAGGGCATCCAAGATGTAGGTGACTTTGTTTTTGTTTCTTCAGTAGAACACAAATGAAGATTTTTAACTCAAACCGTTGCAGTCTGTCAGTCATATAATGGCAGTCAATGGGACCCACTGCTTTGAGAGTAAAAAAAAAACATATACAGTCAAAACCAAATTAAACCTTGCGGCTCGTGACAATACATTGAGGTCTTAAGACACGAAACAATTGGTTTGTGCAAGAAACTGAACAGTATTTATATAATTTTTTACCTCTGATCCACCGCAATGTCCAACTGTCCTGGGGTGCGTTTCCCAAAAGCATCGTTAACTAACTATGGTGGTAAGTCCCATTGAACTCTATTGGTAACGACGGAACTTGCGACCATAGTTGCTTTTGGGAAACGCACCCCTGAGCGGTTCACAACATCTGGCGCGTGAGGCGTCAACGTGCTCTGGCATAGTAGATGCATGCACAGAAGCGATCTAAACAATGAGTGATGTATACGCGCGACAGATCGTTTCCGCGCATGCTTCTACTATGCCAGAGCATAGATATATATACGTAGATGCCTCATTAGCGACTTAGCGACTCATTAGCGACTGTTTCTATGGGCCGCGATACGTAAGCCATCCGCCATTTTTGGAACAGTCTGCGAACCTTTGAGTGCGTTGACTGTGTGCGTCTACAACAGCAAGTTATACGCTTGTATATCTTTGAATATTCATTGATTATTATGGTGAATGACGTCAAGTTGACCGTTCCAAGATGGCAGACGCGTCAACATATCTGGAGCGTCAAATAGGGATTCTATACATATCTATGTGCCAGAGCACGTTGACGCATCACGTGCCGGCTGTTGTGTGAACCAGAGTTGCCAGGTTTTCTCAGCAAAACCTGCCCAATTGCTACTCAAAACTAGCCCAAAAGTAGCCCAATTGCTTTTCAGGGGGGAACCCCTGATAAAAATCGTATTCCTGGGGGTAACATTTTTTTTTTTTGGCGGGGTTCCCCTGGTAAAAGTCGCATTCTAGGGGCTAAATGTCACATTATTGGGGTCGCCTCAACCCGCAGACATGAAAAACATCCAGCAGTAAGAGTGTTACAGTAGCCCAATTCTGCGGGAAAACCGCAGACTTGGCAACCCTGGTGTGAACGCTCTCAGGACAGTTGGACATTGCGGTGGATCAGAGGTAAAAAATTATATAAATACTGTTCAGTTTCTTGCACAGACCGATTGTTTTGTGTCTTTAGACCTCAATGTATCGTCATGAGCCGCAGGGTTTAATTTGGTTTTGTCTGTGTTTTTTTTTTTACTCTCAAAGACGTGGGTCCCATTGACTGCCATTATATGACTGACAGACTGAAACGGTTTGAGTTAAAAATCTTCGTTTGTGTTCTACTGAAGTCACCTACATCTTGGATGCCCTGGGGGTAAGCAGACAAACAACAAATTTTCATTTTTGGGTGAACTATCCTTTAAGTAGATTACAGGTGTAAAGTCAGCAATGAGAATATAAGGTCAGTGTGTATTTGCAATGTAATATATTTTTCCATGACCAGTCTGATTTGTTAAGGAATCTACAGTCCACAATGCATTTAAGGCGTTTTTTTCTATACATCTGCTTTGAAACAACACTGTGAAAAGCGACCTACAAATAAAAATGACACTATTTTTATAGAAAGTTTGTCAATAGTTTTGTCAATATTTCCAAAAATCTTTTGTTAAACTATATTTATGAAATATTATACTCAAGTCAATTATGCTATCTACATTACCTCTACATTATCTACAGAGTGAAGTTCAACAATTACTCATCAGTATTGAGGTAGAAGCATTACTCCTAAGCAATCTTTATCGCTTTCAACCGTAAACAGAAAAACAGATTACTGTATCTCTCAATGCATCATGGGACACAGTTTTGAATTATCAGTAAAAGATACTTTGCTAACTGAACTGCCATGAACTTATTCGGCAAGTCTCACATATGCATTTAATTACCCGTTACCATGTTTTTATGGCCTTTAGCTCACTGAAAACATAGCTCACAGAGTGCTTGTGGCACTGCTGTCCTCTCAAAGAAAGAAAGGTAACACAAACAACTGTGAGATAATTTGCGATGTCCTATAGGGGGGCATTATATAACTCATGGCTGACATGTGATGTCATCGTTCACTTGTACTGCAACATGGTTCTTTAAGTCGAGGGAAGTTGGCCATTTCACCTTCAGCTTTCTTGGTGCATTCTAAATTATACTAAGAACAATTAACGCATGAGTCAAGAATTACTGTATAAAACCTTTCTAATCAAGCCCAGAATTATATTAACTTTTTATTTTATTGTGAATTATATCTGTCTCACACTGCTTGTATTTTGGATGAAATATCCAGAATGATGGAACTTCCACAATGGGAATCAAAGGATGATGGCCAAAGTTTTCGCACAGCATGAGGTGCTCACTTGCCCCAAATCCCAGTTGCAATCCTATTCCCATTTCATAATCCTATGTGTAGTCTTGCCTGCATGTGAGATTTACTGTATATTTTACTGTATTTTTGAGTCTTTGCATTGTGTCCTCATTGTGGGATTACTTATGCGATTTTTAATCTATGTATTTATTTTTTCAACTAGTGTATTGGAAAAGCAGGCTTATTTCATGTAAACAGGATTAGATTGCATCTTTTTAAGCAGAATTGATACACCGTCCCGTATACGGGACGCCTAAGTTTACTTCACTATATTACAATTAAATCCTAATGTAATCATGACAAATTATATATCATTGGAAAGGTCTAAGACTTCTAAATATTTTACCATTGTTTGTTGTTACAAATTATGTAGTAACAGTAATAGATTCATTTATGACAAGAGTGCACCAAGAGTCTATGATAAATCTACATCATAACAGGAGTTCTGACGTTTGTCACAAAAAGTCTTTATTTCCTTGCCTTTTTCCCTATCACATGTTTTAGCAATTATCATAAGCTATATACCACTTGAAAGCTTAAAATCTCGAAATTTATCCTGTGAAAACCATTTTGAAATCGCACATTGCGTTACCATAGAAATGGTACTTCAAAATGTTTTAGGGGTCTCCTGCCCCTTAGCGGGGGTGTCATATTACAAAATGTATTACTGTCTTTTAGAATCAAAACTTTTTATAATCTTGACAAAATATATATCGTTGGAAAGGTCTGAGTCTTATTTTGTTATAGATGTAGTATTGAGAGAGAAATTGATAGATTTGTGACAGAAATGCATAAAAAAAAATCAATGGAGTATGGATGGCACCCGGTGGCTGTTTTTGGTATAACGCCTAAACAAAATTGCATAAGAACCTCATTTTTTTTATATCAACTTCAAATTTGGAACTCAACCTATGTAGACATATGGCTTTAATTTTATAGCAATTTTGGATTTTTAACTATTTTTTTAAATATTTATTTTATATTAAATAAAATAAAAATAGTATAATACATTTTCTTTACAGTAAATTTAAACTTAAATAACTTTTGAATACTTTAATTTTATTAAATGATTTCACTTCTGTAATAATCTGGTAATTGTCTTCTTTAAAAAGAGACCAACCTTAGGTTTGAGACCAACCTTAGTATTCAAAAGCGTTCATGACTTATAATAATTTAAGTTTGGATAGTGCACTTTCTCGTGAATTTTCAAAAATGGGGATGACAGTTAAGGGGTTAAAATCTGTCCCAACCACTGCTACTTATTACAAGAGTACCCTACCGATCCAGGGACAAGAATTTTAAATAATAATTTAAAAGTGAATTTGAAAATAATATAATAATGTTGTGTAGTCTATAGGCTAATAGACATAGTCAGGTTTACTTATTGAAAGATTTATTCATCATAAAATAATTACTTTATAATTGTATTAGAGTCTTAAACACATGCTATACAGATAGTCGTGCATTAATTTGAGTGATGACAGCTATTATGGGAGTGGCTTGATGGAGCGCATGAGATGCAGATAACATGATCTTGACCCTAAAGAAAGTTTAATTAATGCTGTCACGAAACAAATCTGTTTCAAAGATAAAATTAAATGAATTGCTATTTACTAATGTAAAGCCTGTACAAATATTAGAAATCGTGAATATAAATAATTGAGAATCATGTAAAAATAAAATAAAAACAGTGCACATTTCATTGATCTATTATAACATTTATGTAGTTTTGTTCGATTGGCTGTGTTTTCGTTAGGAGTCTTTTTTAATTATATGATGTCATTACGTTGCTGTCTTTCCTCCAGCCAATCGCTGCATTGCTGATCGTGGTTTCGAGTATCGATGCATAAGCCCCTTTTACCCATGAATTCACAATTATCTCTGATATCTCAATCCAGCCATACTAATCATTAACAAAAGGTGCATTCGAAGAACCGAATTAGCCAGATCATGATTAGCGCAATGATATAATCTTAGATGTAATAAGTGACGTACGAAGAACAGGCCCCAGAGCTTCCAGTACCAAAAACAATGTAATGTTTATTATTTACAGAAAACAAGTCAAAAATATCCTAAGACTTACAACCCCTTTGCAAACTGTGGTATCCAAGCATACATAGAGATGGAAAGAAAAAGACAGAGAGAGAACAAAAGGATGTGTTACACTGATCTGCTTGCCTGAGTGAGAGAGTCCCCTGCTTTGGATATGGCAGTACAGCAAGCCAATAATGAGGAGATATATCTGGACTTAGAGACTACAGCAACAAGCAAGTCTAAATCAACACAACACAGAATTTATATCACAGTTTTTTCCATCTTAGTTTTTTCCTATACATTGTATTCCACCACAAGGACAAATAGTATTTATTTCCAGAGACTGGACTCAAAATGAGTTCACATGATGCCAGCTTTCCCCTGCTCAGGCTCACAGTCTTGGAAATTTATGACATTTATGAAATTAAGAAGATTCCAGTCAACAGACTTCAAACTGAAGGTTTTTTTTCAGACGTGTTAATTAATGTTGATGCTGGTCTCTTGAGTGAAGCACCATACCTGTTTATTACTGTTTGAGTGACACTGCAAATTACTGTCATCCTGATTTCAAACAAGCAACAGCATATTAGCAGCATCCTTGTGGGTTTTGTGAGTATGATGAGAGCAGATCTAAACTAAGACATCATTACAGAGGTCAGGAAATAGTAAACATTTTCCTGAAAGATACGAGAGATTCTCACTGCTGTTCTGCTTTGAGCTGAACCCTGTCATCCATAATTTACACTCTTCTCTCCCCTCCTCACCTCTCCCCCCTTCCCCTCTTGCCCTCCCCTCTTGTCTATCTGTCTATTCTGAGCCTGGATAAAACCGGAACAAGACAGGGGAACACAGTGTACCATGCGAGCACAACGCGCACACACGCTTGTTTTTCTATGATGCTGGGGACTTTCCATTGACTTCTATTGTTTTTAGAATGAGATAATGGTACATTTATACCACACTCTTACGCCTAACCTTCAAACAAAGTATTTTTTATTACATATTATGTTTTATTTTTTTAAACCATGTTCGTCATTAGTTCCCACAATGTGGGTGATTTCAGGTTTAACTATCCCAAATATTCACACAAGGCTAACAAAACCTTATCCACCCACACACATCACTATACTTATCCCTCACTTTCATTCATCCATGCATGTTCTCTCTTTCTCTTCCTTGCTGATTTTTAGTGATGTTGCTTGGCAACAGATCTAACAAACCATCATAATACTGTAAATACATGCATGTGCAATGAATGTATTAAAAGATTTAAAGGTGGTCATAAGAAAGAGAAAACACATCAGCAGATGTCTGTTATATTATCATGACACTGTTAGTCCTTTAAGAACAATATGAGTGAAGGTGCTCTAAGGACTGGTGTTTTTTACGACTCTCCACCCCCGCCTCCCAGGCACAAGCATAGATACAGAAGGCTTGAGAACATGTTTACCACCACCATTAATAAAACACTGAATTAAGGTCTGTCTGCAATTAATACACTCTGAACTATGAACTGTCTGTACCTGTTATAGCACACAGTGCATCATTTACAGCACATGACTGGATCTTGCACTGGTTGTCAATGCGAGCACGACTCCGTCCTGTCAAGTTGTGCCACAATCCTCTGTGAGCAAATATTAACCTGAATGAAGTGTAATGGAAATGACAGCTCATCTGGGATGTTTACAGAACACAAACTTCATTAAAGGATTTTTGCTAGTGCATGTGAGCAAGATGCAGTTTAAAAGACTGATAGACGACACCGAGATCGAACTGGCGTCCTGGTATGATGCATGTTTTTCAGTTTTGGATTGATGGCGCATGTGGGCTCATGAGTTGAGTCGAGATTCCTGACCTCGGTTTCATGCATTGTAAGGAGACAGTAGCTCTTAATTAACAGATAATATTTAGCTAGTGTCTGTGTTGTGATCTTGCTCTTAAAATAGAAATCTTAGGACTTTAACTTTAACAAATGTCTGGATTGAAATGGGGTATCTGTTTATGAGTGTGAGGAAAGAGAGATATCATGAGTAGCTTCCTGCTTAAGCTCGTCTGTCTTCAAAAAGACATAGACATGGGCCAGTCCAAATATGCATAAAGATGAGAAGAGACATGGTAGATATAAGATCCTATATCAAAAATTTGACCATTGGAAAATCCACTGTTTAGTTTTCGCAAATTTCTGCTAAAAGTAAAATGATGTCACATTGTGAGTGCTATGACACAGCAGTTGTACAATGTCAAAGCCAATTTAAATAAGCACATTTTTGGAACCAAGATAAGAAACTTTATAGGACAAGAATAGCAGAAATGCAGATGGCACACCTTGAAAAACTAATAAAAATATTGCATTTTGGCCTGATTATTTGAAAGTTGTAGATTCATTTTAATTGAAAATGTGCAGCCTCACCTCCTGCATGGAATCTCTGCCTCTGAATTTGTTTAACATGAGCATCTGACCCTAATTGGGGGGGGGGATCTGATTAAAGCTGTAGGAATGAGTTTGGAAAAAGTAAAATGGCAGAAAATTCAAAACAGGCTAAATTGAAGCCATAAGGTATATTGAACTCAGCATACCTAGGAATTTATCTGCATCACGATTGCAGTGTGATACCACTTTCATAGATATAAAAACAAGAAGGTCATGTTATTTAACTTACATTTAAGACAAAATATTGCCTATTACGTTTTTTTTTTTTTTGCTCCATCAATGACGGTTAACATTTTTCTCAGAACAACTAGTGGTACTTCTGAACGAAGGCACAGACGAGACTGGAAGTTAAGCATATAAGAACACACATGTGTTCCAGATTGAAACATCACAGAGGTTCCTGCCAAACTAAGCAGCTGCATATTTGTGAATGTTGTGAATTTGCATGTCAGAGTTCATTAAACTTGAACCTGACACAAAAATTGCATGGGGAATTCTTGAATGCGTATCATATATTGAATCTTGTCTTTTGCCTCTTGTCGTCACCTACTGGCATATAGATGTAAACTGAATAAAAATCAAGAGTCTCTGTTGCTGTTGGATTATAGCACTCTTGGAATGCTGCTCATCAAATCAAATTTAAGGACTGGAACTGAATATATGCTTAATTTCAGGGAATATTTGGAGTAGGTTGTTGCTGTGACAAAAAAATCTGATTAATACAGGAATATACCCACTGTTTTAGTCAGATTTATACTAAATATAATATTAGTGGACTATAGAAATATAGGAATATTCTTTTTAATGTGAACACAGAGAAATTCAAAGTATAAATGAAGTGTATAATACTGTACAGGTATATGCATTGGTTCAGAGAACATAACTTACATGAACATGCCTTATCATTGACAAGAAGACACATAAACTAAGATTATCTTCAGATTACTTTTTGGTACAAACACAAATAAACAGAACAGTTATAATTGTCGTTTCACCCCTGCTTATGTACATTGACCCATATGTGCATATGTGTGTAATTTTGGCCTATGAGTATCCCTGGATAAAGGCAATCCCAGCCACCTATCTGTTTGTCTGACAGGTTTATATCCGAGAAAGTATTTACCACACACACCAGTATATGGGTGCTAATGATGTGTTATGTACTAAGTACTTTTTGTGCTGCGAAAGTTATTTGAAAACGCTCCCCCAAGTGGATAAGCTTAAAAACGAGGACTTCCCGTTGTAATATGGACTGTGAAAACATTAGTTTTAGAAAAGGATGAAAACCCAAAACAATCAAGATGGCGGCCCATGTTTTACCAGTTTCCACTTTCATAGTCTTGTTGAAGATAATAACATTCATGCAAATTAATTCCCAAATGCTATCCTGACTATGTTTCATTCAAATCAACCTGTACAGTGCACAGAATGAGATATTTCTTTTACTTTTTTTATTTCATTCAACTTTCAAATATCAATACTTTTTTTATTCAAGCATTTTCATTGTGTTGTTTTGGTTAAAATACAGTTTTATATAGTTATTAACTGAAAGTATTGTGGCTTGTACTATGACTTGAAAAGATCTCTTTGAGGAACTGTAACACAAGACAACTGAATGGGTCATTCAAGTTCCCGCTGAGGTCAGAAAGTCAAAACAGACATAAGTCATATGACAAAAAGACTAAAGGAAATGAAAGTCAAATCCCTCAAAATTACCATCATCTCTTTGATTTCCTGTCTGCTTAGAGCCTGAACCTGAGGGGATAAAAGGTAAAAAGATAAAAGATAAAAGGATAAAATACACATTGTTTTTAAAGCAGCTTTAAAGTTATACTGTTCTGTCTACAATGCCTTAAAGGAATAGTTGAAATGTACACACCCTCAGGCCATGTAGATGTAGATGAGTTTGTATATTCATGGGAACAGATTTGGAGAAATATTGGCATTACAACACTTGCTCCCAACGGATCCTCAGCACTGAAAACAGTAAAACAACCATCATTTATTTAAAGTACATTTTTACATTGGTAGAATAAATTAAATACATAAATGAAAAGAAACAATTTATTTTATTTTTTTAAATAGCATTTTCTCTTGACACCATGTTGAATGTTGATGTGCAGAACACAGACTAGCAAGCTTTACTGACTGCAGAAACAATTGTATGTTTTATACATTTTTCTGGCATTTTTTTTTCATCAGAACATCCATAACAGAAAATATGTGTATCTTAAAAATAAGTTTTCTTAATAGTAAATAAACAAAAATGAAACATTGACTAAATGTTTAGGTTTTTAGTTTTATCTTAAGTGAAAGTTCTACTTTTATATTATATCTTAGCTCTTGTTTATGGTGATATTACGCTGTAATATGATTTTATATTAATAATTATCAAGAAACAATTTGGCTTATTTTTTTAAAATATATTGATTAAGTATGGATACACTGAACAAATGGGAAGCCGGCTTTACTTGATCAGATTATTTGTGTTCTACACAACGAAATTGTGTTTCTCTTCTAAACTTGATTTCTTTCCTTTTAATTAATGTAATTATGTGTAATCTACTAAATTGAATTATGTAGGTCGAATGTGAACCAATTAAGTACTCAAAAAAAATGTAAATAGATACTTTGACGCTGTGTCATGACGTTGACACTATGGCAATGCATTCTCTTGAGCTGGTGTTTAATGCTTGTGTGCAAACACACATTCTCGATTGGCTGAATTCTCATTGCTGGTGATGTTGCGTGGCCATGCTGTGTATGCATCACCAAGATTATAAATAGACGCTTGAAAGCATGCCACACTGAAAAAAGTTTTTTAAGGTAAGTGGTTGCAAACTATTTATTTTAGCTACATTTAAAAAAAAATTGAAAGTTAGTCAACTAAATTTGTTTATTTAAATGTAGCTAAAATAAATTGATTGCAAACTGCTTATTTGTTCAATGCATGTGAAGTATGGGTGAAAAATAAAGAAAATATTGCCCTGATTGTGTTCATTACGAAAATTTTCCAATCCGCAAGCAAAGTACAACCTCCCTGCCATAATCTCCCATTCTTGCCTGGTCTCGAGATCTTGGAAGAATACTGAGCCTTAAAGGGCACATGCCAAAGGTGGAATAGATGCATGCGAGCTAAACATACCAACATCAGGTGCTTCCATTCGGCCTAGTCACCTTGCACCTTCGCAAAGTGCACGGATGCTGCCCTTGCTCCTCCACAACTCCAAGGTGTCCATAAATTACGGAATTACTGAATTACACTGACGACTGGCTGAACTGCAGGTTGCTATCAAACATAGTAGCCAGCAGGTTGTAACTGTAGGGTGTGACACAATCAAGCGACACATTATATTGTAGTATTTTTGTTTAGAGTTTGGTCCAATAAAGAAGGCGGTCCATTTTAATTAAAATTATTTACCTGTTTGCTGTACTGTACTGTACACTGTAATTCTAATGCAATATGAACTGTGAAACTAGTGCCAGCTTGACTTGTACATGAACTTGAGCTGCACCCTCTTCCCAGAAGTGGTGGGTAAACAACACAGATTTGACATACTGAATATATTATTCCCTAAAGGCATGACGATACTGAAGAGAAAAATTAGCCACTGGTTTCTATTACTAAATATCAATACTGTATTGTAACTCTTCATTCTTCAGGATCATGAATAAAGAACCTTAATATGGGAGAATGAATCTAAAATGCATCCACTAAAGGAATCATACAGTAAGTCAAGGGAAGAGCAGCCTATCGAATCAGTGCCCTAGCATTTTGTAATTGACATGTTTTGACAAAAAAAAAAATTTCACCCACCTCATTGGAATATGTTTAGAAAGCTGAGGAAACCTGTAAACGGATGACACTGTGCTGAGTTACAGCAGTTCAGCAAACTGGACAAACTGGATGAATTTGAGCATTTCCCTTTAATATCAGTAATTTCCACATTGGTCTGTGTTATTCTGAAAATGTTTTTATTGTCCTGACATCTTCATGGATGTGTTCAGTATATAACTGATCATGGCAATAAGGACAAACTTTTAAATTGTCATTGTAAAAATTGTTATTGTGGCTTCTTATGATTATAATTTGGGACTGACCTGATAAACTATGAAGCTATTTAGTGCTTAGACAACCCTGAATCATTAACAAACCAGCTACCATGTTCATAAACATGGTTTTCCAGCATGAACTTTTGTTACTTTTCATATAGAAAAGTGAAACACAGTCATGCATCATCAGAAAGAAAATATATTAAATATTGTTTCAGTATATATTTACATTTAGAATGGTTGTGCCATCAGACCCAAAGCTTTTATCAGTGTTTCATCACAAACCTACCAAACACTGTCCTAATGCTGCATGCAGTAGTTTATCCTATAGAGAAATCTTATTTCACCGTTTTAATAACACTCCATTTCAGTTTCACATCATAAACGCACACATTGTCAATCTAAGGGGATCTATATGTCATTTGTTAAATTAACAGAAATTTTAAATAAATAATTTCAACCTATCTCCTTATTCAGCACAGTCTACACCGGGTCACCCGTTAGCCCACCTGTCTCTGCTATCTGTAAAAAAGCCTGCCTTGTTTTCTTGACCGCTCACAAATGGCTGTTTGTACGTCTTATCCTGCAATTACTATGTTACCTCAATTCAACCCAACCACATGTTGAAATTCAGCTGTTTTTCTGCATGTTTTCACTGTTAAAAGCCTCTTAGTGTGAATTGGCCCAATTGAAAAGGAAACCAGGACAATGTGTTATAAAAGCGTGATCATAAGCTGCTTGTTGGGTATTTTCAGTTTGAAAATAACTGATCTGTAGTGTCAGAGCACACACACACACACACACACACACACACACAAACAATACACGCATGCACGCACACACGCACGCACGCACGCACACACACACACACACACACTGGTTTCCAATGTTTTATGGGGACATCCTTCCATATAGCGAAATGGTTTTTACACTGTACAAACTGTATTTTCTAACCACTTACCCTACCTCTATCCTTAAAACTACCCCTCACACAAAACTACATCCTGCAACATCTGGGCAAATCAAGGACTTGTGAGGATCCTGTTTGTGGACTTCAGTTCGACCTTCAACACCATCATTCCTAACCTCCATCTGTCAGTGGATAGTAAGGCTGGAAAAATTCACATCCAATACCTGTACCATCAGCACTGGAGCCCCCCAAGTATGTGTCCTCCCCCCACTACTCCCCACTTCACAAATGACTGCACCTCTACAGACTCCTCTGTTAAACATTTGAGGTTTACAGATGACACAACAAACATCAACCTCATCCAGGACAGTGATGTGTCTGCATGTAGAAGTAAGGTCAAGCAGCTGACTTTCTGGTGCAGTCACAACCAGGATTTTTGGTCCTCCCCTGCGCACCTTCCAGGACCTGTTATCTTCCAGAGTGAGGAAGGGGGCAGAAAAAAAACATCACAGAATCCACTCACACTGGCCGCAGCCTCTTTAAACTGTTGACATCTGGCCAGCGACTCAGAACACTAGAGCATCTAGGCACAGGACCAGCTTCTTCCTACAGTCCATCTCCCTCTTGAACAGTTGAATACTGCCCAAGGCCTCTCTTAGTGCAATACTTCCACTGCAAATTCACTCCTATTTATTCATATTATTGCTCATAACACTGTAAATACGCACAAATCTTTAAATACTTGTACTGTATTTCTATTCTGACTTAAACTATTTCTTCTATTTCCATTCCATATTATTGCATTCCATATTATTCTGTCATTTTAATATTATGTGTCTTGTATTTTTGTGAGCACTGGAAGCTTAAAAAACAAGTCAGACCACTATTGTTCACAAGAATTACTCAGCAGTGGATGACCTTCTATGTTTATTGCAATATTATGTAATAGATTGCTTTCTATCTACTGTTCCCTATCACTGAGAAACATGTGAGCAATGGCTGGTAGGTTGCAGTGAGTAGATGCAGACATTGCAGCCACTACTGTGGCCTCTGCTGGAGCCTGGAGCTTTAGAGGTTTGTGCAGAAGCATTTGTGCAAATCTGTGCACCGACCTGATTTCAGTTCTTGAGTGAGGGGTGGAGGAGATAGACTGCCTGAGATGCAATGTGATTTATCTCCAGTCAATGTAGTGCTATTTTATCATTCCTCCCACTCATGTGCACACCTGACTCATAAGAAAAGGCTCCAAGACTGACAGTATGGTCCCAGAGGCAACAATATTTCACCCTTCTGTCATCATCTGAAATAAATATATATTCATTAATTAAAATGTAACAATCTATAGTCTGCAGTTCATGAGATAAGAAAAACTAAATTGTTTTAAGATATCTCTAGAGATTGTTGTCTGAAATAAGGGCAGCTTGTTGAACATTAATTCCAAAACCATGCCCTGTAAAAATATATAATGTAATATCATATTTACTCATTTATTTACTTATTTATATTTATGTATTTTTATATTTATTATAATATAAAATAATATTTTATATTGCCCAACTCAATCTAAGCAGCTGAGTCATTAGCCATCTACACTTGACCCTCTAACACTTGCACTCTCTATTCTATTTTTATTCTAACTATTTGTTTCCTTTTTATTTAAAAAAGACACTCTAACACTAGCGTTCTCTATTCTTTTTCTATTCTATCTACTTGTTTTCTTTTTGTTTATTAGAAAAAGAAACCTTTGACTAACCGAGACGTGTTATAGCACTTACATATTATTGCTCTTTTGTTGGTTTTGATTGCTTCTAATGTCCTCAATATTCAGTCGCTTTGGAAAAAAGCATCTGCTAAATGACTAAATGTAAATATAATAATATAATATAATATTATATAATATAATTTTATAATGATTGTAAACCATAAAATACTATACATAATGAAACAGTAAAAACGTATTTATTGGTTAAAGGTAATTTTGACGTTTTAAATTTAAATTTACAGTAAAATACTGTTAAATGTACAGTTTTTAGTTGTACAAGTTATCTGATAATTTTCAGTGAAAAAACAAATTGGTATTCTCAGAATTCCCTGTGTTATACTTCATATTTGGTTGTATTTCATTTAAATAATAGTATTTCTTATTGGTTTTTGTTAAACATTAGGGATTTACAGTATGTTACAATATATCTTATGTTGGTTAATTGTGTTTTATTGCATTATTTAAACAGTACCTTGGTTTTGTTTGTATTTGTGTGTATGACAAGGTGAACTCAGCTTGTGGAACGTCTTGTGATGAACTTTGATTCTTCATGTGGCTTTATCTTTTACTATCTGTGTTATTATGGAGT
Organism: Schizothorax lantsangensis; assembly: GCA_027422415.1. NCBI lineage: Eukaryota > Metazoa > Chordata > Actinopteri > Cypriniformes > Cyprinidae > Schizothorax > Schizothorax lantsangensis. The sequence goes on from CM049841.1 coordinate 22,993,272, forward strand.
TTAGTGTATGTTAAAGATGCAAAACAGATGTTAGTTACAAGAATGGTCATTACTGTAATTCAACTGAAAAAGGACTGGATTTACAGTACTTACAGTAGTTTAAACTACAATTTAGGTTGTTCTGCAAAGTTTCTTACGTTTCTGCAGTATTTTTACTATTATTATTTTTTTTTTTTTCTGGCAACTACAGCTGTCAGTTTCTTTTTACCTTTTTGTTTTCTTTTTTGTGTGTGTGTAAAAACAAAAGGAGTTTTGTTATTAATAGGGCGTTGGTGTTTCTTTTTCTGCTACAGCAGCTTTCACTCTTCTGGCAAGGCTTTCCAGTAGATGTTGGAACATGGCTGCAGGGATTTGCTCGCATTCAGACACAACAGCATCAGTGAGGTCAGGGACTAATGTATAGTGATGGAGCCTGGCTTGCAGGCTGTGTTCCAATTCACCCAAAGCTACTCAGTGGGGTTCAAATTCTTCCGCATCAGGTTCAGTAAATTTTTCTCGGGTTCACATGTCATTTCCAGATGTTGCATATTTAATATCATAATAAAAATAATGGACTAGCTTATTAATAGCCTTTAAAACATCCTTTAAAGATGACATAAATGATCAAATCTGATGACATTTTCTGTTTATTTATACATAAACATTTAGAAACTGTAGTTTGTTTGTATGAGGTGCATCCACTGCTTAAGCGGAGCTTAGAATTGGGTCTCTCTGAACAGACAGACAGGTGATGGAGAAATCATGTGCCTCTGACCGGTAATAACTTTCCTTACTGTAATCAATGGCAATCACCACTACAGCCCTTGCTGTCACACATGCCAACCAGATAAGGTCTGACTGGTTTGTGTGTTTTGCATCTGGCTAATCAATCATGTAATGGGATAGCAGAGGGCACAGGAAGTGCTGATGTGGAAGAAAGATGGACTGGGAGAACAGAAACGTTTTCTGACATGTTCTGAACTGAATTAGCTGCATGCCCTTATTTAATTCAAACTTCAAAACATTACATAGCAGCTCTTTGATCATTGTAGAAAGGACGGTTCCTCAATACATGCAATGTTATGGTGCAGATCTTTATGTCTGCCATCTAATGGTTTAATAGATAACAACAACGTGATTTTCTTTTCCATTTATTTTGCTCTAGGTTGGGGTTTGGGTTGATTTAAAAAAATCCATTTGATATTAATTGTTTTTTATTTTGTCTATTTGTTTATGTTATATTACCAAAATATAGTAAAATACAATTAAATGTATAACAACCAAGGAGCATAGACGTTTTTCTTATGCTGTATGGTTCTTTACCTAAATACAGTAACAAGCATTTGTTTCTGTTAACTGTTGTTTGGATATAATTTTTATAACCTCTTTTGGATGACTTTGAAAAAAAAAAAAAAAAAGAAGAAGAGCTTTAGGGAGGCAAACAAGAGGCATAACTTCTTCGGAAACACACACAAACCGAACTCGCAAACTAGCCTGAAGTGTTTTTGAGAGCAGTGTGGGTCATTCTAAATTTGGGGAAAAAGGTCAAGCAACTTAGGCCACTGTATAATCACTCTGTAACATACAGTATACAGCAATGCCCAGTGTTTAAAGGGATACAAACAAAAATAAAATTCTTTCATCATTACTTATCCTCATGTCATTCCAAAACTGTATGACATTATTACTTCCATGGAGCATCTTTTGAAGAATGTTTAAACTGTTTTTGTATATACAAAGAAAGACAGTGGCTTTCGATCTATTGACAAAATGCTTTTAAACATTTTAGAAAAAAACTTTTTTTTGCGTGTTCAACACGAAGGAACAAATGCATACAGGTTTAAGACATACTATATGTGCCTGTATATTGTTTTAATAAAGTTGCATATATAAATAAAATATATTGTTGAAGTGGTTGCTACATATAAAAATCATAATATATATTTTTAACATAAAATATGTACAAATTTTACTAAGGGGATTTTATATATTATAAACTTATATCTTTGCCTTATAGGTAACATATATGACAACATCGCTCTTGATATCTGGCAATATATGTCATATATTACATTTCCATATGGGTATTTTCCAGAGTTTTATTTTGTTTTGTCCTAGTTAGAAAAAGAGCTGAAGTGAAGTTGCTTGGTCCTGCCCTGTGTACAAACAGTAGATAATTCCACAAAAACATCATTGTGGGATTTTAGTGGGAGGGAGAGAGACACAGAAGAAAACAGATATCAAGAACATTAAAATAATTATGTCAAGTAAACTTTTCTCCCTTATTGCAGGTTAGAGACATCAGTATAGTAATTTCTGAACAGCTTTTTTTGTTGTTGTTTTGTTTTGTTTTTTGCATGGTCATGGTGATGCCACCCTCGGCCTCTGTGACTTCTGTGAAGCATTGTAGGTTGTGGTTCAGTGATGCAGAAGTCATTTGGCGTGCAGTACAGTGAGTAATCCTACGAAGATTAAAACAGCAATAGCCTCACAGCTGGGAATATGTACATTTGCATTTGTGTGGATAAAAGTGTGTGAGAGAGAGAGGACCATTAGTGATTTTGTGATATCAGCTGACCTAAAGTTTGACTGACAACAGAGCATTTTCCATGCACTAACCCTCCTCTAAACCCTCTGCACAAAACACACACACACACACACACACACATTGTTCGGTTCCACTTGAAAATGGACTCCTCACCACAAATGCTGACGTCACTTGTTTACCATTTCCCAGCTCAGCACACCCTCTCAAGTTCGGTTCACTTAATCACAGTTCCCTCTACCTCTTGTGCACACACACATCTACATAACTGCACAATCACACACATGGAGTGTTATGCAATGAACTGTTTCTTAGTGCCTCATTTTCATGCATGTAATTCTGTTTGATGAGATATGAAGTGTCAAGCCATTGGTAGCACTGATGTTGTCGTTCTGAAGGATGGCGATAAGAGGGATAAGATGAGCACTGTCCCTTCAATGGTTTCTCTACTGCAAGACTGATGTAAACAAGCCAGGGCTATGACACAGTTCCAGCAGTGCAGTTTCATCTCATATGGAAAGTACTTCCCTCTAGTGGCGAATATATAAATTCTAAACGTAAAACTCCACATTGCTGGGCTGTTGGCAAATTCACATTCTGCCTAACTCAGCTCTTCTATTCCAGTGCTTCAGGTCATGGGTTCATGTTTGCATTATGATTGGATTATTTTGAGGGCACAGGCTTCCAACCCAAAACAAATTCCCAGAGCAAAGGATTCCCAAAAACTAGTGCATGAACTAGTGCATGAACATTGTGCCCGTATAGTAATGAGTCATGACCACGAGCAATTTCTCTCTTTTTGATTTTTCTTCTTGATTTTTTTTTTGATTGATCAAGTAAAGCAGTAAGTTGCTTTGGCATGTGGTAACAAAATTGTGTTGCACAATGATGAATAATTCGCTAGATATTTCTTTTAAAACCCTGCTTCTGAAGACTGCTTTGACAGCCCAAACATGCCTGAATCTGGTCTGAGAATATTGTAATCCATGTTTTTTTTCCTTGCTTACACATTCGTGGGTCATGTCCGATCTGTGCCACATAGGAGAAAAAAATCAGAATCGAGTCATATGATCCATGTAATGTATTTGTGGCCTGACTGTCCCCTGTGCCTGAGATAAAAGATCTCTCCTTAATTTTGTTTTTCTTGAGCCATTCAGAGGTGGACTTGGTGGTGTGTTTGGGATCATTGTCCTGCTGCAGAACCCAAGTGCGCTTGAGCTTGAGGTCACAAACTGATGGCCGGACATTTTCCTTCAGGATTTTCTGATAGAGTGCAGAATTCATGGTTCCATCAATTATGGCAAGTCATCCAGGTCTTGAAGCTGCAAAGCAGCCCCAGACCATCACACTATCACCACCATGTTTGACTGTTGGTATGATGTTCTTTTTATGAAATGCTGTGTTGGTTTTACGCCAGATGTAACGGGACACGCACCTTCCAAAAAGTTCAACTTTTGTCTCATCAGTCCACAGCATATTTGCCCAAAAGTCTTGGGGATAATCAAGATATTTTTTGGCAATTGTGAGACTAGCCTTTGTGTTCTTTTAGGTCAGCAGTGGCTTTTGCCTTGGAACTCTTCCATGGATGCTGTTTTTGCCCAGTCTCTTTCTTATTGTTGAATCATGAACACTGACCTTAATTGAGGCAAGTGAGGTCTGCAATTGTTTAGATGTTGTTCTGGGGTTTTTTATGACCTCCTGGATGAGTCGTCATTGCGCTCTTGGAGTAATTTTGGTAGGCCAGCCACTCCTGGGAAGGTTCACCACTGTTCCAAGTTTTCTCCATTTGTGGATAATGGCTCTGACCGTGGTTTGCTGGAGTCCCAACACTTTAGAAATGTCTTTATAACCCTTTCCAGACTGATACATGTCAACTATTTTGTTTCTCATCTGTTCTTGAATTTCTTTAGATCGCGGCATGATGTGTTGCTCTTTAAGCATGCTTCACTTTGTCAGACAGGTTCTATTTAAGTGATTTCTTGAATCACCAGCTCTAGCAGTAATCAGGCCTGGGTGTGGCTAGTGAAATTTAACTCAGCTTTCTAAAATAATGTGGTTAATCACAGTTCTTTCATGATTTAACAGGAGTGGACAATTAATTTTTCACGTAGGGCCAGGCAGATTTGGACAGCTTTTTTTCCCTTAATAAATGAAATCATCATTTAAAAACTGCATTTTGTATTTACTTGCATTATCTTGAATCATCATTATCTATGATCTGAATCTTTTAAGTGTGACAAATATGCAAAAAATAAAAAAAAAACAGGAAGGGGGCAAAAACCTTTTCACGGCACTGTATAACGACAAATACACAATCATATCACTTCAATTACTTCATAACGACAAATACACAATCTCTCACCTCCTTTTCTCCTCTTTCGGAGATGGAGGTTTCCAAACTCATCCTTTTCAATCATCCCACTACTTGTCCACTAGATCCTATCCCCACGCACCTCCTTCAAGCCATTTCTTCTTCAGTCATACCTGCGCTTACTCACATTATCAACACCTCGCTTCACACTGGTACATTTCCCACAGCATTTAAGCAGGCTCGGGTAAGCCCACTGCTTAAAAAACCTGCTCTAAATCCAGCACTTTTAGAAAACTACAGACAGACTACAGACTACTATCCCTTCTTCCATTCATTGCAAAGACACTTGAGCGAGTTGTGTTCAACCAACTCTCTCTGTTTCTTGAACAGAACAACATTCTGGACAACAACCAATCTGGCTTCAGAAGCGGCCACTCAACTGAGACTGCCCTACTCTCGGTTACAGAGGCCCTGAGACTGGCAAGAGCAGCTGCCAAATCCTCTGTACTCATCTTGCTGGATCTGTCTGCTGCTTTTGACACAGTTAACCACCAGATCCTCCTGTCCACCCTCAGAAAGATGGGCATCTCAGGAACCGCCCTCCTGTGGTTCGAGTCTTACCTCTCAGATAGGTCCTTCAGGGTGTCTTGGAGGGGTGAGGTTTCAAAGTCACAACTTCTTGCTAATGGAGTTCCTCAAGGCTCAGTGCTTGGACCACTTCTCTTCTCCATCTACATGTCGTCATTAGGATCGGTCATTCAGAAGCATGGCTTTTCTTACCACTGCTATGCTGATGACACTCAACTCTACTTCTCATTCCAACCAGATGATCCGACGGTAACTGCTCGCATTGCAGCCTGTCTGAGTGACATTTCTAACTGGATGATGGACCATCACCTTCAGCTCAATCTTGCTTGTGGTCTCAGCCAACCCATCACTTCACCACAACTTCTCTATACAGCTGTGTTCGTCAACCATAACTCCTTCCAGGACAGCCAGGAACATTGGAGTTGTGATCGATGATTAGTTAAGCTTCACAGACCATATTGCTACAACGGCCCGGTCCTGCAGATTTGCCTTATACAACATTAGGAAGATTAGGCCCTTCCTGTCAGAGCAAGCCGCACAACTCCTTGTCCAAGCTCTTGTTCTCTCCAGACTGGACTATTGTAATGCTCTCTTGGCGGGCCTTCCCGCATGTACTATCAAGCCTCTGCAACTGATCCAGAATGCAGCCAGAGTGGTCTTTAATGAGCCGAAAAAAGCTCACGCTACCCCTCTCTTCATCAGGTTACACTGGCTACCAATAGCCGCTCGCATCAAATTCAAGGTACTGATGTTTGCCTACAAGACCACAACTGGCACTGCACCAATATACCTAAACTTGCTAGTTCAAACTTACGCGCCCTCCAGAAGCTTGCGTTCTGCAAGTGAACGACGCCTTGTGGTGCCATCCCAAAGAGGTACCAAATCACTCTCACGGACCTTTTCCTGGACTGTGCCCAGCTGGTGGAATGACCTCCCGATCTCAATTCGAACAGCTGAGCCTTTAGCCATTTTCAAAAAACATCTAAAGACACATCTTTTTCGCCAGCACCTGACTAACTAATACTAACACTTACCTATTCTATTTAATAAAAAAAAAATCCTAGCTACGTGTACTGTGCTAGACTAACTGAGACTTGTCATGGCACTTGTATACTGTTGCTCTCTCGATGGTCTGATTGCTTCTATTGTTCTCCTCATTTGTATGTCGCTTTGGATAAAAGCGTCTGCTAAATGATTAAATGTAAATGTAAATGTAAATGTATAAGGGGGCATGACGGCACACATTTCCTATACTTATTCATTTTCAGTTAGTCCAAACTTGCATTCATTATGCTACGTAATCGTCACCTGATTTATCCATGGATTTTTCTACTTTGGCTCTCAACGGAGGCGGTCGCATTTTTTCTCGCTCCCCGTCCTCGCCCTTTTTTCCCTCCCTGCATGCTCTCTTGTCTCGTATCGTGTAATACTTGAGAGACTCTCTCTGCATTGCTCCTCAAAACTGAAAAAATCATGGATTTGATCAACTGGTCTCTCAACGCAATTGACATCATCTTCTCGACGAGAAGCTCGGGTTCTGGGGAACCTGACTGCCCTGACGGAACGTTCTCCGCTGGCTACACGATGGACGCGTGGGACAGATGGCATGTCGTGTGTTTAGCGGCTCTTTCCGTGGAGGACATTGAAGATATCTATCTATTCGGAACCATGATAACAGGTCTTCTGCTGATTGGATTAGGCTTTGCCCTGGGTTATCGAAGAATTAAGAAAACGGGAACAGCTGTTCAAAGCCTCACAAGGCTGCCCGTCATGATTGAAGCAGTGGGAAGAGCGGTCAGCATTGAGACTGAGACTATTAACCGCAATATGGATTCTATCACGGAGAAGCTCACGGCTTTGCAAAGAAAAATTGACGAAGACCAGAACGGACAAAGAGAGTAGCCGTGGAATTGGAATGCGGTTACTCGCCCTAAGACTAAACAAGCACAATCTTATCTTTTCCGGCTCCCCTCTACCAGCACTGGCCTTGGCCAAGGCCGCTGTTGGAAAATCATCCCTGAGAAGAGCACCGCAGGGAGACGCTCTCTGCGTTCCTCCCCATTCCTCAGACACCTGCTGATTACACATACACACATACTGATTACAAACTATTACACATACACACACATAATTTCCCCAAACCCCCGATCCAACGCCTCCGTCGCTTTGATCCGCCAGCCTGACAAGCGGGTCTGTGACTAGCGCTGCTGGGTTAGCGCTGGACCGGATGGCTGTTTTGTTGGAGCTGGATTACCTCCCCTGTTGCAAAGTCGTGTGTCTATGGTGTATTATGTGCTTTTGTGCTGAGGTGTTTTTTTCTGTTCTCACACTGTACTCCCCCAAGGAGTATAGTCTGGGGGTTATTTTTTCCATCTCTCTCTCCTCTTGTTTATGCTGTAAATTTCTTAAACAAACCCCTGCATTTCACTGCTGATTGTACTTGGTATGATTGTGTATGTGACAAATAAACCTACCTTGACCCTTGACCTTGACCTTGACAAATGAGCTGTCATGTGCATATGTGATTCAGACACTGGCAATGCTGATGATGTTCCCGTAGCGTTAACATAAAGATGTAGCATCGAGTTCCTCTCAAAAGGGAAGCAAGCTTTACCAGAATCACTAACAAACCTAACCCAGCTTGTGGGCCTTTCCCGATCCCACCCCCTCTCTTTCTCACACTTTGCTTCCTGTCACTGCTCCACTGTCCTATCAAAACAAAAGGTGAAAATGTCAAAAATAAATCCAAAAGAATCAGCTTCAATGATGAGAGGATTAATTTATACACTATTTACTGTGATGGAACATTCTACCACCTCAGAGAAAGAAACAAGCAAAAATAATACCTAAATTATTATTATGTCCTGCATGCTTGAAAGTTTTTTTCACAGCCACCCCAACCCCCACCCCAGCTGAAACACACAGTCACCTGTCAATAAACGTCACTTGTCAATAAGACTCCAGAAAAATCATGAATGGATTCAATAATTAATGACAATCATGCTGTCTATGAGGATATATTACCATTGCTATACTAAGGATATAAGGCTATGGTTTAGTGTAGGGTTAAGGGTTAGTATTTATTTCAGTGTGTATACACAGCGCGCGGAGGCGGGAATGAATTCACAGTAGTTTCCTGTAACTGCTCCGCCTACATTATTTTCACAGTAAAATTCACGAATACGATATTATACTGTGAAAATCACAGTAAAAGCCTGTAAAGTGATAATAATGTAATTTACTGTGAAATATTACAATTGCATGCTGTGAAATCCTGGATTTTTTTTACAGTGTAGGCAATCAGTTCTGTGATAAACATGACCAACATAATTTTTATATTCAACTGAAACAGTTGAGTAAACAACTGAAAGTAAAACTGACCGAGAATTTCATTTTTGCATAACGGCAAAAAATGAACCTCTCTGGGAAAAAGTAGGTTGCTGTTGGTAGAGGTGTTAGTGAGGCCAGCAACCCTGTGGTCTGTGTGGGTCCTAATACCCCAGTATAGTGACGGGGACACTATACTGTAAAAAGCACCGTCCTTCATGTTAAACAAGTTGTTTTTGGAATTTCCTTGTCTGTAATAAAGGTTTTATTTTCATTGACTGAATATATTCATTAAGCTGTTCATTCAGTGTTCAGAGTCCAGACATAGGCTAGATAGACGGTTGAGAATTTTAATTATAGGCCTATTAATTGTAAAATATATCTAAATGTTTTAAATCATTTTGGTGTTACGAGCACTTCCTCTGTCTGATTGCCTCTTCAAGATGAATCGCTTTATGTATTCCCCAATTGTAAGTCGCTTTGGATAAAAGCGTCTGCCAAATGACTAAATGTAAATGTAAATGTAACAGTTTCTGGTCCCCATTGACTTCAATTATATGGAAAAAATACTATGGAAGTCAGTGGGGACCATCAACTGTTTGGTTACATGCAATCTTCAAAATATTTCTTTTGTGTTTAGCAGAAGAAAGAAACTCATTTAGGTTTGGAACAACTTGAGGGTGAGTAAATGATGACAGAATTTTCATTTTTGGGCAATCTGTCCCTTTAACATGAGTGTAACTTTAGGGCATTAAAAATGCAGCATCAACTGACTGGGCCATGATAGATCTAGATCTTTGACTGTTGCAGTACTATTGCAAACCTTTAAATGCCAAATGCCATTTGTAAATGATAATGTCAAACTCTGTAAATGTTTTTAAAACCCATTGTAACTCATTCCTCCAAGTAGGGCTTTAAGATCTTTGTTCAGTTTAGTTAATGTACTGTAGATGGCGGTAAAGTTCTTTGTGTGTGAGCGTCCATTAAACCAGGAGAAGAAGTAACTGCCTTGTGCTACATTAAAAAACTTCCTTACAGTCGCTAGATTCGCTGCAAGCATAAAATAACATAGCATGAACGATAAGCTAAATAAATCACATTATTTGCGGATGAATCCGGAAATTGTTTATAAAATATATTGATAAACTTCCTGTAAATAACACGGAAGTTGACTTGAACTGACTCCCGTCCTCGTTCAAAGGTAAATATTTTTATGTTATGTTATCTAACGTTACTATGTAAATATTTTTTATTTGCCAAAATGACGCGTTTGAATGTTTATCAAATCTTAAAATGCGAAAATTTGCCTATTACTATTACAACACTTTTACTTATAGAATTTATTTTAATTATTTATTAAAATATATTGTCGTTTGTTTTAAAATAGGCTATGCTATTTTCGTTGTTTAAGTATTCCGTTTAAGAAAGAAAATGATTCGTTATACTTTGTGTAAAAAACAAAATGCTCAGTATGAGTGTAATGGTCTGCTTATGTTTTTAGGTTAGAGTGACACAATATATTACTGATCAAGGAAAATTAATCAGTCATATACAGTGAAAGGCTCTTCATATGCTTCAAGCCCATGTACTTATGTTAAATTTCTATAAAGCAAAACATATATGAAACCTATTAGAAATTAGTATTCCATTTAAGAAAGAAAAGGATTAGGCCTAGTTATACTTTGTGTGAAATAAAAAAAAGCTCAGTATATAAATGAGTGTAATGATCTGCTTAATGTTTTTAGGTTAGAGTGACACAATGTATTACTGATTAGAAATTGGGACAGTTTCATATATTAGCATATACTGTATATCTAGCTCATACAATATATGTGTTTATGTGTGTGTAATAGATTTTTGGACATATTTGTCATGTACATGTATATCTATCCTAAAACCTGTCGATACATGTTGATATTAAATAAGTAAATATAAAAATTTGAAATGTATTTAAAACATTTATTACAAAAACATATAAACATACTGATTTTTTGTGTATATATTCTTTTGATAAAGTTGCGTATATAACTATATATTGTTGACATATGGTTGCTATTACCATATAAAAATCATCATATAGATATTATTAGCATATGTACATAATCAAATCAAGGAGAATGTACATTTGTGAAAATTATATATTTCCATGTAGGTAACAAATATATGTCATATATTACATTTATATAAGGAATTATTTATTAGCTCTAGTAAAAAGCACATGAATCAAAACTCTTTAGATAAACTCTTCAATGTTTTTTCCTCAGGTGTCCTCTGCAATGATGGAAGGTGCCTCAAAAAGTGATGCCACACCACAGACGGCTGTTGCTACACAAGTTCCGTTCATCGACCTCTGCACAGTTCTGGAGAACATCCAAAAGACCAAACTCCGACCAGACAAAAGCAAAATTCTAAAGGATTTTATTGATTCTTGGAGGAACTTCCATGCAGCGCTTCACAAGGACAATTCCAATACCACAGATTCATTTTACGCAGCCATGCGTCTTATCGTGCCTCAATCTGAGCGAGAGCGAATGGCTTACGGTATAAAAGAAAACATGCTTGCCAAACTATATATTGAAGTTTTAGGCCTACCTAAAAATGGACCTGATGCAAACAAACTTCTAAATTACAGAGCTCCAACCACAAGTCAAGGAGAAGCAGGCGACTTTGCCCTTACAGCCTACTTCGTCCTGAAAAAAAGGTGTACAAGTCAGGGGAATTTAAGCATTAAAGAAGTCAATGACTTCTTGGATTCCGTAGCTATCAACAATGCCAGCAAACAGAAGGATCAAGTGAAGAAAAGCCTTTTGCATCTGATAACCCAGAGTTCAGCATTGGAACAGAAGTGGCTCATTAGAATGATCCTCAAGGACATGAAACTTGGCATTAGCAAGGAGACAGTACTTCAGGTTTTCCATTCAGATGCACCAGAACTCTACAATGTCACCACAGATCTGAATAAAGTCTGCCGACAACTTCATGATCCATCTGTGTCCCTCAGTGAGATCTCCATCGATCTGTTTTCTGCTTTTAAACCAATGCTGGCTGCTGTTGCCAACATCAGACAGATAGAGAAGCAAATGGGCAACCGGACATTCTATATTGAGACAAAGCTTGATGGTGAACGCATTCAGCTGCACAAAGCTGGAGATGTTTACAAATACTATACCAGGAACTCTTATGAGTACACGCAACAGTTTGGGGCCTCTCCACTAGAGGGCTCCCTCACACCATACATTCACAATGTCTTTAAACCTCATGTGGTAAACTGCATACTGGATGGAGAGATGATGGCTTATAACCCTACAACTGAGACCTTCATGCAGAAGGGCAGTAAGTTCGATATTAAAAGGCTGATGGATGACTCTGATTTGCAAACCTGCTTTTGCGTATTTGATGTCTTGCTAGTAAACAATCAGAAGTTTGCAAATGAACCTCTCAAGAAGCGCTACGAAATTATTGAGACTATCTTTACGCCAGTCAAAGGTCGTATCCAGTTGGTCACAAAATCTGAAGGCAAAACCATGCAAGAAGTGGTGAATTCTCTCAATGAGGCCATTGACAATCTGGAAGAGGGGATTATGGTTAAGGATCCCATGTCCATCTACAAACCAGATAAACGGGGTGAAGGATGGGTGAAAATTAAGCCTGAATATGTGGATGGTCTGATGGATGAGCTTGATCTGCTGATAGTGGGAGGCTACTGGGGTAAAGGCAGGAGAAGCGGGATGCTCTCTCATTTTCTGTGTGCGGTAGCAGAGGTGCCGAGTCCAGGGGAGAAGCCCACGGTTTTCCACACCCTCTGCCGCATTGGATCAGGCTACACTATGAAAGAACTGTACGATCTTGGTCTGAAGTTAGCCAAACATTGGAAAGTTTACAACAGAAATAATCCTCCAGCTGCCATCTTGTGTGGAACAGAAAAACCAGAGGTTTACATAGAACCACGCAACTCAGTGATCATACAAGTCAAAGCGGCAGAGATCGTCTCTAGTGAAATGTATAAGACCAACTGCACATTACGTTTCCCCAGAATAGAAAGAATCAGAGAAGACAAAGAGTGGCATCAGTGCATGACCTTGGCTGAACTGAGCCAGTTCCGCTCCAGAGCTTCTGGAAAGCTGGCATCCAGACATCTACATATCCAAGAGGACCAGCCTGAAAAGAAGAAACACAAGTTCGTATCCAAACCCAAGAAGACAATTGGAGTCATTGACCACTTTAAATCTCAGGATTTATCAGCAGTCACCAAAGAGACGGATATGTTTGAAGATGTGGAGTTTTGTGTGATAAATGGCAATGATGAACATTCCAAGGCAGAGCTTGAGAAAGTTGTGGCCCGCTGTGGAGGCATTGTTGTGCAGAACCCTGGGAAAGACACGTACTGTGTGATAGCAGCTGTGCAGAACATGAGAGTAAAGAACCTCATCTCCTCAGACCAGCATGATGTGGTGTGGGCAACTTGGCTGCTGGAGTGTCTGGAAAACAAGCAGGTTATACCATGGCAACCACGTCACATGATCCACATGTCACCTTCAACCAGGGACCACTTCGCTAAAGAGTATGATCGGTATGGAGACAGTTATTATGTTGACTCTGATGAACAACAGCTGAGGGAAGTCTTTGAAAGGATTGACCCCACAGAAGCTGAATGTTCGTCTGTGGCACAGTTAGAAGCAGAGAATGCCTGGGATGACTTGCCCACTAGCATTTTTAGGCCTTACACTGCATACTTTGACCGGTGTGCTGACTTGGGAGATCCAAAAACCATCATACGGGGTACAAGTTTGGACACACGTGCCTTAGAATTCCGATTCCATGGTGGTACAGTTGTGGAGAAACTGAAGGAAGGAATCTCGCATGTCATCGTAGAAAGTGAGAGAAGAACTCTGGACTTCAAGACGCTGAGGCGACTTTATGCTAAGAAGTTCAAAATTGTTCGAGAATCTTGGGTGACCAATTCTATCAAAGCAGGCCATGTAGAGGATGAGACTGACTACCTAATATAACAATGAAGGCTACTACACAAACTATAACATTGGAAGATTGTGGTGTTTTTATACTAGTAATAGACTACACTGGATAACCCTTACTGTTGCATTAAAGGTAACCATTTTAAAAAAATATATAAAATGATGGGACTGGAAAGGATTACAGTTTGAATTATAAGGAGAACTTTGCTGTCAGCAAAAGAGTGTAATTTATTGTTTAAAGTACATCAGTACCTTTTAAAGTTTGCCATATGTCTCTGATTTAAAGCACTAAGTAAGACTGAGTTTGATTTAAAGAAAGCATTGAGAAAAAACTTTACAGGTGGAAACGCCTTTTTGGAGAAAAAAAAAAAAAAATTTTCTTACACTGTGTTTTGTTCTAAATAAAAATGTGAAAATTTTAGGATGTACTGTATTAAATTGGGTGGTTATAACCTAATGGTTAAGAATCTTAGCCTTTAAATGTCGCCCTATTAATTACATTGATGTTACTGTACTATTAGTTACTTAAGATGGAAATTATATGCAAAATAACGTGTAATTAAATTTGATTCCTAAAGAAGCATTCAGAATTTTAATTGAAGCTGTCAAGAGTGTTTTTCTTGTACATTAACTTGACTCATTACAGTCAGACAAATTGAGCTTCTGACAAGCTTGAAGTTCCATTTGAACAGCTTGTCAAGCACACTGAATTTATTGTGTGAGAGCTGTAGCTTTCTAACTGTTTGGAATGGGAGTTACTGTAATGCTTCCAGAGATCTAATTTCCAAAGCACTAATGATTGAGGCTTCACACACAAACAGATTCAACTGTATTGTAAAGATAGATTTGCATTTGAGTAATATGGATATTACACTAGGTAATTGGTGTGAGTTTGTGAAGGTGTGTGAGTGACAAATCCATCCCTCATTGAAAATGAGAGCATAATGTGCTTGCACTGAGTTATGAAATCCACATTTAGTGTGGGAAGGTGCTTTGGTTTGGAAATTTATGCTGCAGAGCCATGACAGAAATGGTCCTAAGACAATAGCGTGTAATGTGTTTTAGGGAGGGGAATTGTTTACTGTTCCACAGACAGGTAAAACTTTTGTAACTTTGTTTTGTATGTATAATATATATATATATATATATATATATATGTCTTTCTGTCTGGAAATCCCTGGTCTGTATAGCCAAAGACAACATCTTTTAAGTGAACCAGACCTTTAAAGTGAAAATTGTCATCAGTCGATTGTCATTGTCGGTCATTGTCATAGTATAATGTCTAGTTTCTCTTTTCAATAGTTTGTGAGTAGTTTACTGGTTTTCTCAAGCTCATAACAAGATTTTTAGAAAATAATGACTGAAGTATCAGTCTCTTCTTCACACAAAGCTATTGTATGCTTAAGAATAACTGGAATATACAGTCTAAGAGACAAGAAGAGACATTACCTCATCGATTAAAAAGGTACAGGCTGCTATTATAAACAATCGCACTGGCAGAGTGTGGGATTTCAAATAAAGACAAAGCCTGAAAAGAAAACCCTGGGAAGAAAGGTTTTTGTGCAAATTCTTCATTGTCTCTTTGTGTTTTGTCTTTCACATACATAAGCTTTGAGTGTGAAAACACCCTGCCATGCAGATCGAGGGAGAGTGAAGCACACTACCAAAGAAGAAAAACAAAAACTTGTTACAGGTTTTGGACAAGAAAAACAAGGACATTGGAAGGTAATACGATTCTCAATTTGACCGAAGATGTGTCCCAGAGTGCCTGCTAGATGGTTGAAAGCTTCCTGTATGGAAAAGGTCAGAGAATTATCATGAGTTTATATTAGCCTGCAGTAGCTTTGACTGCTTTTTGAAGTTGTCACTGATATTGTTTAGGATACAGGCTCTGCAGTATTATTGTATTGAAAATCAGGGTTTTGGTAAGATTAATTAGTATTGATTTGTTTTGATGTTATGAAGTCAAGTCAAGTCACCTTTATTTATATAGCGCTTTTAACAATACAAATTGTGTCAAAGCAACTACACAATATCAAAATAGGAAAATAGTGAGTCAATAATATAAAATTACAAGATTAAACACTCAATTTTCAGTTAAAGGCATTTCATTATTGAATTCAGTGATGGCATCGTCCAGCTCAGTTCAGTTCAAAAAGTTTCTGTTCAATCAAGTCGACGATATTGCTGGAAATGAAGTGTCCCCAACAGGGACGTGCAGAGAGTTCCTCAGGGGCAGGGGCTCAAATGTAAAAAGGGGCAATATGAGAAAATATATATGTAGGTCAAAATATTGGATACATTACTATTTTATATTTTTGCAAGAAGTCACATAGTAATCAAGCTTACATTTATTTGATCAAATTTGTAATATACTTTATTAATTTACTTTATTTACTTAATGCATTTTATGCAATGTTGATTTATTAGCAATGTTGAAAACCTGTTATACTTTTTTCAGGATTCTTCGATGAATGAAAAGTTAAATAAGAACAGCATTTATTTAAAATATAACTTTTGTAACAATATACACTACCGTTCAAAAGCCTGAGGTCAGTATTTTTTTTATTCAATTTTTTTTTTTAAGAAATTAGTTTTTATTCAGCAATAATTTGTTAAATTGATAGAAACAGTGATAGTAAAGATTGATATTGTTAGAAAACATCTCTATTTTGAATAAATGCTGTTCTTTTTAACGTTTTATTTATCAATGAACCCCAAAAAAGTATCACAGGTTCTGATAAATAAATAAATAAGGTAAAATAAAATAAATTAAGCAGCACAACTGTTTCCATCATTGATAATAAATCAGCATATTAGAATGATTTCTGAAGGATCATGCATTGAAGAATGGAGTAATGATGCTGAAAATTCCGCTTTGAATCACAGAAATAAATGACATTTTATTAAAATAGTATAAATGTATATTAAAATAGAAAAACATTTTTTTGAATTGTAATAATATTTCACAATATTAGGCTACAGTTTTTTCAGTATTTTTGATCAAATAAATGCAGGCTTTATGAGCATAAGACACTTTCATAATGCTGCATAATTATCAAAAATGGTAATATAATAAAATACTTTCACGTCACCATTTCGCCAGCCTACACTTCACATAATAGGCCTGTAGGTGGCACTTGGGCTTAAATAACTGTGATAGTTTCATCAAATAGTAAACGGTGTATATCACACATAAATATAACATATAAGTGAATTGAATAGCCTACTGATTACCATTATTGCGACTTTTGGCGCTGCACGGTTTTGTGCAGTGCTTTTGTAGTCATTTAGCATCCATTTCTCAGCGATGTAATTTGATTTATAAAATGAGACAAACCGCAGATCCAGATCACTCCACAAATAAGCTCATCGGTCCCATGTAATTTTCAACCGATTTATGAATAAGAAGAATGGAAGATAACCACTCCACTTCACATATTGTCCAATGAAATTTGAACTTCTTGTGCCAGATCATGATTGGTTGATGTATTATACCTACATGACTAATGGGCATTGATGAATTATGTAATATTCTAAAATAT
This sequence comes from Schizothorax lantsangensis, assembly GCA_027422415.1. Lineage (NCBI taxonomy): Eukaryota > Metazoa > Chordata > Actinopteri > Cypriniformes > Cyprinidae > Schizothorax > Schizothorax lantsangensis. The sequence continues at coordinate 23,010,540 of CM049841.1, forward strand.
ATAATATATGGATTTTTAAATAAATCGACACACTAGCTTTTATTATTGATGATTTTTTTTGAATATTGTTTGGTTTATTTTTTCCTTCCGTTGACCCATAGGCACTCACTGAAAGAACCATATATGGCTTGAGAGCCTATGGTTTCTGAACAGACTGGAATATCAGTCAGTCGAGCAAAACGCACACAACCTAGCAACGCCTCAGATTGACAGATATGTAAAAATAAACAGGAATTTTCCGACTTTTGAGGGATTAGTTACTTTTTGTAAAAATTGTCATGTTAATTAGAATTCAAATGCATTTTGTTTTATTGACACAATATCATTGCTATTTGTCGGAGAGGGGCACTTTTGAATAATTTTGAAAAAGGGCAGGGGCTCGAGCCCCCAAAGCCCCCCCTTCTGCACGTGCCTGGTCCCCAACTAAGCAAGCCAGAGGCAACAGCGGCAAGGAACCAAAACTCCATCGGTGACAGAACGGAGAAAAAAACCTTGGGAGAAACCAGGCTCAGTCGGGGGGCATTTCTCCTCTGGCCAGACGACCCAGCAGTTCAATTCCAACTGCTGCAAAGTCATATTGTAAGGGCTCAACTGGTTCCAGTGGTCTTTTCCCGATGGCTGTCTAGGTGACGGGGTCCTCACTGGGGATCTGTCTCTGGGGCTCATCTAGGTGTCCTGGTCTCCGCTGACGTTCAGGGCTGTAGAGGTCGTCTCTAGGTGCTGATCCACCATCTGATCTGGTGACTGCAGTGACCTCGGAATAAGAAAGAAACAGACTAATATTAGCGTAGATGTCAATCTTCTTACTTGTAACAAGTACATCGTGTGTTATGGGAAGTGTTCCCGGTTCCGGTTGACCTAATTAATGCAGCCTAACAATCATTTAACGGATTTGAATATTAGAAGTGTATTAGTGTGTTATGTGTACGCCAGGTTAAAGAGATAGATTTAAACTGACAGAGTGTGTCTGCCTCCCGAACAGTGTTTGGTAGATTGTTCCAGAGTTTGGGCGCTAAATAGGAAAAAGATCTGCCGCCCGCAGTTGATTTTGATATTCTAGGTATTATCAAATGGCCAGAGTTTTGAGAACGCAGCAGCCGTGGAGGATTATAATGTGATAAGAGCTCGCTCAAGTACTGAGCTAAACCATTCAGGGCTTTATAAGTAATTAACAAGATTTTAAAATCTATACGATGTTTAGTAGGGAGCCAGTGCAGTGTTGACAGAACCGGGCTAATGTGGTCATACTTCCTGGTTCTAGTAAGAACTCTAGCTGCTGCATTTTGAACCATCTGTAGTTTGTTTATTAAGCAGCAGAACAACCACCCAATAAAGCATTACAATAATCTAACCTTGAGGTCATAAACGCATGAATTAATATTTCTGCATTTGACATTGAGAGCATAGGTCTCAGTTTAGATATATTTTTAAGATGAAAAAATGCAGTTTTACAAATGCTAGAAACGTGGCTGTCAAAGGAGAGATTGCTATCAAATAGCACACCTAGGTTCCTGACTGATGACGAAGAATCGACAGAGCAGCCATCAACTAGACAGTGTTCTAGGTTAATACTTGTGGGGGTTTTAGGTCCGATAATTAACACCTCTGTTTTTTCAGAATTTAGCAGTAAGAAATTACTCGTCATCCAGGTTTTTATATCGACTATGCATTCCATAAGTTTCTCAATTTGGTGTGTTTCACCGGCGTGAAGAAATATAGAGCTGAGTATCATCAGCATAACAGTGAAAGCTAACCCCGTGTTTCCTAATGATATTTCCCAAGGGTAACATATAAAGCGTGAAAAGTAACGGCCCTAGTACTGAGCCTTGAGGTACTCTATACTGCACTTGTGATCGATATGATACCTCTTCATTCACTGCTACGAATTGATGGCGGTCAGATAAGTACGATTTGAACCATGCTAAGGCACTTCCACTAATGCCAACAAAGTTTTCTAGTCTATTCGAAAGAATGTTGTGATCGATAGTGTCGAACGCAGCGCTAAGATCCAGTAGCACTAATAGAGAGATACAACCATGATCAGATGATAAGAGCAGGTCATTTGTCACTCTAATGAGAGCAGTCTCAGTACTATGATACGGTCTAAATCCTGACTGGAAATCCTCACAGATATCATTTTTCTCTAAGAAGGAATATAATTGTGAGGATACAACCTTTTCTAGTATCTTTGAAAGAAAAGGGAGATTCGAGATCGGTCTGTAATTAACTAGATCTTTGGGGTCAAGTTGTGGTTTTTTAATGAGAGGCTTAATAACAGCCAATTTAAAGTTTTTGGGGACATATCCTAATGACAATGACAAATTAATAATAGCCAAAAGAGGATCTATGACTTCTGGAAGCACCTCTTTTAGTAGTTTAGATGGAATAGGGTCTAACATACATGTTGTTGGTTTAGATGATTTATCAAGTTTATACAATTCTTCCTCTCCTATAGTAGAGAATGAGTGGAATTGTTCCTCAGGGGATCTATAGTGCACTATTTGATGTGATACTGTAGCTGACGGCTGCATGGTTACAATTTGATCTCTAATAGTATTAATTTTGGAAGTAAAATAGTTCATAAAGTCATTACTGCTGTGCTGTTGGGAAATGTCAACACCTGTTGATGCTTTATTCTTTGTTAATTTTGCCACTGTATTGAATAAATACCTGGGGTTATGTTTGTTTTGTTCTAAAAGAGATAAAAAGTAATCAGATCTAGCAGTTTTTAAAGCTTTTCTGTAGGATAGGGTACTTTCTCGCCAAGCTATACGAAATACCTCTAGTTTTGTTTTCCTCCAGCTGCGCTCCATTTTCCGGGCTGCTCTCTTTAAGGTGCAAGTGTGCTCATTATACCACGGTGTTGGACTCTTTTCCTTAATCTTCCTTAAGCGTAAAGGAGCAACCGTATCTAAAGTGCTAGAAAAGAGAGAGTCCATAGTTTCTGTTACATCATCAAGTTGTTCTGAGCTGTTGGATATGCTGAGTAATTGAGATAAATCAGGAAGATTACTTACAAATTTACACAAGACTAGATAATGATCTGATATATCATCGCTTTGCTGCAGAATTTCAACACCATTAACATCAATTCCATGTGACAGTATTAAATCTAGAGTATGATTTCGACTATGAGTAGGTCCTGAAACGTGTTGTCTAACCCCAATAGAGTTCAGAATGTCTATGAATGCTGATCCTAATGCATCTTTTTCATTATCAACGTGGATATTAAAATCACCCACAATTAAGACTTTATCTGCAGCCAGCACTAACTCTGATAGAAAATCAGCAAATTCTTTAATAAAGTCTGTATGGTGCCCTGGTGGCCTGTATACAGTAGCCAGTACAAACATCACGGGGGATTTATCATTAATACTTTTTTCTCTAGATAATGTTATATGAAGCACCATTACTTCAAAGGAGTTATACTTAAAGCCTGTCTTCTGAGAAATACTGAGAATATTGTTATAAATTGTAGCAACACCTCCCCCTTTGCCTTTTGGACGCGGCTCATTTTTGTAACAGTAATCTTGGGGGGTAGACTCGTTTAAAATAATGTATTCATCTGGTTTTAGCCATGTTTCTGTCAAACAGAGCAAATCTAGGTTATGATCATTAATCAAATCATTTACAAAAAGTGCTTTTGTAGAAAGGGACCTGATATTCAGTAAGCCAAGTTTTATCAATTGTTTGTGTATTGTAAACATTTTTTATTTGTTGAACATCAATTAAATGGTTACTCATAAATTGGTTTTGACGTTTTCTGTATTTTCTAGTTCGGGGAACAGACACAGTCTCTAGAGTGTGATATCTAGGTGAAAGAGTCTCCATGTGCTGAGAATTAACTGAATGAAGCCCATATCCTGTTCTTCCTGAGAAAAGCAAATCATATTTTCTTACTGATGGCCAGCCTTTCGTTGAGCAGTTAAGTCTTAGTCAGTTAGCAGAAGTAATTGGATGTTTATTCTAGGTAGAGAAGAGAGGACCCATTACCCTGGGGCTTCCTGGAAATAAATCAGTGGGAAACGGCTGCATGTATTTGAAAGAAACACATACCCCCCGACTGTCACGGTGCACACACGAGGGAGGATACAGGAACATGCAGACGAGGACTTAAACTCAAATAATAGTCTTTAATGACATCAAGGCAGGACAAGACAAGGCTGAGAGACAGGATACACCGGGAAGTAACGAGTAGACCAGACGAAATAAAACTGAACAGACAGGACTATAAATACACAGGTAAATCATAGATAACGAGACAAACACAGCTGGACACGAATTAACTAATAATGACATGAAACAAGGACAGGAAACAAACCAAATATGGACACAAGAGGCAGGAACAGATGACACACAACAGAACCCTGACACCGACCCCATCCCACTGAGAGCCAGAAACCTTGACTCAAAAATGGGGAATTTGCCTTGCAAATGAGTGAGCCTTCCCTCTGGTGACATGTTAGTTTAGAGCCACTGGTCCAGGATGTTTAAGGAAGATCCTGTCAAAAGCAATTTGTCTTCAGTTATGTAAGGTGGACAGTGTTATTGGCATGAGTCAATGCTGATTATCATATATTGAGTGACAAAACATGTTTTTTTTAGCCAACCCTCATTATCCACCATTCTAATTTCTCCTGAATTATCTGATGTGCTTGGCCACTGCATAAAGTGTATATATCCAACTGGCTTAATTCACCTCAGCTTCCTGCCAAGAGTTGTATTATCCTGATGTCTGTATAGTCATTGGTCTTTTTCAGAGAAAACTCTGTAATGATTGGTTATTATTGAGATGAAGACAGTTATTAGTGAAAGAAATGATGATGATGATGATAAATTATTGTTGTTGGTATAATAATGATGACTTCATAATGAATAACGAAACAGAACAGGAAACAAGTATAAAATGGTGAGAAAGGACTGGTGAAATTCAGCATAACATTGCATTCTTATACATGAGTCATACTGTATAATTTGAGAGCCTGGTGAATTATAGCCTTGCTTTGTGTGTTTGCTCAGCTTGAATACTATTGTCGTTTTAATGCCATGATCTCAGCTCACATATGGGCACCCGCTGTGGTATCAATGGAGTTTGCAGGTCTCAGATCCCCAGCCTAACATCCTTTAAATGAGTGTGATAGTACTCATATTCAGATAAGTCTTTCAATCAATAGTATTTTTCTCTGTCTGTTTCCTGTCTCAGGAGAAGGTAGGATAAATCCACATACTGAGGGATTATATGTTGTCTTTGACCTGCTTCTGAATGTTCGCTTTGAAGTGATGAAACATTTTGAAAAGGGCTGTGGAGAGGAGAGAGGATTTACCTTGCACCTCTGTAAGGGCATGTTTTGATCTAAATGGCTTCATATGAAATCCTTGTTCAGTATGTTCTGTATCGCTTAGAGGCACAGTGGTGTCCTTTTTCTTCCCACTTTATCCTAAAGATCTATGTCTAAGTAGTGTAGACAGGTGCATGTACATATGTAATATGTATATGAAATAGATGCCATCTAAAGGCTCCTTTTGGAGAGACAATCCTTCAATCTCTTATTTATTGTCTTTTTTAAAGTTTGGAAACGCCCTAGAAAATGGGTTTTTGGACAATATTGGCATGAATCCTTTTTAATTTGTGATAATTTTGCACTGATAAGGGACAACACAAACTTACGAAAACATATTTTATTACATAAACAGTTTATACATAGAAAAAACTTAAATTTTCGATTCATCAAAATATCCACCATTAGCAGCTATTACAGCTCTGCATAATCTGGGCATCCGAGCTGTCAGTTTGTTCAAACATTGACTTGATATATTACTCCAAGCCTCCTGAAGGATTGCCCAAAGATGATTCACACTGGTTGGACACTTCTTACGGACATCACGGTCCAGCTCCTAGTAGCTCAATTGGGTTGAGGTTGGGTGATTGGGGAGGCCATTCCATGACAGACATGATGCCAGCTGACTGTTTCCTCTCCAAATAGGATTTGCACAGCTTGGAAGTGTGCTTGGAAGTGTGCTTGGAAGTGTGATATCGTCCAAAACCCCACTTTTCTAGGGCGTTTCCAAACTTTTGGAGGGCAGTGTATCTGATGACAGTTTAATGCATGATATTTTAGAAAATTGTGCCAGGTCAAACACATAGGCACCCTCACCTTATATATGAAACCTGTTCCGCTCAGTCCACTTTTTTAGATCTCATCTAAAAGCTTCTTTTGGTGAGACATTCCTTCTGTCTCTCATTTCTGGTTTGTTTACTGTATCTGATTGCAGTTTAATTACAGTAAATAAAGCCTCAGAGTACATCATGGTGGAAAAACACAACTTCTCACAATCCTATTGATTTTGATTACTGCATATACTCAGAGGGGTTTCCAGTAATGACATTTGCTCAAATGTAATGGTATGGAGAATGGGGATGCATCCCCCCAAAGTACATCAGTCAGTTTGGTTTCTTTAACACAGAAATCCTAGTGATTCAATTTGAATCTGTGGTTTCCTGCAGTTGATACAGAATAAATGCCTCTGACCCTGTCTATGGATATTGTGCCCGGATAACATCCTCAGATGTGCTTAAAGATGGCACCTTTGCTTCCCACACTCCTGACTGTATTCTTACACCAATTATGCATGAATTTGCCAAGTACACAACATGTTGTAGTTATGAAGGCTTATGTCAATGTCTTCTTAATTGCAATATACAGGCTTTAAGGATAATTCCTAATTGAAAGGTGTTGAAAATTTGAAAGATGATATAAATTCAGCAACCTTGCAATTGGTAGCATGTTGCAATAGGTGTTATAAATAGGGCAAAACTTGATGCATGGTAATGCATGTTTAAAGCATTGCCGATGTGTGGCCATATGGCCTGTAGCAGACAAATACTGCTGGAATGAGGAAACGAAAATGCTCTTAATTGCTACTTCAAAGTGGAATGCAGGTCTTAATTGTAGCTTGACTAATAATAGTTAATGACCAGAAATAACAAATAATAGTGGAGCCCAATAAACAAAACCACTGTGTTCACAAGAAGCATTTGGAGAAGGTGGAGGGTTTTCTCTGTGCATCCTGTTTACACTAAAACAAAGGTTCTGAAAGTTTGCTATAGAAGAACTATTTTGGGTTCAAATAACCTTTCAGTGAACAGTTCTTTTCATTTTTTTTTTCTTAGTGTGAAGAACATTTTTTCAACTATAAAGAACCTTCTGTGCAATGGAAAGTTTCCATGGAAGTTAAAGGTTCTTCATGGAACCGTTATCAAATTCTTTTGGAAAACATTCAAACCACTGTTGAAAATAATGTTGTAAGGCAAATAGAAAGGACAGAGTCAAAACACATTAGGCACGTGTTTTTTTTCCCCTTCACTTTAAGCATACTGTATATTCATTCCTGTTTACATCTTTTGTATGAATGTAATAAATTGTTCACACTATTATTATTTATTAATACTATGCATTTCACATTTATGGCCCATTTTCTATTAGTTTTCTCATCACAACATCAAACCTCATGAATAAAGGAGATGAAGGGAAAAATGCATTTTGCAAGCATGAACACATATGCCGTTGATTAGACAGCTCCAATGTGTCAAGCTTTAGGTCATTACATGCTCTGAGAGTATTTGTTTGTCAATTTATGCAAATGTGACAGGTTCACACACTACCATATGGCTGTCCACTGAGAGACAAAAAATCAAAAACAAAGACTAACCTCCAAATAAAAAAGAAAAAGGGGTATAGGAAAATGTGTTTGTTTGACAAACCTATGGTGAGTTACATCATCTTACTGTTTCATAAACTGCTTATATTGTTTTTGCTTTAAAGGTTTGTCTACATAAATCTATAATTATGATTGTATGATTACTTTGATTTGTTTGGAGGCACTTACACTCCACTTGCAAAAGGTTCATTGTGGGGCTGTTAACAAACAAATAATTTGATTTGAAGAAGTATTTTCCCTTTTTAAATTTATTTTCATGCTGCAAATTGAACTGAATTTAAAGGTACGGTCATCAAAGTGTCATCATTTAAAACCTGTATGGCGTTCTTCTTTCTGTGGAACACAAAACAGTCACTGTGTCCAAACAACATTAGACCATTTTGACTTTTATTGTATGGACCAAAAATAAATACATAAAAAATAAAATAAAAAAAATAAAGCACTGATGTGTTTTTCAGATATCTTCTTTTGTGTTTCACATAAATAAAAAAAGTCATGCAGGTTTGGATCAACATGAGGGTGAGTATATAATGACACAATTTTCATTTTTAGGTGAACTAAACCTTTAAGAAAATATTATTGATCATATTGTGTTGAACAATTAGTTTTTTTATTATTATTATTTTAGTTTCAATATGCAATACAAGAGTTGACTAATTACAAAATATAAATTAACAGGTTTTATTTAAATTAAAAAAATATTTATCATTGATAAATATTAGTGAATCAACCTAAATATGTCAATTTATACCAAAACTACTTTATATGGGTTAAATCATGTAGAAATATCTCTTTAAAGTAATAATTGCAGGTTACCACTTTTTGCAGTGTGTTGTCAGTTAACCTAAAATGTACTATATGTGGTAACATCTGGTTTTATTGAAGTCAAAAATATGATTGAATTTACCCGACTGCTATATGCCAATGTCATTTTTATAAGGTAAGCTTTATAAAATCTTGACATTTTCACTTTACAGAATGCATTAAATATAGGCTATCTGACCTCTAATGATGGTTTCAAGCAATAATGAATAGTTTCACAGTGTACAAGTTCTTGTGCAGCTGTTCAACCTGTTGATGTAAACGTATTATAGATTCTAACGTGATGATTATGAGGGCTTATTTTCTTGACCAGCAACCATGTTATCTCTCGCTACGGTGTATCAGCTCAGCCTGAACAGTTTGCAGATCGGCCGGGTCGCTGTGATGGATCAGTCACATCGCATGAGCTGACGCAAATGACCCTGCTCTCTTTCAAGAACTCTTTCAAAACGAACATGGCGGCAACTTAACGTTTGGGCAAAATGATTGTGGATCGTTTCGCGAGAAAAGATCCCACCTTGTCGGACCGAGGAGGCGAGAATCGGCGTTTCGAAACGAGGAGCCCTTGCGCTTTTCACCAGAGCGAGCGGCCAGACACTGGCTTTTCCGCGTTGTAGCGGCTCTGCGCAAAAGGGGAGAGCGGAACCCATGACAGACGAGCAGGGAGAGACATGTTGCTACAGATAGCTGGGGTTTTCTCCGGAGAAGCACGGGGAGAGGGGACACGACAATGAAAGCAGTAATCCCCCTGAACACAGCAACTGATCGTTAATCGCGGAGGTGAGCCACGACCGCTCGTCAGCCATCGTTTAGTTAGCAAAACTCAAGGCAGACCTCCCGTCAATGACTATTGTGGCAGAAAAGCCCCCACGGTGGAGTCAGCCAGAGCTGCGCTTTCCCAAAATATGACCAGCGGTGCTTGGAAGTGTCGGCAGCGAGATGACGGCTTAAAAATTTGGTGTGCTCCCCGCGAGAACGAGAAGCCATTCACCGACTCCGAGAGGGCCCAGCGATGGCGATTGTCCTTAGCGTCCCTCTTATTTCTAACCGTTCTGCTCTCTGATCATCTGTGGTTCTGCGCCGAGGCCAAACTGGCAAGGACCCGAGACAAGTTAGCTTCAGTGGACATGAGCGCAAACCACAGACCCGACCTCCCTTCAACACACAGCAGCCTCAGAAGAAATGAAGATGCTATTTTTGTAGTCAATTCTACCAAACCTTTGTGGCAACTAGAAACTTGCCACCCGGATGGTTTGTCTGAAAACTGCTTCACTTTTGTCGACGCTGACCACTTGTGCAGGGGCCTTTCGCAAACGGAGGGGACGCGGTGGATGAACATAAGCGATTTGTACCTTTCCTTTTGTAACTCGTACTCTCTTATGGATTTGCTTTACGGATCGTTAAGTCCGGACAATTTGAACTGCAGCCTTGACGTGGTCGTGGACGGCGACCTAAACAGGTGCAGTCTGTGCGTTCAGGCGTACCAGCGTTATGATCTGCACGCGCAGGAGAAATATGAGGAATTTGAGATGATGGCAGACAAATACGAGACGGATGTGTACTCAGTAAGGACGTGCATGGAAGAATGCAAGGTAGGGCTTTATGATCTGGATCTCTCGTTTTCGCTGAATAGAGTTGGCTCTTCGTTCTCAGTCGTCATGGTAACTGGTGACAGTAACGCGGTGATGTTTTAGTGGGGGAAAAGTGCATTTTGATATTGTATTCGGTTTTTTCCGCATTTCGCATCTGTTGGTGGTGACAACTTTGCAGTCATCTCATTTCCGAGACAGTTGGAGGGTGAAAAATCAGACAGGCTTTTAAACTTTTCCTTTCCTGCTGTCTCAAATTATTCCTAGCGCGATCAACGCAAAATCCATCGTTCTGGTCTGATCTTACGGAGGAAATTAAATGTTGCTGCTGATCCAAGGTTACTGTGTCAGTGCAGAAAACGCCGCACAGCCGATCTTTCAACGTGCGTGCGTCACTCTATAGCGCGCAGGTGCGTCTCTCTGAACTGAATATAGAGCTGCTCCGCCAGGTGTTCATTCACGTCCACCACACTGAGTACATTTCAATAACTCTAATAGGGCAGCGGTGCTTTCTCAGCTAATCTCTCACAAGAGTATTTTCCCTCGCTCATTGGCCTTGTTTGCACAGCACTCTGCGCGCGCTGCAACAGGGTGCCCTCTTAACCGCCATAAACTTGACATTAAGGTTAATTTCCAGCTCCCGCTGTCATCTTAAATGGATTGCTCCCGGGCGACGAAAAAAATGGCACACTGTTGCTGTGTGCTGATAAGGAAGCGATCTTACTGTGTTCTTTACGCGTGTGTGTTGCTTTGTGTAATTAATGGTCAAACATTTACCGAGAGCTTGTAAGTTGTCGTTTAAATGAAGGAGGCACAGATAAGCTGGTGAATAAGTGGGTGGTTCATTTGGCACAGGACTCGATCGCTGCTCGGTATCTGTGCTCGCTGTCCGTGGTGCTGAAACATGCTTAATTCTACAATGAAGGGACAGGCCTTTTGATGCAGGGGACATGTTTAATTGTGACCCTGGACCACAAAACCAGTCATAAGGGTCAGTTTTTTTAAACTGATATGTTATACATCATCTGAAAGCTGAATAAATAAACTTTGATGACCATTGATGTATGGTTTGTTAGGATAGGACAATATTTGGTTGAGATGCAACTATTTGAAAATCTGGAATCTGAGAGTGCAAAAAAAAAATCTAAATATTGAGAAAATCACCTTTAAAGTTGTCCAAATGAAGTTCTTAGCAATGCATATTACTAATCAAAAATTAAGTTTTGATATATTTTAAGTAGGAAATTTACTAAAATATCTTCATGGAACATGATCTTTGCTTAATATCCTAATGATTTTTGGCATAAAAGAAAAATTGATAATTTTGATCCACACAATGTATTGTTGGCTATTGCTACAAATATACCCGTGCTACTTTTGACAGGTTTTGTGCTCCAGGGTAACAATTATTACGTGAGCAATTTGTATTTTTCTAGCATCATTGCCAGTGACAGTTATGACATTGGGCCTTTGCATCTGTGATACACCTGCACTCCCAAAATCCACGTCTGCATTTCTAAAGTTGCCTTTCATGAAAAAAACTGTTTTTTTTAGTCCAAAATAATAGTAATAATGTTGTTAGTATCAACACAATTTCATAGAGGCTGACATTGAGTCTGTATGCTTATTTCAACCTGTTGATGAGTTACATTTCTTTTCAGGACAATTCATACTGCCACCTGTGCGTGGTGTTTTCTGTGCCTTAGCCATATATCTTAGCAAAGTGACAGCCACAGAATTCCTATTCAGAAACCTCCCATATGAATAATCTCTCTGCAACAGCCTCTACAGAACAATTATTTCTATTAAATGCTTGCAAAGTATTGTTTGAGGATGGAAATTCCGGCCAGTAACCACAAATTAGTCTTTTGTGTTATTGTGGATGATAAGTCTATACTGTTTTGCAGCATTGTTCTTCTGTGCAGGAAAACATAAGTGCTCATCATTGCTGGCACAATACGGCTGAATATATTGTGTCATTACAGTGCATTTATATTCAATGCTTTTTATGGCTTTCAAATAGAAAGGATGCATGTAGTAGAATATTTGGACTGTTCTGTTTCTCAGACATTTTCCAACGTTAATGTAACTGTCGAACCACGCTACCATAGCCTGATAAACTTCCAGTGAGTGTGAATGAAGGCCGTAATGCAGAGGGAGGTGGCAGGAGTCAGTCAGAGCCTCTGGCAAGCAGCTGCAAGGGATAGCCAGTCCCAGCTGTGATTAAGCAGCGAGAGATAAAGACAGAAAGAAAGACCGAGAGAGACTGAGTGGATGGGTAATCACTGTGACACGCCGTCTCTGACAGCCGGATCAGCCTTCAGGTTGATTTAATTCGGCACCTTCCTTGCACTGCATTCGAGTGTGGAAGACACTGTTACTTTTGTCTGCGTGTATGGGTTTGTATTGTGTGTAAATGTGCTAAAGGTTCAGTTCAATTGCTATGAATAAACCAGACATTATAAATAGGTAACAAACAAATGCACGAAGGGAGTGGGTAGCGATTAGAGGAATAAACTAAGAAGGTTTTACTCAATAGTGTGCTATTCTTAGCTACTGTATTGAGCTCTGCACTGTTGCACTGGTGTTACAGCTTGGCTGTTCTATGACAAAGCAATCACATCACTGATAACATGGACCACATTTAGTGTCTCAGAGACCAAAAGTGGACAGCACTTTTCTTCAAAAGTGGTATGCCTTTGATGTTCTTTTTTACACTACAGTGTGTTCTCTTATGTCAAGTATTTAATTAATCATTAAAAATGTCCATTTTGTTACTTGCCTTGACTTTTCCACTCACTGTGATTTGAAATAATTTGATTCTAGCAGTGAAACCTCCTGTTTCTTGCTGTAGCGAGTTGAAAATAAGCTGGCCTCATTACATTTCAATTGGAAATGTGGATGAAAACCTCCTAATATAGGTTCTGAATGCTTGGCGTAGATCTTTGTGATTTCCACTGATTGACTCTTATGGGCAATATAGAAAGGCTTGTGGTATGGAATTGATAGCTCCTTGGATGAAACCCTATTTACTGAGAATAGAAAGGACAAGTCCAACATTCCTCTAAGAGCATAGATAGTGTTAGTACACTTTGCAGGGTATGATCCCCGCAAGGGTTTAGCACAAATGCTTGTTCATCTCTTTCACAGTTGTCTCCTTTTTGGGACATCACCATTCTGTCTGTTGCACACATTTTCCTTCTATTTTATCTCTGCATTGCAATACATGTGAATAATTGAATAATCTCCTCATATATGCAGTATTCCTAAATTAAAGGAATAGTTCCCCCCAAAATGTGAATTCTGTCATGATTTTCTCACCCTCTTATTGCACTCATCTTGTTTTCTTTCTTTTGTGGAACATGGAAGATAGGTTGAAGAATGTTGACAGAATGTAACGATGACAAATTTTTTATTTTTAGGCCGAACTTTTCCTTTAATGGGGTGCTTTGCTCATTTGACTCTGTAAGTGGATCCAGCATTTGCTTGTCACTGAGCTTCACATGGAGTGGGTTTGGAAAATCTGAAATGCAAATTATACAAAACAGAAGCCCCGTTGTTATCATGCTCATGAAGGGACATTTTTTTGTTCGCTTTCCTATTCTTTTTATTCTAGAAAAAGCAGACAGTGCTCCTCTGTGTCTCATTAAGGCTATCACTGCTCACTGTGTTATTTAAACAGGGCTTTTATTAGTGTTAGCCAACAAAAGATGACTATCAGAAGGCTATTTTCTTTATCCGCATCCTGGCATGAAACCCCTAAACTGATATAAAACCAGAGTTACAGAGGACAGAATTGGTGACTACTAAATCTTTCTCTGTTGTCTGAATGTAAGTTTAGATATTATTTTTTTTGTCATTTACCACTTAGAGGTTGATTATTTGTATCAAATTATTTGTACGAGTGAGAAGGTGAGCATGGTGCTCCCTTCTTGGAAAATACATGGCAATTGTTTATTGTTATAGTTAATCACTATGGTGTTGTTTTTGTGGTAGTCATTGGTTCTGGTAAATTGAACCCTTCAATAAACGTAATAGTGTTGTTCTCTACTAACAACTTTCTGCTCACATTACCTAATAATCAGGATTTCATGCTCAAATCAGAGTATATTACACCAGACCATACAGTATTTAAAAAAATAAAACAACTGATACATTAATGCAAAAGACAGATACAGAATTCACTACAAATCTGTTACTATTATAATACATTTTTATTATTACAAAATAATTTTAGGACCAAGGGCTTTTAGACTTTACATTTCATTGATCTTTTGCAATGAAGTTAAAAACTTTTAATCTTAAAATAACCAGGATGTTCAATCCCTCATTCCCACATGAATAATTTTGTACATTATTAAGCAAAAATGGTTTGGTGTTTAAAATAGTTTGATTCTTGTTTTTAGGACCAGATTATGAATGAACAGAATTGATGAGAGTAGAAGTGAGTCATAAATAGAAATAGAAATGTTACTAGATCTTCTTGCACATTTGATAAAGAAAGAATAAAAGAAGAGAGAGATTTTGATTATGTGTTTTCAATCTTTGAACTATAACACACACACACACACAGGATTCGGCAACTGCCCATTAATTTCCAGCTTTGCATAATCAGGCTCTTTTTTAATCATCCTAATGGGTGGCATTTAGCTTATCGGGTTGGAGAGTCATCCATTCTAAAGATGCACCTCACCATGGTGTTTGCAGATGGTTGGGTAACCTTTTTTAATTAAGCAAAAATAGTGATATATTGATGTAATATTATGTAGTTATTATGATTTATATTTACCCCATCAAGGCATTATTATTTTTTATTTTTTTTGTAAAAAGCAGCAGTCACACACATTATTTTAGCTCTTTGCATGTCATAGCTAGTGTACTGCATTCATACAGTAGAGCTGCCATTCAGATCAACTCAGGCTGGAGGTAGGCTGGAGCTCAGACCCCCTGCCACTCCTGTTCATTGAAATGAAGCAGTGGATTGGATGGGATTACAGTGATGGGTGGAGCCAAGATGTTGAAGCTCTGGCTGGGGTCAGGTCTCCATGGCAGCATTAGAATGCTGAGTGTGTTTGCTTATTCATAAAAGCCTGCCGTGGGCTGCTGCAGCAAGCTTCCAGTGAGGGACACAACCACAACCAAGGTCAGTGTCCCAGATCTCCATTACATCACTGCCACTGCAAAAGGTGCTCTGAAATAATGTGCCAGACCAACACACATATGCTTTTATATATGTCCTCCAATGGATACATTTTATTATTATTATTTTTTTTTTTTTACATTTGTATAATTCTTTAATAGACATTTAGATATTCAATCTAGTAATCCATGTTCTGTTGATAAAGTGATTTACTGAAATAAAGGAAGACACTGACTATAGCACATACTTATATCTTGGGTTTGGTGATGAAGGTCATAACACCTCTGTATGGGTCAGAATGCCTTTGAGGATAGGTTGCCAAGGAGATCGTACAGCAGCTTAATTAGTGTCAACATGAGTTTGACGTCAGTCAGCAATAAGAGTCTTGGAGACTTCATACAGATTCACCTTCTTTAATTCCCAAGGAAGGACTGTAAAGTACCTCAGAGAGCCCAGACCTCCAACTGTCCATCCCAGGCTGTGGTTCCTGCTTTAGAAGAAATGAAAACATAGACTAAAAATTATTTCATTATTTACTCACCCTCATTTCGTTCCAAACCTGTATGACTTTCTGTCTTCTGCAGAACACAAAACAAGATGTTTTGAAGAATGTTTCAGCTGTTTTGTCCATACAATTAAAGTCAGTGGTTTCATAAACAACACTGGCTGAACATAAGAATAACTTTGATGTTGTTAGTAAAAAAAGTGGAGTGTTCCTTTAAGTGTCATTTTTTCGAAATTGAGATTTATACATCACATGAATAAAAGCTGAATACATAATCTTTCCATTGATGTATGGTTTGTTAGGATCAGACAAAATTTGGCCGTGATACAACTATTTGAAAATCTGGAATCTGAGGGTGCAAAACAATCAAAATATTGAGAAAATCGCCTAGTTGTCCAAATGAAGTTCTTAGCAATGCATATTACTAATCAAAAATGAAGTTTTGATATATTTATGGTAATAAATTTACAAAATATCTTCATGGAACATGATCTTTACTTAATATCCTAATGATTTTTGGCATAAAAGGAAAATCAATTTTTGACCCATACAATGTATTGTTGGCTATTGCTACAAATATACAAATATACCCCAGCGACTTAAGACTGGTTTTGTGGTCCAGGGTCACACACACACACACACACACACATATATATATATATATATACGGTATATAATTTATTTATTTATTTATTTTTTACAAAATTAATGGTCAAATGTGAGTATCAAATATATCAGGCTTTTGAGGAATGTTTATTTGTTTACCTCTCATTCATCATTGTACTGCATTGTATATTGTATTATGTTTTGATCATAAAACTAAGCATTGACATATCATTCTAAGACATTATTGGGAGATAAAGTGATATGTAGCCTAAGTAGTCTTCTATATGTTACAAGCTATTAGAATTTTAACCAAAAATATCATATTCAACCAAAACAGATTAGATTTAGATTTTTTTTGTGTAAAGTTTCAATAAAATTGATTTTATTTTAATTGAAAATTGTTTTTTTTTTTTATTAGATTTTTATGACTTTTTTTTTTTTTTTTTTTGCTGTTATATGCAATAGAGCTACATTGCCCTGTAAAGCCTCTTGCTCTTTTGTATGAACACTTTTTTCACATCCACTGAACTATTTAGGGTCCCCCAGTGTGAAGTACAGGTACATAGTAAAGAAAAATTACATGAAAACAAAATGGGTTTTATTCACTAAAAATTGTGTGGATTATTTTGTATTCATACTGTACGCACAGGAGAAATTCTCACAAAAAAATCAGCCTAATTCATAGCACATGCATACACCCGTGAATTATTTCTTAACCTTGTTCTAATGGTAATAATTTTGGAGTATTCTAAATGAGTGGATGTGTGCCCAAGGTTAGTCATTTGCATAAGCCACGCCCAAACCATCTCCATATAAGGGCTTTGCACACAACCTTTCCTTGGCAGTCTTTCATCATTCTCAAGAAACATATTATGCTTTTGCCTGAAAGACACACAGCAAAATCCTCGAGCAATGCCAAGTGGGTTGTTCTCAAAACCAGTTCATTCATTCATTCATTCATTCATTCATTCATTTGTAGTTCAAATTCTATTTTAGTACATTTTTGGTGAGTAATGTTTTTTTTCATGAAAACATTTATACACAGATTTAATGCACAAATTCGTGCATATGCATGTTTAGTGAATAAGAACCATAGTTTATAATGTTGTGAAAACTATGATCAACAAATGTGCTGTACATTTCCTGAATAGATGACATTGACATGCTGTTTTGTAGAATATCATACCGGTGACTTTACCACTAGCTGTAACAGCAGCCTCTATGTATTGCAAATCTTTGGCGGCTTAACAACCTCCAACAGAGCTTCCGTTTCTTGGATAATGATTTCCATCCACTACACAGTGTTTAAAGAGGTGACTCATAGAACCTCACCGCCTGATCATTCATCTGGGGCTAAAACAAACGGGGTGAGATATATTTAAGTCTACTTAACTATTACAGTGACTGCAATTTAATGGAGAGCTCAATATAGGTTTCCAGACCACGTGTTCTGTCTAGAGGCTAAGGTGTGGAAGACAAAGGTGTAGATCTTTTCCTTTTTTCCTTTTTTTTTTTTTTTTTTTTTTGTAACATATGCTACACATACAGTGTGATAATTTGTTCCTGGATCGATGCAACGTCTTTGAGGTTATTTAAGAGCAAATTTGTGCCCATGTGCATTGTACCTGTCCTCAGAGGGTGTTAATGGAAAGCTTATTACTGAATGGAAAGATTAAAGAGTGCAAAGGAGAGATGAGAGAGGAAATAATTAGTACATGTGTTACAAACAGCTAGATGGGGACCACAGACCTAAAGATGCAACCAGAAAGTGGCACGAGGGGGGCCTGAGTCTGAGCTAGCACTAATTTACCAGTTTTTAGGGTAGAAATAGGTATTCCCTTAAAAGTACAGTTGCTGGTTTTAGTTGAATGAGGCAGTGGTCACAGTGTTAGATTTGTGAAAGCCAACTGTATTTCACTCTCTTGGCTCCCTAGAAAGTGTTTTATTTGGTGCAGACATGCTTTGAACGAAACAGCATGTATGGCGCCTACTGGGTGAAGAGAACATGATTCACTCTCCTCCCTCCATTGATCTCCTCACTGACAGACACCCGTAATAAAGATGATGTCCATCAGTCTGGGAATCTGTTGACCTTGTGCTAAACAAGTAGTTAATCAATAGTCAACCTTATGTTTCCAGTGTATCATGTATGACATTTTTTTAAGAGTTAAGACTAATACGATGGAGTTTTAGGAAGTGAAATGTCAGGGACTGAGGTTCTCTGCTTCACATGAGAGAAGCTACAGTTAACATAAAAGAGAAAGCAAATGCATTAATGTACTTACAATGGAATCCTACCAGACAAGATAGCCAGAATGTTTAAATGTGAAGCTTAGATTTTTGGTGAAGCATTTTCAATACATTTTTACTTTATTTTTTGTCTACTTTTCAGTGGAATTCATGCAATTACTATATGTAGAGTGTTTTGCAAGTCAACAGTGCTTTATGAATAGCTCATTCTACCCCTTCCATGTAACTTCCTGCAATCATAGATTTATTTTTAGCATAGCTGAAAACTGGATGCATCCTCATTAGTTTACTGTCCATATTTACCGTGCAAGATTAGAATTAATGCTTCATATGAACATTCTGTCATTTGCTCATCATCATTTACTCACCCTCAAGTTGTTCCAAACCTTCATGACTTTCTTTATTCTGTTGAACAAAAAAAATTTGAATTTTGGATATTTTGAAGAATGTGGGTTTCTGGTAAAAATGAAAAAAATACTATGAAAATACTATGAAAAAAATACTATGGAAGTCAATGGAGACTAGAAACTTTTTGGATACCAACATTCTTCTACAGGTTTGGAACAACATGAAAGTGAGTAAATGATGACAAAATTTTATTTTGAAATATCCCTCTAACCCGTATAGTTCTGGTGTTAAAATGAATGTATTTAAGTTGATTCAGCAATATTAAATAATATTTCTGACTTAAACCAGTTCATTTAGATGTTACCATGTTACCATTTCAGTATACATTACAAACAGTATGACAAAGGTGGTATTATACAGTAGTAGATTTTTGAAGAGTGTGTACAGAAAGTGTTTCTCAGCATTTTCAGGTGCCTTAATGTGAAAATGTTTTGCAATCAGTAAAATTCAAAAGACGGAAAAACATTTAGTATAGAACTCAGTACTTACAACTTCAGTATAAATTAATGTAGACAGTTTTTTATTCATTTTTATTTACTTTATATTCATTTATTTTTATTTATTTTATTTTTTTGTGTGTGTGAAAAATCCCTTAATGCAGTACTATGCAGTACCGGCACTTCTATGTTTTAGTCTTTAGTGTACCGGCACTTTTTCGTGTGTATACCGGCACGTCTGTTGCCGGTACTCAGAGTCAAAGCGTCAGTGTCTGGGTGATTAGAAATGACACAATATAAATCACACTTTTAGAGGGGTCACCTCTCATCTCGACAAATCACGTGAATGAATGCAAGTGGAGTCAGCCTACCGCAAGGGTTGTCAATGTGTGGGGCGCGAGAGCATGTCATGGGAGGTGGAATAATAATGAATTATTGATTACTAATATGAATCAGTACATTATAACAGAAACAATTCCTTAAAAATTAAAAGAAGCAGGTTCTTGCGATCACATTACTTTAAACCGGTAAACTCCTGGAAAGTCTAAGGATCCAGTAAGCTAATTCAAACAGTAAGTTCAAAACAGCGCTAATAATGCAGAGAACAGTGACTTATGTCCAGATGTCAGTAAATTATTCTTTCAGTGTGTATTTGGCTTAAAAGCAAGAGTGTTTTATAATGGACACTGGCTGAAGGTGTTTTAGATTATGCGGTGGTATTATATATAATATTAAATAAATAAATAAATATACACTGCCCTCCAAAAGTTTGGAAACGCCCTAGAAAATGGGGTTTTGGACAATATTGGCATGAATCCTTTTTAATTTGTGATAATTTTGCACTGATAAGGGACAACACAAACTACGAAAACATATTTTATTACATAAACAGTTTATACATAGAAAAAACTTAACTTTTCGAGTCATCAAAATATCCACCATTAGCAGCTATTACAGCTCTGCATAATCTGGGCATCCGAGCTGTCAGTTTATTCAAACATTGACTTTGAATTGGCAATCAATTGTTGAAGCTACAGTATTAAGGTGTGCTGACCCAAAAATCTTTTAAAAACCTGGGCCAAGTTTAAACCAGTAACCAGGCATCACAGCTGGCAAAGGGGCATGTCTGACTTTGACATGTATATATATTGCCATTATTATGTTTTATTGCTGGTCTTCAATGATAATATCAAGTTACTTTAATGTATTTGCACCAAAAAATAAGGATTTATGCTGATATCGTCCAAAACCACACTTTGCCAGGGGTGTTTCCAAACTTTTGGAGGGCAGTGTATAAATAAATAAGAAGGGCGGGGGGATGAGTACCGTCGCTACTTTTTTCCACTTCAAGCACTGCCTTAATGTAACCATACTTTAACTTAACTACATCTTCTCTATACTTGTAACTGTACACCACTAATTGTCATTTAAAAATGTTTATTCAAAAAGTGTGTTCTGATAAGGAAATATATTCATAAACTTCTATGCCATTATCTGACATTTGGATGACTCTTGAGAGCATGAAATGGTATTATATTTATCCCCGTCTGCTACCTTGCTGTTACAGCTTAGTATAGTCGCAAGTTAAGATGTTCTTTTGGTGCTTTCAACCAATCAACATCCATGTGGTGCTTTCAACTAGCCAGTACTAATCGTGTCGTCAAACAATGAGCACTGTCAGCTTGTTGGGATGTTATTTTCCTGAGTGATTAGTCACTTCGCTATTATGGCTAAGCTGATATCTTGAACTGAGTACCCATCAGATATTACAGGCCTCCTTGGTAGAAACTCTCATTGATCAATGTGTCTCATCATGATCACCAATATTATTCTGCTTTTTATAAGAATAGCTACCAGGATCTCATAACAAAGCTAATCTTAAGAAATAATATTTTTTTTGCTATTCTTCTGTTCTTTCATTTTCATTATACTACAGACAGTTTAGAGCCTATACTGGTTGGTATTGTGGAGATCAATGAGAAAATATACAACATAGACGTACGAGAAAAGGTCCATATTCTGTTTATTGATTGATTACTCTTGCTCACAGTAGCTCTGCTCTCAGCACAGCAGAGTGATACCCAGTACAGACTCTTAAATAGGTTTACAGGATATTGCTGGTGATGTTGAGGGCAGTTGTTATGGGTTATTACACTTTTCATAAGTACATCTGAATGATTACAGTTGTGATTAGCCTATCCACTGCTTCAAACAGACTAATCATATATACATTCAGACAGAGTGGGAGTAAAGCAGCAGCATGAGTATGTGTACCTGTGTTAGGATGCACCAGCCCATCCTTTGTAGACATACGTAAGTAATGTTGAAAAACCATGCATTTTGGTTCCAATTTGTCTCAGTTTATGTTTAAAACTTATTTTACCTTATGTAACTGACAGTAATAATTAGGCTATTTTAATTTCCTTTTAGTTTAATTTAGGAACAGGAAATGTCACAGGAAGCAATATCACATGAGCATATTCAGACAAACAGCATGATTTGAATATAGTTTTTTGTTGAGCGAATCAGTTTATTGACTTACTCATAAAGACTTACTAGTAAGCTTACTTTTAAAACAATATAATCTGCAGAAAATGGTTAATGAAAACACTGCTAGGCCAATTAGATCCAACAATTGGAACTAAGGAACGGTATTAAAATAAGTATGAAACTGAAATGTAAAAAGAAATGTAAATAGTATTTTTAAAATACTATTATATAATAGTACTATAAAATAATAGTATTTTAGGGGCAGTCATGGCCTAATGGATAGAGAGTGTGTGTGGACACAGTGTGTGTGTGTGTGTTTGTTCACTTCTAACTGCTGTGTGTGTGTGCACTTGGATGGGTTAAATGCAGAGCACATACTTGGCCACACGTCACGTCCTTTCCTTTCCTTCCTTTTTAAAAATGAAAATTATATATATATATATATATATATATATATATATTTATTTATTTTTTATTAAAAAAACACAAAAAATGTGTGTAACCCATTCTCACTCCCAAGGCATCAAAAACTGAAGCGTGGTCAAATGCCTTGTTCATTGAATTATGATGCAAATGGTACTTTTTGGCATGACTATATTGACAAAGTAGTAACTCTGTTTCTTTCAATTGCTTGCCTTTTTCTCTTGTCTTCAGAATTTTACTTGCATAGTTTTATTTTTTTTTCATATTATGGAAGTCAGTGAGGACCAGCAACTGGAACTGTGAAGAAGAATCAATTCATACAACTTGAGGATGAGTAAATGATTAATTTCTGGGTCTATTCCTCACACAAAGCAACCATTTGGCCTCAACATATTTGCAAGTTTTTACTAAATTATTGCGACTGTACTTGTATCTGCTTGTTCTAATCTGTTTAAAATTGTTTTCTATACTAAAAAAAAATTGCATCCCACTTTATATTAGGTGGCCTTAACTGCTATGTACTTACATTTAAATTAAACATTTGATACAATGCACTTATTGTGTAGATACATGTTTTTAAAATGAACATTTAAAAAAAATACCTGCATGTAATTACAAAAGAGTTCCTAGTTTGTTGAAATAGCGATGCCTGGGGTACCTTTAGCATCTTAATAGGGACAAGCAAGGCACTTGCTTCAGTTTCTGATACCTTCTGAGTGAGACAGGTTGAAACCTGGCATGTAGGCCTACAAGTACTTAATGAGACATTGAAATCTCTGGCACTGCTCTACATACAGTACATTAGTAATTTTCTGTACTGCTACCCATCACAGTTTGCATGTAGCCGGTGCTAGAGTAACACACACTAGGAGGCTTTGGAAAAGTGTGTCATTTTTATCGCTAGAAGTGTGTTTTTAGATCATGTTAGAAAGCCATTAACAAGTCGGTGATTCACACAATGCCCTCTTTCTTAGAATGCAAATGTCAATGTCAGCATATATGCCTAAATGATTGAAATCTGTCATACAAAACTCACAGATATAATTTAATCAGTCTGCTGTTATATTTAACAGATGTCAGTGGTTTTTCTATGGTCTCAATAGCATGAGAGCAGAAAAGGAACAGCTGCTTTGTACAGTATTTAATCATCCTTGTAACTATATATCTCTAAGCATACTGTATACTGTAACTATATGATTAAGAAAGATAATAAAACTTATTGAAAACAATGAGCTGCTTTAGTGAGGCTGGCAGAAATTAAACTTGCCTGAGCATCTATAGCTTTAGGTAGGAGTTATCATTTGCTGTGTGTGTGTTCGTGTTTAATGAGCCCCAGAGAATTCTTACTCATGAAAAACCTACAGTAGTAAATCAACAGTAGCAGCCATTGACAGCTGGCATAGAAGCCTTCCCCTCTATAACAGTCCAGCTCTGCAGGTCCATATGAGTGGAGCTTATAATATGCTGGCAGCCTACCATCAGTGCCTGGCACCCCCTCAGTGGAGCGTATGCCACAGCAAAACAGTGCTGCATACCCCCCTCTGGGTCAATGGGAAACACTGGCATATGGGCATATTCTGGTGCTTAGCCCTTTTCTTCCTATTGTGTATTATTGGTTGCTGAAACCTAGCATGGTCGATCAACTAATCCATGACTGGCTGCTTCCCAGAGCATTCAATAAGTACAGCCACCAGCTAGCCTGAGGGCATCAATGCTACTCTCTGTTGTGGTCAAGTTAAATGTGAGCTCTGCCTTATGATCTTACAAGTCGAATCATCAACCATTCTTGAGACACAGCAAGTTCTAAATTACCTCTTGTTTTTTTCTACCATGAAAGAAAAAACACAGAGAGAAAATAGCAGAGCACAGCACAATGTTCAAGTGAAGTGAGCTTGCTTTATTTATTTATTTTTGACCAAAGTTATTAGTTTATCATTCAGAAAAGTTTGGAAAACTTGGAAGACTTCACAATCTCAGCTTTTCATTTTAAAACGTATATTCCAACATGCATTCATTTGTTCCACTTGTACAATGACCTAAAGTTCACTGATTTAGTAGTTTAGTTGTTTATGTATTGCACAAGCTCTGTATGTAGCTGTTCTGAACACTCATTAGATTAAAGATCTTCAGAAATAAATTGATCTTAAGCAAGTGATTTAAGCAAACATTTTCCCCAGGATATGTACAGAAAACTTTCCACAACAGAACGTTAATGAAAATACTAGTGCATACAGATAAAGTATGCCACTCTTTTTTCTCTTTTTCCTTTGTACTTTGTTTTCTCCTTCCCTATCTCTTCTCCTACCTCTTTCCTTGTATGCCAGTAGATATTGAGTGAAAAGAGGTTATCAGTTGCATCGCTGTCCACAGAGTGCCAGATATTGATTTGGAGAATTAAAAAATAAAATCTCTCTTTGTGTATATGTCAGGTTCACAAGATCTCTTCATGCACTATACTATATGTCTTTTTGGTTACACTTTATTTTAAGGTGTCCTTGTTACAGTGTAATTATACATTTAATTATTGAGTATATTAATTAAAGGTGCAATAGGTGATTGTCTTCAGAAACATTTTTTTTGTTATTCTGGTTGAAAGTCTCTTCACATCCTGATAGCAATCATTAAGTTAAGTGGTCTAAATGCATTTATCTGTATTTATATGTTCTGTGGAAGGTGTAGGACCAAGAAATGTTCGTCCAATCAAAACGCTCGGTCCGAGCGTTTTAATTGGCTTTCCTACCTGTCTGTCAACATATGTATTTGCATACCTCTGCGCACCCTGATCGTGCAGACATGATACGTCATCAGCGCGTTCACGCACGCTGTGCAGACAGCCAAGAATGGCAGACAAACATCAACAACCCGATCTTCCTTCCTGGTATTGTAGTACTTTTACTAACTGTGCTATAAAGTTTTCTCACCGGTGAATGACACATGATGTAGCCCAGCGGTTCTCAATTCCAGTCCTCCCCCCCCCCCCGCTCTGCATATTTTGCATGTCTCGCTTAGTTAACACACCTGATTCAGATAACCAGAAGAGAAGAGAAGAGAGCTATGTGCATGAACTGTGTACCGATTGACATGCTCCCTACACAGTGTTCATTGCTCCCTACTCCCTAAGCAGGGGAAATCTGTTGAAGTTTATTTCACTTCGGAACATTCATTCATGGATTGCGCTGCGCAACGTCTTCACACACAGACGAAACTTACTAGAGAAGTGTGAAGTGTGAAGGTGTGACATATACCTCTGTAAATAAATAAAATTTAAATTCACGTCTCGCACACTTTAATGCCCTTTGTATGGAACATACTCTTTGAACTGGAATCATGGCAGAATATCTGGTGATGTCCACTTCGCAGGGCACTTATGACTTACGGTCGAACAGAACAACTGTCGGACGTGATAAGATATACATATGAAATGTGCAGTGCGGGCAGGGCGCGAGGGCTGTAATTGGAAACCATTGATGTAGCCTATTGTAGTAATTTAATGTTGTCTCTGGTATTCTGCTCTTTGAGCATATGTGCGTTCAGGGGGCGTGGCTTTGGACGGAGATTGCAGGGAGGGTGGGACGTTTGCTTTCAGTGCTATCAGGCTAAAGTTAGCAGATCTCCTATTGCACCTTTAACTACATGTACTTACTATATTGTTAGGGTTAGGATTAGGGTTTGGTTTAGGGTTACTTGCATGTAATTATGCATAAGTTATTGTTATTATAAAAGTAAGTTCATGTAATTTGTAACAAGGACACCTTCAAATAAAGTGTTACCATCTTTTTCCTTCACACTTTGTGTGGCAGTCAGCATAATAAGCATTATTAATAAAAAAGTCGGTAACACTTTAGATTAGGGAACACATATTTACTATTAACTAAGACTGTTCCCTGAATAAACTCCTAATTTGCTGCTTATTAATAGTTAGTAAGGTAGTTAAGTTTAGGTATGGACATTAAAGGGGTCAACGGATGCAAAATTCACTTTTCAAGTTGTTTGAACATAAATGTGTGTTGGAAGTGTGGAAATCCACTCAGTGTTTTTTTTTAAATCCCTATTTTAAAATCTCCCTTTCTCAAATCAGGCTGTTCTGACATTCCTGTCAGAAAGATGTAGTTCTGTACAGGCCCCTCCCACAATAGTTGATTGACAAGATCGTCTTACCTTAGACCCACCCTGAGTGAGCTGTCATCCGTCCACCATTGTGTCGACTCCAGTGCAGGGGAAGACAAGATGTCTCCAATTAAGCGATTGAGGCATTTTGTTGTTGGATGTAATAATGAATATAGCAGTCTTCATTTACTCCCGACATCTGAGCTGCTGAAGACGCAGAGAATTAACGTTACTTTTGCTTTGAAGTGAATGCGCCGATCCCCAATCTCCCTAAATGCATCTATGTTCGCGCGAATCATTCGTGATCCAGCCTCACCTACAGAAGAAGTGAGTATAAGGTTTTTTTTATGAATATTTGCAAATCGCCTTTCCTAATAACATGCTAATTAGCCAGTTTCGTGGCTGATATTTACAGTCTGCTTGTCACTCCATGGAAGAGAGGGGCGGGGTCAGCAGAGCTCATTAGCATTTAAAGCAACATTGACTAGAATGGCTTGATAAAAACAGAGCTGATTTTGACAAGTTTAAAAAGGTGTTTTTTACACTACCATTGAGACATTTTAACCAAAGTATGTTATAGACTTTTAATTAAGACCCTAAAGAATAATATTGTCACGGTGCACACACGAGGGAGGAACAGGAACACGGAGACGAGGACGTAAACTCAAATAATAATATTTAATGACATCAAGGCAGGACTCAGAGACAGGATACACCGGGAAGTAACGAGTAGACCAGACGAAATCTAACTGAACAGGCATGAACTAATAAACACAGGTTAATTACAGATAACGAGACAAACACGGCTGGACAAGAATAAACTCATAATGACATCAGACGAGGACAGGAAACAAACCAAATATGGACACAAGAGGCGGGAACACATGACACACACAACAGAACCCTGACATAACTCCCCCCTCCCGGAAGGCGTGTCCCACGCCGTAACAGTTCCACCGGGGAGGGGGGGTGGGCGCTCTGGAGGCCCCTCAGGAAAAACACGGACAGGAACACAGGACGGGGACCTCCAGAGCGGAACAGACAGACAGGGACCATGGCGGAGCTGGGAGCTCTGGAAGCCATGGCGGTGCAGGGAGCTCAGGAGGCCATGGTGGAGCTGGGAGCTCTGGCGGCCATGGCGGAGCTGGGAGCTCTGGAGGCCATGGCGGTGCAGGGAGCTCAGGAGGCCATGGTGGAGCTGGGAGCTCTGGCGGCCATGGCAGAGCTGGGAGCTCTGGAGGCCATGGCAGTGCAGGGAGCTCAGGAGGCCATGGCAGATGGACTTCGGGGCCTTGGCCTCGGTCCCCTCGGCCCGGCCCCTACAGCCGGAACTCATACTACCCCCCCAAAAAATTTCCCTGGGGAAGTGAGGGGGTATCAGAGCCCTCCGGGGCTAAACAGACAGGACAGGACAGCCCACAGGAACAGTAAGCCCTCCAGGGCTAGCTCGGAGGCTGAGGCTTCTTCTGGGCATGACCAGGAGTCAGAGGCCCTCACAGGGTCCCTCAGCGACCGCCTCCACCTCCACGACAAGGGGGCAGGCGGCTAGAATGGCCTCCATGGCCACAGCAAGAGGAGCCGCCTGCCCCAGACGAGTCTCCGTGGACAAGACAAGACATGATGATAAAAATGTTCCTGTGGGCACAACAAAACAGACACACGGCACTCCTGGCCGTGACATGTGGACTCGATCCATGGGGCTAGGGTTAGCGGCGGCCAGCGGGCATGAGTCAGCGGCGATCCGGCGGGCATGAGTCAGCGGCGATCCGGCGGGCTTGAGTCAGCGGCGATCCGGCGGGCATTGAGTCAGAGGCGGGCCGGCAGGCATTGAGTCAGAGGCGGGCCGGCGGGCATTGAGTCAGCGGCGATCCGGTGCCGTGATCTCCCGCGAACGGCACGCCTGGGGGAGCGGCAACCCAGGAACTAGGCAACCCGCCGGCGGGCTTGGGAGAGCCACCGCCGGCGGCGGATATCTCCCGCGATCGGCGGGCATGAGGGCTCGCGGCCAGCGGACTCACGGCACTCGCGGCGATCCCGCCGAGCTCCCACGCCGTCTTGCAGTGGGCTATGGCGGGATTACGAGTGGCGACTTCCTTGCCGCGGGACAGACACAAACAAACAGACTGGAACAAAACAAAACTTTCAAAAACGAAAACAAAACGAGGTGAATGGGCGCCGCTTACGGTTAGGTCTGGTCTTCTGTCATGGTGCACACACGAGGGAGGAACAGGAACACGGAGACGAGGACGTCAAGGCAGGACTCAGAGACAGGATAATAATATTTAATGGGAAGTAACATCAAGGCAGGACTCAGAGACAGGATACACCGGGAAGTAACTGAAGACCAGACAAAATCTAACTGAACAGGCAAACTAATAAACACAGAAACGAGACAAACACGGCTGGACAAGAATAAACAGATAACAGACAAACACGGCTGGACAAGAATAAACTCATAATGAAAGACAAACCAAATACAGGAAACAAACCAAATATGGACACAAGAGGCGGGAACACATGACACACACAACAGAACCCTGACAAATATCAACTTGTGAAAAAGGGCATCCGATGACCCCTTTAATATGTCCTTTATAAGTATTAATAAACAGCCAATATGCTAGTAATATGCTTGCAAGCAACTAGTTAATAGTGAGAATTGGTCCTTAAAAAAGTTCTATGAAATCAAGAATGTATCGTTCCTTCCTTTCCATATAATAAAATGGAATGTGTATGCTGTCAGGTTTAGAAGAAAAAAAAAAACTAAATTAATTCATATGATTTGATTTCATATGATATTGTCATTCTTAATCAACTCCCCTGAATATCTATCATATCTTATTTATACTTCTGCAGTTTCAAACGAGAAGAATTCCAACTTGAAACTTGATGCTGGTCATGTTGCATCATCACAGTGACATAGTGTTGGTGGCATATCAAGTCAGACAAAATTTCTAACAGGCATGCACTGCTTCAAGTCAGATTGGTCTGTGCAGCACCGCATGAAGTCTAACTCATCTTAAAGGGATAGTTTACCCAAAAAATACTTTTTCCATACTGTGGAAGTCAGAGACTAGCAGCAACTGCTTAGTTACCAGCATTCTTCAAAATAACTTTTGTGTTCAACAGACGAAAGCAACTTATACTGCTTTGCAACAACAGGAGGGTGAGCAAATGATTACCAATTTTTTTTTATTTTTGGGTGAAGTGTTCCTTTTAGGCAGAGAGACAAAAAGCAAAACATTTTCTGTTTGGCTCCACCCATAAAGAAGCTGCTAGAAGCTGCTTTTTAATTGATTTGAGGTAATGTTTGTGGTTTGGGTGAAACTGAATCAGGTGAATGATGATGTGACACAGATTAAATGCGGTGCAATAATTGATGTTTGTACATTGCACACAACCTCTCTCAGTCTACTCAGTCTCTTGGGGCTGCATTGGTCTGTAATTTGCATTATCTTACCAGTATCTCACAAAATGGGGGATATTTCTGGTGACATGATGCTGCCAAATTTGTTATTAACTGAGGAAGCAACAGGCTGAGAAAAAAAATTGCACATTTCAGCTCTCATTGTCAAGTTACTTTCTGGCACTGGACTACAATTACTGTAGCCACACATCCGTACACACGCACACACTTATTGCCCTATTGCTTAATTTCCTGGACATTTGCGTCAATGCCTTAATGAAGCCTCCTGGACAAACTAAATGGGCCTTTACACCATGTTAAATCAGATATCTTTGTCACTACTCCAGAGAGCAAATCACTAACAGCCTCTCTGGAACAACAGAGGTCTGTGTTCAGTCAGGGAACTGTGAGAATGTAAACAAAGACAAGAAAGTGGACCTGGGATTTTTAGGATTAAGCACAATCTTTAGAAATTCCCATGACTGCACTGGATATGCTGTAGGTCTCTGTTGTTTTTTCTGGGATCTGATAAAGATACTCTTATAGTTTGGGTGTAACATAGTACTTACTAACAATACATTCTACCATGTCAAAAAGTTTCTGAGTTTTCCCTTTTATGCACAATGCAAAAAGTGGTAACCTGCAATTGTTACGTGCTGCCAGATTAGTGCTTCTGTGGTTTCCCTCAGTCCTGCCCTCTACAGCCACTGGATAGTATAGGATTTCCCAATGTCAGCAACCTCTGCTATCATGATAACCCAAACTATGTAAGAAAATATTGTCAGAAAAAATAACTAAAACAGTTTTAACTGATTTGCATGCGATATTCAATTATGCTATAAAATCTAATTAAGCGTGTTAAAATAATACACCTGTGTTTATCAGTGAGGTTGCTTAATTACACGATACAATATCATAGACTTAGAATACTATACTAATAGAGATGAACCTGTGGATTTCATAAAATCTTTCCACACAATGAATCCATTGAAATACAATTAGAAAAACATTGCAAAACCTGGACAACTATAATGCTGTCCTATCAAAACTGAGAGGGCAATTGAGAAGAGGGACCAGAGAGAGAGAGGAGAGAGAATCCAGTTGCAGAAATTATTTTCTGAAATGGCAGAAGCTGATCAGAAATCTCTTCAACACTTCACAGATAGAGAGTAGCCAGAATGAAGACACTTGAGCTTGCTAGAAGCCATTTGGAAGAAGAAGAAAAAAAGAATGTTGTTGTCTGATCCTGATGTTTAGCTCTTTGAAAGCAAATTGCTATGTTTGCTTTAAACGAAGTATGGCTCAATGCCCAGGTAACACAATTGTAACAGAGTGTTTTGGACAGTGATGGAAACACAAGCACCTGGCATTGGGGTGGTGATGCCTGTGATGCTGGCAGGCTCCTACACTTCCAAAATATGTGAATATGACCCCTTTTGTTTTTTCTCTCTTCTTCTAATGGTTTGCAGAGTATGTGAGAAAGGAGACACAGTTCAGTACAGTATATCCTGGACTGTGACTGATAATGTACCATGTGCATGTGATGCTGCTAAGCTTTAATCTATGTTAAGAAGAGATCTTATCAGAAGACTTATCAGAGTAATGTTTGTTGTGCCTCCTGTCCCATGTACTCTATGTACATGCTTGTTGAAGGCATTTTTTTATTTTTTATAATTTGTCCTTCAAAGCTGTTGGCTTCCTCATGACTTCATATTTTAGGTTTAGAAAACTATCATTGATGACAACATCACCAGTGTTGGGGGTAACGCATTACAAGTAACATGAGTTATGTAATCATATACTTTTAAGTAACTAGTAGCCTAAAGTAACACATTGCTTTTTAATTTTGAAGGTAATATCTGAGTTACTTTTTCAAATAAGTAACGCCAGTTACTTTGTTCCCCATGTACTGAGAGCTCTCCTGTCTGTATGTTGAGAGAAATCGGGAGTAAGTGCAGAGGTGTTGTGTGCGCTGTGAATATAATGTTACTGTTGTTCTATCTCATCTCACCTGCACAAAAACAGATTCAGTTTTCTTCAAAATGAATAAAAAGTCAAATGCAAACTCAGAATATTATACAAACCTGCAATAATTAAATATGTTAAATAAGACAAATATAATTTATGTATTAAATCCCATTTTATTAACCAATGTCTTTGCCACTGACTTTTATGATCCAATTCAACCATGCTAAGCAAAAAGACACATTTATCTTTAATTTTTGTCATTGCTGAATAGTGTTGAACTTTCTTCTCCTCATATTCTTCATGCAATTTGTTAGAGCTGCGCCCTCTACTGTACAGACATGAATTTACATTTCCTTCAGCCTGAGGCGTATTCATTTCACTTTTTGTTGTGTTTTGTTTTTACATTTGCAAAATAAGAACTTTTTTATATTAAAAACAAACAATCAAGCCCTGCCCAGATTTAAAAAGTAACCCAAAAGTAACGTAATGCAGGGGGAACACAATATTGCAATGCATTACTCCACTAAAAGTTAGTAACTAAGTTGCAACAATGTAAAAATTTGTTTACTTTTTTAGGGATAAACCCTGGAACACAGCATATTGTAACAATGCATTAACTTCTAAAAAAAAATCACTTCTCCTCTGTCAACACTGCTAACATCACCTTGTAGTAATAGTGTTTTAAATATTGTGACATATTGTGGTATATTGAGTGCATTTTTAGAGCTAGAATTAGATTTAATATTGTTGAACTTGGCAGAGATGCTGTTTTAAATAATAATAAAATGTATTATGCACATTTGTGAACCTTATTGTACATTGTGACCTATTTCATCACTACTTGATGTCTTAATAATGTTTGCATGTTCTTTATTATGATTATTTAACAGCAAAAGAGATTCTTTTTTTATTAAGATGTACCTAGACCTTATTGACGATATTCATCAAATTATCAACCTACACTAAAAACTACATGTCATTATACACTTAACATACACATACACTTCAGATAAAGAGAATTACAAGTAGGGTTGATTAATAGGCCGAAAATATTATCACAATATTTTTTCCATATCATACAATATCTGTCAGGGTTCTGTTGTGTGTCATGTGTTCCCGCCTCTTGTGTCCATATTTGGTTTGTTTCCTGTCCTTGTTTCATGTCATTATGAGTTAAGTATGTTCCAGCTGTGTTTATGTGATTATGTGTTAATTACCCTGTGTATTTAGTTCCTGTCTTTTGAGTTTGATTTCGTCTGGTCTACTTGTGACTTCCCGGTGTATCCTGCCTCTCTGCCTTGTCTTGTCCTGCCTTGATGTCCTGATTAAAGACTATTATTTGAGTTTACGTCCTCGTCTGCATGTTCCTGTTCCTCCCTCGTGTGTGCACCGTGACAATATCGATATTTATCACAGTATTAATTTAATGCGGAAGAAAATGCTTAACAAGTTTGCTAGACCATGAGAATAATTGTAAACATAACTTGTTTGTTCCCAATTAAGCTCTACAGAGTTCTTTTATTTAGAGCCCCCATAAAATATATTTTATTTAAATTCTGGATTTCTTGCTTTATGATTTAATACAGATTTATCATCAAATTCTGTCTAATGAAATAAATTTAAACAACTTTAACAGTTAACCCAATATTTTAAAATGCAATTAACTGAAAATATAACAATTAAGTTACAACAATAATGCTGCAAAACAAACTGTATAAATTAAAACATGGATGAAAAAAATATTTTTAATATTTAGTGACTCTCAGAACAGCTGTGGAGATGAAGTTCATGTGTTCATGTCCTCCATAGTGTGAGACGGTAGACACTGAAAACACAGTGAATATCACATGTGTTTGAGTTGTGTAGTAGACAAAACTATGCAACTCATTCACACTGAGACACTCAGAACATGCAGACCTGTTAGTGACATGCACTGACTGGCTTATTTCTGCTGTGTGATAGGCTGTTATAGATTAATCCATGTAGAGAAAAAATGTCAAGAGTTTGTCATCATTGACATAATTATATTGCAATCTCAATATGATATTGTTGATAGCCCAGTCCTAATTATAAGAATTGTTTTATTTATTTATGTTTATTGAGAATTTACAGTAAAGGAGACAATTTTGTCCAGGCTTGATCACTCATAAGCAATAATCGACAATGGATATCACCCACTTACTTTCAGCAAGCACTACTGGGTGAATGTTACATCACCTAATTAATATGCATGAAGCTGATTATTCCTTCGTATCTGAATAGAGGAATTTTTTGCATAGCCAGACAAGCTGTAGCTGGAAGCCAGTGCTACACCTCAGTAACTGCAGCCCATGTATTTGTATAAGGCATTCTAATGTATCATAAGAGTATCCATGTTTTGATACTCCAGTGTTATTATGTGGTTGTGACAGTGAGGGGTTTCAGGACCCCTATTTTCATAATCCCCCTCAATCCTCTCTGGCATATTTACATATAGTGAAGTACAGAGGTCTGAATAGTGCACAAAAGCCAGTGCATCCCCAATGCTCGGCTGGTATTAATAACAATATGATATGTCAACAACTGACTTGTGAAATTAATGTCCTCCTGCACAGAACATTTGTCTATCTCCACTCACCTAAGCAGCACTCTCCAACATTCTTACAGCTTTTTTAGCCACCTAAGGTGAGAGTTAGGGGTGGGCGATATGACCAAAATCTTATATCACGATATGACAAATTTTATATCACGATAACGATAAATATATCCTGATATAGTATTTTTTTTTTTTAAAAAGGTTTGTATGATATTAAAATCTTTGATACCATAGAATATTCATAATCCTTGTCACCAATGTCAATATCACCTAATACAAGAATAATAAGAGACTAAAAGAAAAAACTCAAGCTCACTGAAGATAATAAAGTCAGTGATGAAATAAGAATAAGAAATAATTGCAAGCAATAGGACAAAAACTACAATAAATAAGAAACGCTACATACATTGTGTAATTTAATTAGTCTTCACTGTGTAATTATATCTATCTATCTATGATAGATATAATTAACACGTGTTTATGTATAGATTCTATACATATATTTAAATATCATTATTTTTTATTAATATTTATATATATGTATAGAATCTATACATAATACAATGTTAATTATATCTATCATAGATAGTGCTGTATCTATCTATCTATGATATATATAATTAACATGTGTATTATGTCAAGTCAAGTCAAGTCACCTTTATTTATATAGCGCTTTTAACAATACAGATTGTGTCAAAGCACTTAACAGTATATCAAGTTGGAGGATAGAGTGCCAGTAATGTATAATAATAAGATTAACACTCAATTTTCAGTTAGGGCGTTTCATTATTGAATTCGGAGATGTCATTGTCTAGCTAAGTTTTTTTTAAATAGTAACTGTGAAATAAAATTACTATAATCGCTAGAATTAAGTGTCCCAACTGAGCAAGCCAGAGGCGACAGCGGCAAGGAACCAAAACTCCTCTGAGACAGAATGGAGAAAAAAACCTTGGGAGAAACAGGCTCAGTCGGGGGCCAGTTCTCCTCTGGCCAGGATATTATTGTTATTCATTGTTTACTTATTGTTTTAATTACATTTTTAAATGTATAAATGTATTATATTTCTATTTTTATATTGTTGCAATTTAACAATAATAGTATTATGAGTTAGGTATTTTTATATTATATTTTTAATTATTTGTTTTATTTTTAGTTTTATTGTATTTTAGTCGAGGTCTTCACTGGGGATATGTCTCTGGGGCTCATCGCTGACGATCAGGGCCGCAGACATCAATCTCGGCGAATCCACCATCTGATCCGGACACGGACTGAGAAACAGAATAAGAAAGAAAATATTAGCGTAGATGCCAATCTTCTTACGATGTAACGAGTACATCGTGTGTTATGGGAAGTGTTCCGGTTCCGGTTGATCTAATTAATGCAGCCTAACAATCTTTAACGGATTTGAATAATAGAAGTGTAGTAGTGTGTTAGGTGTATGTCAGGTTAAAAAGGTGGGTCTTTAATCTAGATTTAAACTGACAGAGTGTGTCTGCCTCCCGAACAGTGTTTGGTAGATTGTTCCAGAGTTTGGGTGCTAAATAGGAAAAAGATCTGCCGCCCGCAGTTGATTTTGATATTCTAGGTATTATCAAATGGCCAGAGTTTTGAGAGCGCAGCGGACGTGAAGGACTATAATGCGATAAGAGCTCACTCAAGTACTGAGGAGCTAAACATTTAGGGCTTTATAAGTAATTAACAAGATTTTAAAATCTATACGATGTTTAGTAGGGAGCCAGTGCAGTGTTGACAGAACCGGGCTATGTGGTATACTCCTGGTTCTAGTAAGAACTCTAGCTGCTGCATTTTGAACCATCTGTAATTTGTTTTTAAGCGTGCAGAACCACCCAATAAAGCATTACAATAATAAACCTTGAGGTCATAAACGCATGAATTAATGTTTCTGCATTTGACATTGAGAGCATAGGTCTCAGTTTAGATATATTTTTAAGATGAAAAAATGCAGTTTTACAAATGCTAGAGAAACGTGGCTGTCAAAGGAGATTATTACTTTATTAAATAGCACACCTAGGTTCCTGACTGATGACGAAGAATTTACAGAGCAGCATCAAGTGTTAGACAGTGTTCTAGGTTATTACTTGGGGGGGTTTTAGGTCCGATAATTAAAACCTCTGTTTTTCAGAATTTAGCAGTAAGAAATTACTCGTCATCCAGTTTTTATATCGACTATGCATTCATAAGTTTCTCAATTTGGTGTGTTTCACCAGGCCGTGAAGAAATATAGAGCTGAGTATCATCAGCATAACAGTGAAAGCTAACCCCGTGTTTCCTAATGATATTTCCCAAGGGTAACATATAAAGCGTGAAAAGTAACGGCCCTAGTACTGAGCCTTGAGGAACTCCATACTGCACTTGTGATTGATATGATCTCGTCATTCACTGCTACGAATTGATGGCGGTCAGAGATAAGTACGATTTGAACCATGCTAATGCACTTCCACTAATGCTAACAAAGTTTTCTAGTCTATTCAAAGAATGTTGTGATCGATAGTGTCGAACGCAGCGCTAAGATCCAGTAGAACTAATAGAGAGATAAACGATCAGATGATAAAAGCAGATCATTAGTAACTCTAATGAGAGCAGTCTCAGTACTATGACGGTCTAAAATCCTGACTGGAAATCCTCACAGATATCATTTTTCTCTAGGAAGGATGTAATTGTGAGGATACAACCTTTTCTAATATCTTTGACAAAAAAGGGAGATTCGAGATCGGTCTGTAATTAACTAGATCTTTGGGGTCAAGTGTGGTTTTTTAATGAGAGGCTTAATAACAGCCAATTTAAAGTTTTTGGGGATATCTAATGACAATGACGAATTAATAATAGCCAAAAGAGGATCTATGACTTCTGGAAGCACCTTTTTGTAGTTTAGATGGAATAGGGTCTAACATACATGTTGTTAGTTTAGATGATTTAACAAGTTTATACAATTCTTCTCCTATAGTAGAGAATGAGTGGAATTGTTCCTCAGGGGATCTATAGTACACTATTTGATGCGATTAATATAGCTGACGGCTGCATGGTTACAATTGATCTCTAATGTATCAATTTTGGAAGTAAAATAGTTTAAAGTCATTACTGCTGTGCTGTTGGGAAATGTCAACACCTGTTGATGCTTTATTTTTTGTTAATTTTGCCACTGTATTGAATAAATACCTGGGGTTATGTTTGTTTTGTTCTAAAAGAGACGAAAAGTAATCAGATCTAGCGGTTTTTTAAAGCTTTTTATAGGATAGAGTACTTTCCCGCCAAGCTAAACGAAATACCTCTAGTTTTGTTTTCCTCCAGCTACGCTCCATTTTGGGCTGCTTCTTTAGAGTGGAGTGTGCTCATATAACCACGGTGTTGGACTCTTTTCCTTAATCTTCCTTAAGCGTAAAGGAGCAACCGTATCTAAAGTGCTAGAAAAGAGAGAGTTCATAGTTTTGTTACATCATCAAGTTGTTCTGAGCTGTTGGATATGCTAAGGAATTGAGATAAATCAGGAAGATTACTTGCAAAGCAGTCTTTTGTGGTAGAAGTGATGGTTCTACCATATTTGTAAGAAGGAGTTGAATTTGCAGCTTTAACTATATGGAGTTTACACAAGACTAGATAATGATCTGATATATCATCGCTTTGCTGCAGAATTTCAACACATTAACATAATTCATGTGACAGTATTAAATCTAGAGTATGATTTCGACTATGAGTAGGTCCTGAAACGTGTTGTCTAACCCCAATAGAGTTCAGAATGTCTATGAATGCTGTAATGCATCTTTTTCATTATCAACATGGATATTAAAATCACCCACAATTAGGACTCTATCTGCAGCCAGCACTAACTCTGATAGAAAATCAGCAAATTCTTTAATAAAGTCTGTATGGTGCCCTGGTGGCCTGTATACAGTAGCCAGTACAAACGTTACGGGGGATTTATCATTATACTTTTTTCTCTAGATAATTTTAATGAAGCACCATTACTTCAAAGGAGTTATACTTAAAGCCTGTCTTTTGAGAAATATGAGAATATTGTTATAATAATTGTAGCAACACCTCCCTTTGCCTTTTGGAGTGGCTCATTTTGTAACAGTAATCTTGGGGGGACTCGTTTAAAATAATGTATTCATTGGTTTTAGCCATGTTTCTGTCAAACAGAGCAATCTAGGTTATGATCATTAATCCAATCATTAAAAAAGTGCTTTTGTAGAAAGGGACCTGATATTCAGTAAGCCAAGTTTTATATTGTTTCTGTGCATTGTAAACATTTTTTATTTGTTGAACATCAATTAAATGGTTACTCCTAAATTGGTTTGGACGTTTTCTGTATTCTCTAGTTCGGGGAACAGACACAGTCTCTATAGTGATATCTAGGTGAAGGAGTCTCTATGTGCTGAGAATTAACTGACTTCTGTGACGTGAGGCAGCTAGCAGACGGTCGGGTTTGCCAGTCTGTCTGCTTCCTGACCTGGGCTCCAGTTAGTCAAGTATGAACTCTAATACTATGTGCCAAATTTCTAGAGAGAATAGCGGCAACCCCAGGAGGGATGAACACCATCTTTTTCAACAGTCAGGTCTGCCCAAAAACTCGTCCAATTGTCTATAAAACCTATGTTGTTTTGCGGGGCCACTTAGACATCCAGCCATTTAGTGATGACAGTCTGCTATGAATCTCACACCCCGATAAGCAGGGAGGGGGCCAGAGCATATTACAGTGTCTGACATCGTACTTGCAAGTTCACACACCTCTTTAACATTATTTTTAGTGATCTCCGACTGGCGAAGTCGAAATCATTAGCGCCGGCGGTGGATACAATCTTACTGAATTTACGTTTAGCATTAGCCAGCACTTTTAATTTGCCAAGATGTCAGGCGCTTGGCTCCGGTAAACAATGGACTATGGTGGTGGTGTCTCTATTTTCACGTTCCGTACAATAGAATCGCCAATAACTAGAGCACTTTCATCAGGTTTTCAGTGGGTGCATCACTGAGTGGGGAGAACCTGTTTGATGTTCTGATCGGAACGGGAAGAGCGGTGTTTTGACCCGCGACTATGCTGCCTCACAGTCACCCAGTTGCCCTGCTGCACAGGCGCTAATGCCGGAACCGAACAATGTACAGGAGTCCCTGAGCTAGTCACATCCAAAGCAGTATCTAGAGCCCTCACATTCTTACTATCCTCAACTAAAGTTTGGATGCGTGTCTCTAGTTCTAAAACCTTCTCTGTCAGCCTAACTATTTCCCTGCATTTATCACATGTGAATCCCTCATCGCTGACAGAGAGAGATAAACTATACATGTGGCAGACAGTGCAAATAACAATAGCAGGAGAAGAAGCCATTACTCACCGTGATTGATGAATGATACCAACTTAACTTACCACTTACCACTCCACTTACCACTTACCACTGTTGTTTGATGAACTCGTGAAAAACGGAGCGAGAGAGAAATGAAAACGGAGCGATTAAAAAGAAAACAATAATAGGCGCGAATAGCAACGCGAATGGAACCGCGAGTGACAAGCTAACCGGCTAGCGAATGCTAACGCGCTGCACTCGCGGTTTTAAAAGCGAACGATCAGATTAGTTTGATAGATAATACCAGAAATATGGTGGGAATTAAGTTATATATTATTACTTTAAACAACAGACAGTGAAAGTAAGGTAAATATTCAATAAAAAGCGGAGCTACAATCGCAAACCTCTCAGCAGTACAACAGACAGCAACAGACTGAAGCCTATGTATAGTTATGTATAGATTCTATACATATATATAAATATATATATTTTTTATTTT
Source organism: Schizothorax lantsangensis (assembly GCA_027422415.1). NCBI lineage: Eukaryota > Metazoa > Chordata > Actinopteri > Cypriniformes > Cyprinidae > Schizothorax > Schizothorax lantsangensis. The sequence continues at coordinate 23,050,781 of CM049841.1, forward strand.
ATTTCTTCTTATTAAAAGTTACAAAAGTGATTTAGTCAAGAGCAGTGAGAGATTTTCTAGCAATGTGCTATGATTAATATTAATGACAGACAGAACGAATATTGGACCGCTTCCCCTTTAAGACCGAAGTCCAGATCCAATACACTGTTACATATGCGTTTTCTCTTTCAGCTGTTTTCTTTCTTCAGACCTAAATCGCTGTGTTTATGAGGATACTTGCAAAAACGGGGATTCTGACGTATAAGTGTGTTTATGTAATCGTTCAAAGTCAATAAAGCGGCAAAAAAAAAGCGCGGTCCTCTCACACAGAAACAGAGACGGCGCACACATAGCTCTGTTGTTTGTGTTTCAACAGCTTAAAATCGGTTGTTTTAAAACTGCAGTGCTTAAAAACGCGTGCCCGTGCTACAGATGTAGTCCCTCGTTTAGTTCTGGTCGTTCTCCACCTGCTTCTGTCTCCCCTTCACGCCCCGTGGTGGCGTGTAAAGATCGCAGTCATCCAGATGATGAAAAAGTATTACCGTAAACAATGTACTTTGCGACACCACGAAATAAACGATAGAGCATAATATGAAACGATAGACTTTTTATTTCGTCCATCCGATATATATCGTCATATCGCACAGCCCTAGTGAGAGTGTGTTCCCCCCTCTGATGTTGTCAACCCCCATTTCTATAAACATTCATTATTGGTTGAGCTCTCTTATGTGTGCAGTAAAATTGTTGTAGCATAGCCCATACGCAAATGCAATATATGTACATATATTAAATATCCATATATGAAACATATGGTCATTTGACATAAAAACATATATGAAACTGGAACAATTTCATATATTAAGATATATATCTAGTCCATACAAAATGTATATTTATGTATGTGTAATACATTTTTGTACATATATGTCATGTACAACACATACAATATAAAAACATACAGATTTTCTGTATTCTGTTGTTTTAATAAAGTTGCATATATAAATAATATACTGTATATTCTGACATACTGTATATGGTCGCATATACAGATTTTACTATGAAGATTTTATATGTTATGAACTCATATCTTCATTAACCCAGTCAATGTAGGTATATGAAAATGACATATGGTCTCAAGCCCCATTCACAGCAAGAACGATAACTATAAAGATAACTATAAAGATAACGAAATTAGCATCCACACCAGTGAACAATATTGTCTGTTTATTCTAAGCACACACTCGTCTGCCGTTTTAAATTCTCGATTGTCTAGGCCAGAGGTTCCCAAGCCTTTTTGTTTGCTGAACCCCTTGGACATAAACATTTACTTGAGTTTCTATCTTAATATTTTAACAACACTTTTGGATGTTCAGAACCACTTTTGGATGTTCAGAACAGATTAACATAATAGCTAATTTACAATCCTATTTTTACTATTTCTGCCCTATGTATGTGTATAGGCCAGGGCAGAAATAGTAAGAAGTAGTATGCGAGTTTATGCAGGTTTAGATTCAGCCTCATTCATTCAGAAATACCACTGCTGTGTGTTGCACTGAGGTACTGATCCTACTTTGAAATATATTTGTATTTTTGCTTTGGGAACAAAAATAGTTACAATATTGTTTCTGAAATGTAAGCTTCTCGGTAAACTTTATTGAACTATTATACAGTTTAAAAGCAATGTCACATTTAATATCATGCTGACTGTCTGAATATCATCACAGCTTTCGATTAGAGATTTGAACAGCTTGGTTGTGTGATATGACTTAAATAAATAATGTGCATTATAAGATGTGGAGTAGTCCAGTAGCTTACACTGGGAATATGATGTGAAGCGGATGAGGCACGCTCCTATCTGTCTTTGTGCTGTGCGCATGTGTGTGAAACGATCCATAATTGAATACAGCTGATATCGCACTATCATGACTCACCATCTTTTAATAGTGGCAGAGTTCTTTTTTTGAACCCTCACAACCGAAAACACAAGGGCATTAAATGAAGAGGGAGATGCATTTCAGGCCCAATCTTTTACAAGAGAACTCTGATGTGTTGACACAATAGAGCCTTGATCTGTCGGTTAAATGAATCTCATGTCACTTCCCTCAGAGTATTCATGGTTCATCGACACATAAAGAGTTCAACATATGCTTTTGGCATCTCTTATTAAGCAACACTCATAAACACGGGAGCCCAGCAGTTCACTTCAACCATTTGTTATGCTGCAGCTTTAATCCAATGAATTATTAAATGGCACATTTATTACACAGCCCTTTGCTTAAGGAACCACTGCTGCAGAGAAAACCAGACTGTAGATATACTCCTCAATTCTTTATTTATTTTAATTACGCATATATTATGCATTCTTTCTCCTCTGTCTGCACCTATATCTGAAATGATTCTCTTCTTTTGCTTTTTTCCACCTTTTATACTAGTTTCCTCAGGGACTGTGTTCTGATTTTGTCTCTGCTTTTGTGTGACAGGCTGAAAAAAAGATGGGAGGGGAGAAAAAGTCTGTCAAATAAACGTGTAAAACAGAATTGAGAAGGAGCTGCTTTTGAAGAAGTGGATCTGTGGAAATAGGCTTAGATCTCAGGGTTGTCAGTGTACGGCAATGAGCCCCCTTTGATGTGGCAACGAGAAAGAGTCGCTGATGTGTTTGTTCAGATGGAGATATCCCCTCTGTCTGTCTGTCTGTCCGTCTGTCTGTCTGTCTGTCTGTCTGACTGTCTGTCTGACTGTATGTCATTGTGCAGGCGTGTCACACCTGCTCATTGGATGATTCTAGAACAGCATGTGCTAACATAGTACATTCACATAAAGACTGTATATGCACACGTGCAGGAAGACTCCAGGTTTATGTGTCATTCAAAATTGAATCGATAATGTGTTTTAATTTCCAATTCAGTTCCAGAATTTGTATTGAATTTAGCAAACAAGATGCAATTTGAATTTTAGTCAAATTAAAATTCTATGACCAATCCTGGCACCAAGCTTAAGTAGATTTGAATGTATACTTTGGGGTGGCTGTCCTGCAGGAAAGTCCTGAAACTTATGAACAAGGCTGCCAGCGCTGTGTCTCTAGAAACGTTTAGTGTTTTGGAAATCTCCTTGTAGCCATAGACTTTCTAATATAATAAAACAATTTGTTTTCTATAGCCTTTGTGAGAGCTCTTTTGACTTGTCCATATTTGCTACTCATATTTAGTTTTGTTATAGAGTTTCCAAAGGCCTAATTGTGTGTCTTAACACAATTTTGTACCATACCATACCATACCATACCATACAAGTAAGTTACTTAAAAGCAGCAGAGTTGAATGGGGTTGATTAATAATGACATAATTGTGTTACAGAAGACAATTCTGGCTATAACTCATAAACATTAAAGTGTATATTAAAATTATCATGTTTAATTTGCCATATTCATTTGTCCATTGGGTTAAAATCTTCACATTACAGTTCAGTAAATTCATCTGCCTGTCAGTTCAATTTTGGATTCATCCTCCTGGGGTGTCCAATTCAATTCAGATTATGAATTGAAAGGAAACCAATTTTTCCATTTTGAATTTTTCGCAACCTCTATACACTCCCACAGATTCCTAAAATGAAGCCTCTGGGAACTTCTCGAAGCCAGTTGTTTTGTTCTTGTCTCTCATTCCCATCATGCACCAATGCATGCAAGACCACATATCAACAATTAAGTGACCTCTATGTCTAAATGCAATGCTTTTACTAAAACCTTTATTAAATATTACAAGATGAATAACAACTTGATAAAATGACCTTTGCAGCCCACATCAGCCTGTGCTCAGGTGCTGAGAAGAAACCACTCTGTAGAATGTCAAATCCCGTTAGAGGCGAAACGTTGTTTGCAGGAAAGTTTGTCACACATTTCTCAAGTAGTATTTTGTCTGACGTGGCCCAGACATGCTACAGTGCTGTGTGTGTGTGTGTTCTGTCACTTTATTAGGGGTAGCAGTGACTCAGGGGGTGAAGAAACGATTTGCAGCACCCCTGCTCTCCTCTTCTTTGTAATTAGTGAATGTGTTTGTGTGTGTGCCTGACTCTGTCTTTGTGTATTTTTTGATTTATCTGGGGTTGTTGCCCTCCAAAAGGCATAATCAGTGTTGACTTTAGAGATCACTGAATCAGAAAATGAGGTGGCATATGTGAGAAGGTATTAGGGATATTTGGGACCGACCCCCTATCTGTGATCTCATTTTCTTATTGTTTATTCAGGTATGTCTACATGTGCTCACATGGCAATAAACAGTGTGGAAGATTTGGAAGTAGTTTTTGTTTTAGCCTCAGGTTATTTAATTAAGGTTCCAAGAAGTCCAATCTCTAAATTCGCTTCCTTCCAAAGGTCTAAACAATCAAATATCTCAAAATAACTTCAACTGCTTCAGGAGCTGATGCTGTGTGACTACGAAAGTAAAAAAAATAATAATGTGCATTTCATTGTACATTTTCAAGTTGGCAGTATTGGTCGACATATAGAGTATATTGCCAAAGCTCCCATCTTCTGTTCTCATTAGTTTATTGTCTCTGATTAACAGTTTATTAGACAAGAATACTAAACAAGTAGAAAAAAAGAATTATAGCATTTGCTTTTCTGTTATTAGTAATAGAACAGGAAATTAAATATTACAATAGGATTACACAAGTTGCCATATAAAGTATAAATCTGTTTATTTTAGATTATTTTTATCAAGTTCAAATAGGTTTTTATATATAATTAATAATATAATTAATAAAATTGAATTCATAAAATTATTTATTTCTAATTTTGTAAATATGTAAAACAAATATAAATGTAATTTCAACAATTATTATACATGTGTTTTTAGTATCTTTATATGAGCGTTTTTCAGTATCTTTAAATTAAATAGTTATCCCACTTAAAATATACACTGAATATGTTTCTTCGCTCTGTTAAATTGGCCTGTTTGCCATAAACTGGAACTTTTTAAAAACTAAATCATTATTCTTCCATTCACCATACACAGTCTTCTGGAGCAAATAAAGTCCAAAATCAAATTTATGCTGTTTTAATAACCAATATGAAGATAAAACAAAAGGGATTTGCAAAATCCATTCACCACAGGCCTTTTACTATTATATATACAGTACATAATTAGTAATTAGGGAATATTAACAAAAATATACAAGACAAAAACACTTACTGCCTTTGGCTGGATAACTCAAGTAGCTTTGATAAGCCATCTAAAAACAAAAAACAAAGTCAGCCATAAAATTAAACTGTATTTTAATAACAGATCAAAGTTTTTTTGTATGCAACAGCAAAATAAAGAGTTATGTTTTGCTATAGCTGAAAACAGAATCATTTTGATATGTTGAATGTTATGAATTTTGGTGGTGGTGGTGGTGGGGGGGTATTAAAACTTTAAATGATCACATCAGTTGACGCTGATAGTCTTGTGGACAGCGCATCAACATATAGTGTCGTTGCGCTTCGGGCTTCCCGTGTTCGAATCCCAACTTGCGGACCTTTCCCGATCCAGCCCCCCTCTCTCTCTCTCCCACTTAGCTTCCTGTCACTATACTGTCCTGTCAAATAAAGGCAAAAACATCAACAAAATATAAATGATCACATCAGATTGGGCTCCTCTATGGCCATTCACATGACTGTTTGAGCCTCAAGCTCAGTACAAAGTCAATGCCTACTCACAGAGTTCTGCGCACACAACATAATGAAAGAAGCTGTTGCATCTCTCACTGGGAGTGCAAATACACTTAAAAAAACTGTTTTTTAAAAAAATATTGAATATTGCTGAATCAACCTGAATACATCAATTTATACCAACAAAACTATTACATGGGCTAAATCATGTGGAAATATCTCTTTAAAACTTTAATTCCAGGCACTTTTTGTGGTGTAAAGTCATGTCCTTGATAATTGTATTATTATTATTATTTAATACATTTAAAAGTATTAAATAATAAATGCTAAATAGTTGAAATAGTCTGATTAGTCAGACTGATTTGTCCTTATAGAATCAATTAATTCAGTTCCATTAAAACTTATTACAATAATTTTTTAGTACACAATAATTAAAAAAAAAAATCCTTAGAAAATCTGATTACTATAGGGCCAAGCTAGTGTTTTTTTTTTTTTTGAAGTGCATATTTACAGTCACTCTCACAGGCAGTGTCATTAGTAAACCTGGTGATTGGATGAACACATGTGTCTCTAAAAGCCTATACAGTGCCATTGTTGTCACATTAGGCTTGCGGTGTTGTGTATGTATTTACTTTGGATGAGAATAAAATGGCAGTGGCAGATACATTGAACTGATTCAGTGTTTCCCACAATATATGATTCCTGTTAAAACACACTGTGATATCTTTCTGTAGTATATGTCACTGTGTCTTTTCAGTTAATGTACAATATCTCTCCAACCAGACCTTCTGGCACGGTATACTGTAGCTCTTCATACGAGGTCATTCTTTGGTCCTGGACTCCAGAAGTTCCTTGTTTATAGCTCTAATAATTCCCTCGCAATAATAGCCAGAGACAGAGCAGGCTCTGTATGAGTAAAAAGAGACTTATCTAATCTAACACGACGGCTTGTTTCCTGCCACCCCATCCCATAACTCAATCCAGCTCTAACACATCATCTCCTCTCTCTATCTCTCCAGTCCTCACACACACACACACACACACACACACACACACCCACACACAGCTGGGTCTGGAGCACTTCACAGAAAGAACATCTCTCTCTCTCAAAATAGAAGCTGCATGTAAATGCTAATAACCTCTGAATATTTCCTTAGTAATATATTCAGAACTTTTAACATTACACTGTAAAAAAAAATCCACTACATATGTTCCGCTTTACAAAATCGTTTGACTCTTTCCTACAACTGTAGGCAAATGCTACAGTTAAATTTTCCTACATAAAAAACCCATAACAGACCAGTTCCCCTAAATTTGGTCCCAGTATAATTAAAGTTGTCTTTGCAAAGAATTTCATATTGCTGACATTTTAAGCATTTGTGAGTTCCCAGCATGCATTGCAGCATGAATTAAAGCTGGAGTATGCAGTTTCTGTTAATGTCACCTAATGGAACTACAAAAATAAAACATGTTTTTAAACAATCTTTGCAAACGCCCATTTCACACTTCATGTGTCCCCAAACTCAAACATCATAAACACAGGTCTTATAGGTTTATAAAAAATAAAGTAATGATAAAAACAGTTAATTTTACATAATCTGTCTTACATGACTATATATACAGCTAAAAAAACAAAAACAAACAATAAATAAGTTTATCGTGTCATTAAATGAAAATTTGCTGAACAAGAAATTTGTTGGCTTGGTGATTTTATCGAATGAGGCATTTTGCATTTAGTGATAAAGAAATTCAAATTGACAAAGTAGTGTTATTTCGTACAATTATTAGGATAATAGTTAAGAGAACTTAATCTGAATGCATCCCTAGATTTTCATTCTCAACCATTTATTATTATTATTTTTTTAGAGTGTAATTATTTAGACTTCTTTAGTTTGTCTTTAACCCTCAAAGACCGAGACAGCCGCCCGTGGCTAAAAATATCTATTGTTCTTAAATGTTTAATAACTTTTGAACCGCTAATCCTATCTGAATGCTTTAAAAAGTGCCAGAAAGCAGAGATTCGGAGCTTTGGATATTCAGAGGCCATAGCATACGTGATTACGTCATCACATTTTGACAACATTGATTCGTCAGAAGAAAGCAATGCATTTCGTCCCTCTGAGCCAAACAGAAAAGATTGTTGACGCTTAGTCCCACCCCCTGTGCCCAGATTGGTTCAAACTGTCACATAGTCAACCAATAAACATAGGTTTTGGTCTTTTGAACCGTTGTTTAGCAAGTTTCTTTGGGAATAGGAGCAAACGTAAAGTGAAAGTAAAGTGTGTCATGCGTGCATGAAAACAAACATACAATAACACATTTGCATGAGAGCACTCTCTGAAAAAGCCCAGAAAACACAGGAGAGAGCACTTTGGCATAAAACAAACCAAAAGTAAGGATGAAAAAGCAGTACATATCAGATAAAGCACTGGAATTTAGGTATTCGCGTCACTAGGCGATGTCCCGGTAAAATCGATTCTGAGGCAGAGTACAGCCAGCGGATCGATCCATTTGGCTGTTATATTTATTTAAATAATACTTATATAGTTCATAAAGATCATTTGCACTATTTTTTTCTGTTGCACTCTGTATATTTTGTTATTATAAAACACGGTTTCCATTTTCTTTACTCCCTACATGTTTTTGGACACATCTATATTGTTAGTAAAGTAAATATAACTGTTTTTCACTGAAAAGCGCCTATAACAATATTGCAATAAATGGCTATAACTTGCTTGGGGAATGTTATATGTAGAAAAAAAAATATTTTGAAGTGTAAAACACCCAGATACAACTTTCTAAAGAAAAAAATCCAAACTTCAGGAGTTTTTGTTTGAGTACACATTGAAAAAAAACCCAATTATTGCTTGCGTTTTTCTTAAAATTCTTGAAATTCATTAATTCTTAGAGAAAACAAAGGGAAAATTGGGACTTTAAATTATCTAGACTGAAACTTCAAGTTCTCGTGTTTATAATGATATATGGCACTTAATGCTGACTGCTAGAATAGGTCTGAATAAACAAAGAAAAGTACAGGCGTGTCAGGTGCCCCAAAAATTTTCTAGGTCTTTAAGGGTTAAGTAATGATGATGACCCAGGGGTGTTTCTGTGGTCAGTACATTTTCTGGACTGTGTATGAGGACATCCTTTGTGAAAATATTGGAATTTAATGAGAAGAATCGAAAACAATTTAAAAATAAACTGAAGAATTTGGACCCCTTCGTATTCTGTAGTCTGAATCACCATGTAGACAGTTTAATGTTTTTAAGTTTTGTTAGAAGTTAGCAAATGGTTATAATGTGTGCTTCTAAGAAAAGGTTGCTGGATTTGTGAAAGTATTTGCGGCTCATGACAAATGGCTTGTGTCAAACTTTGAAGACACATCTTAGAGCACATCTGTATGTTCCATGTTGTTACAGTATGTTCCTGTAGCTCAACTTGCAGTGGTTTCCACGCATACAATACATACAATGGTAAAACGTATAGTTTGAAAGTCACTTTAAAGCGGTCATAGAAAATGATTTCACTTTTTTTAACTTTACTTAGTCTGTAATGTGGCTGTTTGAGCATAAACAACTGCAAAGTTACGACGCTCAAAGTTCAATGCAAAGGGAGAAATTGTCTTACAGAATTCACTTTTTAAGGACTACAACAAACGGCTGGTAGTGACTACAATGAACTACTTCCTGGGTTAGTGACATCACAAACACTGAAATTTACATAAACCCGGCCCCATAGAGCCCACAACAGAGGGGGTGGTGCCATTTTATGTTGTAGCAAGGATGTAAACAAAGGTCAACACTGTTTGGCTCTGCTAGCCATTTATGGGTCATTTCCACCGAGCGGTACGGGTCAGTAAAATACAGTACGGTACGATTCGGGATGGAACACCCTGATCCAGCTTGTGTTTCCACTGCCAACAGTACCCTTACTTGATAGGCGTGGTGTATGCCGGAAAGTAGCGATCGACGATAAAGCGTGACAATAAGCACAACTCTGCCTCTTTTTGTTAAATGTCCATTTTAATGATCAATAACAGCCATTATAAAAGTATAAGTACAAAGTATAAGAGGCTTATATAAAAGGAAATAAAGACAAAAGCAAACAATTCAGTCAAACCTATGCTACAAAGTCAGCGCTGTACTACGGTAAAGTTCAAAATAAATATATAAAGATAAACATAACTTTGTGCTCAGCCAAAACGATATGACCAGGAACACATAATAGATTAATAAGACCACGAATGACTGTTAAATATACCCAAAACGAATTGTATCTCATGTTTAATCACTACAGAGACATCAGAGCCAACGGCAAATGTTAGAAGGACTAGCCGAGCTAAGGCTGCTCGAGGCGGATACATGAGCACTGAGCGCCCGGTGTTCGCCTGGAGCTCGCATCTCTGAAATCGGCATAGCAAATTTTCAAATAGGTGCTATCTTTATAAGTAAACTGCAGATTTGAGTTTGTGGCAAACAACTACATTCTCGCCTGAAAAACTCTTAAAACTACATTTCATGACACAACAACAGTAATATTTTGAAAATTATGCAGGTTTTTGGGCAATGACATTTCACAAGTGCACAAAAACAGACTAAAACGCATATGGAGAAATGGCTATTGTCTGTGTGAAAATATAAGATAATAAAATACACTGTTATATTTTTTTGTGTTTGCGCACTCTGATGTAAATAAGCCCAACATGCACAGGGAGCATAGCGGAACGAGTGAAGGACGCTTCCCCTTGTATCACGCACAAGTGACGATTCTAGTCAACCAATCAATGTTCATCAATGAGTTTAGCTCCACTCTTTTGGTACCCTTTGCTGTGCTAGGTACCCCAACGGAAGGGTACCAAAAAAATGGTACGGTTTGCTATTTTGGTACCATTCACAGCTTCTTACAATAGAAACGGTTATAATTGCATACTGTACTATACTTTACTGAACCGTACCGCTCGGTGGAAACGAGCCATTAGCAAAATAAATACTAATTCATACTTATCCATCAAACTCGTACTTGCATATTTTCTGCTCGATCCACTTCAATAATATTCTCTGGGTCTAACTCGGGCTCAAATTGATAAGGCAATATTGACGCCATTGTTTACAATACACCAGGAGCACATGCAACTACCCGTTATGGTAAGAGGCGTGATGTTTCCAGACAACGTGCACTAGACGGTTAGCGAATCACAACACACTGGGCCAGCTAACCAATCTGAGCCCATTGCGAATTTCTGAGAGAGGAACCAGGAAGTCAACAGACCGTTTTTAGAAGAACGGAAAAGCGGGGTAGAATAAAGGTAAAATATGGGAAAAATAATGTGATTTTTTTTAATTGAAGCATGAACACGCTCAGTGCACCCCATGAACACAATCAAGCCTTTGAAAAAGCCGGACCACCCATTTAACCCAAAGTTGTGAAACAGTTTGTGATTTCTTTGGTGTTGTGTGTAGAAGAGAACACATATAGGCCAAAATTGGCTGCAACATACCAATATTATAATAATGATATTGTAATTTCTGAAAATGTATATGTGTACTGTTACACCCCTAATATATAGATGATGATTACATATAGTCCACAAGAGAAAATAATAGTTGAATTTATAAAAATGACCCCGTTCAAAAGTTTACATACACTTGATTCTTAATACCGTGTTCTTACCTGAATGATCCACAGCTGTGTTTTTTTGTTTAGTGAAAGTTGTTCATGAGGACTCCCTTGTTTGTCCTGAACAGTTAAACTGCCTGCTGTTCTTCAGAAAAAATACTTCAGGTCCCACAAATTATATGGTTTTCCAGCATTTTTGTGTATTTGAACCTTTTACAACAATGACTGTATATGATTATGAGATCCATCTTTCACATTGAGGACAACTGAGGGACTCATATGCAACTATTACAGAAGGTTCAAACCCTCACTGATGCTCCAGAAGGAAAAGTGATGCATTAAGAGCCGGAGGTTGAAAACTTTTTTAATTTGAAGATCAGGGTAAATTTAACTTATTTTGTCTTCTGGGAAACATGTAAGTATCTTCTGTAGCCTCTGAAGGGCAGTGCTAAATGAAAAAAATATGATATTTAGTCAAAGTAAGAAAAATGTACACATCTTCATTCTGTTCAAAATCTTTCACCTCCCGGCTCTTAATGCATGGTATTTACTTCTGGAGCATCAGGGAGCATTTGAACCTTCTGTATTAGTTGCATATGAGTCCCTCAGTTGTCCTCAATGTGAAAAGATGGATCTCAAAATCATACAGTCATTGTTGCCATTTTTGCAACATCTATGAATTTTTGTTGTGTGGAAATAATCAGCGTGAAGATTCCTCAGAATATCTTCTTTTGAGTTCTGCAACAAAAGTGGAGACAGAATTTTCACTTTAATGGTGCTTGGGTATATTAGCGTGTTAAGAGCTCACTCACTCACTCACAACAATAAATCACTCTGTCTTTGGGCATAGTCCCTCTTTAAGTGTCCTCTAAAATCTTCAGAGTATTTGTGTGTGGTCTAATATTTCTTTCCTCACTGCATGTGTATGTGTGTGTTTACATTCAGATCTGTCACTAAGGGTATGTGTGCCTAGAGTGGCTCAAGGAGACAGGATTGTTCTTTCTAAATTACCATTATAGATCCAGCAGCAGGAGTCTGTCTTGTTTGGCTGCCTCCCAGGTTCTCCATCCTCTAGCATTTCTCTGTATTCCCTCCTGTCTGTTCCACATTGGGGTATAAACCTGCCATCACTGAGGATACACTCCTGCAGGACGGAGATTTAATTAAAGGGTCCTTAAAATCAGCCAAGACTGGAGATGCCCAAGCTGAAGCTAGCAGGCGCTGTGGAAGAAAATTCACCCTGACACTATAGCTAACACCAGTGAAGACACACTGTACACACAGTATTATGCTCTAACCTCAGGAAACCAATAAATTAGCATTAATGCCAGTTAAAGGGGCTACAGTATATGGAAACGTTTTCATGTATTGCTTTTTATATGAAGGACTCGGGACGGTTTTACTGGGGAAATCAAATGGATGTGACATTTATGCACACTCCAGAGAGCCTCTCTTTCTTTCTGACACATGAAACAAATTCTTATACAGTATTTGGGTTAATACCAAAAAGCTATTTAACAGTATATCACTGCAATGATATTTTCAACTTCTCTTTACTTCTAAGCAAAGAACAAAAAAGAACTTCACAGTGAGTAAATCGGGGCACTGAATCAGTCTTTTGTACATTACGTGTGTGCGAGCACGAGCAAAAGCAAAAAAAATTGCTGGCTGCAAGTCATTTAACAGCTATCAGTCTTGCTAATAACAAGAGTTTCTGAATTCTGCATATAGCTCTTTTAAAATGGATGTATACTAAAATGGTTAGCAGTGTATTTACACTTACAGTATAAACTGTAAAAATAAAAAAAGATTCAGTGATTCTGGCACTGAACCACTGTATATCTTTCTTTCCCTTGCATGCTAAAGACAGTGATTGGTCATGTACTATTATAATGAATTATATAAAGAAATACCAGTATCAGTACTTCACACATACATCCGATTCCTAACTATAAAACCTGGGTGAAATTACAATCTATGCATAAAAAAAGTAATCAACTAAACAATTATTTTTTCAGTAAGCACATACTTTGTGCTCAAAATGAACCTAAAATGCAGTAAGCACATACTTTGTGCTCAAAATGAACCTAAAATGCAGTAAGCACATACTTTGTGCTCAAAATGAACCTAAAATGCAGTAAGCACATACTTTGTGCTCAAAATGAACCTAAAATGCTAAATAATTAGCCTAATTAAGGATGGTATTAGATTTATTCATAAAAGCACAAATGTAAAATACCATTTGAAAATGCCATGCTTTAAAAAATGCTTTTATCTGTTTGCTATTTGTAGTTAGTATTTACCTTTTTTCATAGTTTGATTTTTGGTTGAATTTTGTTAAAAGGCATCATAATAAATTAATAATTTTAATATATAATAGTGTAATAATAATTGATAATAATTGTAAGAAAAATGTATTGTCTGTGTTTTTTTCATTTGAAGATTAAGTGACATTTCACTGGTATTTTGACGACTGAACTAGGAAATTTCCCCAGTTTCCATTTCACATCTGGTCATCTTACTGGTAGGAGTTGTGAGGGATAATGCTTTATTGTGTGATCTCATTTGCTACCACTGGGATTTTAAGTTGACAAATTCTCCGTTGCATTATTCTTTGAAATGACATGTTGTTCATTATTGGTCATATGTTGGGCAAACAAACAAACAAGCAAACAAACATTTTAGATTTAGATTTAGACTGGATCTACACTGCACTCAACTGCCTCAGTTTTTACAGTTTACATTTAAGGGCCTCAAGATAGTTATGAACTTTGCAAATCAAGTTCAAATATTAAATGTATTTGCATTTATAAAGCTGTAAAAGACCCTGTATGTTTTTATTCATTTTATGAAGAAGCAGTAGTAATAGTAGTTTAAAAAAACAACAACTTTTTTAAAAACAACAAATTTCTTCCTTCTGTTGAACGCAAAATAAGACATTTTAAAGAATGATGGTAACCAGTTGCTTGTAGCCATTGACTTCCATAGTATTTTTTTTTCATACTACGTCATGTTTTCTTTCAATTACAAATTACAGCTTTAGTATTTCTTTTTGGAACTGATTTGTTGTAGGCCTCATTGATTGTGTGCACCTCCGTTTTTAAGTAAAAAAAATCATTATTTATGGATCATTTTAGCAATTTTCACTCAAAAACCAATGATATAGTTACTCTCTTAACTCTTGTAACTAGTAGCAACTTTCCATCCTGTGCACTTTTAATGATGTAATGACTGACGTTGAGACTCCATGACAAAAAAATCTGATTTGTGAGCACTTTCTCTTAGACCACTTCAGTATTTAGTAGTCTGCAGCGATGAAGAACATAATAAAATTAAAACTAAATGAGTATGGTATGCTCCACTCCAGATTTGCCATCATTACTGCCATGTTTAGCAACATGAGTCAGCCTATTCATAAATCCCCCACTGAACCACATCTTTTAAATTATCTCAGGCTACATCATGGTCACACATTAAAAGCCTTTGAATTTCAGTAGGAAAGCCACTAGTGACCATTTCCCATGTGGAAATGCCAAATATGACACGTGTAATATAAATGTAATAAATGTAGTATATGACATATATTGGCCTATATATATTAAAGCGATATTACCATATTACCTGTAAGTCGATAATATCAACAAATATTTAAATGCTTTAGGATAAAAGCATATAGTAGATAATACATATGTTAATATGATTAATTTTGATATTTAGTGTTATGTATGTTAGCAATATATATTTAATTCATATGTGTGTGTGTGTGAGTGTGTGTGTGGAACAACAAGAATGGTATTGCTTAATTGCAAGGAGTTACACAGTAACTTTCATACAGGCATTTTCGGCAAAATTCTGTCATTCTTTCATTGTTATTCAATACTGCTGGTCAATTAATACAACACTAATACATGTCGAAGCTTGTCAGGAAAAGCAGAAATGTCTATGCACAACAATCTTCTTTCTTCCCTCTTGGCAAACAGCGTGCACACTTCTGGTCTCCCTGGATGGGTGAAAAAGAATGAGACAGAGTTGGGAGGGTGGCAGCAAGTTTCAAGATGCACACCCAACTCCTTATTCCTAGAAGACTGCTTTCAAGAAAACAACACGTGTGAGCATGCCTGGGACCCAAGGAGTGTAACACTCACACACTTACATACTCACGAGAGAGCGGGGGAGTCATCGGCTCTGCTTTTCAATCTAAATGCAAATGTGAAGAACAGGCAACAGGACAGAAGATAAAACAAAAGAGAAAAAGCACAAGATTAAGAAACACTTGTGTGTCATCATGTATGTTTTAGAGTATGTTAGTGTGCATAGTTCCTATGAGTTTATGTTGTGATCAATAGAAGACTTTGTTTTTCCATGGATGTGTGCCTGTCCGCTCGTGAAATGTGGCTAATTCTTCTTTAATGAGCTGCTGATGTCATTAGTGTGAGGTGTATGCATCACTGCGTCCTCAATTGGCTGAAACCATAGTGATGAGGCAATCCACACGCACACAGCCATCACGTCAGGCTGTGAAATGAAGATGCAGTTCTGTCAGAGCAGGAGTCATCCGTGGTCGATCGGTCCGGGGATGGTTTAGAATGTTGCAGTTTCGTTTTTTTTTAAATTAATTTGTAAGTCAAATGTGGGTGTCTTATAAAGGTTTAAAGGTTGTTTTTGTTCTCTTTGTGTGTTAATGAATGACTGAACAAATTCATCCCAGTAAAAAAAAAAGTTCATTCATTAAACTGATGTGGCAAACCAGCAGAAAAAGAACCAATTCTAATGAAGACAGTGAAATGCATAAGAATCTGACCCTGCACCATATTTACAAATAAACCCTAAGTGACAGTTACAAAGCCACAGAAAGATTTGTTTACCCTTTATTGTGGGTGTATAATGAGGTTGTATATGATGCCCTCAGAAATGGGCTGCTCATTATCAGTAAAAGCTGTTCACTGGTTCTGAAACATTTCCTTGTAATACACCTTGAGCTCCTCTAATAAAACAAATATTTCAGGATTACTCAAGTACTGAACTTATTAACTGAATGTAGCGTGTGGTAAAAGCATTACATAAAACAGAATACATTAAATACTTTACACTCAAGAGATGGCAATGTACTTTTAAAAGAAAACTTCAAAAGGAAGTTAATGATCTTTTGGTTTGTCTAATGTCCTGTTCCTTCTCTCACAAACGCTTATTGCTTTTCCCAACACACATTTGATGAATCAAAGTGGCCAATGCATAATGTAATGCATCATTTATTTTTGGGTTTATGAATGTCTTTGTGCGTATATACATATATATGTGTGCTGGAAAAAGAGATGCTCTTTGGCAGATGGCTCATATTTCTCCACTCCAGTTGTGAATCTCGGCCCCACAGCCGAAACACATAAGCAGCTTCCAGATTAATAAATAAGCAGGCAAATAATTGGCACCAATTAAATATTGAAATGCAGCGGTTGTTTACAGAAAAATGACTGGAGCTACAAATTGGGACATTAAGCTCCACTATAAGACAGCATGTTATCTCATTTTACAGATTCATTTGGCAAGCATCAATCTTCTACTATGTCTTTTCATGTGATTATCTTGTTACAGCCACTTCAGTCTGACTGTGTATCATGGCATTATGTGTCATATAATGTGTTATTTTTATGACAAAGAACATAAGTCTCGTGGCCATCCCATATGCAAATGTGATACATATATTAAATTTCCATATATGAAATATATTGTCAAGAGGTAAAAACATATATGAACCCTTTTAGAAACTAGAACAATTTCATATATTAACATAAATATCTAGACCATACAAATATGTATGTTTATGTATGTGATACTTTTGGATATATTTCATGTACATACATACATCATAAACATGCAATACATGTGGATATTATATAAGTAAGTATAAAAGATATATAAACATACAGATTTTTGTATATATGTTGTATGATATTATACGGTTGCGACATACAATACCATATATTAAAAAAATTACAACAATTTTATTAATATATGTACATATATTAGCTTTACTATGAGGATTTTTTATATGTTATAAATGTATATCTGCCCAGAGAATGTAACGTATGTGAAATTTATATAGCGCTTTTTGGTAACATAAAATTACAATATCACTCAATATCACTCTTGATAATATTGGTCATATGTATCTGTATTATTTGACTAAACCAAAAATCTGTGGTACATTAAACCTCAAAAATCTGCATCATCAGCTGCCATAGCCATATTGTATTATAGCTATCATGTCAAGGTTTGGCTGGTTATCATTGTCAAGTTAGATTCTACACCATCTGGTTCCAAAAAACAACTTTTTGCAAGCAACATGTAAATCAGTAATATATTGTTACATTGCAGTAGATGTCTTTCCAATTACATTTCAAAAGTGTGAAGGTCTCCAGAAGGTCCTGTGATGATTTTAACTGGACTTTAACTGTTTTAGTCGCTCAGCTTTGGGCTTTTGTTCATTTTCATTCTTGAGGGCTTTGTGGGTGTAAGTCAAACAGTGAAATGGAGAGATTTCAAGCAGCATTGGTATCCAAACAAATTACAGCCAGCAGGGTTATCCATGTGGTAGACTGAGAGACATAAGACAGAGCATTAAGGCAGTGTTTGGGTAATGCCTGCTGTCCTGTACACCACTGCCTAATTGAAATTCATGAGGAAAACACCATGTGAATGCCACCTCTCGAACATTTTGTTTTCCTCGTGAAGCAACTCAGTTGGGATCTGTGGGAACACATTTACAGTGCTTGAGACAAAATACATCTCTGATAAATACTGAAACACTATACTTTGCTTATTTGAGGTGTGTTGACTTGATGCAGCACTAGTCTGAACAGCCTAAATTGAAAGAGTGCCATGATCAAAGCTCAGAGAAGCAGTTGCGATCATGAAAGTGGATGCTTGTGAAATTCACAAATCCATTTTAAAGTTCTACCTACACTGCTGTTGTGCCCTTGAACAATATTTGTCAGCTTTAGGAAAAGTGTCAAAATGTAATTATGATTCACATAATTGAGACATTATCAAACTGTTGAATATTCTGAAAACGTTTAGAGAAAGATACAGTCTTCCTTGCTAACGCTTCAAAGTCGAAACAAGGGAAAAATATAGGGCTTTGATCTTTGGTATTTATTAAGGCCTAATTGAAGGAATTCTCTCTTAAACAACACAGACACTCTTTGAAGCTCGCTACCATTTAACTGTTCTTTGAATCTAGTCTTTAACCTTTATCTTCACATTTTTGGCTTGAAAATATATGTGCATATCCAAGACTGACAGGTTGAGAGGAGGGAAATTTCACAACTTGCTTGTTTGTTTGATTTACAAACAGTCACTGTCGAAACTGTGGGAGGGTGCCAGTGTTTATCGGGCCTTCAGAGAAAAGTGATGCTGGTGACATTTTGGCAACCCTTGAGCCTACAGTATGCAAGTGCAGGTTGCGGAAGGACACAAATGAACTCAAAGTCACTATTTTGAGAACATAGCAAGAAGCTTAGCCTCGGAGCTCTAAATATTCAGTGAAAGGAAGGTGTGTGTTATTGCCAGCCAATTTTTTGACAGCACCCGGGGCTGCAGCGTGAGTCAGCAGCGCAGATGTCTGCTGCTAGCACTGCTCACATCTGGAGAGCCAAGGACACACAACAAATGTCATCAACATGTTGCTTCATCTGGCTTCAAGGGGGCAGAAAAAACATCATCCTGATTAGTGGATCTAAACCAGCAGGGCCATGTCAGGGGTTGTTAGTCATGTCATGCCAGCAACCAAAAACTATAAATACAATTAGCTCTAGAAAAAGGCTCTTTTTAAAAAAAATCAGAGCAAGGCCTCAGTGGACAGGCATGAACAAGGTGAACAACAGTGCTATTATGTTCTTTTGACAGTAAAAACAACTAAGACTTAATGGCTCATACAGCTCACGGCAAGGGGCATCTAATTTCATTTTACAGTTTATAATGTAGCTCTGAATTACATTATGCATTCAGGCATGCTGTTCGATAATTATGTTAAAGGTGAAGCATTTAGTTTCTGCACCAAACAGAATTACAATTTAATATAATGACTGTGTTCAAACAGGTTACATTATACACACTATACACTTGTCTGCTATTCCCTTGTGAAAAAGAAGTACACTTTTTCTTAAGACTATTTATTACAGAAATATATTTTTAAAAAGTCTACCTAACTGCAATTTGAATGTAAGGTTTTTGGACAATTAATTGGGTAACACTTTATTTCGATAGTCCACTTTAGACATTCTACTAACAGTAAGTAACTTTGCAACTACTTATCAACTAGCAGTCATTAGAGTATTAGTAGACTGTCTGCTTAATATCTTCTAACACTTTATTTTGATGGGTCCAGAACATACAACATACTGACTATTAGAAACTTTGCAAGTATATGTCAACTTATTCTACTAACCCTAAACCTAACCTAACAGTCTACTCTGAGAGTTAGTAGACATGTAGTTGTAAATTAATGAGAATTAATTGACATGTAGTTGACATGAAGTTACAAAGGTACTTATAGTTAGTAGGATGTCTAAAGTGGACTATCAAAATAAAGTGTAACTATTAATTGCATTTTAATTACAATTAAAATAAATAGTTTTAAGTTTCAATTAGTATTTTAATGCAATAAGTTAAACTTAAGAGTGCTTTTTTATGCTTGTAATTAGTACATCTTTATAGGTTATTTTATAATTATTTCTGTTGTCTTTGAAATATGGTTAAAGTGTAATTCCAAAATTACTGACAATCATTTATGGTCAACTAAAATATATTTTAATGTAATTTCTTTTATGTCATGTGTTTAAATATATTTATAATTACAAATTTGTAATGACGAACTTGCAGTTTAGTATATTTAAACTTTAAATATAACACTGAATAACACACTACATTTAAAATTATAATCAAGTACTTTACATGTGCTTTAGTATGTTAGTCCACACAACACAATTAAGTGTACTTATTTAAAGCATGAAAAATATTGTAAAACGATTTAAAATGTACCTTAGATGTACCTTTTAATTTGACGTTTCAAAACTTAAGTAAACTTAAGTAGCCTTATATTTTATTAATATTACATTATCTGCAACTTACACAAGTATACATATATATATATATATATATATATATATATACATACTAACATATATACTGTATACTTATTAAGTATAAAATATTTAAGTACACTACAAGTGGACATTCAGTACTATTAAGTGCACTTCTGCCCTAGTAAACAGATAATGGCAAATTTGCATCAGGGTGAGCCTATGTTGCCATGTTGGAATAATCAGGATTGCCAAAACAAACAGCAATGTTTTGATAGCATATTGATAATAATTAATAAAGATTTTGCCAATGAATTAGTGATTAGTCAGGTCTTTGTGTTGTGCATGGAGACATAAAACACCAATTGAGGGAATATAGGTCTATCTTTTGGAAGATTGGTGTTCCAACTCTCCAGCTGAGTTCCAGAGACCTGTAGATCAATGCCAAGGCCATGATGTAAAACATAGGGCCATGATGTAAAAATTTGAAAGAAAAAGAGGGAGATTTTCTCCTCCTCATTGTGACCTTTATATTGCTTACTGGGGGCTGTAAGTCAGCATTCTCTGCAAATGATATTTAATGTGCAATCATGCATTTTTTTAAATATTTATTTTGGGTGTTTTTAAGCTTTTATTTTGGATAAGACAGTAAGTTGACAGGAATCGTAGTGGGAGAGAGAGGGGGAACAGGATCGGGAAAGGTTCGCGAGCCGGGACTCGAACTCGGGACGCCCAGAGCGCAGCGGCGTTACATGTCGGCACGCTGCCTAAAAGGCTATCGCGTGCTGACAATCATGTATATTTTAATGTAATTCCATTGTTGTATAGTTAAGTTTATACATTATTGCTAAAATGAATAGAAATATTATATGACGCAATCTTAATACAAAGTCAATGTTTTCTAAGTTAAAACAAACAAACAAATAAATAAACCTTGACAAAGCATGTACACTTTATATTATATACTTTCTATTTATAACCTTTCTGCTCGCTGTATATTGCATATCACCTGAGGACCCACAGCACAGCACATTTTGTCTGTCTTATCTGACAGACTCAGTTCAGAACCACTCTCTGCTATGATTTGAATCAGGTGTATTAAATAAGGAAGTCATACAAAATATGCAGTGCTGGGGGTCCTCCGGGGACCCATTTGTTGTACACAATAATACAGCTGATATGATGTGACAAATCTTAGATCTTCTAATCATAATTCATCTCTGGCAAATTTGGCTCTTCAAGTGCATTTGCGAATTAAAGCATCAAAATTATGTTGTCTGAGATTACTGTGAATTCTCATTGGAAAAGGCAGATGTATCGATACTTACAACCATGGTCAGCAAAGCAGTGACTGGCTGCCAGTATGACAGCAACAAAATCACGTCATCAATAAGTGTTTTAGACAAGTAGAGTATCTTTACAATATCAATATCAATACAATATGAATATTCAATTTCAATGGCAGGGCAGATGGTACTTTTTACAAAGTTCCCTGCATCTCTTGCACCGTATCAATCACAGTAGCTGTCATCACTCAAATTAAAGGACAGCACTGGACAGGATGTGGAAAATCTGATTAGCCAAAGTAATAATTAACTGACTTTGTTATTTTTGTTCCCCTACTCTGAATTTTACGTTACATTTACATAATTGGAATAGGAAAAACTACTTTAACATGACCTTTAAGTCCAACTGCTGCTGATTTGACATACATGACTATCTCTGGATGTTAACTTACACACTCATTGGTTCAGAATCACACCCAGTATTGCACAAACTCCAGGTTTCTTAATCTAATCTTGTTCTGTAATAATGTGGCAAGTCTTTTTTTCATGTAATTAGTTACCATTGATGCATTATAATGATCCTCGGAAGCACTTTAATTAGATTTGAATCATTAATGAGAAACTCATGGTTAATGAAGTTTGATTGGACATGTGAGTGTGCAGAGACAGACCCACATGTACGCTTGCACAACACACACACACACACATCACGTTACTAAATGAAGGGATTTAGATAAATGAAACATTTTTGTAAAGTGTTATTTCTGGGAGTAAAGAGTGATTGTGCATGTGTGTGTGTGTGTGTGTGTGTGCCTATATTTTGAGGACAAATTTGTACTCCCAAAACTTATTCTCCCAAAACCTCCTTTTGGGGACATCCTTATTTGTAAAAAGTATAAAAATGACTAATTTAAAGAAAGTTCTCTGTTTGTGGTAACAAAGAGCAAGGGCTTATTTTGGATACTGTCTTCCTATCGACTGACATCTGATTGCATTTTCAGTGTTCACGCTTTGTAAACAACATATGCTCTTTTTTTTACCTCTTCATTTTTTGAAGGAAATTGATGAGGAATTTTTTTTTCCACTGTACTAGAATTTTTGGAGATTCCTTGAAAACTGGATAATTTAATTAGAATATTGAAAATACAGTTTTGACAGCTAATGCTCAGTTCTAAATAGCACTGCACATCAAATTTTGTTTGCATATTGAATTAATGTCTTTCTGTTAGTCAATGAGTAATACTTGCAATGCCTACAAGGTCAATGTCATATACAGTACACCAAGTATTGTACAGGTAGTGTGCTGCTAATTCATACACAATAGTACCTTTTTCCTTTTTATAGGGGTCAAATTTGCAATTCTGTCATGCTTGTTAAGCTTCACAGAGCCACAATTCCTTGATGAAAAAAAAACAACTTCTTTCATGGCGTTCATTTTTCTCTTCTAATCCTTCACTCATGCTGTTCACTTTAATGACCATGACTTGCCTGATAACGACTGCATAACCCTTAACCTTGGCTCATGGCCAGATGGTCATAAGAAATCCCTTGAGGCATTGCGGTGGCTACTCATAGCGCTCTTTACCATCTAAGTGCCTGAAGGTATTGCACGCTTTAACCTTTTGACCTCCTGTTACCATTGTATGTGATGTGGGAGGATTCATAATTTTTTTTCATAGCCCTAGAACTTACACGGTTGCAGAAATGTTGTGTTGATGGTTTTTAATTTAAAGAATTTAATTGTTGCTCTTGACCATGCAGTAGACCCTAGTCAGGGTAAATTGGCATATTTAATTTCTGTCAGCAATAAAAAAACGAGGCTGTGAGTGACTGCAGTTCCTCCACCCTCCATACGTCCATGCATTCCCTTGTTCAAAACATCAAGAAAACAGGATTCTGATGAAACTATATATATTTGTCTTTTGTAACTAATATCAAGAGATGAGGTAAGTATTATAAATTAAATATGTAGAAGTTGGCCTTCAGTAGAAAGCTCCACCATTTTGTTTTTTCAGAGCGGTGGATGTGACTTGTCACTCTTGCATTATTATTATACACAAAATACAGTGCAGTCAGTTCGGACGTAGCACAGTGCTCATTCAACAAATGCACAGCTAAACAGATGAGTTTTGAGTCTGGATTTAAATGTGGCTAATGTTTTAGCGCATCTGATCTCTTCTGGAAGCTGGTTCCAACTGCGGGCGGCATAATAGCTAAAAGCGGACTCCCCTTGTTTTGTGTGAACCCTTGGTATTTCTAACTGACATGATCCTAATGATTTGAGTGGTCTGTTAGCTTTATATTCAGTGAGCATATCTGCAATGAATTTAGGTCCTAGGCCATTGAGTGATTTATACATGAGTAAAAGTACTTTAAAATCAATCCTAAATGTAACTGAAGCCAGTGTAAGGACCTGAGGACTGGTGTGATATGCTCAGATTTTCTGGTTCTAGTCAGAATCCTGGCAGCAGCGTTCTGGATGAGCTGCAGCTGTCTAATGGTCTTCTTGGGAAGGCCGGTGAGGAGACCATTACAATAATCCACCCTGCTGGTGATAAAGGCATGAACAAGTTTCTCCAAGTCTTCACTGGCAACAAAACATCTAATTCTTGCAATGTTTTTTGAGATGATAGTATGCTGATTAAGTTACTGCTTTGACATGACTACTGAAACTAAGGTCTGTCTCCAGAATCACACCAAGATTTTTGACGTGATTTTTAGTTGTTTGACCCCTAGAGTCAAGGTATGCATTCACCTTGAGAACTTCATCTTTGTTTCCAAATGCAATGACTTCAGTTTTCTCCTTGTTTAACTGAAGAAAGTTCTGGCACATCCAACTGTTAATTTCATCAATGCATTGGCAGAGGGAGTCAATGGGGCTATAGTCATTTGGAGATAAGGCTAAATAAATCTGTGTATCATCAGCATAGCTGTGATAGGCAATTTGGTTCTTTCTCATTATTTGACTTAGTGGGAGAATATACAGGCTAAACAAGTGTGGTGCAAGAATTGAGCCTTGTGGGACTCCGCATGTCATGGACGTCCACTTTGACTTATGCTCTCCTATACTCACATAATAACCTCTCCCTTCTAAGTATGACCTGAACCATTTGAGTACCATCCCAGAAAGCCCGACGCAGTTTTCCAGTCTCTCTAGAAGTATGTTATGATCAACAGTGTCAAACGCAGCACTAAGATCTAGTAGTACCAGCACTGATATTTTGCCAGAATCAGAATTAAAGCGAATATCATTTATTATCTTAATGAGTGCTGTCTCTGTGCTGTAATGCGCTCGGAAACCAGATTGAAAATTGTCCAGGTATCCATTTGAGTTTAAGTAGTTGTTCAGCTGATTAAAAACGTCTCAGGTTACGTATGTAACCATGGTTCCCTGAGAGTAGGGAACGAGACACTGCGTCCTCTAGGGGTCGCTATGGGGAACGTCGTCAGCGTGACCCGTGTCTGAAGCATACATACAAAAACACCACTTGTTGGCCGGCGACAGCCTATGACGTCACTACTGGCGCGAACCACAGTATAAAGGGGCGCCGGGAAAATACGTCATCCACTTCTTCGTCTGAAGCTTGCGTCCGAAGCATGGCACCGCGCCTAGAGGACGCAGTGTCTCGTTCCCTACTCTCAGGGAACCATGGTTACATACGTAACCTGAGACGTTCCCTTTCGAGGGAACTTCGAACTGCGTCCTCTAGGGGTCGCTATGGGGAACGGAATACCCACGCCACCATGCTGAGGGGAGTGCAAGCCAAGCACACAAGGCGAGCACTAAGTACCAACTCTACCCGGCTACGGGAGTTGCCCCTGTGACGGTTAGACGGCTGTCAGTGACATTATCCCCTACGGCCAAAGACCCGAGCTGCATACCCTGAACTTACCTGTTAAGGGCCGGGACTCCCGGACCCAGGGTAGAGCTCGAAGGCTTAGAATCATAAGAAAAGATTCCTTTAAGGGGATACGGCCAAGTGCCTAGGATAGTAGCTAGGTCCTGGCCTGTCACCCAGGGGCTACCGCTTGCTCTGCATGAGCTCAATGAGGGAACTGTCTCAACAGACCCTTGGTAGCAACACCCTGTTCAAGTCAGTATCACTATGATACATAGGTAGAGTGGGCCCAAGGCGAAACCGGGGCCTGCCAACTCAAAGAAAGGGCACGAAGCCGCAGCGCGTAATCCCTACCATACAGGATTTCTAGAAAGACCGCAAAACCACTTGATGTGCGATCTTACCACAATGTGGATTTTTAGAAAAGTGCCCAGAGACTAGCGTGCGCACTTACATAACATGGATTTCTTTTCCGTTCTAGGGAATCACAGAGGCTGTCATACGCAGCGAGCAACTTAACAGGGAGACCGAGAGAGGCCTAACAACCTGAAGTTTGCTGATTCCGAGCTCTGGGGAGCGGAGAACCTAACTCTCAGCATGAGAGGGAACTTAGACGCTTCAGAAGGGAGTGGCATGCTCATATGTGACCCTCTACAAAGAGGGGAGCAATGCTAGCTCGACCAACCAGGAGAGCATAAGGCTGCTGTGACAGCTCTGGAGAGCGGAGAACTCAACTCTCAGCATGAGGGAACTCAGACGCTCAGAAGGGAGCGGCATGCTCATAGGTGACCCTCTATGGTGAGGGGAGCGATGCTAGCTCGACCGACAAGGAGAGCAACCTAACAGGGAGGCAGAGAGAGGCCTAGCAACCTGAGGTCGCTGAATCACAGCGCTCGTGATCTAATTTGTCTTTCAAGCCCAGAGCATTGGGCGAAATAGGTAGAGTGGGGCCCAAGGCGAAACCGGGGCCTGACCAACTCAAAGAAAGGCACGAAGCCGCAGCGCGTAACCCTTACCATACAGGATTTTAGAAGGAACGCAAAACACTTGATGTGCGATCTTACCACAACGTGGATTTTTAGAAAGTGCACAGAGACTTAGCGTGCGCACTTACCATAACATGGATTTAAACTGTTCTAGGGAGCCGCAAAGTGAGCAACTTAACAGGGAGGCCTAAAGAGGCCTAACAACCTGAAGCTGCTAACTGACAGCTTTGGAGAGCGGTGTCACAGTGCTCGGAAGGGAATAGCGTTGCTCATAGGTGACCCTTTATGGTGAGGGGAGCGATGCTAGCTCGACCATAAGGAGAGCACCTCCAAATCACAGAGCTCTGGGAAGCGAAGGACCCAACTCTCAGAATGAGAGGGAACTCAGACGCTCGGAAGGGAGCGGCATGCTCAAAGGTGACCCTCTAAGTGAGGGGAGCAATGCTAGCTCGACCATAGGAGAGCAACCTAGCAGGGAGACACAAAGAAGCCTAACAACCTGAGGCTACTGTGACAGCTCAGAAGGGAGCGGGCATGCTCATAGGTGACCCTCTATAGTGAGGGGAGCAATACTAGCTCGACCAGCCAAGAGTGAGGCTGCTGTGACCGCACCGGAGAGCGGAGAACCCACTCTAACATTACAGGGAACTCAGAAGGGAGTGCTCGACCGACACGGAGAGCAACCTAACAGGGAGGCAGAGAGAGGCCTATCAACCTGAGGCCGCTGCATCACAGCCTTCGGAAGGGAGCAGAGTGCTCATAGGTGACCCTCTCGATGAGGGGAGCAATACTGGCTCGACCGACCCGGAGAGCACCTGAGGCCGCTGAATCACAGCCCTTGGAAGGGAGCGGCATGTTCATAGGTGACCCTCTATGGTGAGGGGAACAATGCTAGCTCGACCGTACTCCGGGAGAGCAACGTCTAAAATCACAGAGCTCCGGGCATCGGAGAGCTCCACTCTCAGCATGAGAGGGAACTCAACCGCTCAGAAGGGAGCTGCATGCTCATCGGTGACCCTCTAAGGTGAGGGGAGCAATGCTAGCTCGACCGACAAGGAAAGCAACCTACCTGAGGCCGCTGAATCACAGCGCTCGGCAGGGAGCAGTGTGCTCATAAACGACCATCTACGATGAGGGGCTTTATGCTCTATACATAGGTAGAGTGGGGCCCAAGGTAAAAACCGGGGCCTGACCAACTCAAAGAAAGGGCACGAAGCCGCAGCTCGTAACTCCTACCGTACAGGATTTTTAGAAAAGAACGCAAAACACTTGATGTGCGATCTTACCACAACGTGGGTTTAGAAAAGTGCACAGAGACTTATCGTGCACACTTACCATATGCTGTCAGAGCTCTGGGGAGCGGAGAACTTAACTCTCAGCATGAGAGGGAACTCAATCGCTCAGAAGGGAGCGGCATGCTCATAGGTGACCCTCTAAGGTGAGGGGAGCAATGCTGGCTCGACCAACCAGGAGAGCATGAGGTTACTGTGACAGCTCCGGAGAGCGGGGAACTCGACTCTCAGCACGAGAGGGAACCCAGACGCTCAGAAGGGAGCGGCATGCTCATAGGTGACCCTCTATGGTGAGGGGAGCAATGCTAGCCACTTCCTGAAACCTAAGTAGCCCTCCAGTAGCCACAATCCTAGCAGGGGAACACTCTAGGCAAGGGCTCAGGGAGATGCTACTTAAACGCCCGAGAGGGGAGCAGTCCCTGAGCTAGTATATAGATATCCTCAGATAGCCATGCACCTTCCTCAAAAGGCGGTGTCCCCCTTTGTCCAGAATTATATTTTAAAAAGACCCGCAGGTCGTGGAATTGCAGTGCTGGGGACCTGCTGACCAAGGAGGCTCCACAGAGACCTACGACTAGGCCACACGATCCAGGGGTCTCATCCCAGCCTGGATCTAGTATCGACAAGTGAGGTCATCACTGCACTGAGTCGAAACAAAAACCGACAGGTTTCCCAGAAATACTGCAAAGAATGGTTACACAATACCAGTTTTTCCCATAGAACTGGATCGTACTCACCCATCCATGGTTCCTGCGCATGAGATCAGTCCAAGAGGCGACGTCCGAAGAGTCGAGTCCGAACCATCAGTAAGGTAGTTTCTATGAAACATAGAACTCCACCAAAAACATCATAAGTCCAGCATAGAGACTGCAATGTTACAAGCGCAGGTTTCTAGATTCCCACCTAACCTCGGTCAGGTGGAGTACAATGGTTGCAGGGGAATTAGAGAGGGGAAGATGAGGGCTTTAAATGTTTCACAGGCCCCCCGAGGGAAGCGAGTAGATGTTTCAATTCTTACTCCGGTCCGGACGAGAGCGTTGAGAACGCCTTGTCTGGAACACCTCCCTCAGGTCTTGCCTACCTCTCTTTGACCCGCGCCACCCTCTACCCCTACCCGCAGGCGGGGGAGGGGCACGAGCCGCGACACTAGCCTTCTGTGCCCATCTCTGATCCCCAGACGGAGATGGGCCAGGACCCCTGCATTGTTCGGGCTCAGACCTGGACCTTCTTGGAATGAAGGATTTGAAGGCTGCTGAGCGCGCCCTCGCCTCCCTAAACTTCTCAACCACCGTCTCAACGGAGGTACCGAAAAGCTCGGAAGGCAAGACCGGAGCATCGAGCAGAAAGCCCTTCTCTTTCCTCCCGATGTCTGCCAGGTTCACCCACAGATGTCTCTCCGTTACCACCATGGCCGCCATAGACCTGCCCATAGCAGTGGCGGCCTGCTTAGTGGCACGGAGAGCCAAATCTGTGGTGCGGCGCAGCTCAGCCACTTCATCAGGTGACAAGCCCTGACCCTTATCCAGGTCTTTCAGCAGATCAGCCTGGTAAGCCTGAAGCACCGCCATCGTGTGCAACGAAGCGACAGCCTGACCTGCTGCTGCATATGCCTTGCCATTTAAGCGAGATGTTTCCTGAAGGGGCTTAGATGGCAAGGAGGGAGCCTTAAGAGAGGATGTCTCGCCCACGGAGAGATAGCTGGCCAGCGTCTCTTCCACAGGGGGCATCCTCTCATAGCCGTTTTCACGCATCCCCTCCACGTTAGCATAACTAGTATGCTGAAACCTGTGAATGCGTGCGGAAAATGGCTTTTTCCAGTCCTTCTCAACCTCCGCATGGAGATCTGGAAGAAATGGGAGGCTCACTCGAGCTGGGCGGTTATGGCCAGAAAGATAACGCTCATCGAGACGACCCCGCGGCGCCACCATCTTGGCCCGCTTCCACGGCAAGTCAAGCCTCGCCGTGGCGCGTTCCATAACCTCCAGTAACTCATCATACGCAGGGCAGGAGGATTGATCGGGCTCAGCCTCAGCTTCATCACCCTCAGACATCTCCTGCTCTTCCTGGGCATAACCCAGCAGAGCACCAGCTGCTGGATCAGATGATGTCAGTGAAATTGCATCATCATCATCCAGCCGCTCACCCTCGTTCGCGGCCGACGAGCGCGAGAGGGAAAGCCCCCTCTCTAACTCATCGGCCAGCTCCGCCTGCGAGCCCCACGAGATCATTCCCCTCCGTGCCTCGGCAACAGTGAGTCCTGAACCGTGGGAAGCAGACGGCTGCCCCTCCTTCCTCGAAAAGAGAGACAGACGAGAGCGGAGCTTTCTCATCGAGAAAAGCTCACAGTGCACGCAGATCGCTCCCTCGAGAACATCGCGTGCGTGCTCCTCGCCCAAACAAAAGACGCAAAGATCATGTGTGTCATCAGGTGTCAAATAACGAGGACACGGATGCACACATCTCCTAAACGCCTTGCTAGTGCTCGCCATAGTAACAGCCGTTCTTACCTTTTCCATAGTAGATTGTACGCTTCAAACAAACCAGTCATTGAAGACGAAGAAGAGGATGACGTATTTTCCCGGCGCCCCTTTATACTGTGGTTCGCGCCAGTAGTGACGTCATAGGCTGTCGCCGGCCAACAAGTGGTGTTTTTGTATGTATGCTTCAGACACGGGTCACGCTGACGACGTTCCCCATAGCGACCCCTAGAGGACGCAGTTCGAAGTTCCCTCGAAAGGGAACTACCTTTTCAATAATCTTGCCTATGAAAGGAAGATTTGATATTGGTCTATAGTTGCTCAACATGGTGTTATCAAGATTGCGCTTTTTCAGAAGGGGCTTAACAACTGCAGTTTTCAGGGAGTTTGGAAAAGTCCCAGAAAGAAGTGAGGCGTTCACCACTTCTAAGAGATCTGCTTCTAAACAGTTAAGCACACTTTTGAAAAAAGATGTGGGAAGTGTGTCAAGGTAGCAGGTTGACGATTTAAGGTGCTGTATTATTTATTCCAAAATTTTGCTATCAATTGCTTCAAAAACAGACATAGTCACTTCTTTTTGAAATTGCGGTCGAATCTGTGTGACCTCTGCATAACTTGAGGATGTGCCAATCGCCTTTCTGATATTATTGATCTTCTCAGAAAAGAAGGAAGCAAACTCATTGCATTTGCTGTCAGAGAGCATTTCACTAGGAATCTGACTTGGGGGGTTTGTCAGTCTCTCAACAGTAGCAAAAAGAGTGTGAGTGTTGTTTAAGTTACTGTTTATAAGGTTTGAGAAGAAGGTCTGTCTAGCTGTGGCTAGTTCCACATTGAAAGCATGAAGGCTGTCTTTATAGATGCTATAGTTAATTTCAAGTTTTGTCTTCCGCCACATCCGCTCAGCTTTTCTGCATTGTCTTTTCATACTCTGAACTGCTGTATATATAGCATATATAGTATATATAGAACTGTTTATATAGCAAATAGTTATTTTCTGATTTTATATGTAAAAATTTTAATTCAGCTTCCATTAGGTTTGAACTTCTTTTTACATATTTGATGAGCTGTATGTGTGTTGATCAGTGTTAATATGTGAATTAAAGTCTTAATTAAATCTGTTCATCATATAAAGCGATTACATCAAGTCAAGTAAAATCACATTTATATATCACTTTCTACAACAAGCTTCTTAATAACAGTGTTAATGTTGCAGAATTCATCAATTCAGTTTCAGATGTAAAGCAGCTCTACAAAAGATAATAGTGCAATTCAGATCAGCGTTGATTCAGATCAGTTCAATAACTTTGTCAATTTAATCTATTATGAAATGAGTTCAGTTCAGCTATAATCAGCTCTACAGAAGACAGTAGTGTCATTCAAATCAATACATTTCAATGTTGATTCAGTTTAGCTCAGTAATTGTCATGTTGCAAAGTTTATCAGTTATGAAACTCAATTCAACTATAATCCATGTCTATAGTTTCAGGGTTCTGTCACTTCAGTCTAGTGTTATTCATGGTTTTGTGACAGAGCCCTGACACTCCCGTCATGTCCTGCTTCCATGTGAGCGCGCGGCTTCGAGTGTGCTCGAGCCGTGCGCTCTCTCGTCTGCGTGCCTTGTTTCGTGTTGGAGCGTGGTGTTCGGATCCCGGCACTCATGTCTTGAGTTTCGGTTTCGTGGCGGGGTTCGGACACTCGCGCTCCATTTTCTGTCTTGTTGTGTGAGCGTGCGGTCGCGAGTTCGCTCGTCCGTGCGCTCTTCTGTCCACATGTGTTGTGTTCTGTATTGTTGCACGCAGTTCGTGTTTTTATCGGCTGCGTGCATTCATGTTATGTCTTGTGCTGTGTGGCACGCAGCTTGTGTTTTTCATTGGCTGTGTGCTTTCATGTTGTCATGTCTTGTGTGAACACGCGGCTTATGAGTGTTCTCATTAGCTGCGTGTTCGTGTCCTGTTTTGCACATGGCTGGTGATTTTGTTTTGCTGGCCATGTGCTTGTGTTTTTGTTTTGTGTGAGCACATGGCTTTTGTCTTAGTTTTCTGTGTGCCATGTGCTCTCATGTCAATTGTCTTGACCCCACCCATCTTGTTACCTGATTATTGGTTAATTTGCCCCACCTGTGTGTATCTCGTTACCCTCCTCATTTGCTCCCTTTACAATCTCCTTGTGTTTGCAGTCCTGTGCCAGTTCATCGTCGATGTTACCCTGCCTTGCCTTGTCTTGTCCTGCCTAGCCAAGCCTTGTCTTGTCTTGTTGCCGGCCGTGTTTTTTCCTCCACGGGGTAGTTTTGGTTGTTTGTTTTGTTTTATTTTTATTATCAATAAAGCTCATTACTCTGCAGTACTGAGTCCTCACCTCATCCCTCTACCCAAACCCTGACATATAGAAGATGATAGTGTCATTATTCAGATTATTTTAGTTTTTTTTTTTCAATTCAATTATTATAACTAATAAATAATAACTCGGTCAATGATCCAATGTTCATAAATTATGAAAAGCGTTCACTTCAGCTGTAAGCTACGGAGCCCCGCATGTCACCTGTAGGAAAAAAAAAAACAATCCGTGGCGACGGTTTTGCAATCCGTCCCCTCAGTTTATAAACCATACTCACGAATTCTTAAACTGTTCCCTCGGTTTAACAAACCGTGCCCACGGATTAATAAACCGTACCCACGAATTTCCAATCCGTGCGCTCAGATTTTGTAAACCGTACCCTCGGTTTTTGAATCCGTACCCACGAATTCATAATCCGTGCGCACGCTTTCGCAATCCGTTCCCGCGGGTTTGTAAACTCACGGATTTGTGGCCCCGCCCCAATTATTTTACTCACCAATAGGATAAAATACCGCCGCCTGTGCTAAATAAACGCTAAAAAGAAGAATAGAAAATTTCCTGAATTTTCTAAAAAAACGATAGAGTTTCAAGAGGAGAAGGTAAAAAGCAATACAAAACAAACAATGTACCAGTTATGTTGTCATTCCTTTGCTCTCTAACTGAATGCAATGTGATAATAGACCTAACAGTGAAACATGCATCTAACTATGGGGGAAAAAGCTTAGTATAATAAAATCACCAAAATAAGTCTTCATGTTAAGAATGAATAGTACACAAACACATTTCCAAAACTGTAAAAGGTTATTTAAAAAGAAAGCATTCATGAATTATTTTATGATAAACATTTTACTGTCTTAAGTGCACTTATTTATTTAGCCTATTAATAATAATAATAATAATAATAATAAATTGTTATTATTATTATATGGGCCATTCCACCGAATGGGTGCCATTTGCTTCAAAAACTTTTTAATTTTTTTTTTTTCATTTTTCTATCTTTTTTAAATACTGAATCTAGTAATACACATGTATACATAATACACTATTCAAAATCTGTATTGGCCTATCTCAGGTAACTTTATTTCATTTTTTACACATTTTTTAAGTGGAAGATGGATGCATTTTTCTCAGTCCTGTTACCAAAACTCTAATGGCTTTTAAAAAAGCATGTTTAAAAATATGTGAACAAATTCCTTCATTTCCCCCTCAGGCAGGTGTTTATTTTAAAGAAATTGTTGGTTTCATGGTAAAAACAAAACAAACAAAAAAACCTTTTTAATCATACACAAGAGGGCTTTTCACACTTGAAATTGTTAACCCTGGGTCATCCTAAACCCCGGATAAGTGGAATCCTGGGTTATCTGTAATCACGTTTCACACTGCTCCAGGGCCGTGCAGAGACCTTTGGAGGGGCAGGTGCTCAAAGTATAAAAGGGGCACATGGAACACGGCTTTTAATAGGGCTGTGCTGCTTGCTGATATGTGTATCGAAATGGATGCTTCTGTATTGATACAGCAGCAAATGCCATGACGCAGGTTTGAAGAAAAAAAAAAACAGAACAGAAAAGACCATTTTAAGTTTAAATGTTAAAGACATTTTTTGCACCTCTTAATTACTCTGGAATATTATTATTATTATTATTATTGTTGTTGTTATTGTGTTTACAGGGTATGGTGGTTTTGCTGTTGTAAACACTACTGTTGTTGTTGTAGAAAAAAGATATTCCTGTCTTATTTAAAATAGAATTCTATTCTAATCCTGTTCTGAATTTATTCATTTTTTGAATGATAATGATTATAAAAACAGTATTGATAAGTATAATTCAGCGGACGAGAAAATCAGTATAAGCATGTTTTACCAGTGTTGTGATAATTATGTTTAAGGCATTTATTATTTTTAAATAAATACTGTAATAATAATAGTTCAAAGTATGAATAGTTTTAGTCAGATAACATAAAAAAGACAAGACACCTCGACGCGCTTTAAACTTTTCCCAATTAAACAGCAAGAACGAAAGAGAACAAGCACCTTTGTTTTTATTGCTGTGTGTAGAATTACGTTAGCTGCATTTCTAATATTTAATATTAATTTTAATAAAATGTAAATTCGTCCCCGGCACTTTATTCAAGCTCGAGCAGGG
This sequence comes from Schizothorax lantsangensis, assembly GCA_027422415.1. Taxonomy (NCBI): domain Eukaryota; kingdom Metazoa; phylum Chordata; class Actinopteri; order Cypriniformes; family Cyprinidae; genus Schizothorax; species Schizothorax lantsangensis. The sequence continues at coordinate 23,085,449 of CM049841.1, forward strand.
TTTTTTCACATAGAGGTTTCTAGATTTAAATCTAGATTTAAATTAAAGAGACATGACCTGACGTTTTATTCGTATCCAAAATGAGGAGATATGAATATCAGGAGAGCTGAACACTCTCGTGCAGTGCATGTTTAATTCATACTCGAAGCCAGAGGGCGCTCTCGCGCAGAAACTTTTGATGTATGGACAAAATCACACGGCTATCGCTGTAGCTGAGCTGAATAAAAAGCAGAAACGTTTTTACTGATGAAACGTGAAGACAATAAACACACGATTGCGAAAATATATGGTTTATGTGTTTTTCAAGTTATCTTCAGGTAATAAATAAATAAACTATATGAAAAATGCAGTACTGATTGACATATCATTTAGTATAGAAACTATAAAATATATATTTCCTGAATTATTCTGTGATAAAAATGGGAAAAGGGTGTTCGTAGTAGCCTTTATAAACCAATCATAAAATTGTCATTAGGAAAACATTGAACAAACATATTGCTTTTATATTTTATTTTATATTATTGCTAACCGTGCTTCCAGAGGCTACACACAGCAATATAAACAACAGATGTGCATGATCTCTTTACGCCGTTCTCGTAAAATAATAATAATTCAATAATATAAGTTTACAAGCACACCCACTGAGAACTCCACTTACCGGCAGCCGCGGACGTTATTGAAGGCATCCTAAAGCCCTGTGTGTCTGAACTTGAGGGATCTTCCCGGATGAGATCATCAGGTGAAAGGTCATCATGTGGATAATGTAATTCAGGCTAAACTATTATTAATTAATTTTACTAATAGTTAGATTGGGCAGGCCTTCACAAAAGGGCGTTTAATTACAAAAAAAAAAAAAAAAAAAAAAATTGCCTTGACAAAAGGGCACTTTGGGCATCAAGGGGAAAAGGGGCAGGTGCTCAAGCACCCACCGCCCCCCCTCTGCACGTGCCTGCACTGCTCATACTATACCTGGGGTTAACTGTTAACCCTGGGTATTCATTAACAGAGGTTTCACACTGTACATTCCTAAACCCCGGGTTAACGTTCTTATTTGCATATTTGCGGTGTCACTGTCACTGATTGGACGAGCGCCAGCTGACGAAGGATCGTCCGACAATATTTCGGAAATGTCAAGCAATGTCGAACTGCACAGCCAATCACGTCGAAGCGCTATAACATTTCCAGGCAATCAAAAAGCGCGATTCTTAACATTTTCTTAACATTCGTGACATTTGACCAATCAGAGTACAGGGGGATGTCGACGGCACATTTCCGCGTATCACCGCTAGGTGGAGGGGTCAGCGCTTCCAGTCAGGTGTCAATCAAATTGCCGAACCGCGCCGAAGGTGCACGAAAGAATGACATAATCCTCAGGGGGCGTGTCAGAGGTCAAAAAAGTTCAGTACTGAAGTTCATGACCAACGACGAGCATCATTGCCGCGGAGCTCAGCATCATTTTACGGAGGACAGTGAAACTTCATTTTATAATCAAATACAGCGGTATTACGGACTACGACAGGTAAGAAATGATAATGTAATTGCATACTAATACATGTTTTTTTTTTTTTTTAATTAGCGTGTCGTTTTTAATTATTCTTTCAAAACTGTTTAATCGAACTCAAGAAAAAATGTCTGGCAAACAAAAAAAATCGCATAAAGCGATGTCGGACGCTGAATGGATTTTGCGTATTAAAAAGTTTGCCAGCACAGGAATTTGGCCATCAAATGAGGGTAACAGGCCAGCTCCTCGACAGAAGAAGTGGTACGAGATTTATCAAAGGGTGAGTGAGTGTTTGTTACCTTTGCATGATTGAGAAATAAAAAAAGACTCAAGTGTTTGTTGACTTGCATAATCGAACATTATTAGTATTTGTGTTTAATGTATTTGCATAACAGAACAACACATTAGGCTTCAGTACAAACATGTACCTTTATTAGATAGTGTGATGTTGTATAATGTTATGACACCAATGTAAACCAGGTGTCATAATTGTTTATACACATTTGTGTAGATAATGTTGTAGGTATTTTGAGATTTATGTCATACTGTTAATGAAAAGCTACATTAAAGATGTTTGTGTACTGGGAGATACAGAGATTTGAGAAGGTGGGGGAAGGGATGGTGAATGAATGGGTGGTTTGAAGGTGTGAAATGTTCCTCTCTTGTTTGTCTCTCCTTTAAAGAGAGATGACAGCTGTAACATTATATATAAGATAAATAGTGACTCATGTCCTAGAAATTAATCAATTCATTAATATAAGAATTTAATGAAGTATTTTATGCTCTGTTAAGGGACTCTCTTGTATTGTGCATTACATGTGTTATAATGCTTACAGATTGAGAAATGTCCAATGCAGTCTCGTGGCCAGACAACCTTGCATGGAGGTGTGCTGAAATGCATCTGTGGTTTTCACACTCCAAAGGTAACATTAATGTAGCAAGTATTTTTTGGTAATATTATTTACTGAAATTGTTTTCTTTATGAATTGTTATATGTATTTTTTTTGGTTGTCTTAAGCAGCCCACTGCCTCTACTGGACCAGCACAAAGGGTGGTGGAACAACCTGCTGCTGCTGCTGGAACAGCAAAGGCGGCCATGGAGAAAAATCAGCCTGACCCCCTGCCCCAGCCTCATCCCCTTCCTCAGCCCCAGCCTACTGCACCCGTGGCAACAAGGGTTGCACTACAATTGTCAATGGTAAGAATTACAATTAATTTATTATTTTTAAAAGCATTGAAGTATCAGTTCAGTTCAAAATTCGAGGAAGTACAGAAAGTAAGAACAACAAAAAAAGAAAAGCAAGAAAACTATGAGAGGCTGGCTGAGACCTGCTAATTGTCACACCTCTTGTACAGTGGGGGCAGCTGTCGTCTGCTGATTGGTCGGTTTGAATATCTCAGATTTGGTTTAAGTCACATGGTCAAGGATCAAAGAAGAATGTAACCTGTGTGCTTTCTCTCTTTCTCTTTCATCTCTGGGCTCTACTCTTGGATTGTCCTCTTCCTCTCTAACTGAGCTCTGCCTGGGTTGAAGGTCACTGGGCTAGACTCATGTCCCTCATGACATCTCTCTCTATACTTCTCATGTGTTAAATCTACATTTTCTCTTTTTCATTGTCTATCTCAGGTAAAATTCCACATACAGTACACACTGGCTATCATTAATTGTACACATGTTAATAATTATTCCATCATGCAAATACTTTTGTGTATTTTGTGTTTTTGAAGGCTGCATTTACTTAAAATAGTAATATTATTATAAATAGTAATAAATGCTATTATAACACGTTCTGTCTTCTCACTGAAATGCCCATTGTTTTGCCCCTTTTTAGTTTACCAAACCAAGATTTACTGGCTCTCACATTGCTGCAGCAAAGCCAAATCTTAGTGTGGCCAGGAGACCTTCTCAGGTTGAAGACCAGCCCAGCGCAGCAGTGTCTAGTGCCTCAATACCAAGCACCACTGTCTCTGTAAGTACTAGCATAACCTACATTGTATTCTATGAAGACATGTTCCATTCTCAACACATAAAGTTACAAAGGATTTTTACAGCTTTCCTGTAGCTCAAATAGTACAGCATGGTGCTAGCAACGGCAAGGTCATGGGTTCGATTCCCAGGGAAAGCAAGAGCTGATCAAATGTAAAAAACTGTAACTCGAATGCAATGTAAGTCGCTTTGGATAAAAGCGTCTTCTATAAATATAAAGGATTTCTATTTCAAATAAATGCTGTTAATTCTGAAAACACTTCTGTAATGCAGTTTTATTAAGCATCAGCCATTTTCACATTTTCAACTAATAGTACATTTATGCATTTAGCAGACACTTTTATCCAAAGCGACTTACAGTGCATTCAGGATATACATTTTTTTTATCAGTATGTGTGTTCTCTGTTAATTGAACCCACAGCCTTTTGCGCTGCTAACGCAATGCTCTACCACTGAGCCACAGGTACACAATTACAATAGTAATAAATGTTTATGTTCAATGGAGTGATTTCTGAAGGATCATGTAACACTGAAGACTGGAGTAATGATGCTGAAAATGTGTTCTTGCCACCATAGAAATAAATTACATTTCACAATTTTTAATTGTAGTAATGTTTCACAATGTAACAATATTTTTTTGTTGTTTTTACTGTATTTTTGATCAAATTCAACCTTGGTGAGCAGAATAGTTTTCTTTTATAAACATTTGGACCCCAAACTTTCAAACTGTAGTGTATGATTTCATAAAGGATGAGTTAAAGTTATTGTAATGTTATATTTACAAAATCTATTATATTTCACTTCATGATTGTACAGACACCAGATCCTCAGGTTCCAGCCCCTGTCCCCAGAGCCACTGCAGATGTGTCCAGTCCTGTGCAGCCATGCAGTGTTGTCTCAGTAAGTAATTTCATATTCTGTTGGTCTAAAATTTGTATTAAATCAACACAGTTCTTAACACTGTAGAAATAAATGTATATATTTTGTTCTTTTCACTTAAAGTATGTCTAGAGATGTGAAAAGGCTCACATGCCCTGAAATTTTGAATATTACTTTTATAACCAGTAGTTTCTTAAAACAAATGAAAAAAAATAAATCAACAATATATTCAAGTGAAAACTATAATTACAATGATAATTTTATGTGAAAGAAGTCATGGATAAAAATAAAATGCTTATTAAATGAATTCCCTTCCTTGACTAAATGTTTTGTCTTTTTTCCTTAACAGACAGCTCCTTCTGGGTCATTATTGCGAGGTCCATCTGTAGTTCCACTTCCTCGTTTGTGGTCAGAGAACTTGCCACCAGAGGATCACAAGTGGATTGGCAAAAGGCTTTTCAAAATGGGATCCAAGGGAAAGCCAGAGCTTCGTGATAACCTCCAGCTCTGGTATTACCCACCACAGCCAGCACTTATCTACAATCAGGCTCCAGCTCCAGACAGATTCTTTTGTCATTCTCTTCTGCTGTGGATGCCGTACAAGCTGTGGAGGGTCAAGATTCTCTGTCCCAATCCTGCCTGTGGACAACATCAGCTGACTGGAGGTGGTCTGCACAAAAGGGCACGGCAGGTTCTAGACATTGACAGAACATATAACATGGTCACAGAAACCCTCATCTGTACCAAGTGTAGAGCCTCGCATGTGTCCTGGAGTCATACTGTCCTGCAACAGCTAGATCTGGGCCATCGTTCCGAGTTTCAGGTCATCCTCACACGGAAGTAAGTACACTTTCATTCCTCATCCAGTTGTTAGCCCATCATCACATATATATGCAAATACTTCACAAATGAAATATCTAAAATATATGAATGTGTGGATATTGCTTTTCCTAAGGTATGCCTGTGATATGCGGGTCATCCGGCTCCTGCGTGAGCGTGGTTTAGGCAACAGCCCCACGCGGGTGATTAAGCAGCTGCGTGAAAACCACAGCGAGCAGTGGCTCCATCGTCTGGCCCGGTACACCACCCAATGTGTTGACTTCCTCAATCAACCCGGGGTGATGCCGGTAAAATTCCAGGAGCCCCCAGAGCCTACAGTGGTGCCAAGCTGCAAGTGGCTGCTCACCGTTTACAGCCAAGACATCCTGACAAGGCTGGATGAAATCCATGCAAGGATAACATCCACCTATGGCTCTGTCTTGAAGATGGATTCCACTAAAAAGGTTAGTTGTGGATTTTTGTTCTTAATGCTGTTGTTTATATACCGGCAGGTCACTGTATCTGTATTTGTACATGGTGTGATGTTTGATTACATTTACAGCGTAAATTCATATCATCTCTTATTGCAGATCACCAAGAAGCTGGCTGGGACAGCGAGGGCAACGGGACTCTGGCTTACCTCTGTTGGCAACGAGTTTGGTCAGGTGCTCATAAGTGTGCTGACAGCCCAGGAAGGTGCAGGACTGGACAAGATGGTAGACGGTCTAGTGAAAAGATACCGGCAAGCTGGTGTGGATCCACCTGCTGTGTTGTACGTGGACTGTGGGTGCTGCACCGAGGTGGGCGAGACCAAGCTGAAAACCAGATTCAGAGGCTGGCCAGATCTCGTGATACGCTTGGACATCTGGCATTTTATGCGCAGGATTGCCTTGGGGTGTACAACTGATGCCCATCAGCTGTACCCCATCTTCATGTCACGGCTATCAGCGTGCATCTTTGAATGGGATGCGGCTGATGTCTCAATGCTTCGCAAAGCAAAGAGAGAGCTGCTGTTGTCCCAGGGTTGGCCTGCGCTGACAGATGAAGATGTCAACAAGCATCTGACCAGGGAGGAGCTAGCTCTACATTGCCGGAGGAGGACCTGTGGAGAGGAGGCTACCATCCTTCTCCTTGAACGACTGCTTACAGAGCTCCTGAGCAGCAAGGGCAGTGACTCCCTGGGTGTTCCTCTTCTGGACCGAGAAAGGATGGAGCACATCTGGAGTGTCCAGAAGAAGCACGTTAAGTGTATCCAAGACCCCCCTGGTGTTGCGCTCTATACAGATACAGGGAGCTTAACCAAGGGAGGTGTGCTTCTGAAGACATACAGATGTGCCAGAGGCTCCACTTCTCTTGAATCTTTTCATTTACACCTGAACCGTTTCATCCCAGGTACGTCTTTGTCACACACACTGCATATGTAAAGAAAGAACATTAAGTGTCTTTGTGTGTTTAACACTCCCTAAAAACTGTTGTGTCTGTTTACAGGGACCAGTGCAAACAGTCTGAACTTTCAGATTTATTTGCTGGAGGGTCTACACAGGTGGAACCAGGATCGGGAGGCTGCTTCCCTGTCATCGGAGCCATCAGCTTTACGCAGCTACACAGGAGAACTTGTTCACTGTGTAAACAGCAATTATGAAAAGCTGTTTGGCAGGAAAGTGGTCCCCACGTTTTGTCCCCCTGCACGTTACACCGGTAAGATAATTTATTATTAATTAACTTGCAATTTCTGTGTAATCTCAGTCAATATTTTATATTTAGGCCTATAAAGTCTACTGTATCTGTATTTTAGACCTCTAAATTATCAGCATGATCAGATTTTTCTTGAAACATGCCCTCTGTCGTCTGATTGATATTTTCTATCAAGTAAAAGGCCTTTAAGTATAATTGTACAAACATCTCCCTTCAGCTCATACTTAACGTGTCATTTTGCTGTGAAATCTTTATTATTAGAAAGTAATTGTTATTTTTAGAAAGATTAACTTGGATATTATTAGTAATATTTGGTGACCATTTACTGTACTGAAGCAACTTAGGTTTACTTGATTAGAAAAGTCAAGTTACATGTAAGTATAAAATATGCTCATCAGGTTTTTGAGGAACATGTATTAGTCTCTCAATCATCATTGTACTGCATTGCATTATATGTTTTGCCCCCCCAGTTATAGGTTTATTTTATTTTTCTCCTCGACTATACACTCCATGTTCTCACACTATTACACTATATGAAATATGATACACAACAATTGTATTTAATCCCTGTTTGTTTATTGTTTATATTCCAGGTGAGCTCATTGGAGTGCAGTATCTGTTCCAGCAGACTGGTCAGGCACTGCAGGACATGAACCCAGACTCTGAGGAGACTGCAGAACTCATCGAGGACCTTAATGTGGAGGAGCGAGATGAAGATGAGGGCTTCTGTGACATCAGCGAGGATCACACCATTGCTGATCCAGAGGTTGCTCTGTCACCACCCTCCTCCACACTGACACTGGCTTCTGCCACCCTGGTCACCAGCAGTGACACGGCTGTACTGGGTTCCACATCCCCTTCACTGTTCCCTGACCCCACACAGTCTCCTTCATCACCTGGACCCTCAGGGACTGCTGTCTCACCTGTTCCCTCTGAAACATCTGTTTCACCACTCCCCTCAGAGCCAGAGGATGCTGGTGATGATGATGATGATGAAGAGACGGTAAGTGCCACTCCTCTGTATTTCTTTCAAATAAACTAGAATAATTCAAACAAGGATGGATCAACATCTACTTCTTACTACTGCTTTAAATCCAGACTTTGCTCAGATTTTAAACTAAAGTCATTAGTAGGCAACAAAGATGCATTGTCAAATCTCAAGTTTTATTTTGTTAGTGTTTGCACTATACATATTGTGTTAAACAGCTTCACATTGATAAACAGGAAAATAACAAAATCAATGGAACTAGTTATGGAACTATGCATCAAACAAATGTGATGGAAAAAATATATATTTTGTGCTTGTGTTTTTGAATAGGCCGTTGACTACCAAAATGTCCCAGGATATCAACATGTGGACAGGCTGGCAGAATATCTGGTGGAGCTCCGGGGTCACACAGCCCTCAGCCTGACCAATCAGGAAGCCAACACCATAATTGCACTTTGGCAGAACCTGGATGACCGGGACAAGCAACGGGTGGTGTATGCAGCTCGACACCAGAAGAGACTGCTGAGTGGACGCTTCAGAGTACCAAAGATGCCCACTCAAACCCCTGGAGTAGAGAGCACTACCAGAAGTGTGCTGGGTGCAAGCAGCGCACCTGCTCAGTGGCCTGACTGTTGCCGTCTGGTGGAGACCATCTTCATCAGGCTTTGCACTATTCACCCAAGCCCCAAAAGAAAAGGCAAGGGAACGCTGTCGAGATGGTCTCTGATCCTCCAAGACTACAGAAGGATAAGGCAGCTTGTACTGGGCAACAGCTTGGTGATGGGAGGAACCTCAATGCAGCTGGTGGAGGTTAACCAGAACACCCTGATTCAGTGGTACAACAACAGACAGAAAAAGCAGGAGCTGTCTGTGCTGCTTCAGGGCATTCAGTTGCCCCAGCCCCTCCCTGAAGCTCAGGAACCTCTCCAGGCTGCCAAACGCCCAAGGACTGAGCCAGAACAACCAGCGGAGCAGCACCAGTACAAGCTACCAGAGAGCACAGCAGGTCAGGCAAAGCAAAGGCAGACTTCTACTGGACGACCCCCTCTCAGACCCAAGGCACCAGCACAGAGTCCTCTGTTGGTTACACCATCAGCACCTGGAGCATCAGTGCAGATGGTACCCAACATACTTATACCAGCAGCACCAGGTTTCCAGGGTGTGCCGATGCTTCAGGGTGTGCCAGTGTTCCAGGGTCTGCAAATGGTTCAAAGACTGCCAATGGTCCAGGGAATGCCAATGGTTCAGGGTATGCCGATGGTTCAGGGAATCCCGATGGTCCAGGGGATGTCAATGATACAGCCACAGTTACAGCCTACAGTTCTGCAGGGCACCAGTTTACAATCAGCTGCACCAGCTGCCAGTCCGCAAGCCATGCCCAAGAGACCCTACAAGAGAACTGTAGAGGCAAACACTTGCAAGAAGTGCGGGCAGTTCAAAACAAGTGTAACGGGACATAGCCAGTACAGGGGCAGGGTGTACTGCCCACAGACTGAGACTGTTACAAAAGAACAGTGGTTAGAGGAAATGCGGCGAACTGTTCCCAAATAATGTATATATTTATTTTTTTATTGTAGTGTTGTATATAGTTGTTTAAATATAGTTCACTATTGTTAAGATTTGTGTTGAACATTATTTAACTTTTTATTGTTTTTTTAAACGTTATTTAATATTTTATTTAACTTTTTTTATTTACTGTTTTTTTTAAACCTATTTAACTTTTCATTTAACTTGTTATTTTATTGTTTTTGAAAACTTGGTATTACCATTTTATTTACCTTTTAATTTACTGTTGTTTGAAAACTTATTTATTTATTTAAAATTCATTACTGTTCTGCTAGCATAATTGTAAAATAAAAAACTAATTGGCAAATGTTTGCTTTTTGATTTGTAATTTTATTTTCATCTTATTTATCTTTTAATTTATTGTTGTTTGAAAACCTATTTAATTTAATTTATTTAATACTCATTACTGTTCTGTTGGCATAATTGTAAAATAAAACAAATTGGCAAATGATTGCTTTTTTATTTTTACTTTCATATAACAATATTTCATCAGTACACTGCAATAATGTAACATATGTCTATAAAAAGATAATTTGTACATTTTCTCATTCTTGTCACAGATATTTTTCAGCATATTAATTACTATTTTGCATCTTTTTCATTAGAAATAACAGATTTGTAAGTGTCTTGAATGAATGTAACCTAAAAATGCTTAATCAGAATAAATGATATCAATACAACAACTACTAAATAACTAATAATAACAACAAAAACACATTTCCATTGGTATACATTAATTTTCATGAAAGAATATCAAACAAAGTACATATGTACATTTTATTAACCTTGAAACTTCATTTATTTAATGAAATTAACAATACTACAAAAAGTTGTCTTTAGCTGGATTCGAACCCCCGTCTCGGTGAGCACCTGCAATAGGAAACAGTGTAATATAAATGCGCGATTTCCCGCGCGAAGAAACCGGAAATTGTATCACTGCGTGCATAGTAAGGAAGAACTGTCTTTGAACGTCAAATTTCACCCTCTCTCTTCTTCTTTTCTCTTTTCTCTTCTTCCCCTTCTCTTTTTCTTCCTTCTCTCTCTTCTTCCCTTCTTCCCCACCTTAGATGGACGATTGTTCCCCAGCTTGCGCTCAAGCTGGGGAACAATCGTCCATCTAAGGTGGGGAAGAAGGGAAGAAGAGAGAGAAGGAAGAAAAAGAGAAGGGGAAGAAGAGAAAAGAGAAAAGAAGAAGAGAGAGGGTGAAATTTGACGTTCAAAGACAGTTCTTCCTTACTATGCACGCAGTGATACAATTTCCGGTTTCTTCGCGCGGGAAATCGCGCATTTATATTACACTGTTTCCTATTGCAGGTGCTCACCGAGACGGGGGTTCGAATCCAGCTAAAGACAACTTTTTGTAGTATTGTTAATTTCATTAAATAAATGAAGTTTCAAGGTTAATAAAATGTACATATGTACTTTGTTTGATATTCTTTCATGAAAATTAATGTATACCAATGGAAATGTGTTTTTGTTGTTATTATTAGTTATTTAGTAGTTGTTGTATTGATATCATTTATTCTGATTAAGCATTTTTAGGTTACATTCATTCAAGACACTTACAAATCTGTTATTTCTAATGAAAAAGATGCAAAATAGTAATTAATATGCTGAAAAATATCTGTGACAAGAATGAGAAAATGTACAAATTATCTTTTTATAGACATATGTTACATTATTGCAGTGTACTGATGAAATATTGTTATATGAAAGTAAAAATAAAAAAGCAATCATTTGCCAATTTGTTTTATTTTACAATTATGCCAACAGAACAGTAATGAGTATTAAATAAATTAAATTAAATAGGTTTTCAAACAACAATAAATTAAAAGATAAATAAGATGAAAATAAAATTACAAATCAAAAAGCAAACATTTGCCAATTAGTTTTTTATTTTACAATTATGCTAGCAGAACAGTA